>OY982570.1:20944154-21634414 GCA_963859945.1 Euplagia quadripunctaria
AGGAATAAGTGACCAGTGAAAAATCTGTTGTGTTCAAAGACTTTACAAGACTGTTTACAAGAGCCAAACAAAATTTTAAATATATATTCAGATAATAGATACACTATAATAATAATAATAACATTTGTCTTTTTCTCTCGTTTTCGTATTCCCTGTACGCCCAACGTTTGCAACCAATCAGAAAAGAGTATCTCGGATGACGCGATACAAACGTCGCTACTCATAGTGTACTGCCTCCTTTGTTTACCGACTTCTGGAATCTTCTTGCAACGACAAATTCGGCTTGAATGTACGAACTTCAATTTTGTTTTTTTATCCAAAAAAAAGAAAACACGTTTCGCAGGACAAGATACTCGAATAGTAACTTATGAACCACTGTCAAAAAATCATACACAAAAATCGTGTATTGTTATTTTTATATGATCCAAAATTAAAGTCCATACATCTAAGCGGAATGTGTCGGCTCAAAATGATTCCAGATGTATGTATATAAGCCGAGATCAAGTCATATTTTCCACACCATATCAAAGAAAGAAGTACACTCTATGCGATGTTACGTTCTTACTGCAGGTCCCACACCTACTTTGGTAAATAAATCCTGTTACGTTACCTGGGAATAAGAGCATACACTGTTCTATAAAAGAATTAATAAGCATTCCGACTCATCCGGGATTCCCTGTTCTGATTAGTTGCAAGCGTTGTACGTACGTATGCGAAAAGAAGACAAAAGTCACCATTTTTTTATTTATTTATGATAGAATGCTAGCACTATTTGTACAAACTACACTAGTATTCTTGTTAACCCCTCGAGCTAAGCTAAATGCTTGTATTAGGAGTGGGTAGTGCGCTGGGTGGGGTTCGAACCCGCAACCACTTGATCGCAAGTCCAACGCCTTAGCCGTTACGCTAACGCCAAGTGTTAAGTGCATCCATTACATTTTATTTAGCACTTAACTAAAGTTTTTCACTACAGATTTTTTGTGGTATACAGTGCCGTTTACTAATTCCCGGGTGACTAGAGCATATCCATATTCACAAATACATTCGCGTTCATTCACCCTAAATCATTATAACTATTGCGATATATGGTCATCACTTATATATCACTTTGTGAATTTAATTATAACAAAAAGAAATTAACTGAATATATAAACGAACGAGTAATTTAATTAGAATGAAAATTAGAAAAAAATTTAAATGTGTGAAAATATAAATACACATTCAAGTGAAATATATTTCATCAGGATAAAACAATAATACAAACGACACAACATACAATGGCTCTGTACATGTGCAAGGACTCGTAAAAATTGTCGCAGGAAAGTTTTACCTCTGAAAAACAATTATTTCTCTTTTAAATAAAAACTATGATATAACATTTACACAGAACATATATAATTATATAAAAATAGCAGCAACAGCGGGAAAGACATAGCTCAAGTGCCAGTGCTAAAGTGACGTAGAGCGATGTAAAGTTAAATATTTAAGAAAAAACTCTAATGAGGTCGAGCGATTCGTTTACCATAAAGCACAATGCGTCTATAATCATAAGTCGACCATAGACAAGCGTTGGTAGCCGTTATCAGCCATTGTATAGTGTGTCGCATTTCGCCTGCGCTCCGTTTTGATACAACAGCTTGCAAGAAATAAAAAAATATAATGTTTACAAATTTACACTTTTGATGAATTCTGTCTCGGTTATTATTTGAATTGAATATACTTTTATAAAAATATTAGCCTATGAAATAGATATCAATTAATTTTAGGAAAATATCATCGGCCTGTATGAAGTGTAGACAGAATTCGTATATCAACCAGATTACATTGTCTTACGCATATGTAAAACCGAATAGCATATTATTCTTAATACATTGGGGTACACTGTGCTTACAAAACGCTTGGTGGTACGCACTAATTATAGATGCGTGCAAAAATTAACCCCAAGTTGTTATAGTAATGTGCCCTATACTTGCCCTGCGTGCCCTTGCGGACGCTACTCGCGTAAAGTTACCAATGCAGATATTATTTTAGCTCTAGAACGCTACTTCTCCAGATTTTATTTACTCATCTTGCAATCGGAAAAAAGTCTGTTATTATGCATTATAACTATTGTAACTTACTGAATAACTATTCTATAAGATGTATTGAATTGCGAAATGGGTATAAAAGTCGGGCTGACCTTAGTAAAATATTCTGTATTACCATTTCTGTAAATTAATGCTAACACAGTGTAATCGATTGAACATACAACATTTTAAAATATGTACACAAAACATGCCAAAAAATAAAAAAAGGAAATAAAAAATGTGCTATATATACAACGCAAAGATCGCATTATTTACTTATTAGTATAGATTATGTAGTTTAAGTGCAAATTGTAAATACACACACCAAATCACATAGTAAAACCAAAAATGAAATCTTCATTTTATAAACAGATTTGGTATTTTAAAAACTTATTTTTAGCGAAAACCGTGCAGAGCCATCTCAATATTTATTTAAAAAAAATGAATTAGTGGATATTTTTATGAAGGGGTTAACATAAATTCTTCGCAAAACTTACTGTTTGAATTCTGGAATCTAGAAGAAGAAATAGTTAGAAATGTTTGATACTAATGACAATAATTATCTAAATAGAAAGTAGTGAAAACTAATGGAATAATGAGATGAAACTACAAATTGAATGATATCTTAGTTTCTAAATATACTAATATTGTGCGTATCAAGTAGGGTAGTTGTTAAAATAAAGAACCAATTAAAAATATCCACAAATTCTTTTGAAAAATCGTATAGAACACACATACACACACGAGCAAACAACGACTGAATTACCGTTGACACGTCGGCTCTATGCGTTAGGTCCACCTGCCGTCGTAAGCGGTAAATCACAATATTTATTCTGTGTCATTACGCTGGGAGACCACAAATACGGTAGACCCTGCCTGGACTACGATGGCAGAATAGTGTAGTAAAAAAGTTTCTTTATAGTATTAAAAAAATATAGCATGAACTTTTTAAACACATTTGGTGTAACATGCATACTTGACTCTTAGAATTAAACATCAAATCATTACTTCTGGACCAGTCTATCTAAATTATTCGCACTAAGAAACCACCTTTGTTTCCGACCTTCATTGTATATATGTGTCAATAGTATACAAGAAAGAAGTATATGACAGCTAACCTAGTTTTGTGCAGTTTTAAGTACAATTGATAACATGTTTCATGACTCGCAATCTAAAATTTAAATAATCTCTAAAATATTTTGAGCTAGGGGCCCAATAAGGTTTTTTTTTAAATCAACATGCTCAAAATATAAAATAAAATTTTCATAACTTTTGATGTTAACATATTTAAATGTTTGTTTTTGCTCGACTTGGCTGGGGCACTGCCCTGCCTTCAGGTGAGCATGATCAGTTGTTTTCAGAAATACAACAGAACTAAAAAGCAAAGATGCAAACCCCTCATAAATAATATTAGAGCTATTATAATATTTATGGTCTCACTGCATATGACAGATTCAGTCGGTATGTTGAATCGATTTTTTATATACATAAATTACAGTACATATGAAACCCCCAGTTAATAAAACTATTTGACCAACGACGGAGATTAACGACTTTAATTCGTTTTTAATGGTAGCCAAAGTAGTCAGAGAATATGTGGTTTGTAAAAAAAAAACAAAGTTCATCAAATTTAATAAACGATCCAGAAAGAATACAAATAAACTTTATTTACACCAATTAATTAAGATATACGGTTTAACTTAAGTGTGTATTTCGGGGATGATAGCGGCAAGTCGCTTCACTCCTTGATAACGGGCCCCCATCGGGTCCGAAACTAGTCGGGCATCCCCGAAATATACATGAGAGTTAAACCATTTACTGAAATTATTTATTTTATTTACACCAATTATAATTTGTTTTACAGGAAATCGCGAGGTGCATATGTAAAAATTTACGTATGAAATGTTAATTAGTGTTAGCAGGTTATTTAAAATGTGTGTTAAGTACATCTTATTATAGGGAAAGCCATTCTATGTAAACTAATATTAAGAAGCCTTATCACAATTGAGTATTGCCTGTTTATGAATTTTACTTATTTTTTTTACTTAGGTTGCGAGGTGCGGTGCCTAGTCGACGAGCAGAATTACGAGCTGATGATGGGAGTGGCTGATATGTATGCTGTATTATTTAAGCTTCCCTCACATTGCGAAAAAAAACAATAATAATTTATCGTTTGGATAAATGGATATTTGTTATTCAATCACGCCAGAACGGCTGAACGAATGTGGATGAAATTTGGCCCAGAGATATAGTAGTAATATAGTCTGGAATAACACATAGGCTTTTTATCCCGGTTCACGTGGGATATTTCCATGCGAACGAAGTCGCGAACAACAGTTAGTTTGTCATAGAACAGTGTTTTCTAAGGACTTAAGATTATAGCTATATTTTATATAATCATTACTTTTAATATTATAAATGCGAAAGTAACTCTGTTTGTCTGTCTGTCTGTCGCCCTTTCACGCCAAAACTACTGAACCGATTTAAATGAAATTCGGTACACAGATAGTCTAAAGCCTGAAAAAGGACATAGGCTACTTTTTAATGCAAAAAAAGGGGTGTAAGGGGTTGAAAGGCGGGGATGAAAAGTTGTATGGAAGTATCTTCATATTTAGAGCTAGAAGCTTGAAACTTATTTTTTAGGCTGTTGATTCGATATAAATACACTACGAGGATGAAGTCGCGGGCACAGCTAGTAATATTTAAGAATAACGAGAGCGTAAAAAGTCATAAATAAGCATTTATACATGAGGTTCTCGTGACAAAATGAATATTTAGTATTTTAACTATTACACCTTTTATTGGTTATTAACAACTGAAGTTGCTTTAAATTAGTATTATTACAAATATTTGTTATTTTAAAACGTTTTATTTTTTTATTGTTCTTCCAAACACAGTAGGTAGGTATATTTATAAGGCCTGGACAAATTAATTTACCCAACCCGGAACAGTTTACCCATCTTGTCAAAAAACCAATTTTATTAATAACTAGCAACCCGCCCCGGCTTCGCACGGGTACAAATTATACACCTAAACCTTCCTCATGAATCACTCTGTCTATTAGTGAAAACCGCATGAAAATCCGTTTAGTAGTCTTTCAGTTTATCGCGAACAGACAGACAGACGCGGCGGGGGACTTTGTTTTATAATACGTAGTGATTATCCAAAAACCACTAAAGTTTAAATATCTTTTTCTTTACTTTTGATTCTCTGACTACCCTCCTTTTTGGAGCCACCATAATCATAGTAGTAAGCGACCCTTACGTCTTACAAAGCTAAATATACACCAATGACAGTAAATATCAACACACAATCAGTGTTCCCAAACTTAGTAACCGCTAATACGTGAATGCAAAACATTTTACATGCAAATAAACACTGAATCAAATTAAAAACATATAAGCACAATACAGGCCACGAATAACAGTACAACTTTCATCTGAAGCCAAACAATTAAGCCGAACCAAATCAGTGTAATCTAAAACGTCGCAGTGAGCGGACGTCTTCGAGTCTATTAAATAGTCTATAATTCATAAGTTGCTCTGTTATTTTTCACCAATATTGTGGTATAAGCGATGCATTCCCGGTTGAGGTAGAAGGGGATCAAAAACCATTTTTGTTAATGATAGGAACAGGCCATGATACAATGGGAAATAATATAAATACCTATTTAATCATTATGGGAACAATTTCTCCTCTCAAAATTCTGCCAATTATTCCTTTATTTGAAATTTTGATCTAATAACATATCTTAGTAAAGCATTTTAATACAGTGTAGTGTTTATTTAAACAATTTTGTAGTGTAATTTTTTATTAATGCATGCGGAAACTGAAAGAATATTTAGGCAAAAATAAAATCTTAAAATTTTTGAAACACCGTTTACAAGCTAAATTTTTTACGTAATGGCGAGACAACAAAAATACTAGTAGAAGTGTGTGACGCAAATCGCTGAAACTTTATAAACTATAAGACTACGTGGTATAACACTTAGCCTCCAATCCCTTGGATTCCGTGCCAATTAAAAAAAAAAAAAAATTAGATAACTGACTACATAAAAATTATAAGGAAACAAAAATGAGGACCAGAAAGTAGAGGCAAGTTTATAACAATCTTTTGTTTATTCTTTTAGTTTATAGATAGATAGATATGGTATACTTTATTGCACACAAAAAAAAAATAGGATACATACGACAAATATAATATTTAATAGCAGTACAATGGGCGGTCTTATCGCAGTCTGCGATCTTTTGCAGACAACCTTTGATACACTATACTGTATAGTAATAGGTAACTTGTAGTACTCAGTAGTTTTACTTACTACTTACTTCTTAAAAAAAATATTTTCTACTCAACATTTGAAAATTCAAAAGTTTATTCATATAATAATTTAAAAAAAATAGGACACTAGGGGGGTCTTCCTTGCGTACACATTTCCTTAAACCTTTACTTTTGGGGTGGTAACCCCTATTAGTAACTTCCCTAATAGTTCTGGTGAAGTCACCGTGACTTCACCAGAACTTATAGAGAAGAGGTATGTCGGACTCGAGCCAAGTAAAGGATGATTCACATTAGAACGTGCCGGACGCGAGCTGTGGCACGTACGTGACACGGATTGGAAATGCTACAAACATTTTACATGAAGTAATGCATGTTACAATTAGAGATGGGTAATCACCCGGGTTAAAACCTACGACTGGGTAAAAACCCGGGTGATTACCCATCTATAGTTACGGACGAGCACCAGTTGCCCACGAACACAACCGAGCCTCGAGTTCGGCGGCACGCACCCGGCACGGCCTAATGTGAATAATCCTTAAAACTACACCGTGTTAAGTACGGATTTTAACTTAATAAGATTAACAAGTTGTACACACAATTACCACTTGAAATTTTTATTACTTTTTTTTGTTACGTAAAGATTTCTTCCCCTGATTTTTTTATGAATAGTTTTTTATTCGATGGGTGCCGTGTGTGTAATATCGAACTATTTGCGATTAGTATCACCACTTCAAATTAAACTCTCATTTGCCATTTTCACTATACAACCTTCATTGTTTAAATTATTTAGAAGAAATGAACGGTCCAAATGTAAAAAAAATCTGAATTTTTATTTCAGCTTTCAGTCTCCGCTTGTCCACCTCCTGGACTATTTATCATACATACCTTCTGACTGGGCTGCTGACAGCTAAAGGCGTTGGTACACCGAGCGCCTTGATTCTTTGCTGCATGGTAGGCGAGGGCCGAGCCCCGCCGTTTGAGCCGGACTCGTATCGTACCTGGTCCATCACCACCCGGTACCCCGATGTCGTCGTGCCACCGTGGCTGTAACGAGTATGGCAATAGAATTTAAATAGGTATTTGGTACACTCTCTCACAGTTTTCGCGTTAGTATCTACTAAAACGATGTTACTTGCAGCTGTGCTGTATGGCTTTTAATACAGAAATCTGATTTTGAGACGTGAAAAATTGTGGTTAATATTTTGGATATTTCGTAAGGGGGTGGGGAAGGGGGAGGAGAGGGGGAGAGGGAGGGAGAGAGAGAGAGAAAGGGATACTACTACTTACTACCAAGGATGTTGATGTTTAGATATGTGCACCTATATCAGAAAAAGCATTAATTTCTTTTAAAGAAAACATAATAAAATAAATACAAAAACATCCATTCTTTTCACTACTACTACTCAACTATTTTTCGGCTACACTTAACGCTCCTTAAATATGGCCTCACCTTTTGTACTACTACTTCCTACTTTTTATATTTGAAAACCAACAAAAAATTAAGAGTGTGAAAAGCTACCAAAATCACGTCTCTCTTCGACTCTCTCTTTCATTCTAGGTTAAATATTATTTACATGTAAAACCTTACCTAGTATTTCTCGAAAGTGGACTGAGTCTTGGGTAATGATGCGGCCTTGGCGGGTAGATGGTGATGCTCCGGCGGGAACAGGTTAGCCGCCGAGCCGCGTCGCTGCATGGGCGGCGGCGTGGGCTCGCAGTCCGCCGACTGCGACGCGCTGGGCCCGTCCAGCTCGCCTTCGCCCTCCTCGCGACCGGGAGACAGCTGCGCCGCCCACACGTACTTTACAATCCACGTGTTATTCGCCAGCCATGGTAGACTCATATGGCTTATACATAATGAGGCAGCAAGGAATCTTAGTGCTACTTTTTATGGGTGTACAGTAACCGGTATACATTTTGACATGCCGTAGTGGGGAAAAGTTCGCGCCGATACACTTGCGTGCAAAAAAAAATGTATTTTTTAGTTAAAAGCGTAAGGGCAGGATTTGATACTACGTGGGCAACTCTTCTAAATAATTTGCAGTAAAACTTCATTCGTTTTATAAAATGTACTAAATATTTACATATAAAGGTAGAAGCTTTGACATTGTGTTGATGTTAGTAAAAGCGGTAAAAGCGGAGCTAGTGGTGGTGGGAGTTTTAAAAAAATAATAAAAAAAAAAATACATTATGGAATAATCTTGAATTTATATATACTACGTGTTTTACGTCCTATACAGTTTATAGGTGTATATGTCAATGGATAACTTACTTAAATCACTGAAAGAACATGACTCAAGCATGCAGTTACAAAAATATTTTTGGAAAAAAAACCATCTGTTTACAAGTTGCGACCGTCTGAAAAAAAATATTTTATGCAAAAGAGCACACGGAAACAGACGTAGTTCAGGATAGGGCACGATGTATTCCCATCCCCGCACTCCGTTAGGGGATTTAACTCTTTCAGAGGGGGTGGAGACATTGTCTGACCATCGATATATTCGATTTGACGTCTCCACCCAGACCTCTGATGCGCCGGTCAGGACGGTTCCACCTAGTCGGCGTTGGGCGCTTAAGCGTTTGGATCGCGAACTCCTCCTGGAAGCCTCCATCGTACAAGCCTGGGTCTCAGCACCGGATAGGCCTGTTGATGTCGATGTTGAAGCCGATTGGTTCCGGGAGGCCATGTCACAAGTTTGCGATGCGGCGATGCCCAGGGTTCAGCCCAGAACTGCGAGGCGCCAGGTGTACTGGTGGACACCAGAGATAGCGCGGATGCGTGAAACCTGCGTGGTCACACGCCGCCAGTACTCCAGATTTCGCAGGAGGCGTCGCCGCCATGATGACGCCAGCGCCCAGGAGGCAGAGCTTCTATCGTGTTACAGGAGTGCCAAGAGGACCCTTCAAGCGGCAATAAAGCGGGCCAAATCAGAGGCCCGCCGCGAGTTACTAGAGACTCTGGAATGTGATCCGTGGGGGCGCCCCTACCTTTTGGTAAGAGGCAAATTGCGCCCATGGGCTCCCCCGTTGACCCAGAGTCTCCAACCTGAGCTGCTTGAAGGAATCGTTGGCTCCCTGTTCCCATCGCGGGTGGAGGAACTCACGCCTCCGCCAATGGCTCTGCCTCAGTTGCTCAACGCTGAAGATGACGACGCCCCCGAAGTCACTCGGGCGGAATTAAGGGCTGCGGTGCAACGGCTTCAAGCCAAGAGCACCGCCCCAGGACCCGACGGCATCCCAGGCCGAGCGTGGGTTCTAGCCCTTGAGGCTCTCGGGCCTCGACTAATGGGGCTCTTTAGCGCATGTTTGGAGAGAGGCCAGTTTCCGAAATTGTGGAAGACGGGGAAACTGGTCCTTATCCGTAAGGTGGGGCGCCCGGTAGACTCACCATCTGCCTATAGGCCCATCGTGTTGCTCGACGAGGTGTGCAAGCTCTTTGAGCGAATCATCGTGGAACGCCTCGTCGAGCACCTTTCGAGAGTGGGGCCGGACCTGGCGGAAAACCAGTTTGGCTTTCGCCGGGGGCGCTCCACCGTGGATGCAATCATGCGTGTAAAGGCTCTGGCGGAGGAAGCAACATCCAGAGGTGAGGTGATGTTGGCGGTGTCACTCGATATCGCTAACGCTTTTAATACCTTGCCCTGGATTTGCATCAGAGAGGCGCTAGTTTTTCACAGAGTTCCTCTCTACCTCCGCCGTATTGTTGGGGCTTATTTATCTGAGAGAGCCGTTATCTACCCGAGTCGGGCAGGTTACGGTCGGCGAGATATGTCGTGCGGTGTTCCACAGGGCTCGGTGTTAGGACCACTCTTGTGGAACATCGGTTACGACTGGGTGCTTCGCGGAGTGCTTTTGGGAGGTGTCGCCGTCACTTGCTACGCTGATGACACCCTTGTGACGGCGAGAGGCAAGACATACCGCGAGGCTACCATAAAAGCCACGGCCGGGGTCGCTCAAGTCGTTGGAAGGATTCGGCGGCTGGGTCTCGAGGTGGCCCTGCATAAATCGGAGGCCCTTTATTTTCACGGGCCTCGGAAGAGGCCACCAGCGGGATCTAGCCTTATCGTGGGAGGCGTTCGCATCGGCATCGAGCCCTCGATGAGATATCTAGGGCTCGTACTCGATAGTCGATGGGATTTCGGTTATCACTTCCGGAATCTGGCCCCCAAACTTACGAGGACGGCGGCTGCTCTTTCACAACTGCTGCCGAACTTAGGGGGGCCCGACGCCTCCTGTAGGAGACTTTACGTTGGAATCGTACGGTCCATGGCCCTATACGGGGCACCTATTTGGGCGACGACCCTGACGGCCCGCAATGCCGCCTTACTGCGGCGTCCACAGCGAGTGATGGCCGTCAGAGTCATAAGGGGATACCGTACGGTTTCCTTTGAAGCGGCAAGTCTCCTAGCCGGTACTGCGCCATGGGACCTGGAAGCCAAAAGCCTTGCGTCGTTACACCAATGGCGCAAGGAGGCACTAGAGCGGAACCTGAGACCCGCACCTCGCGAAATCGAATCGCAACGGTCCCAGCTTCGCCAGGTTCTAATGGCCGAGTGGACAGAACGACTAGAGCGACCGAGCGCAGGGCACGCCACCATTGCGGCGGTAAGGCCCATCATGGAGGATTGGCTTGAGAGGCGACACGGCAGCCTCTCCTACCGGCTGACACAGGTGCTGACCGGACACGGCTGCTTCTGAAAGTACCTGTGTCGAATAGGCCGAGAGCCAACGTCTGTGTGCCATCACTGCGGAGGCGGTTGCGAGGACACTGCACTCCACACTCTAGTAGAGTGCTCAGCGTGGGTGCAGCAGCGGTGCGACCTCGCGACTGCTATTGGTGTGGGAAGCCTCTCGCTAGAGGCCATGGTTCTGTCCATGGTCCAAAGTGAGAGTGCTTGGGATTCTGCCGTCTCGTTTTGCGAGGAAGTGATGTCCGCTAAAGAGGCGGCGGAAAGGGAACGGGAGAGAGCTAGTACTCTCCCGTCCCGCAGAAGAGGCACCAGGCGACGGAGATCGCAAAATGATCTCCGACCTCCATGAGCGCTGGCCTGGGGGTGACGAGTGAGGCTGCTCGTTACCCTAGCAGAAGCAGGCCTGAGATGGTGGCGCGATGTGTTCCGCGCGCGCCTCTGATGGAAGGGGGGCGAGGCCCCCCGTACGTTTTGGTGTGTCTGCCTATTATTTAATAGGCAGCCAAGGTCTGCCGGGGTTCTCGGGGACTTCCTTCCTAGGGTATACCCGAGTCCCTTGCAATAGACCCACTTATGTTGGAACACCGTGTGGTTTTAGTCGGTTCGATTCCGACATACCACTTCATCGCTAGCCCCGGTGAAGTGATGACCCGTGGGGGTTTCCACACGATAAAAAAAAAAAAAAAAAAAAAAAAAAAGGGGATTTAACTCTTTATATCCTAAAAACGATTTCTGCACACTAAAGGTCATTTTATTAGTTTCAAGATGTTTACCGGTATCTGTGTTATAGGGAACCAATATATTTTTTGTAAATATTCAAAAACAACACCTTCATTGCAATACGTAAACTGATTTGTTCATATTTCTATTTTCCAGATAAATAAAAATATTTTGTAAACAATTTAAAGAAATAAATAAATAATTCTTTCAAACCCGTCTGTAAATTTAAAATATTCTAATAAAAAGAAAAAATATTATTTTATAAAATTGCTACATGGCTAGGTAGAATACCTAACCATGTAGCCATTTACCTACGGCTAAACTTGCATGAAATTATTTATAAAAAGGGTATACAATGCAAGTCTCAGCTATGTATATACACATTATGTGGTAATATTGTATGAGATGTCAGTGAATTGTTAAAAAATGTAACAGATCATATTGTTCCAATAGCTTTAAAGACTATCAAATGTAAATTTGCGATTTTACTACATCACGATTGCAGTTTTAAGCGCGTGAGCGTAAAACATTGACAAAAGAAATGTTATTTTAGTGTTAGTCACATAAAAGGTCGAAAACCAACCAACCGCTGGCATCTACATGATATGTTAAACTTATACTTTGTTTCAAGTCTGTAGTGGCAATGTCCCTCAATTCTATACAATTATTACCATCTTTATACAAAACGAGGTTAATCCACGTCCTTTCAAAATAAAGATTAATTTTAAAATGTTTTGAAAAGCTTAAAAAATATTAAATTTGAAAGTCCTCGCAGACAAATCAGGACCATTAAAAGATTAAAGAATGACCGACCGACCGATCAACCGATATGGTATCCAGCGTCTGGATTGGTTTCGACCTTCAAACACAAAAGCAATTTAAGGAAAAAGTGAAATAATATTCACCGATTAACGAATTTCACATTTATTCCCAGACGTAGTAAATGACAAAGTTTATCGATTTGAATCAATACTATTTTAGAAAAATCTTAGATAATGACAATCCGAGTGAGTGTGAAACTCAATCAAATTGGACTTAAACGAAAGAAGACTCCGGTTCTAATTTTGAATTAGATTGATTTGATTGGATCGATTGAATTCGAAAGTATTTAACTAATAAGAATCTCACATTTATAAACTAAGGTGTAACTCGAGTTACTGTAATGTAGCTAGAAATTAATTCGTTTTGGGATTAAAATTTTTAATATACTTTTAGCGTCTAAACAAATTTGTATATTACAATACAAACTCCAACAGCTAATAAAATATGTTTACATATTAGTGATGTGCCGGATATCCCTATTCGCGGATATCCGAGGGTATCTGTTACTTTTTGGCGGATCTTTTATATTATAACATTTTATAATGTTTATGAAATTCCTAATTTATCTTTATAACGAGATTAAATCTTTGTGATATTATGTGTATAAAAATAAGTATTTAAACAAAAACGCGTAGTGAAAGTCCGAAACATGTAGTGTTATTAGTCCTCAACGTCAGCTGTAGTTTCACGGTCACGCGTATCGGCATCACATGGGAAAAAGCTTCGATCTGTATTCATGGATCTAGACACTAATAATCCATATCCGTATTCGAGGATATACATTTTTAACGATCCGGCACTTCACCAATACATATAGTGTAATATTAACAGGAAATTTGTAATACTTAATGTACCTACACAAAAAAATATACATGTTCTATAAATTTTAAAACGATTAAGTAGGGTATATGCATATTACTTATTTTTATCTTAACATTGAAATCCTAATTTAAAAACGATGCCTACTTGTAAATTACCCGTGATTTTTTTAAAAAAATATTTCACATGCGATTTGTTCATATGTGCAATATATTTGTGGTGTTTTCATTGCGTCATGTGAGTCATGACTACAGATGGGTAATCACCCGGGTTTTTACCCAGTCGTGGGTTTTAACCCGGGTGATTATCTATCTTTAGAGATGGGTAATCACCCAGGTTTTTACTCAGTCGTGGGGTTTAACCCGGGTGATTACCCGCCACTTGACATTACATATCGTCTTTCGGTCATAATTTTGTTATAAATATATTCAGATCTGTAATTGTTTATCTTATTCAATTTGTATAAAAACCACATGCATATTCCCTACAGTGTAAAGTGTTTTTATAAGGGAGAGTAGGTTACACGGTATTGTATTTGACACCGTTAACGACACACTTCTACGTTACCTGATTGCAGAGTCGAACGTTTTAGTAGAGAGCCAGACATATCATGTCTTCAATTCACTTATTCCGTGTAAAGTTAATTGAACTTGTGCAAGTGCATAATCAGTATGTCAGTGAATTGAAGGTATGTAATTCGCTCTACAAGCATGATGTCTAAATGAAACTACGACCGTACTTGGATGATAAAAGCTGTCTTCAGTCTAATGAAGCGAAATGAAATGATATAGTTCTACATACTTTGTTGTGAAATGCTATATGAAATATAAGTGTTAGTTAAAATAACAATGTTACCCATTATTATTAAATCGTTTATACACGCTTTCCTAAAATAATGCTAGAAATGTATAAATTACTTCGTGTAAATATTAGATATCAATTGCAATATATTGTGTAATCAAAGAAAGAGAAATCAACATCTTCTGTTTATGACATACATGACAACCTGTGGGTATATGAATGATCATTAATGCCGCGTTCCTATATTCAAGAAACGATTCGTTTTGCATACGGACGGTAAAGTTTTCGTTAAAAATACAACGAAATTTTACCGTCCGTAACCAAACGAATCGTTTCTTGTTTATTGTAACGCGGCACTGTCACATTTCCTTTCGATTTTTTTTTCAAGCCTGCATAAGAGAGACAGTCGTTTAAACAAAGAAGGGTTGAAAACCTTCTGTTTTTATGGATAACACACTGAGTAAATCTCTCTACAAGTTTGCGGTCGGTAGGACGTGAGGCTTCAAAACTTTCATAGGCTGAGCTGACCTTCTTAAATCCTTTGAGAACGTCAGTGCCAGTGTACCGAAGTAAAAGATCGAAACTTCTGGGGAACTATTCGCACAATATAACCTATCATGTACCACCACCCGCTATTATTAGTAGCGCAAAGGAACTTAGAAGTCACGTGTCACTTCAGGTTACAGGTCGTCTTAAAAGACGAGGGTTTCCGGCCTTGCAATCCGCAATCATAGACTCCAAAACAAACGTTCAAATTCTCGAAATGATTTTTTTGACTTCTATATTTTGCGATTTTTGACAAATCTAATTACGTCATAAATGTACAATTTTAAAATTATTATCACATCACCGATATCATAGCTTAGCTTAGCAATGATAGCAAAGCGTCTGGCTCTCACCTTGTTATAGTGTGCGTGGGGTCCGGCTGGGCGGTGCGCGTTTCCGTTGTCTGCCGTGTACGTCTTTACCTGGTGTTGCGTGTCTGTTGCTATCGTCGATATTGCTGAAGCGGAATGTCCTCCACCGGGCATCGCTTCCCTCCGCTTTTTGCTGCTCTTGTAGATATATTTCGATGGTCGGACTAAACTGAAAGTGCAATTGGGGATTTGTTAAAAATCTGAGCAATGATTGGATACGATGAAAGGGTATTTCTGACTGTTAAGTCATATCAATTTCTTGAATGAAATAAAAACTTGTGACGTCATAGTTTGCTATTGTCAAATTACTTGCTTTGAATATTTGGTTTGACAATTAAATAATAATATAAAATAATGACTAATATTATTTTTTTTATTCTCATATAACATTTTTGACTGGCCTGTTAGCCTAATGGTTAGATGCCCTGACTGCTATGCCATAGGTCGTGGGTTCGATTCCCACCCGAGTCTGGGTGTTCTTTGTGTCCGTACTTTGTATGTTTGTAAAATCCCCCGCGATACAGGAGTAATTCCTAATGCGGGAGTTGTCTTTAAAAAAAAGAACTTTATTTTATAAAATTTAAGAACCGTTAAAATTATAATTTATTTTAACTATAAGCAGATACGCTATTGGCAACGCAACTCTCTGTAATAAATATTAAGAGAGGCAACCTTAAAAAATCTTGCAGTACTTACTGACTGCACAAAATATATGCTACTTGCATTCATGAACGATATCAAAATGCTACTTTCAGAGCATGGTAAGTCTAAGCTTCTGGAAAACGTTGATTAGCCCTCGGATTTTAAGAAGAGTTTAGAAATATTTCAAATTTAGAAATTAGATTTATCCCACTAATGTTATAAATGTCAAAATTTGGATGGATGGATGGATGTTTGTTACTCTTTCACGCAAAAACTATTAAACCGATTGCGATTAAACTTGATATGTAGATAGCTGGAGACCTGGATTAACATATAGGTAAATTTTTATCCCGATATTCCCACGGGATCGGGACTTACGCAGGTGAAACCGCGGGGCGCTGCTATTACTTCGTATGCAAATAGTAAAAGTTTTAAGTAGATTATCTTTTTATTATAGGCGTCCGTTAGACGCTCATGCAAACGTCAATCATTACCAAAAGTCATGATTGACGGATGTTCCTTGGTGATTGATGAAATAATTTCGACATTAAAATCTCATCATGAAACCGTCAATAACAGCATCAGACGATAGGTTTTTCGTCAATCACCGTTTTGGTTATGGTAAAACTGACAGCAAAACCTACCGTGTAATGGGCGCCATAGACTGGCAGCTAAAATCATTTAAAATTGACAACATTAACAAATTAAAGGTTGGCAACATTATGAGTGTACGGAACCGGTTTCCCTATAGTTACAAAGTACGTACAGTACATAAGGGAACGTACCCATACTACGTGACCCATTTTTTACAACTTTTTCCTAGAGGATATTGACTACGTGAGGAAAACCTAAGCCCCCCCCCCCCTCCACCTTTGTGACCAAGCGTGGTATTTTGAAGACCCCCCTACCCCCCTCAGAACGGGTCACGTAGTATGGGTACGTTCCCTAAGATGATGTAATACAGTTTTCTATACGACAATGAAATAACGCCAAACCTTTGTGGGGGCCAAAGAAAGCGCGACAGTCAATACAGCATCGTCAATGTTCTTTACAAGCTCAGTTTCAAGTGAACCTGAGAAAAAGAAGAGCTATATTCACTTTAATATACTATTGACGCTAAGATTGACTGACACGCCATCTAGCGGCACAAACTACGCTATTTTTACCTGGAATATATACCTATATGGGATTGTCCATTAATCACGTGAGACTCGAAAAGGCGATTCGGAAAAAATCACCAAATATCCATCGAGATATTATGTACTAGAGAAGTCACTCAGAACAAAATACATTTTTTATTTGAATTAGCTTAAACGAAAATTATCTAAAAAGTGCTGCAGCGCTAAAACAGTAATTTGTTGTCAAATCCTACGGTATTAACAATCAGCGCTCGATCGTCTTCGAGTTGTAGTTTTCTCGCGAGCGTAAGCGTCGTGATTTTCATGGCGTTTACACGTGTTGCCCAACGAACTGCTACAAAGATTTGTTTGCACTGCGGTGCAGGGACCGCAGTTCGCGTTACAAACTTTTTCTTCGCGGTGTCTACTCTATACGCTAGTAATAATAACTCAGTGCAAATATCATACGGGGGGTGTAGTGTGTAGAGGGTTATAAAACGTATAATAAACATAAGGTTCGTAGTATTTCCTTATAAATATAGTTTTAATCTTATATATACTGTAGATACATGTATTTGAGTAGCGTCTTGGTTAATTAAGCGTGGCAAGTATTTGTATTTTGCCACGTGTCTTGTAATTTTTCTTTTTTCATGTTGTGTATGCTATATTTGGATCACTATCTTGACTTAATATGTACCTATATCCTAATGTTTTCTGTCATGTAATGGCAATAATCTGAAAGCGCACCTTTCACAAATAAGTAAATAAGATGTCACGTGTACCATGTATCACCGAGGGGAGGGTTAAAAGTTGCTAAAAAAAACAACACATGATTAATGGACGACCCCTATGAACCAATATAATGAGTTGCAGGTATGCAATCATGGTATGCTCGAGCTATTGCTAGCACCCCCCAAACCATCCGTATAAGCAATAACCTTTTCCTTCTGTTGCTTTTTTCGTCATCATTCTTACCTACCTTTCCTTTAAAATGTACTTCTAATTTTCTCATATTTAACTCCCAATGTGCCCGCTTGACGCCAATAGGCTTGCCCGCTTGACGCCAATAGGCTTGCCCGCTTGACGCCAATAGGCTTGCCCGCTTGACGCCAATAGGCTTGCCCGCTTGACGCCAATAGGCTTGCCACCTATTACGTGAATACGTCTCTCCCCACCCCGTTGAAAGGGCTTACAAAGAACTCAAAAGTACAATAAATCCTTTTTATTTTATGAAAATAATTATTCAGTGTTATGAAAACATAGAAACAAGCCATGTTTTATAACAACCAACAACTCTAAAAGCAGCAAGCAGCTCATCAATCTGGTTGCCTGAGACACTCACTTCCTATGCACAAACTAAGTAGATACTTATGTACCGAAGTCTTTCTGTAACAAGCTTGAAGCTAGGATATACTTAGAAGTTTTTATATTCCTTTTATTTTTTTTCTATATTTTTGGATGCCCCCATGTGCATCTGTTGGTGTTTTTCCAGGAGTCCATAGCAAAGGGGTTCCTGACACCCACAAATTTTTTAGATCAAAACATTTTGGATCAAACTTTTGTATATTTTTTTGTGGAAATTTAATAAACCATTTGTATTATTATTAACAAGAAAATTAAGACTTACCTAGGGTACTGAGGTCCAAACTGCGTATAACAGCAGTTGTGCCAGCAACCCTTCGAGAAGGGGTTGTAACCCCCGGTGAACTTGCCGGTCACCTGTTCGTTCGTGGTGCGACCCCGCGACACAAGCACCATATGGAATCCGGTCAGACCGAATATTGGTATCGCTAGTAGTGCGATAATACCCATTATCACTATTCTGGTAATATAGTTCAGGAAAATAATTGTTATGAATACCTTAAACCAATAATAGAAGGTCTCTAAGCCAGTCTGGTAAAAAAGGACAAGCGGGGGTAGTCGTTATAGGTCAACAACCTAAGCATAAAAAAAGCTAAAATATCGCCACCCGGCAAAACAAAAATCGGACAAGTGCGAGTCTGACTCGCACACCGAGGGTTCCGTAAACTTGTATGTAGATAGAACGTCCATCTCGGGTATCGATTCTCAAAAACTTTTGCCCGTCTTTTTCGAAAGACAAACTTAACTTTGCGGTTGCGATGTACGACAAAGTTAACAATCCAACCGCAAAATATAAGTTTGTAATT
Source organism: Euplagia quadripunctaria (assembly GCA_963859945.1). Taxonomy (NCBI): domain Eukaryota; kingdom Metazoa; phylum Arthropoda; class Insecta; order Lepidoptera; family Erebidae; genus Euplagia; species Euplagia quadripunctaria. The sequence continues at coordinate 20,963,198 of OY982570.1, forward strand.
ACAAAAACTATTTTTTTATGTGATATAACAACAAATTAACGACTTTCACAATTTTTCCTTTATCTGTGCTATAAAACATTGCTTCATGCCAAATTTCAAGATTCTTGGTCGACTGGAAGTACTCTTTAGGTTTTGATTCCCTTGCGAGTAGTTGCGAGTTTGAAAATATGCGGCTTAAATTGCTGTTCCTTTTGATTGCGTTGACATAGAAGTTTGATTTTGTTACAGCTTAAAGGTATTATAGACTTGAGTATTTGATATAGATTCCAGCTTGATACCTCCACGCGTTCCTGAGAAAAAGGGTCGTGACAGACAGACTGACCTTCGGACGGACGCACAACAAAGTGATCCTATAAGGGTTCCGTTTTTTCCTTTCGAGGTACGGAACCCTATAAATAGTCAGAATAAAAAAACAGTTATTTCGTGAAAACACGACTTTTATGTCGTGGTTTTATGGTGAATTGAACAAAACAGCTCAGTGAAAGAGGGAACAAAATTCCCTTTTTTTAATGAGCTAATAACGATGTTTTTACAGCTGACCAAATGCAACATTTGTTGCTATTCCATGCTATAAAAATGTTAAAATGTACCTAACATGTGATATGACACTTTTTTGTGATATGACACTTTTTTGTGATATGACACTTTTTTTGCCGGGTGGCGATATGTTATTAGATAAGTAATCCATTTTCAAGTTAAAACATTAAAGACCTTATTAAAAAACCAGGACTAACAAATGTAGGTACTCGGTTTTATCCATCCTAATAAAAAAAAAAAGGTCTGACACCCATATGGAACCCGGTTCTTTCATTATTTCATGTTCTGTAATGGAGCTATAAAAGTCTATATAAAAATTTACAATTTAAAATACCCCCGACTCGAAAATCCCTTCAACGATTAGAAAAGAGCTGATGATCTTCGAACGGCTGAGCAGATTTTCTTGAATTATATCTAAGAACACTCCCGACTAATTCACCTTTCAAACAAAAAAAAAATCAAAATCGGTTCATCCGTTCGGGAGCTACGATGCTACAGACAGACACACACAGACACGTCAAACTTATAACACCCCGTCGTTTTTGCGTCGGGGGTTAAAAACTATAATTCATTGAAATAAGGACGCGTTACTGTCTTTTAATTTCTAAACGAAATTTTGGACAATTTTCTTTAGTGGTATTTGTTTTAAATGACATATTTATGTGTATTTTTTTAAAAGGATACGATACAATGGGCTCGACCTGCGTCAATGTTTTGTTATTATTCATAATATAATACAAACTGAGGCCGAATATGCTCAGCATATGTATCGACAGTGATATTAGAAAAAAGAAGAAAAATCTGTAGTTCCGCCGACCGATGCAATTGTTCACCCATGGACAATGATGGTCAAACGTCTGTGAACAGGAATGAAAATTTTAGCTTAAGGTTGGATTCCACAGCGCCGCACGCACCAGAAACTATGTACATCTGTAGACTGCGTAAAACAAAGAGTATAAGTACATTGATATGAGCTTTAGAAGCAACAACTTCTAGTTTCTAATTAAAAAAACAAGCAATAACAATATTTAAAAATATATAGAATACTAGCGGACCCGACAGACGTTGTCCTGCCGAAACGTAAAAAATTAAAAAAAAATTTAATTAAAATCGGTCCAGCCGTTTAGGAGGAGTTCAGTGACATAAACACGCACAGAAGAAATATTTATAAATATAAAAAGATAGCGGACCCGACAGACGTTATCTTGCCGTAACGTAAAAAATATTATTCCTGGAACCCTACCGCAGCGGGTCCAATTGTAAGTCTAAACCAATCTCGAATCCACCAAGATACAAAAAATTTAATTAAAATCGGTCCAGCCGTTTAGGAGTTCAGTGACATACACACGCACATAAGAAATATTTATATAAAGATAATTTATAATCGATATCTATAAAATTATAACATTACGCCACTGACGCTCCTATATAGTAGGAGCGTCGGTGTATGTGATAGTTTTCATAACATAAAAACCATTTAATTTACATAATGCATTCTTTATTGAATGTTGTATGAATGTGACTCTTAACTTACCTCTATACAATGATTGCAGACAGAACAGTGCGAACACCGCGGCGGTCTGTAGAACTTGCATGTGACGCACCATTTCATTCGCACCGTGATACCATTGATCTCCACGCTGCGATACAGGGGCGCTCTGAAATCGTCCTCTCTGTCCTCGTCAGGTGGAGCTAGGGGAAACAAAATATATCATTATTATTTATCTGACATTTCTTACTTTACATTTTACGGAAGAATTAAATAAGAGGGAGTGACACTTTGCGATTACTCGTGTGTCATAATTATGCGGAAATTCACAATATATACTTTATCGTGTTTCTTTACTCGCTACATTATGATATCTGGAGCGCATTATAATCAACCACGTCATTTTTTTTTTTGGAAATAATGATAAATTTGCAAATGTGTGGATTTACCGACACAATCAGTGTCGGTAAATCCACACATTTGCCTTATAGGCATTTTCCCTTGTTTTTATATAACTGATATGTATAAATATAGTATATAGTAGTATAGTATATATATATATATATATATAGTATTTTAGTATATAGTATATATATATATATATATATATATATATATATATATATGTATATATAGTATAACGCAGAAACCATCACAAACCTATGAAGCGAGTTCAGTGTTGTAAGTTGTATGTTTCACTCACAATACGCCTAATTTTACCCACAATCCCTAAAAACCAGGGCATTCAACCAGTGCGTCCTACGTCGGAGCCGAAATATGGACGCTCATGGTTCTGGTCCACCAGTTTAAAGTCGTTCAGCGTGAAATGGAGCGTGCGATGCTCGGTGTTTATTTAGTTGATAATGTTCGAAATGAAGTTATTTGGCAGAGAACTAGAGTAACCGACATCGCATAGAGAATCAGTATGCTGAAGCGGAATTGGGTCGGTCATGTCTCCAGCGGACTGATATTCCCAGGAGTCGACATGTGCTAGAGTGTGTGTGCGCAAACGTAGTGTAGGGGAATGTGTCTGGCAGCGGATAGACTACCAGCCACCACTTGCGGACTGACCAAGACCCCAAGAGGTATAGTTGGTACTTTTTGGGGGAGGCCTTCGTCCAGCAGTGGACGGCGATAGGCTGATGATAAAAAGCATAATTGCTTTTACCATGATTTGAAACACGGTGTAAATAAAACCAGAGACATGCCCATATGTTTACTGATTTTTACACACACAATTACCGGTAGCAAATCCCATTAGTAATAAGTTAGTAGTTAGTAAGAACTTTCAAATTCAAATTATTTATTTGCCTTAAATGGGGTAGTAGTACATAGTGTGGCATTACAAGATTGATATAAGTCGAACAGGCCCATTTAGCCATGAAAATAGCATACAAAATATAACAAATTATTAAAATAACTTATATGATAATATGAGTATATTATATTATTATTATTGTCATTTTTCATCAGGTCAAATATCAATCAATCAGTTAATTACGTTGGCTTTAGTTCCATTTATTATTTTTACAACTCTTTGTTTTGAAGAAATTCCTTAGTGGAATAAAACAAGTTATGATTTCTATTCGGAACACAATTAGCATTCATCTTAAGCAGCCAAATATTATTCTTTACATATTTATTAGACTGGAAGAGTTTTATTAGACCTATATGGAACCCTAAATCCTGTACAACGAGAAATAAATAACTACAATATTTTTGATGTTACGAAATATATTACATGTCTACCGAACTCATTACAGAGTAGTTACAGTGATACCGGTTCTTAATGGCAAATAACCACGATTCTTTAGTAAATTGAGTAGTTGATTAATGATCTTTATTTGTTCTGATAACGTACAATGTCGTTTAGGACATTTTGTTTAATAAATTTTACTCATATTGTTCAAGCGCCATTCAAATAGCAGTCAAAGAAACGGGCGCGCTATTGGTTAGATTAGAAGTACAATGTACACTAACACATGTACAAGTATTAGGATGTATGAATAATTGTAAAGGATTAATATAGGGATTGGCGCGACGTGTTCCGCGCGCGTCTTTCTAAACTGAAGGGGGTCACGGCTCCCACTCAGGACTGCTTTGTGGACAGGTAGACAAGTCTGTCGGGGGTCCAGGGGGTTCAATTTCGACATAACCACCTCGCTGAGTGTTCGCTGAGGTGGGACCCAAACCCAAACATGGTTTCCACACGTAAAAAAACGGATAATATGATGGATGAATATTTTGTCTTTGAGACTGGTTCATTTGTTTATTTTATTGGCGCATACAAGATTTTTTCATGTGGCTTCCGGGGGGAAAAGTAGGCCTGTATCATTCCTTCGTTAACAACGCCTTCGGTGGGGTTCTAGAATCGTGTATTGACTCTTGACTATGATCGTGATCAAAGCATAATAGGGCTAGCTCCCTATTATGTTGGCACGAATAGTATATAAATTATTTTTTCGCAAAATAAATAATAAATATTTTTTCACAATGTCATTTTTTTATCTAATGTTTCGAATGGAAACAACAACAATGGAGGCCTTTTATTTGCACAAAAAATTCCAGTAGCTGTTTGCAAAATACAGTAGTTACTTGTACGTAACTATCTCAGAGCATGAAACTTACTTGTACTCGTCCGGTATTCATTGATTTTGTGTGCATTGTCTGAATCTGAATAAATCACAGATATTAATAGCGATGCAAATTCAATTAAACGTCAGAAAACTAATAGTGTTGTTGTTGGAAAATACTCGGGGTCTTCAATTAGTCAATGAGGTCAAATGGCATTTGCAAAATCTAGACAGCAACTTTTTGAGATTCCATTATTAATTTATTGGTGAAATGCAATGAAATACCTACCTAAAGTAATAAAATCGTAAGTGTAGTGTAACTGCGGGTAGTTGCCAAAACTCTTAACCTTACAAAGACACGAGAAAACAAAAAGGTTACCAATTACAGAGACTAAGCCAAATTTATTTCTATTTAAAAAAAGTATTCAACAGTTCTATATTATAAAATCATAATAAAAGAAAACCTAGCTTCCTGCCTGTTACTATTATCATGTCATATTCCTATGAGGCGTAGGAAAGGTACTTAAATAAAGGTGCCTAAATCAAATCTGACTTAAGTAGGTCAGAAAAGGAAAACCACACACCGACATTCTGCCCAGATAAGATAACGTTTTTATTGGTACACAAACGCATAGCTATAAAGGACGGGAGTTTGTCTAACGCTGCTTCTATTAGCTTAAGTAAGCCTTTAGGCCCAGCGCACACAGGGTATTTTAACATCAGCGAGCAGACATCTAGTCGTTTTTTGGAATCCCAGTGCAGCAACTGATTGCTAATGGCTGAATACTGAAACTCTACGGTGCAATTTATCTTACAATGAGAGTCTTACGACGCAAGGCACGAGCCTAAATACGTCATATAAGCGTGACGTGTTTACTACTGGGGCAAAAAACTATAAATTTGTAAGGTCGATTTTGATGTAACGATCGAGAAGTAGTTAAAATGCGATGCAACTTCGACGCTGTCACAAAATAGTTGAGAAATTTTATGCCAGATGTTCTGAATATTTAATCCGCAATCGCAATATTTCAGCAAATATTTATACTTATATAAAATTAATATGCTTAATAAGTGTTTGTGGAATTACGAAGTGTAGTACGTACTGAACCGAGTCTTTGATAAGGAAAAATTAGTGTTTCCTAATAAATTACTCACATGCTATTAAAATTCAGATAATGTTATCAGCCTTATGTTACGTTACCAACGTGGTAGTAACTTTTTGCTAATCTGAACTGATCTTTCTTTGAGTTTATGAGTAAAATTAGAACGGTCTTTATAAAAAATTACTTCAAGTAACTTAATAATGCCAAAATATGTAGGTCTTCGTCTTGGAAACTAATAAGATTAATAGGACTAATTTAAAACTACCCCAAAGAAGATAGTTTTTTGCTCTTCAAGAAATTGCAGCCAAAAGATCCAGAAATCCTACAAAAAAGTGATTACTATAATTATGGTGATGTGGTGAGCACTGGCATGGATTTCCGGAAAATGATCTATGCCAACTTGGCTAAAAAAGAGACTTAGATCATCAAAGTATAAGCATTAAGTATATTTAAAATTTTCATTATCTTTATTTCCATCGATTTAATTCAGTTTTAAAAAGTATTTTGTTTAATTTTTGCAATCAACATACTCGTACCTTTAGAATTTAAAATAATTTAGACCGGGTAAAGCGAGCTAGATATGTTGACGCACAACGCGCACCTTCACTTTAAAACCTTGCTTGAAAGTTTATTCCCAAAACCGGGAAAATGGTTCAGCGCATATCTTTCGTAAGATATTTCCTCTGAGGTTTTATACAATTGACGTCCCGGCACTTATAGGACGGTTAACAAGCCTAATATTATCTAAAAAAAGACATACTAAGAAATAGATGACGTTACCTTATACAAATGATTGTGATTTTTTTGCCGTATAACATTGTCATATGTTAATCATAACTTTTATTGTACAGACTGTACGAGCTACATTATACGCTTCTCGTAACTTACTTTGTTCATTGGTGTAATCCTACTTAGGGAACGTACCCATACTACGTGACCCATTTTTTTCAATTTTTTATACCCCTCCAGGGGGGGGGGGGCCTCGGTGACCACCCGTAGTATATGCTAAGACCCCCCCTCCCCCTTCCCCTTTTCACGTAGTAATTTATAAATACGGTTTTAAATAATTTTTTTGCCGACAGAAAGATAAAAACGGTAAACGCTTGCTTGTTGCCACCTGTGAGTTTAAAAAGCGCTAAACGCTGAATATAGCTCGAAAATGCACGAGATTTCCCTAGAGGATATTGATTACGTGACGAAAACCACCCCACCCCCTCACCCCTGTGACCAAGCGTGGTATTTTGAAGACTCCTCTCGCCGCTCAGAACGGGTCACGTAGTATGGGTACGTTTCCTTAAAATCAATTCGCGTTCATATTCGACTATCTATCGATTCACATATATTATTATCATTAATATCATTTTTATATCTATCAATATAGTCAGTTAAATTTATTCCTGAGTTTACTGATTTATCCTATAGATAACCTAAAACCCTGGTGTACGGACCGTACACAGACTAATTCAGTGTTCACGTGGTTTTATTGTTCCGCGAACTTGTTAACTTACCATTAAGTCTAGTAAGAATTAGTAGAAATGTATTACTCATACATAATACAATGTTCTTTTTTGCCTAACTCAAGGTTATAGCAGGCTAGTTTACATACACCTTCACCCCAATAACAAATGCAGCATAAAAAACTAAGAATTATCAAATAGGAATCTCTGTTTGGATGGCTCTTATGGTTTGTTATGGCCACAGAATGACGCTTAAGAAGAAGCTCTCATTAGTCCATAAAGAATTGAGCTTTTCGAACGTTGGCACATGTTTAAGACCCAATATAATCTATGTACCACGTTGCACCGTGTTCCATGGTAATTACCACAAAGACCTGCTGATGTTATCAGCCCCTAGAGCATGTCAGAAAAACTACGGAATGGGACAGGGATGCTTACGGGTAAAAAGACGTCATTAAATACACGTACGTACCTTTTGGTATGACTCCCGGGTCCATGAAAGTGGCTAGGGTAAAATTGGCCAGGACAAAAAACGTTATGACGCCCTGGTATGCTGGAACCCATGGGTGTTTGTGAAGATAATATTGACACCTGAAATATAAACAAGTACAAAATTAATGATATTTTTTCTTTTTAACCCTGTTCACATAGAGCAATGAGAGTAGATAGTGATATAGTAGATATAACATTATTATACTAAACAAAACGGATATAATTCGGACGTAGTACTGACTCTAATGTGGAATGACCCGACTACGGAAAACTTGCTGTAAAAGCATGACTTAGTCGCAGGGGAGTCCGTTGCTGTAGAGTAAGCCGGTCTTGACACTGGGTTGGTGTAATTCACTGTCAACTACGATTAATGAGATCAGGACAGAACAGATATTATGCATATAATTCTGGATATTCTTAAGGATTATTATCTGACAAATTTAAATGCATTGCGTCTTGTTTCAATATAATTAAAAACATGGTATTTTCAAGTTAAAGATCTTGGATTCGAAACAGAAGTAATACTGGCCTTAGCTAAAGTATGCGCCGGCATAGATTTCTTTAATTGAAGCACAACACAAGCGTCAATATCAAGTGAGTGTAGGTGTCCATGGGCGGGGGTAGTCATTAACCAATCAGGTGACCTGTCTGCTCGTTTGCCCTCTATACCATAAAAACAAAAAAAAAAATGAACCGTTTACCTCATATAAGATTTATACTATTTTACCAGTTGATAATATATGAAGGTGGTGAGACCTTGATAATGGCTCAGTGGACCTTGTCCATCTATTCCGTTTCACCACAAGTAAGAGTCTAATAAGACGATTTGCGATCCTGACCTACGACACTAACCAAGCGATCTTTGGAAGACTTCACACATTATACGTGACCCAATACTTGGCCTCCGTACTGTAATATACTAAGCAATGGCGATAATTCTGTCGAGTCTGTCGACTGATTTTTTCACTCAGTGATCGTATGAATACTGAACTAGGACTTGGCCATCTTATCATATTAAAAGCTATAATGATATTTGCGTATAACTTTTATGATGGTCGATTTATTTTTAAAAGTAAATAAGAAATTGCTTGGGAGCAAACTGCAGTTCCTGTTATCAAACTGATAATTAATTGAAAAAAAAAATGGGTAATAATTGGGTTTACTGCCTGTTCTATAATGTATAGTACCTAACGTACTGTATTTTAATGAATTGACTGGCCTGTTGGTCTAGTGGTTAGAGACCCTGACTGCTAAGCCAGAGGTCGTGGGTTCGATACCCACCCAGGACAAATAATTGTGTGATGAGCACGATAATTTGTTGTGTGTCTGGGTGTAATTTATCTATAATATGTATGTATTTAGAAATATAGTACAGGCTCTGCCTAGTTTGGGATCAGACGGCCGTGTGTGAAATGTGTGGAGTTATTTTTTTAATTGTGTGTGTTATATATTACAGAACAGTAACATAGTGTACTATGTAGGATTTGATGTATCAAATCCTATATTTCATCGCTAATTCCACTGTCGCCCTTCATCATATTAACTGGAATGCATCTGCAAGTACGGCGCAGAATTTATAATTTTTAAAATGAAACGCATTTACGACGATTAATAACCTTAATTAAATATGTACTTACTATTTTTTCCTCAATTTCCCAAAAGTACTACATTTTTGCAAGTTTTTTATTAAAAAAAGGCGACAACTCAAGCATTCACTTACGCAATTTTTCAATTTATATCTAAGATACACTTTTCATATTTCAAATTTACTAAATTATCAATTACATATTTTCAAACATAAATACCACTAAACATTATTAAAATCCATTTCTGACAATATGTTACTGTGTAAAATTATTATTTTACAAAATACACATAGGCAAAACTACGGGTGACTAATTAAGTATATGACTAATAATGACCCACCTATTAATAAACATAGCTATGAGATGTATTATATTCAAATTCAACTATAATATTTGTTGGCAGTAAAAATAATATTGTATGATGTGCAAGAATTGGTCACCTATTATCGGTACTGTAATGTACATTACGTACTAATATGGTCAAAGTGTAACAGCATCTACAAACTAAAGAGCAATGTAAATATGTATAGAGTGCTTTGTAGTTTTTACGATAAAACTGACATGCATGACAAAAAAGTGTTAATTTTTTTTTGGGATAGGTGGCAAACGCGCAGACGGTTCACCGGATGGTAAATGACTACCGCCGCCCATGGGTACCTGTAACTCTAAAAGTCACAAAGGCGTTGCCGACCTTTAAGGACGGAACAAGGGAAGGGAGGGGAGGGGAGAGGGAGGAAGAGAGGGAGTGAAGAGGGGAAGAAGGGGAGTGAGGGAAGGGTTAGGGCCTCCGGTACCCTCACTTACTCGGCGAAACATTACGGTTGCTACGAGGCTGGTTTTCTGTGAGGCCGTGGTATCACTCCGGTCGAGCCAGCCCCTACGTGCCGAAGCATGACTCTCCCACTTATATGGAGTGATTGAAAGTGATTGATGATTGCAAGTTGACGAAAGACGGTTATATGAAAGACTTATGGACATGGATGTACCCACGAGGGACAGGTGTTTACGTAGTATTAAGTTTATTAAAATGTTTTAGCAGGCCTCAGCTGGACCGTGAAAAAAATTGTTGTCCCCGAAACTAGCCCTTCCCTGGTCGAAAAGCTAGGTACGCTCAATGCTGCTTATGGAGTTTAACGCAGATAGATTGTTTGAAACTGAAGTGGAAGTCTCTAAGAATTTTAATCATTGCAATGAAAGTGATAATTATTTCATCTCCTCCGACCGTTTCCCTCAAAAACGAAAGTGACTTAGAAGTATTTTTATAACCTGTTAAAATAGAGAAATTAATGACAGGGTAATCTGTAATTGGATCAGCCAGTGTCCAGTTATAAGAGAGCGAAAAGTACCGAAATCAGGGCAGGTCCACTCCACAGAGTAGGTATAAGGCTACAAGTACACGACGAGGTCGACTGAACGTGCCAAAATTCAATGGGCTGCCGCGCACCGGCCGTACTGCACGTTAGTTAGATGCTCACTCAAGCGCTATCCGTTCGTATCTAAACTATCCAGTTATTAGTACCTAGCGTAGGTTTATATGTTCACAAAAATAGAGTAATAGGCACATTTCTGTCGTGTAATTAAATTTTCAGTTTAATTAATTCTTAAAAAAAAAACAACCCTAACGTCGCGAACAGAGAAATATGTTGAAAAGCGTAAAAAAAACAGTTTTGAAAATGGAACTCAAGCTAAATCCTTTTTAATAACCCCACAATTTATTAATTTATAGTAAAAATTACTCGGCGAAACTGGCAGAAGACTCGGTGAAGACTTTCAAATCAATACTCAATAAATAAAATTGAAGTGTCTGTTTGTAATGTCAACATAATAGTTTTATTTTAAGCTCATACAGATATTTGCACGATACCTATGCCTAAAAATCAGTTTATAAACACGTTTGTCTATCTGTGTGTCTGTTTGTTCCCGCTAATCTCCGGAACGAGTGAACCGATTTCTACGGGACTTTCTCTGACAGATAGCTGCTGTTATAAGGAGTAACTTAGGCTACTTTTATTTTGGAAAATTAATAAGGGTTCCGCGTAAAATATATAAATATGTACACGCGGGGCACTCCCATTTCTCAACAATTTCATTTTACGTAATTTGTAAACAAATCATGGCAATTTGACTGACATTTCAATTTCATATCAACAAATCACCTTTTTATCAGTTTACAGATAACAAAAATATATGAATCATTGAATATCTATGAAGTACATAATGTGACAAAATAATGTTATATATATAACAATAATTAAAAGCTGACAGATACTAATCAAATACATCGTTTGACATGTTATTGATAATGAAAAGCAATTCAAATAACATCTCTCGGTAATAAATAGAAGATTTATGTGACCACTTATCACTACATATTATAAAACAAAGTCCCCCGTCGCGAGTCTGTCTGTCTGTTCGCGAAAAACTACTGAACGAATTTTCATGCGGTTTTCAGTAATAGACAGAGTGAATCATGAGGAAGGTTTTGGTATATAATTTGTACCCGTGCGAAGCCGGGGCGGGTTGCTAGTGAGGTATAAAGATAGCTTGTGAACTGATTCAATTTATCTCACTCGGTTTTATTCAATGACAAAGTAGAAGAGGTGGATTAGCCTGGAAGCCTTGAAATTGCTGGTAATAATGATAATAACTTGACACATCTCACACGCGGCCGTCTGATCCCAAACTAGGCAGAGCCTGTACCAAACTGCTGATAAACATAATCATATATTTCTAAATATATACATATAGATATATTACACGTATTTTTTTTTATGGTATAGGGGGCAAACGAGCAGACGGGTCACCTAATAGTAAATGACTACCGCCGCCCATGAGCACCTGTAACTCAAGGGTCACAAGTGCGTTGCTGCCCTTTAAGGTGGGAGTAGGGGAGAGGGGGATTAAAGGGGAGGAGAGGGGGAGAGAGGAAGGACAGGAATAGGGGTTAGGGCCTCGGGTAACCTCACTCACGCGGCGAGAAGCAATGCAACCATGGCTTCACTGCCGGTTTTCTGTGAGGCCGTGGTATCGAGCGGAGTCGAGCCGGTCTATACCTGCCGAAGCATGGCTCTCCCACGTTAGCCACAAAACAAATGATCATGCGCATCACACAATTACTTGTCCTGGGTGGGCATCGAATCCACGACCAACAGGCCAGTCGATATTTATTATGTGTGTATTTTTAGTTTTATGATTGTTATTAAAAATAGTTTAACTACATACATATGTGTTATTTCTAACGCCACTTTATGAGCGGTTGTTTGTTTATCACTATACACCAATATGTACTTGTATACTAATATATTGTACAGCATCAGAGTTCGTTGATTTGTTTGATCATTTCTTATCTTAGATGCCAGCAATATAATTAGTAAAATAAATATTCTTGCGTTAGATAGCCCCGTTTATTGAGGTCATAGACTATATTATAATTACACGCTATGACTCACAGACATGAAAAATAAATATAAATTGAAGTGTCTCTTTTTAATGTACTAATAACAGCATTTTATGTTAACACGGTACGGATACCAAGAAATAAATTTTTAAAATTTTCGTCTGTCCCTCTGTTTGTTCCAGCAAATCTCCGGAACGGGTGGACTGATTTCCATGGGACTTTCACTGGCAGGTAGTTGGTGCTATAAGGAGTAACTAAGGCTACTTTTATTTCGGAAAAAGAATTAGGGTTTTGCGCAAAATATATAAATATGTACATGCGAGCGAAGCCAGGAACTGCTGGTTATTAATAGTTTTAAATAAGAAGTAACTAGATCTGCACAGATCCGACTACTACATAACTACTTCATCTTTTATTTGTTACGCCGGTATAGAGGCTGGCACACAAAAAAAAATTATTACGCCAATACGTGCTAACAACGAAAGCGTTAAGTATGAATCACTCCCTCGGCTCAGTTACGGTTTGGCAGTTCTTTATCATTTATACATAATATTTATCGTGGTACATAATTGTGACTTTCGGCGACGGTGGTCATTTACCATCAAGTGACCCGTCTGCTCGTTTACCCCCTACTACCATAAAAAAAGCATTTTTAGATAGATAAACATATTCCAGCAACCCACGATGCAGTCAACTTTATCAGTCACTGATAGTTCAGATTTTATGAAAAAAAAATTTATCCGGCTTTATAAAAAAAATCATTTTCATAATTTTTATCAATTACTAACAACCCGCCTCGGCTTCGCACGGGTAGCCTCTGCATCTTCAACAATCATCATCATATTTCAACCAATTTACACAAAACCTTAACAAATTAAATACCTAAACCTTCCTCATAAATCGCTCTATCTATTGGTGAAAACCGCATGAAAATCTGTTCAGTAATTTTTGAGTTCATTGCGAACAGACATACAGACACGGTGGGGGACTTTGTTTTATAATATATCACTACATGTTATAAAACAAAGTTCCCCAGTAGACACTACTACTATTCGCGTATGTTATAGACTTCTTAAAACAACCAAACCTGTAATTATATACAGTGGCGGATTTACCAGCAGACTGAGTAGGCTGAAGCCTAGGGCGGCAGATTTTTAATAGCCTACTGGCGGCAAATGTATGATTCCGCCGCTGATTATATGAGTAAAGTTTTAATAACGCGTTAGTAGTGAAACACCACACATAGAAAGCAGAAAGTCCAAAAATATACCTGCAATTTGTTCTACAACTTTAACCGCATTCTGAGAATGTACGAAGGGTATAATAAATACAAAACTACGATTCTTAGAAGTCTATGTAGTCTAACATCAATTACTGAATCGGGAGAAATAGGTCGTGTAAATATTTGGTTACGCGAGATTGAAACCATGAACCTTGGTAACGATAGACGGCGCGGTGGCGGAAACCATTACCACTAGCCATTATAGTTATCCAATAAATTAAGATCAATCAGATCATCAAGAGATAAGATTCCGATTTCAAATTCCATTGATGACGTTGTCAGTGGTTTCGCAAATAACAGTTTTGAACAAGGAAGTATAAAATAGAAAGTATTTTTTTCCCATTTTTTTTATTTAATTTTTTTGTGGTTTGTAGTTTCGCGGTTACAGTCAAAAGTATTGTTTAACATCTTTCATATCCTACTTAGTCAGGACATCTACAACAATAAGATCAACCTTCACAAAATAATAGCCAAACACAAGCACATTCACAGGACATATTCTACAGAGATGCCTTTAAAACAAAAAGGATAATGAAGGAATATCTGAAGACAAATCTAATTTAAATGATGTTAAAACAAATGAACAATTGACAACAATGACTAATTGAATTTTACCCCTCACGACAAAACTAGCACATTCGTTGACTTAAACATAGACTTATGGAATGCCAATAGGCTGTCGTAATATACCCTTGATGTAAATACATTTATAGAAGTGCATGATATTGACATTCTCCTAATATTAGAGACTCACTTTACCAAAAAAATGTCACTTTAAGTTAAGCGACTAGTCATTTTATAATCCGATGCATCCTGATGGAACTGCACATGGAGGAAGTGCCATCTTAATAACGAAGAACATTGGACATCACGAGACGACAAACTATTGTACAAGCGAAATCCAGGCAACTAACGTAATTGTTGATGATAGCAGTTTTCACATTTTCTTCTGTTTATAGCCCGCCAAAACATAAAATAAAACTAGACGATTATGAGAAATTCTGCAAGTCCGTGAGTTAGCGGTTCATTGCTGGTGGTAACTATAATGCCAAACACTCCTACTACACCGAAAGGCAGATAGCTAGTTTGCGTTCGAATACCTAAACTTAATCCTCATCTCGTCCGGTTGTAAAAACACTCCTGACCTAATAGACTTTTGCATCGTTTAGGGAATATCTGAAATATATTTCACATACAATTCAAGATTCAAGATATCATCTGACCACTCACTTGTTGAAATCCTGCTAAAAAGGAAGATAGCAAGAACCACACAGCCATATCATCTACATACTTATAAAACTGACTGGTCGAAATTCCACGAGTCACCTGCAGCATTAAATATGGAACTCCCATTCAAAACAGATGACGACAGATGAAGCTGTTGAACATTTTAATCACTGTGTGGCTCGCTACTCTCTTAGTTGTAGATATACTGCATAAAAGGCATATATTTCCTATCCAAAAAAGGGAAGTGGTATCCTTAAAAAGCAAAACCTGATGCGAAACGATGGCAGCAAATACAACACCTTGCAGACGAAAGACTATTTAACTCGTTGATGAAACTCAAACACTTACTAAGCGAATACCGTAGTCAAGTGCGTCCAAACATATTTGAAAGATTTAGACTCCACCGCTGCAACCGATGGCTCAAATAATTATGGTTCCAAAACCCTTCAAAAGCCCGGAGGACGTCAAATCTTATAGGCCAATCAGTCTACTACCTATTCCATAATAAGTAATGGAGATCCTGTTTATAAACAGATTATCGCCCATAATAAGAAAACAGGAAGTTAAAACCAGACCATCAAATCGGATTTCGCCGAAATCACTATAGTTCATGGACTTGTTGACAATATCGTCGGTCGAAAACAGTACCGGAACATTTCCAAATGTGATGTTTTGAGAAAATGCGGTTTAAAGATTTTCGGCACATTGAAATGGAAATTTTGGTTTTAAATGGGGTTTGAGATCGCTGCCTGTCATAAATATATCAATATTTAACATGGTTTTGTTTTTAATTAGGCATTGTTTACGGTTTTTAAGCTACTTGAAGTTTTTTAAAATGTCCCATTAAAAAATTAGAGATTTTTGTCATAAATCAGTATCATTAGGTATATTTCGTAATGATCGGGTAGTCGCATAATAAATAATTGAAATAAATAAGAAATTCTAATGGTATATTTTAGAATCAAACCAAACAAGAAGAATTAGAAGCTATAAAGAATTAAAAGTAATCAGTTAGTCATCGTGAAGTCATCATCTTTCTGTTTTTCATGTTCTAAGTGATTATTTCTAGCTTCCAAACTGTCGCAATATTCACGATAAACCCTTAGAATTACGTTTGCATCACATAAAGATAAATCAATCACATAAGTAAATCTTTCTTCTTCAGAGCTGAAACTGTTGGTCGCTTCACATATTTTTTCAGGAGTCGAGGTTCTATATTTTCTGCAGTCATGCCTCTCACTCTGTCGCGCACGTTCAAGCATTTCATACTAGCATTTGGATCATAGGTGTCGTTATAGAAAACCAAGTACGGAGAAGATGCTTGCATGTATATTTTCTTCATTTCATTCCATACTACTTTATCGCCGTCATTATTGACCGTAAAGATTTTACCAAATTGTGAGACCAAGTCCTTCAAATTCAAAATGTCTGTATAGTACAGTTCATGTACTCTGTATGGTGTTCCATTTTTCTTGGCACATTGGATTAAGGATATCCATTGTGCAGGGACATAAATTGATCCATTTTTTAATATACGGTTTTTTTCTCGTTCGATTGTGCTGTGAACACTATCACCCTCGTTTTGAGTGTGTCCAACTACAAGATATTTGTGGGTGATAGATAAAATACCCATCACTTTGATGGCGTAATAATAGAGGCTTAGTAAATATTTATTTTTATTCTGGGCTGAGCAATTGTCAGTTTTTTATTTTGATGTATAAAACCAACTGCGCGCAAAATGCGCTACGTACAACTATCGTGTTCCGCGTGCGGAGCGCTACTGAGACAAACACGAGTTAGCATTATTCAAGTCATATTTTTCGGAGTTTCACTGGAACATTTCGAAATGTATTACTATTGACTGGGGCTGTAGTTGTAAAATGGTTTATTTCTAAACCGGTATAATGTCGTGTATGTCAGTATCTATCTATCATACTGCATACTTAACTCAAAACACGTATTTTTGGAGATGTTCCGATACAGTTTTGGACCGACGATATAAACTCAGTCTTTGAAAATAAACCATACTGCACTGCTGCTTTCTTAGACATTTCACAGGCTTTCGATCGAGTTTGGCATAACAGGTTCGAGTTCAAAATTAAAAAGACTACCGATAAACTATTTTCTATTTGTCGAATTATATCTGGAAAACAAACAATTCTTTGCAAAACAGGGTAAAGACGTAACCTCGCTACACGCAATACAGGCAGGGGTACCTCAGGGTAGTGTTATGGGTCCAACCCCATATAAGTAGCAAGCAGTATACCACTCCAGAACGCAGAACTACCTCTCACAGAAGGAATCGTGCAGAACTACCGCAGTTACTGGCAGTTTCGCTGATCATAACGCTATTCTATCTGCGGATAATTTGCCAAATATAACATCGCAGAAACTACAACATAGTCTTGATAAAATATCAGACTCGCTCAAAGACTGGCGTATCAAGGCTAATGAGGCTAAATCCGTCCGAGTTACTTTTACCATTCGTAGAAATACATGCCCACCATTAGTCTAAACTAAGTGCAAGTCCCTCAAGCTGACGAAGCAAAATAACTGAGGATGTATCTAGATAGACGGCTTACATGAATAAAACATATTTTCACCAAATGCTTAGCAATAGCCAACAAGTGCGTAAAATGTACTGGATGATCAGTAGGAAGTCACGACTTTCACTGGATAACAAATTGATACGCTACAAGCGCATATTAAAACCGGTTTGGACTCATGGCCTGCAACTATAGGGAATATAAAAAGATTAATTAAAAATACTATGTATAATAGCTGACACACACAACACACTGTGGTATATAACCAATGAGAGACTGCATCATGATCCAAACATAAAAACAGTTGAACAAGAAATTAAAGAGAATATGGAAGCATATAAAACTAGAGTTTCGCAACATCCCAACATACCTACTTGCAAAGTATCTCATGAGTGAGCCCACTCTATATCGAAGATTAAAAAGAAAGATACCACAGGATCTGCTAGTTAAGACTACTTAAAGTAAACCAGATGTGTCAGTCGACTCGTACTGTGCAAGCCTGATAAATCTTCACAAACCTATTGAATGAATGTCGATCAGACAGATTGCATTAAACTGAAAGATAAAAAAAAGCCTTGATTCAGTTTGAGGATTTTTTAATTTCAGAATTTTCTACAGTAATGAAGTAAAAAATTAACACTACTGTTTGGAGCAATGTATTTCTACTGCTCACTTGCACTTATTAAAGTTAACAATTTATTAGTGCAAGTAGAATAAATTAAATCTTTACAAATAAGTCTAATAAATAAAGTGTCTATTTGAATCGTCATAATAACAGCACTTTACTAAATGCATCTGAATGTTTACATGGTACATTTACCAAAAATTCTATTCTCTGTCTGTTTGTTCCAGTTAATCTCCGGAACGGGTGGACCGATTTGCACGGGACTTTTACTGGTAGCTGCTGCTATAAGGAGTAACTTAGGCTACTTTTAGTTTGAAAAAGGAAATAGGGTTCCACGCAAAATATATAAATATGTACACGCGAGCGAAGCCGCGCGAGGAACTGCTAGTAGGTAATAAAGTATGTATATTACAAGCCAGCTATTAATAATTATTATGTAGAATTGCAGAGCAAAAACCAAAAAAAGTTATCAGCCATTACAATTATATTTAGATAATCGTGTCTTAATTAAAAAAAAGGGTTTATTTACTTTTTTTAAACTGGAATGTAATTTGTATAATATGACCATAACTAACAAAACAAAAATGAATGAATAATATATATTTAATTAATTACTCACACCACTAATTATCATCTCATTTTTATTATAAGTGAAAGTAGAAAAATGTATGGCATTATTATCTAAGCATGAAATTAATTTTTTTCTTAATGAAAGTGCCACAGTACTAAGCCCTGCGTACAGATGATAATAGGTGATTATAATTTTTTCTTTCTACTACTAGGCATACTAAAGAAATAATCTATAGCAATATAATGTTTGTACCATACCTCTTTGGAGAGTATTTGACAGTCAATAATTGTCAAAAGGACATAATTCACAATAGCAATTTCACTAGTGTATCATTTCTATGGTTATTACAATTCTCATTGGAGAAGTGGCCGACACCGATAAATAAATTTTGGACTTGTGTTTTGTCACGGAATCAGATATGTTAATTTTCAGGTCTTGTTAATAGAAAGATTCAAAAGTTTTTAACTTATAAAAAAAATGTTGATTAATTGAAGTATAAATCACCACTAAGTAATAAAAGTACCTAAACATTTTTAAAATTCTTACTTTTACATTTTCCAGGATAAAAAGCTCATTTACTTCCCCAAGATATAATCTATATCCTTGCCAAATTTAATTACAATCCGTTCAGCCGTTTAGTTGTGTAAAGGGAACAAACAAACAAAGTTACTTTTGCATTTAAAACGTTAGTATGGATTATTTATATATGATATGAGCATGTTCATCTCCCATTACTAGATTATTGTTTTCCAAAATAAATGCATCTATCTAAAATATATAGTCATTTACTGATAAAACAATTTATCTCAGTAGACAGTTACTAGAATAACATAGAATAATGTATTATAAGTTTCTATTCGATATTGTTTTGTTTTGCAAAAGTATTTTAGAAAAATTTACAATATTTTTTACACAACTAAAATGCAGACAAATATAATATGATAGGCCGCCTAAATGGTTTAGATAGTTATTGTAGAATATAAGCCAAAAGAAAAAACTGTTGCTTATTGAAAAATAGGTAAGACAGTATTTTCTGTAGGGTCATCTAATGTAATATAATATAGGTGTAGAGTTTGAGTTTTGGGTTAAAATGCCAATCTTAAGAACTATCAGTTGGATTCATGTTGGAATGTGATATCCAAATTTTTGAGGAAGGCTATTTATATATCATGCTATAGTACTTAGAGGCAGAGCTGTGAACATAAAGAGGACAGTGCAGAAAACACTAGTTTCTTTAAGATTTTTGTCAACAGAATGATGTTAATCATATAAAATAGGGAGTTGTATTGCAGTCTTTTGATTTTAGTTCGTTTAACTCCAACATCATAAAAAGGGTAAATAAGTAATAATCAGAATTTAAGTAAAATATGGTGTGAGACAGACATCTCGAGTCTGGTAACCATATTATGATTTAGGTAATAAAGGAAGTGTCTCACGCACACACTAAACTATCTTATGCAATGTTCAATGCATTGGATGCAAAGTCAGTGAAAAAACTTTAATTAATACAGGTTTACTGAAAGTTTATTTTATTTTGTTTTTATCTAAAATTATTTATAGTGTAATTTATATATAACTTGCACTATTAGATATGCACTGCACTAATTCTATTAGTTTTTAATATAATATTCATATTTAAGTGTACTTATTAAAATGAGATTTTAATCAGAATTAATGATACCCATTTGAGAAATATTTTAAATGATACATGAACAATAATGATGATGATATAGAAGTTATCATATGCTTGTTCATTACAGACAGATTACACTATAGCAAGTTATGAAGGAATCAATTCTCAAAAATCAAAAATACCTACTGCATTTGAAAAAATAAAAATATTTTTTACCTCATTAAATGTAATAGTTAATTTAAAAATTACAATGACAGAAATATGGCCTTCACCCTTTTCTATAACAGTGTCAATAAAAACAAGTTAAACTAGGTAGTTATTTCACCCTGAACTACATCTTGTTGGTTAATATAGCAAGTCTAATCTTATAAGAAGCTGTATCAACTTAACCAATTATCACCTTTATTTATAAATTGTAATACGAGAATACTATACTAAAGTTCGAATGAAACACAATGTAAACTTATCCAAACAACTCAGAACTCCAATGTCTTAAACCCATGAGACATACACCTCTTTGTTTATACAAATTTGGATAACATACAGGATGTTCCTGGCCATTGACACCATAACACAACACGGGGAAATCACTTCTCAATGCTCTAATTAATACATTGATATTATGGTAATGCAAATAACACTTTAATTACAAGGAACATGGCTCCTACACCTTTCTTAGAGATCACTTAAAACACTCTTACCGTTACCACCACAGGCGAAGCACAGGTATAATCCACACACAGTCACACAGGGCAAGTACTTCGGCCCAAGATATTAATAGAAACAATTCAACAATCTCATGTGAAAGTTGTCAAACCGAAAATTAGAATTTACAGACGATCGACGACATTGTATACTTACGGAAAATAAAAAAACAGAGATGTTGTGCCCAAGAGTAACGTCCAGGCGAAAGTCGCGGGGATGTATCTCGTTTTGAGGTCGCATTTGGGCATATTGTGTCAATTTAAATTCCCTAAAAGAAAATTAATTCAGTTTTATTCACTACAGATCAACATGGCCGCACCTATTAATCTGACAGTCAGTGTAACAGTGTGGTAACAGTGAATTTTAGTGATGTTATTTAAACATTAATTAATGAGGAAGGTAGCCGTTAATTTATTCTACCACTCGATGTTTTTTTTCTGCTGGAAGACGCAATAGTCCATAAGACTGAAGTATTAACCATTAAAAATTAAGGTGATTGAAGATCATTGTACAAGTAACAAATTTACAAAAAAATGATATTTCCTAACTGTCTCTGTACATTGCCCGATCTGAAGAGCGATAGGCAGATCCAAACACAACCCTTCTAATTTAAGGAGTAATATTAAAATCCGTAATACAAGGACACTTTTATTCCTAAAAAAAAGGCAGTCGTGCATGGGACTGCCGACAGAAGTGAAAACTTTAACAAAACGACGAACTAAAAACGTCACATTAGCAGGTTGGTAATATTAGCTGACAGAACCCAATGTTTAGATTAGCGCCCTCTAGTTTATCCATATATGTATTATTAGCGTGATGGTCACGAGTTCTGTGCTTTTTCCCCATAGCAAAACTGCACAAACGTGCCTAAAGGACTTTTCACTTCATCTTGCTAGACTCTAAACGGAGTTAAGGGAGACATAACATAGAGTTAACTTTGTTCTTTTGTATTACACCCAGTGACGCACACAAAACGATGTCATCATAATTTAGTATAATTTTATCATTTCATAATTCCTTTTATTTGTATTAATCTTCTATTTCACCCTTATTCAACAATGGTTCCATGTTGTAGTTTCAACAGCCACGATAATAGAAGTACAGCTACAGAATACCTAGATAATAGGTACAGCTCACTCAGCGTTCATTTTCTTGACTTTTTCAATCACTGTCATGATGTCATGATTCATGAATGATGAGGAGTGAGTTGAGAAATATCACGGGTTTTTTTTCTGACATTGCAGGCGTTTGATAAGACTGTGCGTTAAGCACAACGATATTGTAGCCTAATAAGCAATGCACTAACTAGGAGCCATGGCAATTTTGGACCAAGAGCAAACACTTTGAAACAGTGTTATGTTTCTAATAGGCGTTCTGACATGATGCAAAATTAACAAATACGCTGACAAATTTACACATGATTTTATTATATGCCTGAGATTAATGTGGTACACCTAATAAATAATAATAAGTATATTGACACAGAAACCGTTTGGGTGTAGGCATAAAGTCAATAGATGGGTGAGCCTATAAATTTTTCCATTACCCTTAACTTTGACTAGGGACTGGAAATAGACATCAAAGGTCACTCTTTCCAACTGTGAGGAAGAATAATTCAAGTAAAGTAATCTTAGATCGAGTTAGTTAATAAGTTACGCTACTTCAAGTTTCTTTACGTGAAGCTTGTATAGTAAATAAAAATAATGGTCTCCAGCATGGTATATGTTGACTCCCACTAGTGCATGCAAGAAATGCGAATAAGCATCTCATGTCATCAAAATCCTCAGAGTAAATAAAAAAGCAAAAGTAGTTAAGTTCAAGTACAAATTGTTAAATGAACTTTCAGAGTCATAGTTTATTTGAATCGATTTTTTTTACTTTCTTTATATTTTTTTAGTGTAGTCACATTTTTTTTCTTTTTATACATAGTTTCATACTATTCCTATCGACTTTAAAACAATTGTCATTTGTGAAAATGATTTATGCGTTGCCGTAATTGGTTAATTTTTAATGTGACAGATGATAACATAAAATCTCATTGGTCCCTTACTTTTCACATTTTGCAGACTCGCGGATAAAAATGGCCGTAGTGTTGTCTTTTGTCGTGCTTTTCTTGAGTATTAGAATTTCGTAAAAGTTTGCTAGTATTTTTTTATCAAAGAACCTTCAAGTTTTTTACATCAAAAGTGTTGTCGGTTACATTAAGTTAGTGTAAAAATGTCTAATGGTACAAGTCCGAGTGTGTTGAGTTTTCTACGACAATACAGGTTCCAGAGGAAACCGAATGATCCTGCTGGTTCCAGCAGTTCAGTGACAGTCACGTCATCTCCATCGGGTTCTCGTGAGTGCAATGCTTTTATTAACAGAGGAAGGTCAGGGTGAATCCAGCACGTGCTTGTGACTTCTCACCACGAGGAATTATTACCACGTTCAGTGACCTGTGTAACGTAAGGTCTACATAATCTACCGGTTATTTGGCAACAAAAATAGTTCACCTTGACCATGGAATATAGGTTTGATGTTTATACTTGCTTAATATTACTAAAAGCAAAGAATTGGTACTCAGTTTTTTAAACTAAATTAAACTACAAAACTGAGCTTCGTCTATCAACGAACTGTTATCCTGGTAGTAATTTGTCACAATGTTTATGTACTTGAAGAATTTTTCTTCTGTTCTTCAATATACTTCTATATGAATAAAGTTATTTGTAGTTTGTATTTAGTTAGTTCAGCTGATCAGGATGACCATGATGAGACTCACACCATGTTTTATTATCCTCGTACCATACATGACTACATTACTCACTACTATTATATTAAAAGCAGGAATTATTTTATTTGGTAAGAAACAATTTTTTCATTGATTGCACAATATTATCATATTATGTATAACATAAATATTCTTGATACTCTGTCTGCAATTATACACATCTATGTACATTAAAATAAACAAAACCCTTTTTTTTTTAATATGCATTTAAACCACAAAAAATATGTCAAACTTGAATATTGCCACATTGGCATTATTAATCTCTTAAACATACATTATTTTAAGTGCATACATTACTTTCATAAAATACGAAAAACTATACATTTGTAGATTTTGGTGACTAGACTAATATTTATTAGATTTTTAAGATGAAAATGTAATTGATTTTATGTATTATCAGAACATACATAGAGTGGTCTCTCTGTAAGAAAAGAAATTATATTTTTATCTTAATAAAATTAAAAATAATGTGTCTTTAAAATCATGAATAGGAAGAGAGCTTTTTATCATACTTCCTTTATTTATTATTAAAATTATTTGTAGTCTTGTTTTTTTTTTTTCACTTAATATGTATATTTTTTAGAAATCATAAGGATGGCAGCCCCAAACACAGTATCCCGGAACGGTCCTATAGTGTACAAACGGATAAGGTTACCTGACTCGGATTCTGATGATTCTGCCTCTCCTGCCAAAAAGCCTTCTGTCACTGTAGAATTAACAACCCAGGTCAAAGAAAGGAGATTTAGAAATATGCTGCAAATGTTCCCTGATATATCTCCTATGGTGAGTGTTGTAATTATTTATTGAATTTATTGATTTACAAGTTATTAACATAATCAGAGACAAGATCCTTTTTGCATTTTCTACTTTATGTATTTTCATTATTTGACTAATCAAAAATTAGTATTATAAACAGTATACATAATTATATAAAAGTAGCATACAGAAAACAAGAGAAGCTGATGATCTTCGAACGGCTGAACAGATTTTCTTGAATTATATCTAAGAACACTATTGTTCAAGTCACCCAAACAAAAAATAAACGCACTCAAATCGGTTCATCCATTTGGGAGCTATGATGCCACAGACAGACAGACATGTCAAACTTATAACATCCCTCTTTTTGAGTCGGGGGCTAATAAAAAGCCTAGAGATGTAATTTTAAAATTGATTCAAACTGGAGGCGCTTAAATGGTTTCATAGGCCCCTGTAATACCATTAGATATTTTTTTTAAAGTAACTACACAGTTACATACACATTGTTTATCCTCATCTGCATTTGCATTTAAGGTTTTTCCTGTGATGACATTACTAAGTTTAGGGTAATTCCTAAGTAGTAAGTAATAGATTGTGCTAGTACATACAAGACTACAAGTCCAATTATATCAAAATTATTGTCAAAAGAAGAGTCACATCTGTGCAAGTCACTAATAATATTTTGTAATATTCACACATTATTGTGAGATAGTATGTTTGCTAGACCAAATCTAGTTTGTAAGACAGTCGCCAGGGTGCAAGATATGTACTTAACAAATATCCTTAATAGGCATATTAAGGAATGTAATCCCATTGCACCACATATAGGCCTAGTCCACATATTTTTCGAGAACACAGTATGTTATGGTCGAAGTTCATGGTATATGTTGGCAGTGTATTTTATTTTGTAGAACATTATAAAAACTTGCAAATATCAAACCTCAAAGAAATTATTAAGTCCTGTGCTTTTATGGCAATGGCTGCAGTGGCGGAACAATAGGGGGCCCGGGACCCCGACGAAAAGGCTCTAAGCACACGAGGCACCAAGAGTGAACTTGTGCACCCCATCCAATGAATTAGCTACGGGCCACAGATGGGATAGTTACGCCACTGATTGGCTGTATTTGTTCTACTTACAGCTAGCATGCTGTAAGTAGCTTTAAAGCTCTGAAAATACTTGCTATCTAAGGCATGTATTAATATAAGACATTATTTGCAGTTTGTAAAAAACACACTAGTAAAACATGGATGGAGCGAAGAACGTTCTAGAGATGAACTTTTAAAGTATGACCCTGAGACTAATGATAAAACGATAGTGACAAACCCTAACTCATCTTCATTCTTTGGGTCGAAGCCTGGTGTATCAGGCCAAACGTCCCGTCCTATTACAAATATGGGCATAGTTAGGGTAACGAGTGGACCAAAAACAAATGTTGTGGTAAGGAAAACTATAGAGGCTCATGGAGGGAGGACGAGAAAAGGCAGCAGTGGGAGTGAAGATGATGACTATGGCGTGAAGAAAGGGAAGGATGATCGAGTTTATGACAGGTGAGGTAGATTTAAACTAAAAAGCATTTATGTTGAGGTTTTTCAAAGATATATACAATAAATCTTAAGACACGAAGATAATTCCATTGTTATAGACTTGCAGAAAATGTTAATTAAATAGTAATGCAATAGGAGTAACTGCATTTGATTTGTACGACTTTCACATGTATGACCATGTTTTGTTTAGCAGCTTAACTGGCTTAGAGTTTCAGCTCATACAAAAAAAACCTTTATGAATTTGTTTAGAGTCATGTTTGCGGCGCTGCCTGGACCTTCCAGGCTTAATACATCATAGTAACACCAGCACCAACATTTTAGACATACAGTGTTTTCCTATGTGTAATTACACTTTTCTTTCTGTAATTAATCAATCCTTATTAGCGTGAATAGGTTACCACGATTCAAGCAGCAGAATTTTGTTCAAGCTGCATAAAGATTGCAACCTTAATAAAATTATTCAGTTTAAAAAAAGTTTGTTTTTAGTCTTGTTGTGAAAGAAAAACTAACTCCAATAAAAGAAAATTCTTTACTTGATGTTCTTTAACAGTTCTTTTAGGTTATTTTAGTTATAAACTAGCCGTACCCCGCAATTTCACCCTCGGTTATGGTCATTGCTCTGCTCCTAAGGGCTATGGCCAAGGAACAGATATGATGTTATATTTTTTTTTTAACCATGAATACTGTATTTTATACAAAGAGTTATTTAAATCTAACTGGTATTTCCAGAGATTCGCACGCTTAAACAAACAATTAAAAACAACCTCTTCAGCTTTATTATCTTTATAAAAAAAAAAATCGTGTCACATTGTTTGCGATGAACTCCTAAACTAATGAACAGATGTTTATGAAACTGCACACTGTGCAGTTTGGTCCAACTTGAGAGATAGGATAGTTTTATTTTATTTTTGTTGCAAATAACTTAGCACTGCTATGCGTGGCGTGATAGATTGTAATGAAATAACCATAGAGGTATAACCTAAAAAGCACTAAGATATTATTGGGTAAATAAATTCTAATTATGTATTTTTCAGTGAGGATTCGGACAATGAGGTTACAGATGACTTAATAGGCGACAAGAAGAAAGTGTTTGAGTTCTTGAACACAAGCAATATGAATGAGCTCGCATTACTTAGTGGTTGTTCCCAGAAAAAGGCGGAAGCCATTATGGCGCTCAGACCATTCAAGGGATGGGTTGATATGGTATGTTTTTTTTTCATAAAATTGTTGCAAACAATTACGATATCTGAGAATTTCTACTCTTAGCCCTAAATGGGAATCGAAGTCATGATCATAATCAATGTATCACACACAAATCTAGATGACATCTAGATTTATATATTTTTTTTCTTTCTTCTAAATATACAAGTGATATCATAGTGGCCGGGTGTTGTAGGCCTTTAAGAATGAATGAACACTACATCCAGACCAGGGACACCAAATGTCATATATTTATTGACCTTGAAGAAACCAAACCAACGCACCTTCCATGCAATCATCTTACTGTCTTGTGTTCCTTATTCATGAAGACCTTGTGCAATATACTCTTATCCTTCTCTGTCA
Source organism: Euplagia quadripunctaria (assembly GCA_963859945.1). NCBI lineage: Eukaryota > Metazoa > Arthropoda > Insecta > Lepidoptera > Erebidae > Euplagia > Euplagia quadripunctaria. The sequence continues at coordinate 20,991,055 of OY982570.1, forward strand.
TCAGGTGGAAAAATTCAACAGCAACAAAGGTTTAAGCACGGAACTTTTAAACTCTACACAAGAGCTTCTGACAACCAGAAACAACATACAGCGCCTCATGAAGAAGTGCATTGGACTCGCGCAGCAGCTTGAAGCGGCTGTAGCAGCCGGCGTTGCCAGACTGAAACAGCCTGCTATATTAGACGCAAGGTAAGTTGGTGCAGAGATGCTGAAGTATCCCTCATACTTAAGGCGCAGTACGGCACACCGTATGGTTTTAGTCGGTTCGATTCCGACACACCACCCCACCGAAAACCCCGGTGGGGTGACGGCCCGAGGGGGTTTCCACACGCAAAAAAAAAGGGTAGTAGCCATAGCTCAGACAATAGAATCTTGTTTGGATATTTTTTCTTTCATTAATTTGTAGGCATATGTCTCTAAGAATGTGTGAGTCTCTGTTTACACTGAGATTAGTACAAGTTAGAAGTACTGTAATGAATTTGAATACTGCTTGAGGTGTTTTGGGTATAACAAAGAACTAAAGATTTTCACGTTAACTTTTTTTTTACGCCAGTGAGGTTGCATTTTCAAGACCAATGTAAAAAAAAACAATTAAGCCTAAATAAAAATCAATTCTCCATTTCTTTTTTTCTTAATTGTCTATGATGAAAAAACTTAAGAGGTTCTCAAGTCAAGTAAACCCATATGCTTTTTCTTTATCACTGACAACTTTTTACAGCATAGTTCGATTTTGTTATAACTTTTTACAGCACAGTCCGATTTTGTGATAACTTTTTACAGTATAGTCAGATTTTGTGATAACTTTTTACAGTATAGTCCGATTTTGTGATAACTTTTTACAGCATAGTCCGATTTTGATAATTCGATACTCACTGAGTTTTTATCTGTGAACCGACTCTTTTGAAACTTAGCCCACATATGTAGTTCTAATGGCACAACAATATGACGGGGGCTTGTAGATGATCTGATGTCGAGACGAAAGCCAGTTGAGGGAGCTCCTCAACGATTTACAGCTGCTACTGTTGAGTATATTCATTTAGGTTATAAAAAATTGTTGTAAAAATATTTATAACAAATAAAAAATAATAGTTAAAGTACGTGTATAAACTAATATTAACATATAAAAAGTTTTATTTATTATGTAATAATAATCCGGCTCAAAGGACCATTAAAAGGTTGGTGAGAGAACTTATACCAACTTAAACTGATGATGACTAGGATGAATGATGTGATTACTACGAGCTGAGGTTTCTTTGATTGAAACAACGTTTGCTCTTTTATGGTTTAATTGGTACTGAACTAATATAAAATGTACAAATGAATGCAATTAAGTAGCAGCTGGAATCATTTAGGTTTAACAGTACGTATCTTTTTCATGTTAAAAGTATTTACACTGTACGCAAATTCCTCTTCTTCCTTGCTTGTGAAAACTCCCTTGTATACCACCTTAGTAGTAACTAAGAGAGAGTTATGTCCGAGTCGAATCCACTAAAACTACACGGTGTTTCCCTACGCGATGCATGGAAGAGGATTGACGTACGCCCTTGGACAGAGTGGTCCATATAATCCTTGACCTCCTTTCAAAGCTACGGTCCCCAACGAGAGATAAACCACAATAAAAGGGAAATAAAATATACAGGTTGACCCTCCTCTCTTTTTTCGTATAATAAATGTATGTATTTTATTACAGCCTAAAGTTAGCCCCATATCAGCTAGTAGGACTGAACTGGCTGGCAGTTCTGCACAAGCAAGGTGTGTCTGGTATCTTGGCGGATGAGATGGGACTCGGCAAAACTGTACAGGTTATCGCCTTCCTGGCACATCTGAAGGAAACGGGCCAGGCAAGGGGTACTCATCTTATCGTCGTGCCTGCCTCCACACTTGGTATGTTGAACTTAAATGCTTTTGAGATAATATGTTACCTGATTTTAAACATAGACTATGACTGATAGATGCGAGTTCGAAACTCAAACTTATTTTATTTATTTAAAATAGTCAACAAATTTTGAATTATACTTTTTTATTACGTCTTCTTTTCTGTTATGGTGTGTTTCGAGTAAAGAAGCCGATACAAAATATTTCCTTCTGTGCCCAGCTATCTGTTAGTCACTTAATTTTATAATTTTATTTATTTATTTTATTAAATCTCTTTATTATACACCATTCGAGGAAAATGTTATACAGACACTCAGACACGTTATATTTATACAGGCATGACAATAGGCGGTCTTGTCACTCAGACAACTTTTATAAACTTATCAAACACTGGAAGCTATTACTTACTAACAGCTTCCTATTAGTGATGTGCCGGATATCGGTATCCGTAGATATTCGAAGCAAAAAAAAGATCTGTATCCGTTACGATTTTTTGGCAGATCTTTGACATTATTGTACTTTATTACATTAGTGAAATTTCAAATTTCTTTTGCTTAAATTACATATTTAATTATCTAATGTATTGAGTTCGAGATCAATCCCCAAAAATTTGTGATATGTGTATTAAAATAATTATTTAAAATACGCAGTGCAAGTCGAAACATGTCGTATTATAAGTCCTAAACGTCAACTGTCGTTACAAGGTCACGCGTATCGGCATCAACTAAGAAAAAAACTTAAGGTCCGTATCCGTATTCGCGGATCTAGCCACTAATAATCCGTATTTGTATCCGTATTATATCCGTATACATTTTTAATGATCCAGCACATCATTACTTTCTATAGTTGGAGAGTTCTTCAAATTTGATCTAATACAGCTCTAAAGACCATTTACGACAAAAGAAATTCAACATTATGGCATACCGTGTTTAAGGGTGATCGTCTATAGCATAGAGCTATTTTTTCCGTTGGATTTAATCTGGCAAAGGAGTATACAGCTCGACTTACATGTGGCGGGCAATGTAAAGACTATTCAGTTGTCTATATTGTAATTTGAAGAAGAAATTTCGAGATCCGGCTCGTCACATTTGTAACCGTTGTATATGCCAATGCAACACTATTTACAGTTTTTAAATAAATTGCGATATATCTATTTTAGACAACTGGAGCAATGAGTTAGCTCGCTGGTGTCCTGCCCTGCGCGTGAGCAAGTACTACGGACACCCTGAGGAGCGGCGCCAGTTACGTATACAGTATGCCAGAGGGTTGGATGATATCGACGTTGTGCTCACCACGTAAGTTTCTTATTACCTTCTATTATCATGATATATCGGGCTCCTTATATGTATAAGTTGTTACAAAGTTGAAAGTAGCTATTATATAGTAAAATTATTTACTAGCTGCAGACTTGGTCATAAATTTTGGTTCTTTTGTGTTAGTGGTGGGATGAGAATCGGGACGGAACTGAGCATCAGTGGTTATGACCGCGTAATTTATGACCGAGTCGTCAGCGCGAAAATAATTTTACCTATGCCAATAGTATAATATATTATATTATTTAATTGCTTTACCAGCCTAGTATAGCAATCAAATAAAGATATAAAAATAGGAATGTTTAAGTTTCAAAGAAAAAACATCGAAGGACAAAAAAAATATATATTTAGCAAGTGCTTTCTAATAATGAGTCTAATGAACATGGTCTAAAGCTTCTTTTGCTCTGATTGCGGCCTCTGCTCATGAGCTAAGATTTAGCTAAGCTGTCATCTGCTTTATGATGAAAATCTTAGCTCGAATGTAAAGGAGCAATCAGAGCAATAAGATAATAAGTAAAGAGAGCGCACGTGATCGTAAATGAGGTATTTTTTGTACAACTACACGGCCCGCCCAAAGTAAGTAAGCTCTCAAGAGTGTCTACAAAAACTATTGCAACAAAACTGGTCTCACGTGTGTATTGCCAATCCAATCACGCTACTAGAACAGGAACATCAACGGGCCACGTCATATTCGTCGTAGTCATATCGTAAAAATGTAGTATTCGTCATAAAGAGCCTTTCATTTCGATGTTTCTCGAAACTTTCTCGAGCTAAAACTGGTCACGTCCATAATGGTGACCCTACTGGTAATGCATGTTTACCATTGTCTTGTACAGGTTTGATTTTTTTTTTGCCATAAAGGGTTTCTTTAATACTTTTATTTCGTTCTTATGTAGAATTCCTTATTAATATTAACAGATACACAATGGTGAACAGTTGTCCAGAAGAACGCAAAATGTTTCGTATCACTCCAATGCATTATGTAATATACGACGAAGCGCACATGCTGAAAAATATGTCCACGCAACGATACGACAATCTACTTAAGATAAAGGTATGCTTATATACATCATCAGATCTATAACATCTCCATCTAGGACTGCAAGTGTCTATGGCAACCATTGATCTGTATCTATGGACTTTAATATATCCCCGGCGGAAAATGGTTTTGTAAAAAATAAATGTGGCACTTAATTAATACAGGGTATATTTGAAAAAGGAACACTTACTTGAATCAGTTACAATAAAAAATTTTGAAAAAAAGCTATCCGTTTACAAGTTATGACCATTTGAAATTCCAGGTATTTTTTCCTCCGTTTTTCATAAAAGTAGGTGGAATGTGTAAAGTTAAAGATTTTTAATGTTACATAAATATATTTTTTTTTGTTATTGAAGTTATACTTCTTTTGGCGCGTTAGGGAAAAATGATGAGAGTAAATTTTTACGATGCGCGCGCACACCGTCACAAAAAACCGACACCCTAAAGTTAGCTAGTCAACATTTTAGTTTTTCAAATAAACTTAACATCACGATAGTGATAAAAATGGTTTTTACATATTACTTCCAGTACGTTTGTAGAATTTGAGGTAAGCTGACGGTATGTATTATTATTTATTATGATAGTTAAATAAACTTTATTTAACTAAATAAAAGTATAACTTCTTACGTGCGTACATAAGGACACACACACTTTTTTGGTTATTTATTTATATAGATAAAGAAAGCTATATAAAAATAATAAATGTACAGGAGGAAATCACACTTGTTGTGTTGTGTGAAAGTTAGGTGATGTCCTACGTTTGATGACAAATCTGTGCAAACAAATTTAAGCAAATCGATTGGAAAGTGACGGATTCTGAAAAGTTTTTTTTAAATATAGTTGCGTTTTGGTATTTAATATAAAAGTATCGGTGTAAACTACCGATTATTATCTATAAATATAGGTAAATAGAACTTACATGAGAAATTAGCTAAAACTTAAATGTCATTTTGTAGTAAATGTAGTTTTTAAAGACTGCTTTGTCAGTTTTAATGTAAATGTAAATTAATAAACACAAATCTCGCTGCTACAAAGATATTTTTAACTTTGAAATTAGTTTTAGTTATAACCATCAGCCAATTTTAGTAGTTTTCTTTAAAAATTATCTTTTCTGTGTTCGTTCCCTATGCATTGTTTTACGCACCGTTTTAAAAAGTTGTTATTGACACTACTGCAAAGATTTACATACAGACATAGTATCAACCCGGGCAACGCCGGGTACAACAGCTAATAATTGTTTATAATGTTTAACAGTTACAACGCAACTGCCGCCAAAAAACGAATTCAACCACACAGCGGGCATTTTCACAACATATTATAAAACGACGTCTCCCGCCGCGTCTGTCTGTCTGTTCGCGATAAACTGAAAAACTAATGAACGGTTTTCATGCGGTTTTCACTAATAGACAGAGTGGTTCATGAGGAAGGTTTAGATATATAATTTGTTGAGATTTTGTGTAAATTGGTCGAAATAAGTTGATGATTGTTGAAGATGTCTCTGCTACCTGTGCGAAGCCGGGGCGGGTTGCTAGATTTTTCAAAAAAGTTATATCCCGTGTCACCCAGACACACACAGATGTAACACAGATGATGTTCAGGGATTTCGAAGTTTTGGTGAAATAAAGAAACTCGCATAGATACATATCATACATACATGAACCCCATAAACAATACACTCCTTTTTTTGGGCAGTCGTGTAAAGTACGACAATGCGTAAGTACGTCAACTTGGTACAGCAAAAATATTGGGTTACAGAATATATATTTTCATAATATTATATGTTGACAAAACCAAACTTGCCTTCCAGTCTAAACACCGTCTCCTTTTAACCGGTACTCCACTGCAGAACAACCTGTTGGAGTTGATGTCTTTGCTGGCCTTCGTGATGCCTCACATGTTCTCTGGCAAGACAGACGACCTTAAAAGTTTATTCCAAAAGAATGCCGTAAGTACCTATATAACACATATAAAGGATGTTGACACTCATCACAAATTTATATTATGTTGTAACTAAATTAGTAATTGTGATGTTTAAAAACCTCAAACTACAAATATAATGAAATTACTTAAAAAGTAACTATTATCACGTAACTGCCAATACCAACCAGATCTATTACGTCATTAACTAATCAAACTGACAGCTGTCAATTGGTATTATTATATTAACTACATTTAAGCTTATATAAACTACTCTATGGGGCACTGTCACTACTGTCAGATAGAGAAGGTCAGGACACTGTCAGAAGGTAGGACGATCTGAATCGTCTGTCGTCGTACTAGAGCGGATTAAAGAGACTGCTTATTATCTCTTATTCTTTTGCAATTATGATACTAAATAATTCACTTTATTATATATTTTGTTTAATGTGATAGGGGGCAGACGGTTCACCTGATGGTAAGTGCCTACCGCCGCCCATGGACACCTGCGACTTGAGAGGCACAATCACAAGTGCGTTGCCGGCCTTTAAGATAGGAGTTGGGGGAGGGGGGGACTGGGTTAGGACCTCTGGTAACCTCACTCACTCGGTAAAATAACGCAAACATTGCTGTGAGGATGTGGTATCACTCTGGTCGAGCCGGTCCATACGTGCCGAAGCATGGCTCTCCCACGATAAAAATTATATTATTGATTTACCATTTCAAAATATTACAGAAATCAAAAACGACGAAAAAAGCTGATGGTAATTTGGAGGACGATGAGCCAGCGTTTGAACAGAGCCAGATAACACAAGCCAAGCGTATCATGAAGCCATTCGTCCTGCGGCGCCTGAAGCGGGACGTGCTGCAGGACTTGCCGAAGAAGACCAACCACAGAGAGCTGTGTGCTATGTCTAATAGACAGAACATGCTGTATAAGAATCTTATAGCTGGGTTTGCGGCGAAGGACGGCACGGTTTGTATTATTATATTTTTTTATTTAACTTATATTTAACTTCGAACCTCTTTCTTTGTGCTTTAGTAGAATCACAAAAAAAAAACCGACCAAGTGCGAGTCGGACTCGTGCACCGAGGGTTCCGTAAAATATTTTTATTATATGATGTAACTAAAAATTTACGGTTTTCGCAATTTTTCTTTTATCTGTGCTATAAGACGTTGCTTCGTACCAAATTTCAAGATTCTGAGTTCACGGGAAGTACCCTGTAGATTTTGATTCCTTTGCGAGTGTCGAAAATTTGCGGCATAAACGGCTGTATATTTTGATTGCGTTGGTTTAGAAGTTTGATTTTTTCACAACTCTAAGGGACCTGAGTATTTGATATAAATTCCAGCTTGATACCTCCACGCGTTCCTGAGAAAAAGGGTCTTGACAGACAGACAGACGGACGGACGGACAGATAACAAAGGGATCGTTTAAGGGTTCCGTTTTGTCCTTTCGAGGTACAGAACCCTAAAAACTAGCCACCATATTTTATTTATGTGGCACAATGACATACCCTATACTGATTCGCTTAGTTTTATACAAAATATTTTCCTATTTTAAATGCACCTTAGCACCTTACAAGTTTTTTCGTCATCATCTGGTTTTCTAAGTCGACATTTTTTTTCTTCACCAGATCCACGCGACAACAGAACAGAGCGGCATGGCGATGATGATGGACATGCGCAAACTTGCTAACCATCCTCTACTACTCCGGTCCCACTACCAAGAGGACGAGGTAAACTCATAAGGTCATATTAAATAGTGGTTTAATGGTACTCAATACACTTCGAGTAGTTCAAAGCGGCGGTAGCGTAATGGCTACAGCGTCGGACTTGCGATCAAGTGTTTGTGGGTTCGAACCCCACCCAGTACTCTAACGTCGTGAACCCATTCCTAACACAAGCATTTAGCTTAGCTGGAGGGGTTAACAAGAACACTAGTAATGTGTGACTCACGTTGCTAGTATTCTTTCTAAAAAAAAAAGAAATGGTTCTTCATGCACTCTCGTATTACCGCCATTTTTAGTATGAGATTACTTCACGTTCGATATGGTGTGAAGATGACATTTGCAAATGCATTGAATAAAACACACAATACAGACATATGCAGAAGAATTACTATTACATTATCCTGGTGTGCGAGGGAGTGGCTACACAGCGGGCGAGTATCCTCTCCTAGAAGCCTGTGACCGCCCCAGTAGGCTTCTGTGCTTCTGGAAGGAGCCAGGCTGGCTCAACTAGCCAGCCTTATCTGAACGCATAACGGACCGTTTTTGAGTCTAGGTGCGGAGACAGAGCCCTCTATCAATAACAGACACACATTATTGTATTTAAAATTCTTAAAATTTAGATGTCTACGCACACATGTGTAATGCTGATTAGTTTTTTTTTTTTTATTTGGATAGAGAGATACTATGACCCTATTATGTATTGGACTGTAATTTGCATCGAAAGTGATCAAAGAAGAACTTCGTAAATAAACCTATTTACATTACAATGTCTATTTATTATAATGTTCCTTATGTTTTCTGTTTGTGAAGGTGCGTAGAATGGCCAAGCTACTGGCTCGAGACCCCACGTACAAGGAGAAGAAGGAGCAATATGTTTATGAAGATCTCATGTGTATGTCAGACTTCCAGATACATCAATTAACACTGACGCATAATGTGAGTACTGTCACTCAGTCCAACCTGTCTCGGATAATCTACCGTATGCGAGTAACGGTGGGGTTACCATATTGAGGGGGTATCCCAAGTGTATGGGGAAACAAGTATGAAGGGTTATTGCCAGGTAAAAAATATTGACTGTCTAAAAATTTGTTCGTTATGTTGAGAGATACTTAATTTAACTTTATTTGTCGTAAACAATTTTGTAAGACAGTTTTATACTTTTGCAGCTATCATCGTTTCTATTTTGTTTTAGTATTGTATTGTTTTTAGTTCCAAATAAACGTTTTATTATTTATTATTAATATCTTTTTTAATAAATTTTGTAGGAAAAAAGTTGCTGGCAACTTAAAATAGTTATTATTTTTATACGTATTTGCTCTAAATATGTAAGCAAACTAATCCGTTGTATTATACCCTGGCATTTAAAAATGGTTAAATTGTTTCCACAGTGTATTTCCCAATATGGCATCCCACAACACCTGATACTGGACTCCGGAAAGTTCGAGAAACTAGATGAGATGCTACCACGACTGAAGGCGGACGGACATCGCGTGCTCATTTTCAGCCAGTTTACCATGATGCTGGATATACTGGAGCCCTATCTCAGAATTAGGGGCTATCGCTATCTGAGGCTTGATGGTAGCACCGCCGTCACTGATAGGTGAGCTCGATACATTTGATGTTTGGTGTCAATTCAATGTAACTCCACTGTATATCAAAGTTACTGCACATCGATTGGTGCTATTAGGTCAAAAGTATATTTTTTGGGACTTAATTGAATTAATTTATACTTTTAAAGATGTATATTGCGTGAAGAAGATACGGAGACTTGTCCACTACTAGCAGCGCCCCGCGGTTTCACCCGCGTAAGTCCCGATCCCGTGGGAATATCGGGATAAAAAGTAGCCTATGCGTTAATCGAGGTCTCCACCTATCTACATACCAAGTTTCATCGCAATCGGTTCAGTGGTTTTTGCATGAAAGAGTAACAAACATTCATCCATCCAAACTTTCACATTTATAATATTAGTGGGATTCAATCTGTCTATTAATAGACACGTAGAATATAGACGTATTAAGTTCAGAATAGCCTCATTCGTTCATATGCTAAAAAGGATGTTTTTAATCAATTATCCTGGCCAGGCACATTTTTAATATCTAATATTAAAAAGCTCTATACACAAACTATCTAATAGTTACAATCCGTAATATAACCTGTGAATAAAACTGTACCTTATTAGTGTGTTAAGGAATAATATTTGTTTCCAGGCAAGACTTAATAAACCTGTACAATTCCGAGGATATATTTGTGTTCCTATTGTCGACGAAGGCGGGCGGGCTGGGCATCAACCTGACCGCGGCCGACACCGTCATCATACACGACATAGACTTCAACCCTTACAATGACAAGCAGGCAGAGGACCGGTGAGAATAACAATATTGTTACGAGCTGGGATTAGATTTATAATTAACAAACGATTTTTAATACGCATATGCACAAAAACGATACCCGTCAATTATACACCACGTTGACTATGACGCATTTTTTTTGACGGCTTCGTAGTACGCAGGCGCAAAGACACGTGCTAGCAATTTACTTGTATTCCATCTCATTCTCTCGCAGGCTAAATCCTATTGTATTGTGTTTGTCTCTTTTTAGTGTGACTTTTTCGTTTCATCAAATTTTCAAATCACAATGATTGTAAAGAAGTTTCTCTTCAAAAACTAATTCAAAATCGATCCATCCATTTAGGAGGTATGACACAGACAGACATAGACACACGTTAAACTTATAACACCCCTCTTTTTTACATTTAAACTGTGACAACACGTAACACATTGTAATGATAAATATTACTTTATTATCACTGTTAGCTTGTCAACATCAAATTTCACAAATATTCAACTTCAATTTGTTCAAATGCGATGTATTATGTTCCAGATGTCACAGGATGGGTCAGACCCGTCCGGTGACGATACACCGTTTGCTCAGCTGCGGCACCATAGAAGAGGGCATCTACCAGGTGGCGCAGGAGAAACTCAACCTTGAGAAACATGTCACTAGTGTTGATGGTGAGGGACCTTTCTTTTTCTATAGCCTGGAGTCATAAGCCCTGAGATAGCTCCTTTTTTAAAGTTTTTTTAAAGAATTATTGCAAGTAACAAATAACTTAAGGGATATTAATACCTAGGAATAAATTCAAATAGGTACTAAATTTGGACAAAAAGCTAATCAATAATTACATACGAATTATGAGATAGGTGTTAAAATTGTAGCCATATCTTATGGGGACGGGAATCTGTTAAGGTTAGTCTGTAAGTTATTCTTTCAAGCGTAAATTTATGAAGACTACCATCCTGCTCTTTTCTCAATTATATTTAGGGATATCGCTCAATGTTCTTTTATGGCCGGACGCCTGCCCGACGCTAACCTTCCTTAGGAATGTAGTCAATTTCAAACGGGACAAATGAAGAAGGTAAATTGGATTGGATGATGGATAGGTTGAGGGAGCTAGGGCAAGGCCCTTTCCTTCCGACTGACGCAGGTTCTTTCCGGGCACGGCTGCTTCGGGAAGTACCTGCACTCGGTCGCTAGGAGGGAATTGAGTCCCGCCTGTCACCACTGCGACTGCAGTGAGGACTCGGCTCAGCATACGCTGGCGGCTTGCCCCAGTTGGGCGGTGCAACGTCGGGCCCTCATTGCAGTCATCGGAGAGGATCTGTCGCTACCGGCCGTCATACGCTCCATGGCCGGTAGCGACAGGAATTTTACCGCGGTCGCGACCTTCTGTGAGGACGTCATCTCGCAGAAGGAGGCGGCCGAACGGGTCCGGGAGGACGATCTCCACTCGGTCCGAATTCGCCGCCGGCTCCGCGGGCGGCGGAGGCGCGCTTTCCATCGCCTCATGCCGCCCTGAGTGTGGCCGCGGGTGGACGGGACGGGTTTTCCCCTCCACCCGCTACAGTGGCCATCCGCGAGGAGGCGCCGTCCACGTGTGGTTTTAGTCGGTTCGATTCCGACACACCGCCCCACCGAAAACCCCGGTGGGGTGACGGCCCGAGGGGGGTTCCACATGCACAAAAAAAAAAAAAGCTAGGGCAAGGAATAGCAAGTCTCGGATGGGGAAACCGGACTGAGTCTGCTGTAGTTCGAAGGGGTCGGGGTCCGTACCCTAATGTCCTGAATTTTCTGTGAATACCACTATAACACATTTTTTTAAAGATTCATATAGACTACCAAGAAATATAATCTTTATATAAATATTATAAAGCTGAAGAGTTTGTTTGTTTGGTTTAACGTGCTAACCTCAGGAACTACTAGTTCGTATTAAAAAAAAAATTTAGTGTCGGATAGCCCATTTATCGAGGAAGGCTATATAATATCATGCTACGACCAATAGGTGAAAATGAATGAAAAATTTTGCAAAAAAAAAACGGCGATAATTTACAAACGCGGACGTAGTTACGCGGGTCAGTTAGTCTTTATATAAAAAAAATCGTGACACGTTTGTCCACAATGAACTCCTAAACTAATGAACCGATTTTAATGAAATTTTGCCCACTGTGTGCAGTTGGGTCCATCTTGAGAGTTTATTGCAAATTCATTAGCTACAGAAACGCATGGCCGGGTCACTAGTATATAACCTATATGTACCAGAAATGAATTACTATGTTGTTAAAATACACTTTTTTGCTCCAGAAAATGAAGCTCATGAAAATAAGAACGTAGTACGACTGTTGTCAGCGGCATTAGGACTCACGTCACCAAACAAATGATCCATGGCCAATCTCGACTGCCAAGGGAAGATTCGCAAACGTCCAACCAAACAGTGAACCAATGTTTGTGCAAGTGATAACGACCAATATCTACTTCAAATGACAAATGAGTGTGAATATGTGTAATACCGTGTATATTGTACAATAAAAATGATAAACTGACTGATTTAAGAATACACACAGTATAATATTGTCTGATTTTCTCTGTAAGGTTCAATAAAATATGTCTGTGTGGTTGCGATCATGTCATTAAAATTTAAAATGCCAAGTAGAAGTCTGAAAACTTGTTGCAGCCATTTCAAATACCTCTTGGTATTTGAAATAATATCACATTATCACCTCTCTCTCAACAAGGCTATGTAAGATTGCTGTACCACACATTCGATGCGTCAGAAACGCAGATTAGGGAAACCACGCCTTAACTGTTCTGTGAATAGACCGAATGTATTATATCTAATAACTCAATGTATAAATATAGAAGCTAATTGTAGGTACAGTTAAAATTATAGTAAACTATATCGAAAATTAAACTTTTGCATTTTATAATTACTGCTAATTTTTAGCTTGTATTTTTTAATTTTACTTTTTTGTTATACCTACAAAATGCTTATTAAAAATAAGACGTTCCATTATTTGTACCCTTACTGCATTCGCGTGATGTACAAAAAAAAATTAAAAATTATCAAAAAAAAAAAGTATGAAAAAAAAACTGTGTGTACTCTGCTTTGTCATGATTGAATGTATTTTTGTTATTTATTTGTTGGAAAGTGATTAAATATCTCCTCAAAGTATTTTAGTAAGTTAGGACCTCAAATGTTTTATGTGGTAATTCGTAAATTTATTTCTTCACAATAAAAACTGCGTTATTTTTGCATAATACGTACACTACTCAATGTTATATAACATTTTCAGTTAAAATAATACACCAAAAAAATGTTAAGATGTAACAGAGTTGCTAGATTTTATACGAATGTCAATGGTTTCGAAGCAGTGGTTTTCGGTTATCAAATTATTCAAATTTTGAATTAAAACTACTGAAGACTAAAAGCTGTACAGAAAAAAAAATATACTCTATACATTATGCATCATTGACTAATGTTTATTGGAATGTTTATTTATTTAACATTTTGCTACTGAGCTATATGTTATTCTTATCTAAAAAAATAAGGTTTACCTGATTAAATTGTTTTATTACATACATTTTGAGCCAAATCATTAATATTCATAAATTGTTAAGTTAAAAAAAGTTATAGATGTTTTTTTAATGGCTTGTAAAAAATGAACAGAGGAAGATAAGTTATCAGATACTTTGATTTTTTACATGTTAATAGTATAGCATTTATTTATGTATAACATTTGAAAAAATAAATTGACGTCACAAAAACTATTTTTTTAGTCGTAAATTCTTTCGTCAACCATTAGCAAGCAAATATAACGTTCGACAAAACCTAGCACATCTGAAGACGCCTTTATACATAGGTTTTCAACATTAGCGAGGTTTGATATCTTTAGTGCTGGTCACACAAACTGTATTAAACAACATCTAAACAGAGTTATGGCGATTCTGTTGTAAATCTCAATAAACTACTTCTAAAATTCTATTATTATAGTTAAGACATATCAAATAGTTTTCTGTTATCATATTAAATTGATGTCACTTCATTTGATTCTGAATTATATAAGGTTAATTGAGATTGAATCGATTGTTGTATTATTGAGATAAACTTTAGTTGGGAGTTACTTATAATAGTCGATTTTAGACGTCCATGTCGAATACCAATACAGCAATTAAGAAAATAGGATGAGTAATGGTAAACAAACTAAAATAAGTTTAGTCCTATATTTTTAGAATACAAAACGTCGATTGAGCGAACTAAAATAAATTTGAATGATTTACGAATTTAGTCCAGTTCAGAGATTTATGTAACAACAGAATCGGCATCACTGTTTACATTTTTAGTTAAGTTGACATATGATTATTTGTTTTATTGTTTATATTTACTAGTGATATATGTCGACTACAAGAAAGACTGCAGTCAACAGCTTTAGGACTTACTCATACAAAAAAAAAAACACACTGACTCATACAAAAAAGTATTGATATTGTTGAGTATTGATAATGTTTAATTGCCTCAAACGTGAAGGTGAAATTGTCATTGTATTTCAGTGATTGCTGATTTTATTAAAAATATATATATTATTTTATTATGGACTCTATCCCGCGCGAAGAATCAGCGCAGGAATTCCGCCAATGTCAAGTGTTTCATAACTAAACAAGATAAATAACAAAAACGTAAAACAATTAACGTCTATTCGTCCATCTTGAAAAAAAAAACATTAAAAATATATATTATAAGTTATACTAAATAAAATTCATGATGATTGTTCAGTTATTGCTAGCATACTCTATGTATGTGGTTGACAATAATTTAGATATTAAGACTAGATTTTGTTTCCAGGAAAAAATAAACACAGAGAACATTCTAACAAAGGTGACGCTTATTGTCATTTTTTAATATCACCTTATAACAAAGCAAGATTGGTCGGTTACGGATCAAGGTTTTTAATCAAATCAGCAACCATAGTTGTAGGTTGTTATCATAAATAGATGATGATAGATATGTATGACGTCATTTCGAGCCTCGGGGTTATATCCTGTCAATCGAAATTTTCTTTCAAGTACTGCATGTGATTTCTTGTTGTCGAGGTATACCTATAATCTCAAGAATGCCCACAGATTAGCTATTATTCTTACACGACTGCCAAAAAATGCGAGGGTTATTAACAAACGTGATTTCCTGTTTTGTGTTGAGGTAATAGCTACGATTTTAGAATAAGTGCTCTTGTATAAGGCGGGTATTTGTAAAAAATGTATTTTGGTTTTAATGTGTTTATCAGAGTAAGCCAATTGGAATTAAATTTAACAATTAATAAATAGTAAGCCAATTGTAATTAAATTTAACAATTAATAAATATTAGACGTGAGGTTTAGAACTTTTTTGATACATGATTAAAAATGCTTACTTGCACTGCCAATTACGCGTCTTGAAACGGCAACAAAAATACTTAAAGTGGGATAAAAATAATGAAACTTCAATGACAAGTTGGAACAGGATTGTTCAACTTTCATAGCATATATGGGTCTAACTTAAATCCTAAGTGCACAACTCATATTATTATTAAACGTGAGTTAAGTGTACATTTTTTTTAAGTTTTTAGGATTATTTACTATATCAATTTGCTTTTACCTACTTTTAACTTTATTGAAATTAGATAGTTTCACTGTGAAAGCTATCATGTCGATTTAATAATAAAAAATTGGTACTCAGAAAAAAAATCTATTGTTTCGAAACATTGTTAAAAAAACCAAGTTTTCGTTTTTAATGATGAAAGCATAGTAAAGATGTTTTGTCCGTTTTCATACTTTTTTAAGCAGCTTTTCTCAAAAATGTTTTGTTGTGAAACTAATTTATATACGACTCGTTACACAATAATATAATTTTATTTGCCGACGTTATTGAACGAGCAGCGATATGACACATTAAAACCTGAAAAGCGAAATTGTAAAAAGTATACGCGATTATTGTACCTATTAGAATAAATAAATAAATTTATTGGTAATTAACTCATAATTATTATGAATGTTTAAGATAATATGTTAATTTTGTAGATTGTAAAGTTAGGTTAATATCTATTTAGGCTAGTGACTATGAAATTGTTTGTAGGTAATGCCTGAGCAAATTATTAAAAAAAAAATATTCCTTTTTTACAAAAAGATACTCAACTAAAGAAAAATTGTGTTATTCATATTAGGAAGAATGTATAATGCTTTTATGAGGCTTGTCACAGAGCCAAGAGACTGCCAGGCACTTCTCGAGAAGCCTGAGACAGATTTTGTAGAAACTTCATTGGGTACCTTTTACACATCCGGGAGTCGATGCTAATACAACCAAAATTAATATTTAAAAGCAGGAATAATGGCGCTAAATATGGCGTCTCATTGGCATATGACGTACGACCAAATACAGACATGAGAGTTGTCCAATTGAAGACTGGCATGGCCGCAAACTTGCACAGTAAATCTAGCACTTTTGAAAGACTACAGATACTTACGAAAGTGTCTAGGACAAATTTAGAAATATTATTAACGACCTTTAAGGAATTAATTAAATTTTAGACAAGATTTAGATTAAATCATTCTGAACTACAAAAACTATTTTAAATGAAAAGGTTAACCTCCGTGATGAGCATATAGGCGTACGTTTAGTATAGTATATATATTATGTGGAAGGAATCTTTCCAGGGTTTCCACTTGGAAGATATATCTGTACCATTCTATCTATAATTTCTATTAAAAAAAAACTAATATTTTTCCCAAATTCTCAAGAAAACTGATTCCAAACATCTGTGTGTGACAACTGTGACAATTTGCGTACAGTCACGGTAGAAAAAAAAATTGATAAAGCAAATTCATTTAGAGTCGCATCTCATCATTTGACTGGCCTGTTGGTCTAGTGGTTAGTGACCCTGACTGCTAAGCCAGAGGTCGTGGGTTCGATTCCCACCCGGGACAAATAATTGTGTGATGAGCACGATAATTCGTTCTGTGTCTGGGTGTAATTTATCTATAATATGTATGTATTTAGAAAAATATGTTTATCAGCGGTCTGGTTACCATAGTACAGGCTCTGCCTAGTTTGGAATCAGACGGCCGCGTGTGAGATGTGTGGAGTTATTAATATTATTATTATTATTATCTGAATTTCTTTTTAATTAAAAATAAACTACACAGATATTTCCTTCGAATAAAATGTCAAAATTTTATTTTAAGTATTTTTATTTTCTTATTAGTTATTTATTTTACTTTAGGTGAATTTTCGTTTATAAGTAGTAAGTTTTTTAGTTTAATCTAGTGTAGACACATTCCCTAGCAAAATATATTAGTTGATTTATATTTTGTTTTTTTTCTACCTATTCGTAGCATTTAGTACAAACAAACCCTTGCTTTTAATACCTTATTTACGATTTAATTAATGAAATATATAGTCAAAACATGCGATGAAGGTACTGCTACCTACATCGCAGGTTCTATACCAATTTAATAAATAGAAATCTATATAATATTATAATATTATATAGATTTCTTATTATATTTTTTTATTATAATAAAGCTCAAGAGCTTTTTTCTTTGTTTAATCGCGCAAATCTTTAAAAGTAGGATTCGAAGAAATCTTTTAATATTGAATAGAGTTATTCACTAAAGAACCCTTACGAGCGGAGCAATGACCATAAGCGCAGCTAAAACTGCGGGGATCGCTGGCCTACACTACGCCACGGTAGTACACAATACGTGAATAACATAGATAAAAATATATACTGTGAATGGTGCACAACAAGGAACCATTTAGCACTTAAAATAATCAATAAGGCATACAATGGCATTTTATTTTGTCATTAGTATATTACACTTTATTAATTGGCATAAAAAATAAGACAAAGACAGACGACAATTACCAATAAGTCTGCAAGTAGATTTGTAAACAGCATGGGCGTTGTTATACGTTTATGCCCTGTAGCATTGCATGTCTCCAACAAGAGGCACCTACACGAACGTAAAATATAAAATTGAAAACCAATTAATTGTACCATAAATGTAAGAATCTCAAATATAACTCACAAGTTTCTACAAAATCAGTATCGTGAAGGCATTCTAATGATTACTACTTGTAAAAATATATTGGCTCCTTTTGTATGTAATTCCACTTCCACAATCTTTGATAAGCTACTTTCCGTAGGTATTGCTAGGTTTAGAACTATGTACTTAGCTTATTTAGTTACATAGGTATTCCAAGTTTAATGTTTAACTAAAATATGATATACCCTAAGAACCATTGCTCATCCCATTGTAATAGTAATAAGATTATTATTTACTAACCTTTCTGATAAGTTTTCAATACAATAGTAATATTTTTCAAGGGTTAACAGTTGTGATATCACTGGTGATAATAAAGGTAGGGTTAAGAGGTTACGTAACCCTCTTATCATCGGTTTGAATACCGTTTTTTATAAAATCGAAATGACCTCAAAGTTTTTTTTTACGGTTTTATTCACGTGTGTAGTTCGAGGATGCTTGGTTAGTTTCGTATCAAGGATTGAAGCGACCTGCCGTGTCGGTGTCGGGTATCGAGTAAAACCGTATCTTTGATACATTATGATTAAATTTGTTATGAATACAGACAGACAGGGTTATGAACTTTTATAATGGGGTGAGCAATTCGACGTCACCGATGTAACTAAGATTATTTATTTTGATAATAAATGAGATAAAATGTTGATGAAAGTAATAGACTTGGTATTTCATTTCACGCTTTTTTTTTTAAAGGAACTAGGTAACATTATTTCCCATCACTATTTTAAAAAAAGCAGATGTTACCACTTGACGTTTAGTTAAAGCAATGGCAACCGGATGGCGAGGTGTAATCTGGGTCTTGAGGGGGCAAAACTTAAAATTTTTCGACGAGGCAACCAGATGAAATTATAGGTTATAGATGGGTAATGCAAGAAAGAATATTTTTTTCCTAGAGATCGCCTTTTTTTTATACTACGTCGGTGGCAAATAAGTATACGGCCCGCCTGATGGTAAGCGGTTATCGTAGCCTATGAACGCTTACAATTTGATTGGTGGTCGCAGTTCCACCTTAATTCATTACGTTTTGAATGTTTTGTTTAATTTCATTGACCTATGTCAGAAACAATCTCACAACTATGGCTGTAAACTATCAAAATCACTAAATACCGGTAACTGCTACGTTGTTCGTACCTCAATACGCACTTGAGTGATTGCTATCTATCAACTTATAATGCATGCCTGTCCTTTTATCACCCCACTATTGTCAACCGACCAATAGCGTAGCACTACCGTCATAATAATATCTATTGACGCATTTTGATTAAATAGTAAACTGTTTTATCATCTATTATAGTTTGCCCCTATTTTTAATAAAATAAATGCGAGTTTTTGATGTGGCGATAACAGCTATCTGTAACAAAAATCAAGCTATTTTTTATTTATTTATTTTCATTACCATTGTAACTTTGCATAACGTGACAAGTTAACGTCTATACTAATATTATATACGTATACTTAGATATTTATATTTTGCGCGGAACCCTAATACTTTTTCCAAAATTAAAGTAGCCTAAGTTACTCCTCATTACACCAGCTATCTGCCAGTGAAAGTCCCGTGGAAATCAGTCCACCCGTTCCAGAGATTAGCCGGAAAAAATACACAGACAACAATTTTAAAACTGTGATTTAGGCATAGGTATCGTGCGAATAACTTTACGAGCGTAAAAAAGACTATTATTTTGATATTACAAACAGACACTTGCACAACTTTATTTGTTTGTATTGATTTAATTCTACTGACCATGAATACATGGTAATATAATATAGGTCTGGTTAAATGTCAAGGTTACAGCCTTGCAACCAATTAACCACAACAATATATAAGGTAGGTGACTGTCAAGTTCAAGGCATATCAGTCTCTTACAAAGAGCTATAAGTCTTACGTCTTTAAGTAGTCTATTATCCGCCAACTGTCAAACGACTGACAGTTATGTCAAAAACGCTAAGGTTACATTAGAAAAGATAATATGGTCGTTAAGTTTTCTTAGAATAATCAATGTCAAACCTCGTGAAATAACGGAACAAAAATATTAACTTTATATTTATCAAACCTACTTGACATTGGCAAAATTGTGGTAACTCCACAAAGCCACAATCCAAAAGTTGAAGTTGAAGTTTTCTTAAATTTTCTAATTTTCCGCGCAACTTTCTTAATTTTTTCTTTCATAAGAACCTTCTCTTGACAATAACAAACAAAAAAAAGAATTAGCGAAATCGGTCCAACCGTTCACACGTGATGCCGTGACCAAGGGAAATAGGGATTCATTTTTATATATACATATATTTATATATATTTAACGATTACAAAATAAATTAAAAACGTTATAGTAAAACTGGATGACAATTTTCCCACTATTTAAATTTATTTTATTGCCTGACTTGATAAAATACCTAATTCATTTTGAGCATAGGTATATATAGGCATCTCCCAACTGTGTGGTTCTTAGTAGCATGTTGATTGAACTGAAAGTTCGTTTGCTTCAGTTAGACTGACAAAGCATGCTCAGTTTCACTCTACCTAACATAACTCTTAACTCGTATTCCTATTATAACTCTTTACGCCGTTAGCTTTTCAATTCCTAGAAGACCCTAGTAATAAGTACCTAAAGTCTTAGTCCTGGTAAGTAGTCATCAAATATCTAACAGCCTTAATCCTATCTATCATATTTAAAGTTCGTTAATATTTACGCAATACAATATTGTATTGGTTACTTTAAATATGCAAAATACGATAAGTTTGTAGGTATTATCGTGTGGGCACAGATAAGATAATAGCGCAACGCTACCTATAGTTAAACTATAGCCTGTTCTATGGGCTCTAGCATTGAGAGAAACAATATAATGCTATTCATGAAAGAGTGCACTAACTTTATCCTTATTTAATAATCGTCTCCTATTCAACAACTTAAAAGCTGAGGTATGCACGTTGCAAAGAATATATTGACGCCATCACAACCAGGATCGTGGGAGAGCCATGTTTCCGCACGTATGGGCTAGCTCGACCGGAGTCATACCACGGCCTCACAGAAAACCGGCAGTGAAGCAAGTGAAGCAATGCTTGCATTGCTTTTCACCGAGTGAGTGAGGTTACCGGAGGCCCTAACCCTTCCCTCTCCCCTCCTCTACACCTCTTTCCCTTCCCCTACTCCCACCTTAAAGGCTGGCAACGCACTTGTGATTCTTGAGTAGGCCTGCAATCACTAAAATGGCCGACGCCGGACAATCTCTTCAAAAATCCCGGACACATGTGTGAAATAGAGATTCTTACCCGGACACCTTACAAAAAAAACGCCGATTAATTTTTTTTATTAAATTAAACATCTTCTTCATCTTATAATTGTTGCCCCTGGCACAGAGTGTCCGGGTTTTATCCGGACACTTTTTGAAAACCCCGCCCGGACGCTCCCCGGACGCCCTCTAAACCAGGACAATTCCGGGGAAACCCGGACGGATGGCAGCCCTACTCTTGAGTTGCTGGTGCCCATGGGCGGCGGTGGTAATTTACCATCAGGTGACCCGTGTGTTCGTTTGCCCCTATATAATAATAATAAAAAAAAAAAGAGCCACGATTCATGGATTTAGTTTCGTTTTAAGAGTTTTATTATCAATTTTTTTTAAATCAAAAATAATTAAAGTGATTTATATTCAGCTACATACAGTGCACCTTTCACTAACTTGACATTGCCGATCTGTGTGGGCTGTGTCGGCATTGCCCAACTATTCTGCAGCGATAGATGCAAGCCTGGACATTTTAAATATTGGGTGATTCGCTGTAAAGACGTTTTAGACCCGTGCTTTATTTTTCCGTCATGTTAATATTCTTCGTAGTAAAAAAACAACGTAGGGCTAAAAAAGTAAAGGTTTAATCATAAATAGCTACTTTTCGAGATGTCATCATACAAAATGGGTCAGGGGACTGTTGCAAACACATCAAAACCACATAATGCTTGAGCGCGCGCTTCGCGCAATGGTTAAAGTGATCGCCTTACTCTTAAGCCGTGTCGAGAGTTGTGGGTTTGATTATACTAACCTGATTCAGATACTTTTTCAGTTTGATTCCCTTATATGGAAATCAAACTACAGACTATAATTTCGTCTACACCCCATACATATTGGGATTAGTTTTAAGTCAGAAGTGTTCCAGACACTAACGTGCCTCTACGTTTTATTTCTGGTTTAACAATATAGTTTATTATTATGTAATATGCCTGTAGTTGTTATTAGTAGCTATTGTCATACATATAGCGAGAATTATGTGTTTGTGTGTTTTCACACTGTCAGATCACCACACATCACAACAATAAAACTCATGATTAATTCATTATTTCACTCTAGTGTGTAGGTTATACTTACAACAAGCAGAAATATCTGCGCTGTTCAAGTAGTTTACTGTATTGAATCTCCATTCCCTACCAACATTTTAATATCAACGCTTTGTTAAGTAATATATTCCAAAGTTTTAGATTTGTTATAAGTAGCTAGTTTAGTTAGTCTTAAGCGGTATTTGATGCAGATGTTTCCAAACTTTGGATCAATTAATGATGACCTCTGCTTTGTAAACTAAAGTATGATAGCTTTATTTTATCTACATGGGTTTGTACTGAGTAAATCGGAATGAAACCAGCCCAATAACCTATTAACTTTTATGTAACAAAACAAGACAAAACAAAACAAGAAACTGAGCCTAACAAACAAATTGAATTTATCGATTGTATAAAGAAAGGAGATGTTATATTAAACAATCCATATGACATAGCAGAAGTATTTAATAATTATTTTGTTAACTTACCTCATAAAAATGACATTGTATATGACCCACACAACATAAACATTTGTGTAATCCACAAATAGTTGTGCCGAGTTTGGGTGTTCTTGTTTGTAAAGTTCCCCTATCATTCGTAGTGTAGGAGTTGTCCTTTAAAAAAACATAATTATGAACATTTTCTATTGGACATAGAATCGGCATTCGTACAATTATACTGCTTCAGTTTCGAAGAAATGAAACTGTCTTATGGGTATCAAATGCCTATACTTTTGGATCATCTGTCGAGGTACATATCTGTCTGGTGTACTGCGATTAGAATCAGCGGATGGTGTATTATTATATATATATTTAACATGTAAAGTTGTTAGTAACTTTGTTAGTTGTTTTTTTGTTCCGATGAACAGCAAAGTATTAGTTTCTCTTCTGCCACTTTACAATATAGGGTTTTGTGTATTTTAATTAAATCGTGAAATATCAAGGAAGCTTTCGTAATATATTTAAATAGCAACCCGCCCCGGCTTCGCACGGGTACAAATTACAAACCATAACCTTCCTCATGAATCACTCTGTCTATTAATGAAAACCGCATGAAAATCCGTTCAGTAGTTTTTCAGATTATCGCGAACAGACAGACAGACAGACGCGGCGGGGGACTTTGTTTTATAATATGTAGTGATTTTGTAAGTTCTACATCAATTTGAACTTTAATCATTTTAAAGTAATATAGAACATATCCAATATTATGTTCAATTTTATTCAAATTAAAAATAATAGGATTTTTGTTGTAGTAACTTCGACACGTATGTCTGTCACAAACGATGCACTGATATAAAATAAAATTGTGGCACGGCTTTGCTACTGGTATACATTTCAGACCTTTTATCTACCAGTAAGTATTTATATGCAGGACAACACGAAAAGGCGCAGAGGAAAATAAAAATTTAGCTAATGAATATTTTGCAGGGGACTGTGCTTAAAAAGCCCAGACAAGATTGATTTTATATAGATATCTAAGTACGTATTAATAGATTTGACATTGAATGACGAATGAGTCCATAAATAGGAATGCGTCACCTGACTCACCTGCAATCTGCAATAGACTTAATTAATGTATGTCCTGGCATGTCTGAATTGCTAATAGTTGTATTTACCTGCAATAACCTAGAACCGTCTAAGAACAAGCCCTATTTACGGAGGTAAACATAAGTTTTCAGGAAAATATCTAATTAAAATAGAATATCAGGAAAGGTGTACCTAATTGGAAAATCATAATTAAATAATATCAGTAGGTACTAAATATAATCAAATAATGATATTTAATTGCTGGTTTACCATTGATTATGATCTAGTTAAAAAAAAAGGCACTTTGAGTCTTTGACTCTCTTAGCAGGTAAGATCTTTAAACTTTAGCTACATATCCATCCAAAGAGAATAAGTAGTTACTTTGAGCTTGTCGTTTGCTGGTAAGTTATCCATTATTCATAAGTAATTAGTCTAAGACGTAGGTAGGTACTTACAAAGGCACCTACCTGTACGCTTGAAAATCCACTTCAACTCTCCGTCCTCACAAAAATTATCAATATAAGTTTCTGAAGACCATACAATAAGCAGTTACCTAGGTACTAAAGTAAAAACGATGTGGAGCAACCAAACATCGATTCAATGGTTGACTAGTTCGTGAATCGTGCGCATCACGTTTTCCAACTAGGCACACACATTGTTTCACACCATATTATAATCTTGCATAGTAAATAACAACACAGATGCAAAACTATTTCATTAACGCAGAGGTGGATGGTGCAGCTTTGTGGCTTCCTCACCTACACGATTAGCGTCGGAAAAAGGTTGGTCTCGGCTTGTGTACATTATGACGAACAAAGTCGACACAGTGTCGTGTGTGCATTGGCACCGAGTCTGGTAACGTGAGTGGCCGTGCTCTACGCCAGTCGGCACACCGCCCGGGCGGGCGCCACACGACCGGGATCTGCGCGAGCGACGAGCGGGCGTACGCGAACCAATAATATCAGTGAAATAAACACGTATCCGCAAAACGCTGTAACGTGCGAGCGCAAGATTCTGGTGAGTACATCATCACTCTATCTCCGTACTAATACACAGTCACACAGTGAATCAACGCTATTACAAAAGCATTTCCTACGTCTATATATAGTTGCACCTTTTTAGGACGTTGCATTGAAGAGTGAGTTTCCCGCTGCGCTTTTACGCGGTTTCCTTCCACCGTGTTATTTTGCACGTGTAAATATATCGTAAATTCTTTTCAACAATTTAACCGCGTTATCTCGTACGTCACTAAGATGCGCACTACCAAAAACGTATAGTGAAATCCGTCCGTAGACTAAAATTAATCGAATGAGCGAAATGAAAGTGGCCGCTACACATGGTTCAGCAGCGCCTGAAGCGAAAACAGCGTGCCAGTCATCTAATTAGGTAGTTAGGAGCATGATAAAAAATAGATTTTCTTGTCTGTTCTTGTGTTCTCAATAGGACGCAGTCTGCGCTCTGGCCTAAATACCGCCACACATCTACCAAAGATCAATGTCTCACGAGCTACATTGGACACCTTTACCTACAATGTACATTGTCCTATAAACATCATTAAGATAATTACGGTTATTACAACATTCCTACATTAAATATGTATTAATGTTGATATTTTGTCACCCTTGAACTCGACAAAAGACTCCAGCGCATTCAGACATGACCAACAGCGTCATACTTATTTTGTCAGAATCAAAATAGGTATTACCTAAGCAGTAAGTAATGCTGCTTGACATTTTGGAATGAATAAAGATTAGGTAGGTACCTAGTATTTATTTCATTTATCAAAAATAGGCACCTAGGTAGGTAAGTATAGTGGACTCGGTGAGAATCTGTATTTCTGTATATTCGGGCTACTGTTAAGAACCACTGAACGGATTCAAATGCGATTTTTGTGTCATTTACCCGGGGCACAGATAAGATAATAGTTACTTCGTAACCCAGGCCTTAAATAGGGTAGGTAGGTATTTAAAATTGCTTTAAACAAAAACATAAACCTGGTCGCGTCGCATACCGATGCCTATAAGATGAATTGAAATTTGTGATACATTTAACGATTTTTGTTAATTATTACGTGACATTTAAAAGCGATAAGAGTCATAATTGCTAGGTAACTGAAGATATTGGAGTTTAAAAACATGCTGAAGGAAAAGCTGCATTCGTATTTTCAAAGAAATATTAGCACTACTCCTAACCCACACAGTCAACCGCCCAAAGCAATCCGGTCTAGCGTTAATTAACCAGTAAAATCGACTCTTCGTGTGCTGGCAGAGTTAAATAACAAAAAATAGGTATCGCAAATGGACGCAACCGATTGACTCAGGTCATTTACCCCTGAAACTGAGACCGACAGACGAAGTTACAGTAATCGTTCAGTTTTGTATTGTTATATTGCATTTTAGTAAAATACAATATAAAAGAAAAATGACAAAATTGTAATACTCTCGAAACAATTTAGAAAGATGCAACAGAAAGTGAGCAAATGCTAATTTGAAATGAAAGATTGCGTAGCGAGAGAAATGGATAGATCATTAAATTTATTACTAGTTGGGTAGCAAACTAGCAACCTGTCACGCAAGTTGTCTAATTAATTGCAGTGAGTAATTGTAGTTTATTACAATAATTAAGAGCTCACCGCATAGTCAATTATGAACAATGTAAAATAAAAAGGCGGGAAATTAAAACGGAAGCTAGCATTGATTTTTTTTACATTACGCTTCAAAGGAGGTTAAGTATTATCGGTAATAACTACTTATCTCCTTTTTTAAAATAAATTAATAGTAATAGACATAAAGAATACTGTTATATTTACCCTGTATTGGTAATGGTACAGGTAATGCAGAATAAATCGCGCGCGATTTTAAATCAGTTTTATACAATAAATTAAACAGCCAGCAGCTTTATTTATTGCATAGGATTTATTCAACTATAACTTATTCTTGAACTTTAACGTGACTTCCACGGCTTTCACCGGGTATTTTGTACATTTGGCCTGATAGTAGCCGGTTGCCCGTGCCTTTAATGATCGGACTTGTATAGGAATAACCGGATAACCCTGCGCATGGTGTTCTGAGGACCCTTGGTCTTGGTAGAAATACAACTATTTTAGTAAGCTGTTAAACCGTTGTCTTCTGTGGGGTGGAGGTACCATACTACCCCCATCTAGTGGAGCCTATTTTAGCAGACATCCGTTATGTTGTAGTGGTAAAACGTGTACATATTGAGGAGGGAGTGGACAAAAATTAGGTACGGATTGTGCATTAATTATCAAATTATTTAATCCAACAATACAAATCGACGAATTAAACAATTTGATACACAATCCTACTAGTATTATAAACGTGAGTTTGTGAGGAAGTATGAATGTTTGTTACTCTTTCACGCAAAAACTACTGAATCGATTGCGATTAAATTTGGTACGTAGATAGCTGAAAACCTGGATTAACAAACAGGCTACTTTTTATCCCGATATTCCCACGGCATCGGGACTTACGCGGGTGAAACCGCGGGGGCCAACTAGTTGATAATAGTTAACAGACACGACTTACGACATCATAGTTATGTGGAGCGCATTCGACTTCTACATCATAGATTGAGGCTTCGATTCCTGCTCTGTTCATATGTTGTATGCATAAATAAGTCAATTTGTCTTATCTTTGCTTAGTTTAGGTCTAGACAGCACGATGTAACACTTATTTTTAAATAACGGTAATTGTTCTCCACTGAAACTTAAATCATCTTATCACCATTTTGTGAAAATTTTACTTTCTGTCTTTTATTAAATTGAAATTAATTTTCTTAATACAACTCACACCTGCATACATACGTGTATCATCGAAGAAAAAGTAGAGTTTAGTCAAACCAACATCATATCAGATAATTGGAGCTACGTAATAGGAGGCGAACCTATTATCGTCCCTTGGCCACGTTATGTTTTTAGAATCCGAGCACTAAAACAATTTGTTTAAACAGAGAACCTCACAATCTCACGCATACTTAAGCCGATGTAGGAAATTTCATAAACTCCCATTGTACGAACACAGGTATAGCAGATCTGTCTTTTCTATTCAAATTAGTAAACCATCTCTGGAGATTCTACACTCTATGGAGATCACTCACCAATCTATGGAGATTGTGCTGAGCTACCTAATAAAATCGAACTGTGCATATCGTCTGTACGTCTAAGGAACCCTAATCTACTTTATGTGCATGGTGGCACCCTAACACATGCCTCTACCCCTCTCCCCCCCTTCCCGATCCACTCCCCCCTCTTCCCCAATCTGCCCCTACTCCCATCTTAAAGGCCGGCAACGCACTTGTGACTCTTAAGTTGCAGGTGCCCATGGAAGGCGGTAGTCACCTACCATCAGGTGACCTGCCTGCCCGTTTGCCCCCAATACCTACCATAAAAAAGCACTCCGCCTCTCTTTTTGTTCCCGTACCATAAGTTTGTGTTTGTCTGTATGTAATCGTGAGTTCAATTTGCGACTCGGGAAATTCTCAGTAATGAAGTAGAAAGTCTAAGAACGAGCCACAGTGATGGCAATAGGGGTCACCATGCTTACCAGGGACGAAAAATATAAGTACGTGAGCGTAAAACATGTCAACCTATATTTATATAGGAGGGATATATAAAAATATAACTAAAAGCATTGTTTACTAACTCAATGTGTTCGCCTGCCGCAAAATATTGGTTCGTAATTTTATTTTGTTCAACTGATTGCCTTACACAAGTACCTACGCAAAACTGTTACGTCTACTTTTATACAATGCAATATATTGTATGTTTAGTCATTATTTACCATGAAAATTGTAAAAGATCATATAATCAAGTTCATACTTTCGTTCATATGCCTCAGAGTCTAGGCACAAGACACTTTCCTTCTTTGAAACGGAAACCCTTTAAAACGGCTTTAGAAAGTTAAGAGAGTACTAAAATAAACATCTACCTTTGCAAACACCAAATCTGTTTAAGCATTAAGCAAATTATTATTCTTTCCGCGTTCAATCATAAATAGAAATACCCGAAGAAGTTAAAGAATGCGATATTTGTAGCGTTAATTGCCATAGATAAACATAAAATACTGAAATATTATTCCTTCGTAACAGCTCATCACTTTTTTTTTTATGATATAGGGGGCAGGCCCCCTCCTCTCTTCTCACTACGTATTTGTTTTATACTGCCCCCCCTTCCCAACGCAATCGTTTTAACGGTAGGGTCAGTATACCTGCATCTCGTTCCCCAAACCAAGGTCCCGGGACGCAGGGACCTTTATACGGCAGGTCTTACCTCCAACGCCATGGCGCCGGCACTAATTAAGGCTAGTTACCCGTATGCCTATCGGTCACAGGGAATCGCCACTTGTAAAACCACACTCGCAGCAACCCCCGTTCGCGACCGGCACACTCCCTATTATCCAGATAGGTACCGGAGCTGTAAGGCACGTTCACATCCCGCATATTTGCATATGCTAGCGGTAACACCGCTAGGTTCGTCAGAGAAGCCAACTACCAGTATCCAGCTGGTACCGGAGCAATCATGTGTAGGTCTACCCAGGCCTACAGACGGGTGTCCGGATCAGTGTCTAGTCACCTTTCTACTTGCTTAGCAGGCAAGTGCCCGAGCTGCATCGGTCCGGCGGGACCTCTGCCAAGGGACGCTCCAAGCCCCGCAGCGGAAAACCAAGGGGCCCTTCGCCTTAGACCGGTTAATTCCACTGCTCGCTGCGCGCGAGATCGGACGCTCCACCGACAGATAGTGGAGCAGACGACATGCCCTTTCTCTGCAGCTAACCACAAACCACCACGAATCCAACTCCAAAACTGGTATCTGACAGCTTGCGCCATCAGAGGGCTCAGGAACCGGTTCCCGTGTTACCCTGATCTAACAGCCGGACCCGTAGTTCCACTCCGGGTGACTAGTAGATAGAGGTAGACCAGACGGGTCACCTGATGGTAAATGACTACCGCCGCCCATGGGCACCTGTACCTGTAACTCGAGAATCACAAATGCGTTGCCGCCCTTTAAGGTGGGAGTAGGTGAAGAGGGGGAGGGGGAACAGTGGAAAGAGGGGAGAGAGGAAGGACGGGAATAGGGGAGAGGGAAGGGTTAGGGCCAGGGCAGCTTCGGCACGTATGGGCCATACGTGCCGAAGCATGGCTCTCCCACGTAAAAGTCACTGTCCATAGACTGCGTGCATTATGTGCAATGCCAATGTGAGCTTACAATATTTCATTGCATTCGTGTAAGTACCTTGGAAAGTGTTACGAATGAGTTAATGGTTGTATAGTGCATAATTGTGAATGTTTTATTATTTAGTATCATCCGGTTTCTACTATATGTCCAATTAGTATTAACAGAATAGAGAATCCACTATTCATGCTAGTTAGCAAGAGAAATTAACAACACCTAATGAAAAATTATCTCGGCAGTAGGGTATTATTTTAGAACGAATTTTGAGATAGCACTTTTAGTTTTAATCGAGACTTCTTTTGTGACTAATTTGAGGTCAACTTTCTAAATATATATGAAATCGTTGGATCATCGTGATAGATAAACAATAAGATCTCATAGAAGAGTAAAGAACAAGCTTACGAATGTAGTTCATGAAGGCTGTACAAACTGCAACTTTGTGTACATTCACGATGGAAGATTGCAGCAAATATTTGCGCAGTAGCTCAACAAAATTCCAACAGTGAATGACCTGCTCTAGGCTGAATCTTAACAAGACTGATAAGATAAAAATGTTGTGCCAGTTATTTTTTGCGTACCTTAGTCTTAAAAGCTGGGATCTAGGTCTTTTTAAGCCTCAAGGAATGATAGGTAAAATCGTCACCGGTTTCGGCACAATCAGAGATCTTTACCAAGTACGAAAAAAGGCCGTTCAATTTTGTTTACACGCTTTATAGACCCTGCATGCTCTGTTTATACTTTTTGCTACACATCACATTGTTTTTGGGATTTATATACGAGGTATTGTCCATTTATGCTTTTCACTTAAACTAAAAAGTCGCCAGAAAGGTCGACCAAAAACCACAATCAGCACCCGTTCAAAAACATGACGCATGACTAGGCCTTCCATCACTTAAGTTGCCGACACCGGACAAAAACTTAAAAAATCCTGGACACATGGTTGAATGAAAAAATGCCGATTCCATTTATTTTTTTTTATTAATTTAAACAGATTGTTAACGATTCATCTAACAATATTATAATTGTACCCTGGCACAGCACAGGCGCAGGGCAAAACCCGGACACTTTTTGAAAACCCCGTTGGATGCTCCCCGGACGCCCTCTAAACTAGGAAAAACCCGGGGAAACTCGGACGGATGGCAGCCCTACGCATGACCAACCATTATGCCTTCGTCTTCATATCCAACATTCCTAGTTTGAAAGTATGTTTTCGACTCTGTAATATATTGTAAATCACTGTTAGGAACTGAATACGTGAGCAGTGTATGTAAATATTGATATCCTGCCAATATTGCGGCCTTGAAGTGAAGTCACAGCATCTAAAGCAGACGATCAAAATGTTTACTGAACAAATTAATGAAAACATTCGCTTTATGTTGTGATGATGAAACGGAATACTACGGACTAAAAAACCTGTTTCGATAACTTTTAAATTTTTGTGTGCCAAATGAACTAATCCTACTCATACTCAAACCACTGAGACCCCTGTAGGCATGGGTGTACCGAGGGGGGGAGGGGCAGGGGAGGGCAGTTGTCCCCCCTGGCTTTAGCAAGCTTATGTAGTACCTACTAAGGTAATTTTGAGTCAAATTTTTGATTTGACAAAACCAAATTTTTACAAAAACAAACCCTACAAAAACAAACCCTACAAAAAAATTCTCCCCCCTGGAAATGACAAAAACAAATGTTGCCCCCCCCTGGGCTAAAAGCTGGGTACGCCGATGCCTGTAGGTAAACGCCGAAGATACTTATTAAAACAATCGATCCATGACAAAGTTAAACTGTCTCCGAACAAGAACTTACAACGAATTTAATCCATTGGCCAGCTGGTGTTCCTGTCCTAGTGGCCTCTCCAGTCAAAGGAAACACAGGATATTCGCGATCCTGGCTTCTGCGAGCTACTGCAGTCTCAGTCCCGTTCCCCATCAGACATCAGATAGACAGGCATACAAATTTACCTCCTTCCTTCTTTTCCGTCTTATTTTCCCAAAGAGGGTTGGCGTAAGGCAGGCGGCTGGACATAAAACAAATCAGTCTAAAGCCTTTGCAATGTTACACATTGCACCGACCCCAATGAAAATCGGAAAAAGGGCAGAAAGATGTTGAAAGAATTTATTCGGAAGGAGAATGAAGGGGTATGATTCAAAAGCTTCGGTAGCATAATGGTTTAATTCGTAATGATTGTTTTTTTTTGTGGTATAGGGGCAAACGAGCAGACGGGTCACCTGATGGTAAATAACTACCGCCGCCCATGGGCACCTGTAACTCAAGAGTCACAAGTGAATTGCCGCCCTTTAAGGTGGGAATAGGGGAAGAGCGGGAAGACGGGAGAGGGGGATTAGAGGGGAAGAGAGGGGGGAGAGGGGAAGAACAGGAATAGGGGAAAGGGCAGGGTTAGAGCCTTAGGGAACCTCACTTACGCGGCGAAAAGCAATGCAAGCATTGTTTCACGGCCGGTTTTCTGTGAGGCCGTGGTATCGAGCGGAGTCGAGCCGGCCCATACGTGCCGAAGCATGGCTCTCCCACGTAAAATGTTGAATCTTGGGATCTAGTAGAAAGGGTTTACTAGTAGACATTGTCGTATCTTGCCTCCATTTTATGAAGGGTAAGCATTATGCATTTCCGAGTATCCTTAATCTTAGTTCTGCTCTTTGGGTTTTTTATTTATTCTTTCTTGATGCAGACCTGCAATAGACAATCGAGAGAGCGTTTGCCGAACCCACAATTGGGTTTTGTTGCTTACGGCTAGTCTGTTCTGGCTCTGGCGTGTTTAATATACATGGATGAGATTGAAAATTAATGTGGAAATTTCTTGGTTACTACTAAGTTTTCGTAATACTTAGTTATACTAAATACTACAGTACTAGTATTCGTAAATAAATTGATGTCGCTCCAGGAAATATTTTAGTGAAATTGACAGGATCTACCAAATCGTCAACACAAGGACCATTATTATATTAATTACTACAAATACAGAATGAAAGAATTCGTTATATTTCACTCAAATTGTTTGCTCACTGTACACATAAAAATTCAGCTAACTGATAAAGAATTCCTTTGCCTAGTCGTAGACTTATTTTACATACATTAGGCGAGGCGTTATTCAGACGTTTAATTAGCAAGACTTTGTAAATTGTTTTTGGTGCGCCAATCGATTACCATTACAAAACAAATTGTCAGCACTGCAGGTATGGCTGCCACATGCTAAGACGAATATAGCCGAGAGACGCGTTGGAGCGAAGAAAAAGGTTTCGTGGTAAATGCATAATAAAAACTCCGGAGTAACTGCCGTCACGAGTCTTGAACACAAAATTGTTACCTTATTTTACGATTTATCACTAAGTCATAGCATATTTATGGATAAATATTGACGGAAATGAGTATCATAATAAAATAAAACGACATTTATGTTCAAGTATCGTGACAGCATCAGTATTTCATTTAATTATTCTTTAAATTACACCCACCCAGAACATTACCGATGTAAGCCTACTTCTTTTTTATGTAAGGAAACCCCATGGGTACCTCACCGAACCAGGTGCAATAAGACCCACCGTGTGGTTTTAGCCGGTTAAATTTCAACATGTCGAAGTTTACCGGCCAAAACCACACGGTGTGCCTTACTTAGGCCTGCTATCACTTGAATTGCCGACATCGGACAAAACTTACAAAAAACCGGACACATGGATGAAATCGAAATTCTTTCCGGGACACCTTAAAAAAAACGCCGATTGCTTTCAAATTTTTAGCTTGTTAACGATTCATCTACCAATAATTATAATTGTCATTTGGCACAGTTTTTGAAAACCCTGCCCGGACGCTTCCCGGACGCCCTCTAAAGTAGGACAAATCCGGGGAAACCCGGACGGATGGCAGCCCTAGCCTTACTGCACCTGTAATGAGTTGATCGTCGCCGCGTCGGTGCTGCAGTTCTTTTTGCGTTGGGGGTTAAAAAAGAAGATTCGTAATCATAGCACACTTTTACGCGGTAGTTACATATTTGTGTAAATGATGCGAAAGTTTTACAGCGTTTTTAAGAAAGTACTGGAGGTTAGTAAGGTCAGTCAATCAATCTATACTATATAATCCTACTA
The DNA here is from genome assembly GCA_963859945.1 of Euplagia quadripunctaria. Classification (NCBI taxonomy): domain Eukaryota; kingdom Metazoa; phylum Arthropoda; class Insecta; order Lepidoptera; family Erebidae; genus Euplagia; species Euplagia quadripunctaria. The sequence continues at coordinate 21,025,449 of OY982570.1, forward strand.
ATATTATAAACGTGAAAGTTTTTAAAAATGTATGGATGTTTGTTACTCTCACACAAAAACTATTGAACCGGTTGCGATGATACTTGGTATGTAGATAGCTGGAGACCTTGATTAACATATAGGCTACGTTTTAGCCCGATATTCAAACGGGATCGGGACTTACGCGGGTGAAACCGCGGGGCGCTGCTAGTATGTAATAAATCTGAAGAGTTTTTTTGTTTGATTGTTTAAACGCGATTATCTCTGGAACTATGAGTCAGATTTAAATAATTTTATTTGTATTGGATAGAGTATTAATTGAGGAAGTTTATAGGCTATATAATATCACGCTACAATCCTTAGGAGCGAAGCAGTGGCCATAAATACAGGTGAAACTGCGGGTAACGTTTAGTCACTGCATATTATAAAACAAAGTCCCACCGCGTCCGTCTGTCTGTCTGTTAGTCATAAACTGAAAAACTACTGAACGGATTTTCATGCGGTTTTCACTAATAGACAGAGTGATTCATGAGGAAGGTTTAGGTATATAACTTGTTAAGATTTTGTTTAAATTGATTGAAATATGTTGATGATTGTTGAAGAAGTCTCTGCTACCCATGCGAAGCCGGGGCGGATTGCTAGTATAGAAATAAACTATTAGACGCCATCGTGCTACTCTGTCATCTTTCGTGCATGATTACACCTACGTGGTTTCTATGGGCCCGCCTACGTCTATTACATACCAACTTTTACACGCGACTTCGCTTGCGTTAATGTAGAAACAACACTTTCGGGAACAACCCTTCCCTCTCCCCATCTTCCCCCCTCTCCCCTACTCCTCTCACTCTCCCCCTCTTACCTGCCTTCCCCTACTCCCGGCAAGGTACTTGTGACTCTTGAGTTGCAAGTGCCCATGGGCGGCGGTAGTCACTTACCATCAGGTGACCCATCTGCTCGTTTGCCCCCTATAACATACAAAAAAGAACAGTAGTTTTGTTCTAAATAAAAGGCCCTATATTCTTTTCTGTGCTCCTCAGTCTCCTGACAACCTACCTATGCAAAATTTTATGATGGACGGTTGAGTAGTTCATTTTGTTTTCTTTTTAAAAAGACAACTCGCGCATTAGGAATTAGTCCTGTGTCGCGAGGAACTTTACAAACATAGAAACAACGGACACAAAGAACACCCAGACTCAGGTGGGAATCGAACCCACGACCTTAAGCATAGCGGTCAGGGTCACTAACCACTAGACCAACAGGCCAGTCAAGTCAGTCAGTTATGGCGTGGAAGCGTACTGCGTAACAAACAAACAAACTCGCATTTATAATGTTAGTTAGGATTATAGTATGAGTATGTATTAGCCGTACCCATAACTGTAACAAATAGGACAATGCGCCAAGGACACTAGACAATAACAGTCTAACAAAGCGGCGGTATCATCATTTGAAATACCATATTCAATGAGTGTAAAACTCATTACACAAGCTCAGTAGTTGAGTATTTATGGAGCATCCAATAATTACGTGAGCTGTTTTCTTTTTGACATTGAATAGAATAGAATAATCTTTATTGTACATTATCGACATATAGCTTCGGCGACGTATGGGCCTGCTCGACCTTAGTGATACCACGGCCTCACAGAAAACCGGCAACGCACTTGTGACTCTTGAGTTGCAGGTGCCAATGGGCGGCGGTAGTCATTTACCATCACTCTATCATTAGTCATTACCATCCGTCACTCATTACCATCAGGTGACCCGTCTGCTCGTTCGCCCCCTATCACATAAAAAAAAGAACATGAAGTAGATATGTACAATAGGCGGCCTTATCGCTAAGAGCGATCTCTTACAGGCAACCTTTGGATGGATAAAATCGATAACATTTAAAAGAATAACGTGTATTTTTGGTGTAAGATAGAACTAAAGAGAAAAGGGTATTTGGTTGAGAGGAATTATAACGTCATTTTATAAAACTAGGTACTTTATACATTGACCCCTTCTTGTGAGACTTATTGTGACTTCTTCCCATACGCGAGATTCACGAAATAGTTGTCAAAATTTGTTTTCATAAAGCTGAACCATCCACCAACCATATTGATCAAAGTTGACTTGAGATTTTCAATTGCGCAAAATTTTTTTGGACCCTCCTCCCCATTTTAAACTCATGTAATTAATGGGTGTCCCCTAATTTTAATAGCAGTTTGATAAATAGCCGAATGTCCGTGGATTTTTATGTGACTAAGTTGGCAAAGAAGCATACTTTCCACCTTATGGTAAAGGGGTTACCATTATCATAAAACACTCGCAAACCAAAGCTGTTACTTGAACGTTTTTAAATATGGGAATGGAAGTCTGATGACTGTAGTCTCCAGCAGAACAACATTATACTACAATGACTGGCCTGTTGGTCTAGTGGTTGGTGACCCTGACCGCTATGCTTATAGTTCGTGGGTTCGATTCCCACCTGAGTCTGGGTGTTCTTTGTGTCCGTTGTTTCTATGTTTGTAAAGTCCCCCGCGACACAGGAGTAATGTCTAACGCGGGAGTTGTCTTTTAAAAAAAAGAAATTGCTGGTTTAAAGCGGTCTTTTAAGTGTGAAAGTACATCCTTGGTCTACGTCTCCAATTTAAGTCTAAATCTGTAGTGGCCTACCTGATTCTAAAATTGATATTGGTGTAATTGTGTTAATACAAATTTACGTTTATACAAGTATGTATAGAAAATGATTAACTTACAAACAGCTGTGTAAATATGTAATGATAACCGATACAAATGCTCTGATGTTGGAGTGTTTAAATCTTAGGTATTGACTAAATGTTTAATGACACAAAAAAATATATAAACAGTAGTTCTGTTTCTGCTGGCGAGTAGGGTTGCCAGATCTTTTTAATGCCCGGTTCATATTGTTCTAGACCAGTCATTCAGTGAGTCCATCCAGTCCAGTGCTGGACTGGATCGCATCATCTACAATCTACATTATACCATTCAAATCGGTAACACTAATAGCGATAATATTTTAAGAAGTTGGAAAGTTATTTAAACATTATTTAATTGCTACTGATTTTAAAATCTTGTCTAATTCAAGGTTATATGTAAATCGCATATTTTTATTCACACACACGTTCTCTGGATAATGAAATAAACTGTAGTTTGGTTTTTAGTCAACTTCATTGTTTGGAATTATGGTAGTACAACACTACTACAAAAAAACACTGTTCCAGTGACGCTGGAATGAAAAAGTAGACCGTCAATCCTGTCGCTGCACTGGATTGTAATAGAATAGGTAATCATATTCCAGTACTGGTTTACATTATTCCAGTAGCATTCCAGCACTGGTTTCGATCGCTGGACTGGTATACAATTAATGAGTACTGGCAACGTGCTTGCGCTGCGTTGCATGCAACGTTGCACGTGTTAATAGGTGCTGGTCAATGCTAACAATCAGGCAAACCTCGCGCTCATTTCCCATTTTGTTTATATATTAATACTACCTACCAGGTCACCTCTTGCTGTGGCTAGGTAGTTTGCTTCATTGGTCATTACCTAGTTTAGGAGTTCATCACTACATATTATAAAACAAAGTCCGCCGCCCCGTCTGTCTGTTAGCGATAAACTAAAAAAATTCTGAACGGATGTTCATGCGGTATTCACCAATAGACAGAGTGATTCATGAGGAAGGTTTAGGTGTATAATTTGTAAAGGTTTTGTGAAAAATGTTTGAAATATGACGATGATTGTTGAAGATGTCGGAAAAAATCAATGTAATATGCTCTGCTACCCGTGCTAATCCGGGGCGGGTTGCTAGTAAATGTATGAATGCGAAAGTATCTCTGTCTGTCCGTTAGGTTTTCACGTCTAAACAACTTTGATGAACTTTGGTATAGAGATAGGCGGGACCATAACATACATAAGAGGAGAGAGAGGAGGGGACATAGGCTACTTTTTGTCCGAAAATAAAACTTTAAGGGGTGATATAAGTCGTGGAAGTTTGTATGGAAGAGATTCTACGCCGTCCGTAGGTTGATCGAAAATGTCCTAACATAAAACATCAAGGATTATTGACTCCGAGCATGACCCCGGTTCACAATTCTTTGGAGACATTTTTGATGCTGGAAAAGTATCGAAGGTTGTAAATTAGGTACCTATGAATACAGTTTCTTAATATAACTGGGTGACTGTGGGTCACTGAGGTGTGTGGTAATGTGGGCAGACGTAGAGGTGTAGGCGACGGCCCCGACGTGACGCGCAGTACCTGTTTGTGTGATAGGCACATATGTGCAACAAGAAACATAACATTTATGCAGTTTAGTAATTAATGTTTGTAACGTATTCCGTGAAATATATTTTGTCATGCTTGTGATCACAGGAAGACCAACTGTCGGGTATCTAAAAGCATAATACCTGGGACTTAATTAGGTAAAATAAGTAGCAACTATTTAGAAAACGGACCCCAAATGACACTAAGTGATGGTCCCTGTCTTAATCCATTGTCGACATACACACACCTCTTAAAGATACCTCTATAAAGCTTTAATTGACCTTGACCTTGACGTCTGGCTCTACATGACCAGAAAGCCAGCCTTTCCCACGCTTAATGGATAAGCATTACCATTCAGCATTACAATGTTGCCTCTCTTCTGGGAACATCTGCAGTTGATAATGATGCGGAGTAGTTCTACGACATACGAGCATACATAGTACTATTTTTTAATTAAATATCTACGTTGTTCTTGTTCAGTTAATTCAGTAAAGAATATTTGTTAAAACGGAAAATTAAATCTTTTTATTTATTTTAATTATTTTCTTTTGTATTTTTAAATGACATATGCACCTATATGAATTGTCTCTAGTACAAAGTTCATTACTTTAGTCTTTAAAGGCTCTATGAAGAAAGATTAGGTTATCAGTAATCGAACTTGTGTGTATTTCAGTCACATTATAATCCGAGAACTACCGTTCTAAATTAAAGAATATCTTAAACCTGCGCCAAATTACACAAAAGCTATTTTCGTCAAGCGCTTTGAAAACAACAAACGTAAATATTTAAGCACTTATTGGCTTTCATTGTCTACGAGTATACCATCGCAAGTGTATTCTGTTATTTAAATTAAGTTTTCAGTAGATATTTATAAAAACTCAAAAGTAGAAATCAAAGTAATTTTGCAACTACTTTTACTTTTTACAAATAAAGATATTCTATTCTATTCTAAACTAACTATCGAATGCTATAACTATCTTAAAATATATAAAATTTAATTACTGACGGATCTGGCTGGCTCTATCCACCGAAAGAGAGTGACCAAAGTCTATGGAGACAAAAGAAATATTTCGCCGGCCATAGACAACTGAGATAAGGGCAGTAAAATTGTAATGATGGAGAAGCAGGATGATGTAGAGCACGAGTCCTTCAATCACCCCGTGAATTATTCGGGTAATGGGATGCTTTTCGTAGGTACCAACTTCAAAATAAACATCTAAGTGCCTTTTTGCAGGGGTTAAGCGTTTGTCTACTCTCTGTAACCAACGAAAATAAGTTTTGCTTTTTGGCCAATATTTTTCATCGATTTAGACTGTTGTCCAAACGTTGCAGGAACAGAGTTTTCCCAACTAAGCTGGGGTCGGCTTTCAGTCTAACTACGATACGCCGAACTTCGATGTTTTTTCAATATTTAAAAAAGATACAAATTGCGCTTAGACTGACGTAAACAATTTTGTCCCATATACGGGTCGAATTGACGATTTATGTAGCGCCGCTGTAGTGTATACGACCGCAACATTGGAGGTCGAGGGTTCAATTTCAATATGACAAATGTGAAAATTGGAGCCAAGTTCAATATTAAGAATATATGTGGTTATTGACTACGCCGATAAAAGAATTGAGATGTAAAAGATTTGACGTCTCCTCCGTACAAGAAAATCAATTGACTGTCTTATTATCGCTATGTTGTCGTAATCGCCGACATACATATTAAGTATTTACAAAAAAAAATCTGTGTGCTGTGTTATTTATCCGTATTTTAGAAGTCTTAGTACTTACAAGCTAAGCTTCGTTTGGGTCTAAATAGCGCTGTCTCATATGTGCTAGAATATATAATTATATATATATAATTTTATTAATCCACAACACTTCACGCGACCAGCCGCGCTTATGGTGGCTTCGGAGCTCACCACGGTATTCGTGCTTCAATAAATATACCATTATACGTTATACATTATATATCTTTTTTGTTTAGCTATCGAGTAGTTTTTATTATATGACTCAGCGATGCGATGGAGAATCACCGCCATCTTGGATTTTATAACCTTCATAATTATAGATAGATACGAATTTGCCGCTTTGTATCAACGTAATTTTAATTTGACCAGTTCTAGCGAAAAGTTAGTTTGTGCGAAGTCCTCTTCAATCGTAAACGTAACAGTGGGAAATACGAAACATTTTACATATTATTGTTAAGTATTAGTTCTACAATAAAAAAAAATTGAAATATAAAATATCGTTTTGTATATAAAAAAGGATATTTTAGTGGAGGAGTTTGAAGTGGAGGATTGGCGATTGTACCACAGCTTTTAGTACAACATATAACAGTCGTCGCGTCGCCGTTGTCGCAAGCTGTCAGGTCGCTAACTTTGCCCGCGTTTTCCTATAGGTATCTGAATTAAAATGTAGCCTATATTACATCTTCTCTCCACACTTACTTTTGGATATTGTAAGTTTAGAATAATAAAAGAATTTACAGACTACAAACAAAAAATCGTTTCTCCTTATGTTTTGACACAACCGTCTTTTTTTATAATAATGTAGCGTTTTCGGTTGATTCCAGCAACTTAGTTCTCATAAATGCACGGTCACCGCAATGGTGAGAGATTATTGGTAATTATGGTCCCAATAACATTGGCGTCTCACGTGAGCACAGAGGTAGATTACAGTCTGGAATAGTACATAGGCTACTTTTTACCCCGATCAAAATTTCAAAGTCCAGTTTATAAAAAAAGAATTAAAAAGACCGAATATTCACCAAGCACCATAGTTATTATATACCACCAGTTAATGACGTCCGCGGTCTTCTGGGTCCTTACACTCAAGATTTGTATAAGCAGGTCCTGCTGCGGGCAAAAATTAGTGTATCTCTGGTAATATTAAGGCAATAACTAATATTGCTAAAAGTGCTAAACGCTTTTGACATAATACACAGAATCGTGCTATGCTCGGTCGAAGCAGCATTACAAAATGTCTGCAAATATATTTATTTTACACAATCTTTATAAATGAAATGCTGTTAGTTGTTAAGAACACCACTTGATAATGGCGGGTCCGATTTGGCTAATTATTCTTTTTAAATGTTCATAATAGTCCGAATAATAGCCAGCTGGTGTTCCTATCCCAGTAGCCTCTCCAGTCACAGGAAATACAAGACATTCGAGTACGCCACCCGGCCTCTGCGAGCTACTGCAGTCTCAGTCCCATTCCCCGGCCGAGACGGTATCTCTTACCCTAGGTTCCTCGGTCTATGTTCGCCATTGTTCCTTATACAAGTTTATCTTCTTCCTTCTTTCCCGTCTTAAAACGACTGCTTTCCCAAGGAGAGAGTCAGGCCATAAAAGAAACCAGCCAGAACCACAGATAAGATAATAGTTAAGTACTTCGTAACCAAAACCCTTAGTAATGTTATACACATTGCGCCGACCCCAATATACATTGGGGAAAGGGCAGGAAGATGATGATGACGAGCCCCAATAAGATTTTTAAAGGAAGAAAAAAAAAGTTGACAAAAATAAAAGAAAAAACTGTCAGTCGTAGGACTGCACGTTATAAGTGAAAACATAACTTACATATATATATATATATATATATATATATATATATATACACACACAATATATGTATGGTCACGCGAATTCAGTGCTGTTTCCCCAAAACATCATCATCAATCATCAAAACCAAAACACACACATCGGTGTGTACATGACACAATACATGTATCTAAGCGTGACGGTCACACGAGTTCAGTACTTTTTCCCCATACTAAAAGTGCCCAACGTATCCAAAGAAGTTTTCACTTTAAAAAAAAGTATTAGAGGAGTGTTTGTTACTCAATTACACCCATACCGCTAAAGGTTTTTAGCACATAGGTAGGTTGTATCTTGTATTAACACAGAGTTGCGGAAACTGAGATCTATTTAGGCAAAGCCACAGGCGAAAGCTTGGTTTATAAATATACCTATGTACAGACAACAGATCATTTCAGTTATTTGTAACAACTGGACAATCTTACTGAAACTGAAATAAATACCCATATGGTATTTATTTCTTGCTTTATTAGTCAAGTGTCACGTTTGCACCTAAGTTTGCAAAGTATAATGGGATGACGATGATGATGATGGGCCCGAGAATGTCTTCGGTAGATGGCAATGGAATCACACCATGCCTCGGGACTAAAAATTTATCATCACCACGTATGAAAAGTCTGCCCACTTTTATAATAGGTGCGAACGCGAAAGTAAAGACTGAGTGCACACCAATTACGTCAACAGACCGACCAAGGCAACGCCCAAACGCGATGACATCAGAAATGAATAGATGCACAATTGTCCAAGTTAGCATTAGTGTTGCGACTCCTTGGTGACCACTAAGTATTGTATTGATAGAATATAATAAATCTTGATTAAAATATTTAAAATTAAAATTAGTTGACATGAAATACATGGCTGGTACATGGAGAAATGGCGACCTTATGGCAAAAAGCAACTGAGATAGACTAAAAAGCATCTGAAATCAAGATCTTAGTGTTGGTGTAAAAGGAAAGTGTTTTAGAAAATCGAGATTTAGATAAATACCAAGTATTATAGTTCTCGGTTCGCCAATTAAGGCCGTTTTCTCTAAATATGAGCTAGGAGAGAATTTAAATTTGCCATACAATTTTAAACTGTCTTTTGACCTTGCCATTGGAAATCCAACTTTATGGTAGGTTGATATCTATCTATGCTAGGCACTGACATTTGTCGGTGTAGTAAATTCCGAGTTATTTATCTCTTCTAATGCTACGAATTAGTAATTAGGCACATTTGAATACGAGTTAGGTACTCTTTGCATTCGTGCCTTCTTTACGGCAGTGACAGTTACTGCTGTAGTCTATCAGAGTCCGAGTTCCTTGTAACAGTGCTGCTTTCGCCTGCATTCGTAGTACAGAAGCACAAAATTTCCGCTATCAGAATCATTACAGGACTTGCTGCATTCCGAAGTCTGACACCAATGTATTTCGGCCCGCAATGCGACTGACGGAAGCAGCTCGGGATAATAACGTTTATTTTCTCTGCCACAAAGGTACCTTAAATCTAACAAACATACATAATGCAAAATAAAAGTTGATCCTTTGAGGGAGACTGGTATCTGTACTAGGGAACCCTGTCACAGATTACCAGGCCGCCTATTTAAATAGTTATGTATATCATTTATTAGGTAATTACAAAGCCTTTGTTGAGAGAACAAAAATATATTGCCTAAAAATGTGTGTGTCGTGTGTGTATGTGTGTGTGCGTGTGCGTGTACGTGTACGTGTGCGTGTGTGTGTGGGGGGATATCAATTAGGTAGTCATTTTGAATAGAGAAGAATACTCTATTTAAATGTACCTATATAAATATTTAATCATTTCTCCCAAATCTCAAGCCACCTACCTAGGTTCCATTATGTTTGAATGGTAGTGTGTCAAGTTCATTTCAATTGTACTTACTTACAAAGCCGTTAGTTTGTAAAACATAATAGTATTGAGACTACGAACACTTCGATGTTTTGCAAACTGTAGTCAGATTGGTTGTCATATGTATAAACTAAAGAAACAACAAAGTGTGTCTGTGTAACTTCTTTGGATTTAATAATAATTACTCTTTTTTTATAGCATACTGGGCAAACGAGCAGACGGGTCACCTGATGGTAAATGACTACCACCGCCCATGGGCACCTGCAACTCAAGAGTCACAAGTGCGTTGCCGGCCTTTAAGGTGGGAGTAGGGGAAGAGTGGAAGAGGGGGGGGGAAGGGTTAGGGCCTCCGGTAACCTCACTCACTTGGCGAAAAGCAATGCCAGTATTACTTCACTGCCGGTTTTCTCTGAGGCCGTGGTACCACTCCGGTCGAGCCGGCCCATATGTGCCGAAGCATGGCTCTCCCACGAACAGCTTAGCTTAGATCTTAATCTGATACCACATGTATCAGACTACCACATGTTTTAAAGGACCTAGGGGAAGCATCTTCATCTTTCAACCCTTTACGCCTACGTGATACAGGTGTAGGTAAGGAAGAGATAGGAAGTGAAAGTGAAGACAAGTGAAGCTTTTGCCAACTAGCTTGTTCAAAAAAAAAACAGTCAGTCGTAGGACTGCACGTCAGACGTGAAAACATAAATTTACAATGTATTTGCATAAACATACACACACACACACACACATCTGTATATATATAATTTTAGGTTAAAAATAAAAAGTAGGAAATAACATATCTAAATGTATAGGGTACACTGGAAGTTCTGCGCTCCTGGCCGCTCATAATGTTTGAATTTCGAATGTTATATTTTTTTAAATATAAGAAACTCGGCTCCGTCTTACGAATTTTCGATCAGGTCACGTGTTCTGACGGGAGTTTAACATTTTTTAGCCATCCCAAAAAGAGTTTTCGCTAAAGAAGTTTTCACTTCAAAAATATGCCCATTAGTTTTAAACGGCAAATAGCAGTATAACTTCACCTTAGGTAATTACTTCTGATAATATTGCTAAACAGGTTTTATTGCGATCATTACGTGAACGCAATACCTACTGTCATAGTTTTTACCATCGTCGAGTAAGTACAAAGAACCGCCATTAGTATCGACGTTTTTTTTTAAACTTCCGCTGCCGCCGTTGGATACTGTTTGGTTCGTAAAGGAAGTCATCCATATAGAATATACCTAGGTAGATTATACTAAGAAACTGTTTGCGTAGAAGTATTGTTTCAAGCCAAGTCACGTGCTTGACTATTCGATGTTATGTTAGCATTAGAAATTAATCACATGTTATTTATTATACTTTGTACAAAATTATTCTGACGAAAAGTTTTTTTTGTAAAACAATTTATTTTTAAACAATTAAGTTAATTATGGACTGTGTACATTAGGTACACATTTTATTAGTAACGCTTGTGATATAAGGTTAAAACTTAAAACAGTAGTCGGAGTTAGAAGTGAGTAGGACAGCACCCATCGCAAGGGACAAAGCAAAGGGTTACGTTGCTCCGAAATGGTGGAAAGCAGGGCCGAGCCGCCCATATGTGCGAAGTGTGCGGCGCACACAGGCGCCAGGGCAACAGGGGCGCCGCGTCGGGTGGAAAGAGAGTTCAGGAATTCAATTTTATCCATATTAGTATTTTATTTAAACTGAATCAAAGTATGTATGTAAATAATTTAACTCGCGTTTTATCTTTTAATCTATTAACTAAAATAATATAAAACGACAGAAAAAAATTCCGACGAAAGTTGAAAAAAAACTTTCATGGCGAAACACGATGACAGACGCTGCCAAGAGTCGGCTCGGCCCTGGTGAAAAGTAGCAGTTATTTGAGCTAAACCTAATAAAGGTATGTGTTCGAGGGCTCGGCCTTCCCGACAACAGCCAGTTCGGGTTACCCTGACCTGCTAATCCATGCGTAGCAATAATCCTTTCCTTACATTGCATTACTTTCTCACCCACTTTCCTTTCAATATACTCTTAATCCTTCCGTCTTTAATTCCACGGAGTGGTTTCCAGTGACTCGAGGTAGTTGCTGCGTAGTGGTTGGCTATGTAGACGAGAAAGTGATATATGATGATAGAGATAGAGAGAGTTCTTTGTTGAAGTTGGGAAGGTAGGTATACCAATTAACGTGAGACCGTTCATTGCGCGATGCAAGATCTTAAGGTACGAAGTAGTTCGGCTTGTTTTGGTTAGATGGCGTTGAGTATGTCGCAATAATTATATTAAGAGACTACCTGATTCAGCGGCAGAATTACACAATTGCCGCCCCTACCGATCGGTCTATCTAATTCAATACCCCAGGACAAGACATAAAAAAGAATGTAAGCCCCGAATTTGCAGCCCCTGAAATGTGCCGCCCTTTTTTTTTTTTTTTTTGTGCGTGTGGGATCCCCCTCGGGCCGTCACCCCACCGGGGTTTTCGGTGGGGCGGTGTGTCGGAATCGAACCGACTAAAACCAGACGGTGTGCCGTACTGCGCCTTAAGTAGGAGGGATCCGGGAACAGCTTTATTACGACAAAAATCTGCCGCCCTAGGCCAGCCTACTCAGCCTACTGGGAAATCCGCCACCGACCTGATTGTAATATCTAAGCACCCAAGGAACCTGTGCTAAGATTGCTTCGAAATCAAAACTGATCGTTACCCACGATTACGTTGGTTTTATACGTGTACATTTGCATTGTCATAGTCAAAAAGACAGGCCAACAAGATTTTAACAAAGGTTTCTCAGTCTTACACCAATGTGATCGAGAAACCTTTTGGCCAAAATTTACACAGCCGATAAAGAATAATATTTAAACTGTACATGGCTACCTACTAAACAAACTGTCTCATTGTATTCAAACTCGATTAATTCCATCGATCGACGATATAATCGATATGGCGACAAAACAAAAGCGGCTCGTGCGCGGTGACCTAGAACCTTTAAAGACTTCGCAATGTGTGCACGGATATCATTTATACGACGTAATCGTAAGTCATAAACGGTGCGACCAAAGTTAAATTTAAAAAAGAGGTGTCTAAAGTCCAAATTTGAATGCTGCGAATTTAAGCTAGTATTTTATGATATTTATAAATGACGTAAACATGTGTGTGTAGAGTCGAGTAAACACCAGATGATCTCATACGCTTCGCCTACATTATTGGTTCAGTAGCATTTTTGAAACTGAATGAGGATTCAGATTTTTGTTTCACTGTCTTCGGTTTAAATTTCGAACACATCTTTTCTTTTCAAATTTGAAAATTTAAGGAATTGAGTAAGAAGTAATGCTTGTAATTTGAAGGATATAAAATGTAAGTATCCTAAATAAAAAATCTAATAGAATCAAATTTACTTTTGTCCATTCCAAACACCTTCGGGTTCTTATAAGACATTTTAAGAATAATCCAAATCTGTCTAGCCTTTCTAAAGTTTTAGACTTAACAATCTTTCTAGGTTTCACTTTTTTGGAACTGATTCAAAGACTGATGATGATCCTAAGGAACATCATGTTTAAGGCCGTATAAAAATTGTATGGCATTAAATAAAACAATTTTAAACAAAAAGAAAAGAGAATATCATAATGACAAAAACATAATCACGCATTCATTAGCTGAAAAGTGAGTGACGTGCGAATAATTGTTATTAATTGCAAAAACTGACACATTATTTATCAATTATAATATATATTATAACAAATTAAAGTTAATTAAATACTTATTAAATAATACTAATAACACTTTCATATTGTTGCAGTGAATTAAATACGAGTAAAGTGAACGAGTCTCTAGTGCAGAGGACGAAACGACAGACGGCAAACGAGAGAGCGGTGAGTCACCACCGTTAGGTACTTAACCAAGAAAAATGTTTTAATGTGCTATTCTTAGATTATATATAGGGTACTATTTAGTTTACTATAAAACGACAAGGTACTTTTGACGCGTGGCTAAAATCAGAACTAAAACTGCCATATTGTGACATGTCACGTCGCTTCAGTGTTGCCAGATGAACAGCTTTTCGTCTTTGCCTTGCTTTTCTCAAACGCTGCTGTGTGTTATGGGAAAAGCCATATGGTTCGAACACCAAATTTGTAATGATTGTAAGTACTAACTTTTAAACGTTCCATGATATAATTATGTATTTATACGGGAATTAACGCATCACGAAAAGGTATTACATACCTCTGAATTGCCTGACGTTTCGACCAGGTTGCACTGGCCGTGGTCCCAGGCTGACTGGCTCAGCGGTGCTCGCCCTCCGTCGTCGAGATCGTGAGGTAGAAGGTTCTTCATCCACCCGCACATTTTCGATATTTTTAATATTTTGATTTCGCAAGCATTGCTTCACTGCCGGTTTTCTGTGAGGCCGTGGTATTGAGCGGACGCGAGCCGGCCCATACGTACCGGAGCATGGCTCTCCCACGTAAACAATTATATCAAAGCAACATGTTACATTAGCATCAGCATTGTTAAAACAACACAGTAATTTTTCCAAAGTTTTAAGAATTCACTTCTGTCGGCATGACTGCCTGTTTTTTATTTATTTATTAAGGACATACGGTTTTAGTCGCGTGTGTATTTCGGGCCCGATTAGTTTTGGACCCGACAGGGGTCTTTATCAAGGAGTAAAGCGGCTTTCCTCAGTGCATTATCGATTCCCAGAAAGTAAGAAAATTGTAATAACTGGTAATGATAAGACAATTGTTCCCCTGTCCATATAAAGCACGCATCAGAAATTCCTTGTTGCACCATATAGTTTGATAAGTATATTTAGGATTTATTTTTCTCATCCTCTCATCTCTTCATCTTTAAATTAACAACAAAATCGAGGTGAGAAATAAAATCTATAATTTGACTTTTTGTATTATACATCCAATCCTTCCTCAGGAATCACTTCGACTATTGGTGAAAACCGTATGCAAATCCGTTCGGTAGATATGGAGTTTATCGTGAACAGACAGACAGACAAACGCGGCGGGCGGGGGACTTTGTTTTTTATTAATAGGTTGGGGAAAAAGTCTTTTCGTATTTTGTATGTATAAAATTGAAGAAAAATCTCTTTGGTTGTACTGTTTGTATCTGGCTGGTTTTAAAATAAAAAAATACAGGACATTAAGAAAAAGTACAAAACACTTTCCCGCCAAAGAGTATACGAACACTATTTCCCACCATTTGTCAATATTTTTTCTGTCCGCCAAAATGAGTGAATCTAACGAAGAAATTCGATACATTCTGAAGTTTTATTACAAAAAGGGAAAAATGTGGTTTAAATCGCGAAAAGAAATTGTGACCTTTATGGACCTAATGCAGTGTCAGTAAGAGTAGCACAAAGTTGGTTCAAGCGTTTTCAGCCCGGCAATATTGATGTTAAAGATGCAGCTCGCTCTGGTTGCTCTCATACGGATAAAGTCGATGGCATTTTTTAAAAAGCGGAGCAAGGTCGGCATATTAGTTACGACATAGCCGAGGAACTGAGGATTGACCACAAAACAGTTTTGACCCATTTGAAAGTCTGGCTGTTCAAAAAAGCTCGATATTTGGGTGCCCACTGAAAGAAACCTAATGAATCATGTACTTATTTGCGATTCTCTATTAAAACGTAATGAAACTGAACCATTTTTGAAAAGATTGATCACTGGTGATGAAAGTGGTCAAAGGGTAGTCAAGGTCCACAGACTGTAGCGAAATCCGGATTAACACGCAATAAAGTCATGCTGTGTGTGTGTATGGTGGCATTGGAAGGGTTCATTAAACTTTTTTCGCTGTGCAAAACCATCGATTCGGATCTCTACTGCCAACAACTAATGAGACTCAAGCTAGAAATTAAGAAAAAACGGCCGGAATTGATAAACAGAAAAAGAGTGGTCTTTCATCATGATAACGCCAGACCACACACATCTTCAGCCACTCAGCAAAAATTGAGAGATCTTGGTTGAGAAGTGTTAATGCATCCACCATATAGTCCTGACCTTGCACTCTCAGATTATCACCTGTTTCGGTCTCTTCAGAATTCTTTGGGTAGTGCTAGGTAGGTTAAGATGGAGAGAGGACTGGCAAAACTACTTGGCGCAGTTTTTTGATCAAAAATCCCAAGATTTCTACAGGAACGGGATTATGTCATTACCTACAAGATGGCAACAAGTTATCGAATTATATATATATTATAATTAAACTTGTAAAAATTAAAAAAAAAATGTCTTAAATTTGTCTAAAAAATACGAAGAAACTTTTTCCCCGACCTTATGTAGATGAAATATTATACTTCCATGACCACGTTAGGCGATTATAGATGTGCATCTGACTTCAAAATGGTTTTTTTTTTCTGAGTCTCATTGAGTCTAAATAGCGCAGAGTTTTCGAATGTAATTGCTCTTCGACACGGCTTCTAATAGCCACAGTAGTGGGAATATGGGTGGAGTAATTACGGTATAACAGTGTTGTGTTGCTGAGTCATGCATTGTTCAACATAGTTCAACAATTTGTCGGTGTGGATGTGCAACAGCGGTGAACTATCATGCCGAATCATACGTTAAATCGTTGCATTGTATTCGGTAATGGAAAACGTGTGCGACGCTGGGTGATTGGTGGCTCGACATTTTTTTATGTGAAACACACGAATTAATTTTTTTCTCAACATACATATATATTATTATATAGGTATAACAATGTTGTATACAATGCAATATTTAATAAAATTCTAACATTAATTGATTGGGAGACAACAAAGGTTTACGTTGACTTTAACTTTGACTGAGTTCTATCTAAACTGCCTTACCTCACTTCAACCCACTCTGCTGCGTACATCCTTCTTTTTCACGGCGACGATCATGGCCGTTCTGTTTCTGTATCAGTGTGATCCCCGGAACTTGACAGTGTCATCCGGCCATTGGATTAATCATGTTTCAGTTTACAGATGTAAAAATTACTTCTTCTTTTTCAAATTATCGACCTATTACTTATTCCTTTCTAAGGGCCTAAAGCGCCAGCGCTGCTTAATTTTGACCTCTGCAGAAGTGTTCTTTATAATCCGTATCAATATTTTTTTCATTCTAGTCTACTCATTTTTAACAGCCATAGTACATATCACGCAAAATGTTAAGCTGAGAACAGAAAATGGTGAACAGACCAACCTTAGGCTAACTGGACTTAATAAATCCTTTTGAAATCTTTTTCAACACAGTCCTATGGTACGACGACATGAACGAATAAATATGAATGACGAGACCATATCCAACAATAGTGTACAACATTTGTACTGTTTAATCATTGTTATAAATACAAACTACTACATGGATTAGCTTGTCTTTTAGTTTACAAAACAATAAAAAATGTGGCTGATGTGTGTAACTATTTATATTAAATTTAAAGAAAGAATGCTCTGTCTTTTGTTTCGATTTGATCCAGGAATCTTTTTACAAGTTCGAAATTTTAATTTTGAGGATTTTAATGACACCGTCATGTACACTATGGATTTTGATCACTCAAGATTATTTAGGTAGATGATTAAAGTTATCCTACTAATATTATAAACGTGAAAGTTTGTGAGGATGTATGGATGTATGTATGTATGGATGTTTGTTACTCTTTCACGCCAAAACTACTGAACCGATTGCGATGAAACTTGGTATGTAGATAGCTGGAGACCCGGATTAACATATAGGTTACTTTTTATCTCGATATTCCTACGGGAACGGGACTTACGCGGATGAAACCGCGGGGCGCTGCTAGTGTTTTACAAATGACTTGACACTGCTGTCATCCACTTGCTTGTTAGTACAAGCTAGTAGGCTAGCTTACTTCAAACAATATTATCGCAGTCTTAAATAAATCTAAGGCGGTCGTAATACTATGACAAAATTTTTGCACCTAACAGTAGACATACATATTGTTACGGAAATCTAACCCGCGGGCGCCATCTATTGTCGAGTAGAGGAAGTCATAGAGGGTTACGATTACCTAAACTGAAATGCACGCCATCTTTGGACCTTCTCCCTCTCCCTCTCGTACTGGTCATAAAAATATTTTTTTAAATACATGAAACTTGGACACATTTTCTATCAGGGTCACGTGTCCTGACGCGAGTTTAACATTTTTTACCCATCCCAAAAAGTGCACAACGCCGCTAAAGAAGTTTTCACTTAAAAAAAAAGTGGTAATTTGTGTCAAACTGTCGCTCTAGAATGCTTTATCGCATGATGTTGTATCAGAAACTTGAGTACTCGCTGTTTCGGAAGTGACGAAAGCTTCGATTACGTGTTTTATTGAATCAATATCTAAGGTCGGACGTGTATTCTCTACTTAGTGAGCCACTAGGTAGGTACACGCACTAGTCCAATATGAATTTACGCATACGCGTGGAAGCGAAAGAGCTTTCGCGTGCATTCGATTGGGTGAATATCATTTCACTGAATATTCAAAAGATTCATGTTGAAATACTTTGAAAATATTTTGTCCGCAACAATTTAAAACGTGAACAAAACAACGACACAGTTGTACCCACAAAAAATGTATACCCGTGTAATTGACTGTTTCCTTTTTTGTCATTGTTGTGATGTGGCCAAACCGCTCATGGAGTTTAAACCGGTTGCTATGTTATTAAAACAACGGATGAACTACGGACTAAACCGACAGTCGCAATATATGTTAGGGTTGCGACGACTCTTATCTGCCCCATGAATTGTGCTAAGGGTTGGCAGACGTGGAATTTTTTCCAAAATCGTAGGGCGGTGGGCTCTTCCTAGCTCCCCAGATTTTCACAAATAACCCAATGTAACATTATGGTATGGGAAAAAAAACAAACACATTTTTTCGTTTTGCGGTGGGGCTCCGCTTTTCTTCTTGCATATAAAAAAAAGACCGTAAGCATGGACAATGTTTAAAAAGACATATCTCAAGAATTAATTGAGTACATAACTACAGAGTAATAATAGCGTAAACCATAGAAAATAAAAATTTGTAAATGAACTGTAATTTTTAATAATAACAAAAACAAAGAAAACTTAAAACATAACCTCTACTTTTATTACATATAAAAGAAATTAGTTATTGAACTAAAATTATTGTTATTTTTTTTTTTTAATTTTGTGGTAGGCAATAAAAAAACTACATATATTTTATTTGAAAAAAAGGTTCATTCCATTTATGACGTCTAGCCTCTTACGTAAAACTGTCATGTAGCGTTTAGTTTGTATTGGTTTTTAAGCCGTAGAAGTTAGTGGTGAGTTGGTGAGTGGCATCGCAATGGACGTCTTTGCATCCAAAGTGCCAAACGTGCCTAAAGACGTTTTCACTTCAAAAAACACACATTCTGAGTCACTATTTAGGGCAGATGTGCAACACCACACAAGTTAGCTTGCGCGTATTAACTGGTTAATATTTTTGTCATACTAATACAAATTGCGGGTTACATGGCTCCGTCCGTCCTACACGATTGACAGACGATTTCGATTACTATCCGGTAAGTACTTAATGTCTGGACTGGTGGGATGGTCTAAGATTTATGAGAGCACACTTAACTCCGTCCGTCCGTAACGTTATAACATTCGATACTATTAATATTAACGATTATTTTAGTTCTAGAAAGGCGCGAACCGCGAACATAAAGCGAATGATCGATTTATTTTTATGTAAAATCTCTAATCCATCGTCGTAGTGTTTGTATACTCTTTTTCCAACATTACGCTACCAAAATATTATATTTCTCGCTTCATTATCATGTTCTCTCACTCTTCGAAACTGCGCGAAGCTATCACGCGACTGTTAATTTACTGATACACATTATTTTGAACTTAGACTTTACTTCTCCGGGTTAAGGTTCTTAATCGAATGTTGTATTTCGCGTTGCATTATGCAAATATTCAATCTACATTTTCTAAAAATTGGCCAAGATTTCAAAAACAACTATCTTATTTCTCTCTATTTGTACCAGCAATGTAAGTAGCCAATTATTTTTATTATCTTTTTCGAAGTCTTATTTAGTTTCACAGTTCTTCTATTCGTATGCTCTTGACAGAGCAGTCGTGGTCAGATATTATGTCGTTTGAAGGCACGCAGCACTACAACTGTCCACTTATCTCTTGCAATTTTTTTTTACACTTTTTCAAAAGGAAATAAAAGGACCCTTTTAGGATCACTTTGTAGTCCGTCTGTCTGTCTGTCAAGAACCTTTTTCTCAGGATCCCATAGACGCATCAAGTTGAAATTAATACCAAATACATAAGTCTGCCATCCCTTGAAGCTGTAAAACAATCAAGCTTCTAAGTCAACACAATGAAAAGATATGGCCACTTACCTAAGTCTTAGATTTGACCAAATTTGAAAACTTCGCATGTAAATCAAAACCTATAAGAGTACTTCACACTGACCTAGAATCATGAATTTAGGCTATAAGCAAGGTTTCACAGCACAAGTAAAGTTAATAATCCGAAAGAGAACGTTGACTTCCTTTACGGGTGAGTATTTTAGAACTGCAAAGTTAAATTTGTCTTTCGGGGAAGAAAAATCTTCGACAATCCATTCCCGAGATGACCGGAACTATCCACATAAACTTCGCGAGTGAGACACGCACTTGGAAGTCCATAACACAGAACTAATTATTAGGTGTATATTTGTGTGTATGTATGGGTGTGTGCGTGTATTTTTCCGTTTGGAAACCCCCTTGGAAACCGCGCGGTGTTGTAAATGGGCCTCTAGCTGAAAGCTTCAGGTGCGAGTCACCAATCGTCTTAGGTTTCCTTAAAGTAGCCCGTATGACATTTTGTCACCTTAGCTTTATAAAACAAGCAGCGTAAGACAAATATATTGTAGTGTCTGATTATGACTCATCTACATATTGAACACAAATATAAATTTTTGACTCATCTAAATACTGATTTGGGTTAACTCCATAATAGGAAACTCCTTTCAGCCTTATGATGTCAACAAATAAAAGTTAAAGCAACATATTAGTGTCTTTCCTAAACTTGTCACCTTTTTTTTTAATTTACCGGTACCCATAATCTGTGTCATAACGCCTACAATACAGTATACTGTGTAAGTTATTTGCTACTGATGTGGTTAACAAAAGCACACAGTATGTTTCTACTGAACGACGAAAAACACGATACACAGCTCGGCGTGACGCCAGGCACTGTGTCACGTCACGCTGTGTTTATGGCGCGACATGAGTAGGTGTCTCAAAATATCTAGGATTACGGCAAAGAGCGAAACTTGTCGTTTACTAACATTCCAAATACACTTATAATAATTTTAGTTTATTAGTGAAATTACTTGTCGTTCCATAAGGGCTGAAATTGTATTTTTTTAAAGCGGTTGTACTAGGTATCATAGACTGTACAAGACAAATCGCACTGCCATCCGGGTCAGTTAGACGTACAATTCGTTTCTATAATTTTACTCGCATTATGTTAGGTACAGTTACTAGTATAGTATTATGTTATCTGTGGTACAGTAAATATTGAATACTAGCAACCCGCCCCGGCTTCGCACGGGTAGCAGAGACATCTTCAACAATCATCATTCTATTTCAACCAATTTACACAAAACCTTAACAAACTATATACCTAAACCTTCTCATGAATCACTCTATCTATTGGTAAAAACGCATGAAAGTTTATCGTGAACTTTGTTTTATAAAATGTAGTGATAATAATTATGTAGTGATTAATACTGTAAATCTCTTTTACACGGATCTTCTTATCATCTATTATCATACTGGTGGTGATTATTACATTCCGTCAATATAGTTTACATATTTTTTTGTTACAGATTTGGGGTTTACACAACCTCTTCGACGAAACGAATCGAGTTTGGAGCTGAAGAAGTTTCTTCTCGGCCCCTCGAAATATTGTAAAAATCGCTCGGTCACTGTCAGGCACCAATTCATACCTGCACTGCTCTTGTATATTAGTCGTATTATTACAAATAAAAAACGAAAAAAAAACTCGATAGAACACCCTCTATCAGTGGCCACGACAGAGGGTTTTAATTTATTTACATTTTATATATGCATATATAAAAGAGAAAAAGTGATCTCTAAAGTGACGTCACAATATCAAAAATTGTGATTATTTTACTAATTAATACACTATTTTAATTGCTTTGCTGTTTAAAAATAGCATTTTTAACGCGTATTGCCCGGAATAATATAGATTTTTTGTATTGTAAAATTGTATATAACGAAAAAAAAAATATTAAAATATTATTGTGTGACATTGCGTAACGTAACTATCATACTAGTCATCGATCTAGTGTATTTATTGTTATAGCTAATATTCAGTTTTGTAATGTTTAGGAGATAAACTAATACTATTGATAGCCTCATAACTATTAAAAAATATTGAATGCCCGAGTGCATTCTAGAAACCAAAGAGAAGAACAGTGAACTTGCTCCTTACCAAAAGTAAAAGGCCAGCTGTCAAAAAAGGCGGGACATCGTGGGTGAAAATATAATATACAATAACTAAAGCTTGACTCAGTGGAATCGATTTTTACAATCGCCAAGATGCAGACTCAAATCGGTGTCGGTAACGAGCTTCAGAGGAGCTACAGGATGCAAGACTTCGCATCGCCTGGTGTCATCATGAGGGAACGCAGCTTCATACGCCCACAATCTCATCACAATATGCATCACCAGGTAGTTTTACTTAATTTTCTATTTTTTATCGAATATTGTGTTCCATTCTATTCATGTATATGAAGGTAAAATAGTAATAGTACAAAAAGATTTTCATATTTTATCGAGGTTCGGTACCACCCCATCTCCAAAAGAGAAATTAAATTAAAATATCATATCTTTCACGCACCTTCCTCCTGCCGAAACTTAGAGATAGAAAGAGACATTTAAGCAGTATTTCAACTGACTATACTAGCTGAACACATTTTTACTGTGCTAATGAACAATATTAATGTGGTGACACGTACAACACTACTAACCTTTCAGAGTAATTCGTTGTCGGTATGACTTTTTAACTAAGTTATGAACTTGTATATAATTTAATAAGTCCTTGCCAAAGTATTTCAAAAAGAGATCGCAGTTAACACGTAGGCGATCGAGACACAGATAGGTTTATTCTTACGCCTACAGCTTGTCAACAGCACTCGATAGCCTTAACATTAATTGTTTCGTAATCGATTATTCCCAAATCAACTATTAGAAATCAGATGGTTTGAATAGATTTATTCGATTTAATCCACAGATTTTAAGACGTGATTTAATGACAATGTTTAAAGCTTTGTAAATTATAGAAGTCGTATGAATTACCCGAATACGGCACGATAAAAACAAATTACGAAATAACGAAGTATTAAAGTCGGAAAGAGAAATTTATAAGGTTTTCTTTCCATAAATTCACACAAACGTAAACAATTACTCATACTCCAAAATAATATGATCCAGTACCTACTAAGTATTACTCATATTTATCGCATTATAGCTATGTTTAAATTCGTCGATGATAATGCAAATTTCATCATTTTGTGAGACTTGATCTGTAAATAAATCTCGACCGGGATTACTGTCGCGTAGTAAGCATAATATACATACATTTCAAAATTAAGTAGTAACACTCTTTCCTATTTTCGCAGTTTTCAAATAACAAAAGGAGGAGTATGATCTTGACGAATGCAAAGGGCAAGCCGACTCTGGAAATTTACCGGCCTCCTGGTGAGTAAATGTGTTTTATATGTACCTACTTATTTTTTTATCAAATTTAAACTAAGTGCCTAAATAGATAATTACTTACTTATTTTTCTTAGAGTCTGGACTGCACTGTAGACACTGTTTTACTGCCTTCACTGTTAGAAATATAATATGTTAAAAATAATATACACAATATTCGCTATTCAACTTTTTATAATATAATTAGTTACATTCCTATTCTATCCTATTTTTGTAGATTATTATTCCATTATCTGACTTTAAGGAACGAACAGGGATATTCTCATTTTCCAATTTTAAACTTTTGGGAACTTCGAGGATCAGGGTCGGAATTTAATGAATCACAATATTTTTTATTAGTACAAATATTATTGTATCGTAAGCCCATGGGTCATGGGTGTCTATATACTTCTATACTTGGTTTTGAGTATGTGTGTAATTATTTAAGAGTACTTTTATTAATTAAACATAAATGATTATGCAGTAAAAGCAGCGCACCAAGTTTCTAATTATGCACTGTTTCTTTATTTGTCTTAGTTATAATTAGTGTTGTCACACAAACTCCAGTTACTTTTTCTTTATTTCTTATATATATCATTGAACACTTTCCTTTTTATGAGAATAAAATAAATTCTCATTAGTATTAAACTCCAACGCTATATTGATTATAATTTATAAGTTATGATAATATAATATAATATATTATGTAGGTCTCCATCGATTATATAATAATTGAAAAATAAGATTAATAATCAAATTGATATTCAATTTGTCACAGGCCGAATGTACACCTTCGGCCGCTATGTATCTACGTAAAATTGGCGCCAAAATTAAAAATAAACAAAACATCATATTTGGAACGCGCCGACAGTCTTATGTTTGTTGCGACGGAGCGCGTTTGTCAAGCGAATGTTTATGTGGTTTTCTGTGTTATGATAAAAGATAAAAGTGGTATATTATTATGTCTCGGTGTATTGTGAAACAATCACTGTCTCAGCCGGTAGCAGTGGCGCCGGTTGCGGCAGTTGCACCTGTTGCCGTTGCCTCAGTGGCTCAGGTGTCGCCGGTATCAGTTTCTCCTGTGTCCGTCACTCTACCGTCTGTATCGGTGACCGTAACTTCTCCACAAGTATCTCCAGATGCCTCGGGTTTGTTTTTATTTTCAATTAGGAAAACCCGTAGTTATTGCAAATGAACTAATTACTCCTTCGCGTGAAAAGAAAAGTTTGAGATTTCGAAGTTTACATTAATGT
This sequence comes from Euplagia quadripunctaria, assembly GCA_963859945.1. Lineage (NCBI taxonomy): Eukaryota > Metazoa > Arthropoda > Insecta > Lepidoptera > Erebidae > Euplagia > Euplagia quadripunctaria. The sequence goes on from OY982570.1 coordinate 21,050,074, forward strand.
CAAACTTTTGCTGGCAATGAAATTTCTGCCAAACTTTGAACAAATGTGGTAATTTGAATGAAATAGTAATTTGTTTGAAAATTACCTTGTTGGCAACACTGCTTTTTTATATCTTTGAGAATTTCACTGTAGTCTTATAAAATATAATAGTGTATAAATCCTTGGCCTGGCTAAGTCGCTATCAACCATTATAGAATCTCAACATCTAGGTAATTGTTGAATTAAAAGAAAATAAATTGATAAAGGCGATAACTACTGTAGAATTTGAGCCAAAATTTGGACAAGCCAGAATCTAATTTTCAGGTGACAATATATGCCAATGAAATATAAATCGTTCAATATTACAAGATTCGTGTAGTGACTGCTGCTAGAAAAATACTATTAAAGAAAAGTTTAAAGAGTATGAAATGAATGTCTATTAATGTGGGATAAGGTACTATCCATGTGGGATATTTATGTAATAATAATAATAATAACTTCACACATGACAGGACCGGACCTAGTACTTGTTCTGACAAAAAGTCGTCACAAAACAATATCTTACTTTATAGAGAAGTAAGAGAGTCAGATGTTTAACTATATAAATGATATTATGACTTACTAGCAGCGAACCGCGGTTTCACCCGCGTAAGTCCCGATCCCGTGGGAATGTCGGGATAAAAAGTAGCCTATGTCCAGGCCTCCAGCTATTTACATACCAAGTTTTATCGCAATCGGTTCAGTAGTTTTGGCGTGAAAGAGTAACAAACATCCATCCATCCATCTATCCATCTAAACTTTCACATTTATGATATTAGTGGACGATATAACCTCACCGAAACCCACGATGTTTCGTCGCGTAGACCCCAACGGGTAGATCTAAATATTAACCTAACCCCAATTTAGCCTCCTGTCCAACTGTTACAGCCTGTTTGGCGTGTTATCTCCTATCCCCATGTAGAGCTAGTTGTGGTGAATTATCATTTATCAGTAATGCCTCGCGATGCTAATGGCTTGCTTGATGATGTATTCATTGGCCGAGGAAAGTTTTTATATGAACAAAAATATGTATTTTTTGTCTTTAATGTAACATCACTCAACGAAGATTAAAGCAATTCTCAATCTTCTACACAAAGAAATACTATCCAATTTTTATTTTCTCTGAGAGTGAGGAATGAATCGCTTTTCTAAATAACATGTTAGTCATAAATTATGATTAATTAATAAGCGTATGAATGGCACATAGAAGTTCTCTAATACAGTATTTTTTTTCATTTTAGTCTATTTATCACTGTGTAACACTGTTGTCAAAATCTCTTACCAATTTTCAAAGTTATCGTCTATCGCTTACATGATATTCGCACCGCGTCTTAGTGGTCGTCTTTTCCGGTAATTTTAGATCTTATTTTGAGAGAGCAGCATGGATAGCTTCCAGAGGGAGTTTAGCCGGTTTTAGTCCCACATAACTAATAATCACCTCCTTAGTATTATCTAAGAATAAGGTCTACAAGTAAGAGACTCCCTGTAGTGCTGGAGTCTGGATTAAGGATTGTGCATATATGCAGATCTGCTATTTTTGTGCTCTCATTTTCAAGATATCCGCTTGTGTATATGAAAATATCCATATAATTTCTATTCAATCCTTATTGAAATCTTTTTAAGTCTAATTTAACAGCGCTGTAGTTAGTCCATTAAATCTATAGCAGTTATGTATATAGTCTGTAAATCTTGGATGAAAGTTTTGCTTTTTGCTCATTTGAGCATAACGGCTCGCGTGCACCGCGCGATGTTCTAGGTTACCCAATTAAACCACACGATCCGCACGTTCATTTATATACTCTTGCTGCTTGCTAATATTAATTCTTATTTTCTTAGAATTTAAACGAAATCTTGCTAAAATGATGCGAGTATTTTCTGCTTTCCGTTAAAAACTGACGCGTTTCCTATACAATACCTAAAATGACTGCCACTGATTCACCCTAAAGCAAATCTGTTTCAACAAGCACACGCTTAGATCTAGGAATATAAGTTGCAGACCACGGCCCGTTTTTTTAAAAGGTCCAACCATACTCCAGATCTAAGGTGAACCTGTTTGATATTGTATCATCATCGTCTTTCCAGTCTACCAATCATCGACTAACCGTGGATGGACTCTAATAAATATAACTGTAAATAGTCTACAGTACATAACAGTTATTCAGTGTTATACCAAAAAAATTATATGACCATGAAGAGACAGGTAAATTGCAATAAACACGCTATCCATTTCCTAAGAAACGTTCTAACTATTTTGATCATCCATACTTGACAGATGCAGAATGGTTTTTGGTTTTTGTTTGTAATATAGGTATGTAAATTAATAGTTCTTGTCTAATCTATGTATCCAGGCCCTATCTATCCCTATATATAATTTACCGTTAGTCTATTTTTGTTTAGCTAATGAAAGTATATTCTGTAGCTAAATCGTTAATGTCTAAAATAAGCAGTAAAATAAGTCGGATACGTGTAGTCCCTACTCGAAATGATGTAAGACGTATATAGGATGAAAAAGTAGAACACATTTATTTGTATATTTACGCATTACGGCACCGACGAAGTCGTGTCGCAATATAGAGCATGCTATCAACAGATTCGTCCCTATAAATAAACTGGATAGGATATACACTGCAAAAGAAGCGTATACCTATACTCTTAGATTATAGACCTATATACAATTTAAGCCTATACTATAAAAACAGCTTGGTTCAACTGAGTAAAAAATAAGCATGGATCATGGTCGTTACTTAAGTAATCCATGGTCTTTGCCAAAGAAAGACCCTAATTATTATTGGAGAATTCGAATTTTCTGTTAATCAATTTCGGTCAACGTGGGCTGAGTATCATCCATATTATGTTAAATAAGATGTACTTATTTAACGTTGGTACTACTAAACTCCCAGGTAAACGACGATTGTCGTGTGACGATGGAATTGTCAGTAATTTACTGTTTTTCTTTTCATTTTCTTTCTGTTCCATTTATACATTTATTTTTGTTGACGTTCCTTCCGGATTAGAGGGCAATTCAGTTACCTTTTACTTCTTATTTCATCTTCGCCGTAAAAATACTTAAGCTCATAGTTTAAATAAAACTAACTCTCATGAACTCTTCATCTTCCAAACATTCAACATCAAAGTAAAACAAGACGCATGGCATTAACACATCGCTTGATCACATAAGTCAACACACTGTTGACATCTTCCACTAAACCTTATACACAGCATCTATCCTATCTCCCTCTTCTCTTGACGACCACCGTTGACCACCAGGTGTCCGCACAGACGGCGTGGCGACCACGGCGGTATCCGGTACGGCAACGACTGCAACCAGTGCTTCGACCACGGCCTCTACACCATCTTCTACCAACAAGCTGAACGTGCATGCTAAGGAGTTCACTATGGCCAAGCCTGCTGACCTTCACAATAGGTGAGTTTATTGCTTTCAGCTTTTTCTTTTATTTTATTTAACAGTCAACGTTTTGATCTGAAAAGTTTACGAGTTTTGTAAATGTTATAGCATTCTCAACTCTTTCAGAAGTTGTCAGGTCTGCACCTCGTGGGAAAAAAATCTTAACGACATTTTTAGCCACAAATTTACAAGTACTAATTAGCTACCGCGCAGGCGCAAGTGACTTGCAAAAATACAATAACCCTGACTTTGTATCATGATAAATGTGAATTTTTCCATTGTTTTTTGCACACCTACACTTTTTTGGGTCATTTTAAAGATTAATTAAAAAGAACATAGGTACATAATATATTTTTGATAATATTGTAGTCTACACAATTTTTGACCTTGTTCGAATTTTTGACGCTGTAGAAATAAGCAAACCGTATGTTTCTCATTAACGGTAGTAACGTGACTGGATGCGACGATCGTTGTTGGCTCGTCTCCAACAGAGACAAAACAAAAATTGATGAAACAATGCGCGAAAATGTTATGAACGCGTCGCGTCATCAACTCGTAGGTTCATCTATGTATTCGTACTAGTAGTATCAATTGTAGAGTTTTTGTTATCACTTCGTTGTTGGCTACGGTGACGCGAACACGCCCGCGCACACCAAAACGGGCCGAATAGCGTGCGCCGCCGCCAGCCGTAGCCGCCCCGCGCAGTCCGCGCACGCGCCGGGAGACGCGCGGAGTTCCCGACACGACGCGACCAAACAACGACCAAATTATCATCCGAACGCCTCCGAACGAACTTGAATCGTACACGCCGTATTTTTGAGTACAAATCTCAATAGTGACGAACGAGTGAATCGCCGACAAATCGCTGACTAGTTGTTTATGCACCGCTCTTCGGGAAGTGTAAGCTCAGGGATAGGGAGTGTGGCGGATACTGGATTCTATTAATAAAATGCCGATGCTGAGAGGGAAATGAGACGTAATTTGTCGGCAGCTTTGCCAAGTTTGTACTGAGATTTGCTGTTGAAGATAGTGATAAAATTTTATTGTAGTCCGTGTAAACATCTAGAATTTATACAAACAGTGCAATGATGAGAGTGATGTAGTGGAATCGTCTTGTAATTTCTTGTATTCAATTAAAATTTATTGTCAAAATGGTTCGTGGAAGATATTCTACGTCTGATGTGTAAGTAATTTTGTTTCATACCTGATTGCCATTATTTAATCACAGTATTTGTTTCATATGTAAAGATATATTCAAGATGTCTTTTAATTGCGTGTCTGAAGATCACAGGTCTAAATCGTCCTACATAGTCGCATCTGGTTCAATAGTTTTTTGTTGACCCTGGTCTGTATGTAAATGACAAATGCAATTGCATTAACTTCGGTGCTAGGTACAATGGTGCACCAAACATTGTGTATTGATATGGCTCTATATCAATGTATCTACTTTGTACGCAAGAATCTCAACATATTTTTCGAAGATATTATGTACATGTAAGCTTCCGTACTTGTTTTATTAAAGGAAAGTCTTGATTTTTTTGGCATGAGAAATAGTATCACGTGCCATAAAATTATGTAGATACACCTACTTCCGAACATCCCGGCACTCCTACGGTTTCGCGGTTTTGTAAGTTTCTTTTTATATCAGTACACTTTCAAACAGTGGGTCTTATCTCTCATAGACTAAACAAAATCTATTCAGTAAAGCGACCGGTACGTCATTCTCTTTGTCGTGTCGTCTTGTCCATTAGTCGATCTCAAGGTCAATGTACCACGTCGTTTTATTCTGTTTATAAATATGACTTCATTTGCTCAAGTTTTACCATTTCCACTAATTGACTAACATTTGTCTGCTGCTGACAATGTATAACTGTTTCACACCAAATATCATTTAAAAAATTTCCCAGCTCCCCAAGCACAAGTGGTGGAAACCGTTCTCTTTCTTTGTTGCCATTATCGTTTACAATTACAATATTTAGCTAACATTAACAGAAGGTATACACGGAACATAAACTTTAGTAGTTTGGTAATAAACGCAATCACTCTACAAAAGTAATACTTTATACTTATATAGCTTTCCGTTTGTGTCTTCACTTTTTTAAATTTACTCACCTCGCGATATAATAATTAGGAGGCGAGGTTTGCGGGGAGTTTTTGTTTTGTCATGTACAGCATGTACTACCTACCTACTATTAGTTTTTTTTATTTAAGAGTGTGAATTTTATTAGTTATGACAAAAATTAATGTTTTTCTTTATAAAGAATGATAATTTCTTTTATTCCGATTCACAAAGAATACATTTTATTCTTAGTTATGCTGTTAAGAAAACTTCAAATGCTTAATTTTATGAAATATGGTTAAGTAGGTTTTCAGTACTTTGCTCATAATGGACTGACATAAGGCCAATCTCATGGTAAGTTATTTGAACACACATATATTAACCGTCTTACCCCGGTTGTCATTAAGTCTATTTGTTTGCCCCAATTCAGTCTACTATCTATATGTACGCCTCAATTCTTTACGTTTAGGGTTAATACCCTCGTCAGTTCCTGACATAAACATCCTTACTGGGTAATGCAGGTATGGGCCTTAAAAAAAATTTTTGTGGGGGCTGATTTAACTTGCACATGGAGAAAGGTAAAAAAAGCGTTTTGGCGATATTTAGTGTCAAGAGTCCTTAGTGAGTATTCGTCTTTCTCCTTGAGAATTTGCCAGTTAAGTCTCCAAACGAGAATGGCAGTGTCATGTGCATAAGTTAAGATCCTCCCTTGTGTTTGGAAGTGTCGTTTCGGAGGTCATTCATGGAAGAGAGAAGGGCCCATGATACTACCCTGCAGAACACCGTAACACACCGTCTCTTCTTCACTAATATAATTTTCTATTTAAACCGAACTAGTCGAAAAGTAGTACAAGAGCATGATTATTCTAACGCATAGAAAAGTCGCTATGCTATGTGCGTTGATAATGAATCGTGAGTCACGGAATGCTGCCTTTAAGTAACACGATCGTCAGTGTAGAATGTCTTGTCACATAATAATAGCATTACTCTATCCCAGACTGACCGCACATATCATTTATCTTCTATTGTACATATTATATTATTATCTATTTTATGACATTGAACAGGTGCGCGGTATCAGGTATTATTTGCATTCGATGGGCGTCAATTGTTTTATGTCACGATTTAATTATTCCGAAAAATTCTAGTCGTTTTATTTTCAGTTCAGTGCATTAATTCATAATAAAGTTTATAAGCCGGAAAATACTGTAAAATCATGAAATTACTTGGTTAATTGTAAAAATTGTGAAAGTAAATTACGAGTGTAATAAAACTAAAAAAAATATCTCTTTTACCATTGTGGGTGCTTTGAGGGTGGGAAAACTACCCAATTTTTTGGAACGAAGTTCCTTATGGCGCGTTGCGAAAGGGGGCTAGACGGAAAAAAATTAAGACCAAAAGTTGTAACGACACTTTTTGCTATAGTAAAAGAAATAACATTTTATTACAATTCCTTCACTAATTAATCGAAAGGAACTTCGTTCCATCTGGGTGTCCCTTGACACCTCTCATTTTTTTATTTCTGCTATTCCACCACTTTTCCACACTTTCCGGCTTATTAAGTAGACTATCAAGTAGAATGTCAAGAAAGTCTTGTTGGCGGTCGCGAGGTCCTAGTATTTTGTTAGGAAATTATCTGAAGTAGCATGGAGTCATGAAGCGGGCCCCGTAGCCTGCAAGAAACTTGCCCGCCCTCTCCCCCCTATATTACGTGGGATCCATTTGTTAGCTAGCAAAATGTCTTTTGTAATACACGAGGATATAGAACAGTGTAGTATCTATAAAAAATAATATGGTAGAACACCTGCAATATGTAAATTGTAGACGTTATTTCAAATACTTACCTAATACTTCTTTTAATACAGTTATTACTCCGTATTGTTATTTCTAACCAAACTTAACGAGTTTGGTTAGAAATAAAATAGCTTTGCTTTTTGGATATTTCTTCATTGTTCTACTGTAACAATATGTTCAACAACAAATCAAAAACGTGAAACGGTTTCACCTTGTCAGATTAAATAGGCAAGTTACAGTTTATTAAGCCTTTTGTGTTTGTTAAAATTGAACAATTACAATATTGGATTGCCTATATCCGATTTACAACTCATACGAGGTATATTTATGTTCTGTGTTTTCAGTTTAATTGTAATATCCTTCGTAAATATCTTGACTATTGATCGTAAAAACCGAAACTATTAAATAGCAATAGGAGGTAGGGCAAAGCAGCATTCGATAGGTATAGGATTGGCAAAAGAGTAATTGCTACTGCTGACGCGACACCAGCAATGGTTTGCATTCACGAGGGTCGTATGCTTGCTTGCAAATTAAATAAATATTTATAATAGCTTTGATTCTAGATACGATGAAATTGGTAGCCATATTCTGGTATATAATATAAATCGTATTTCAATCCTAGATAATGTACTAGATTGATAATAATTAATTTTTACCGCTGTATACAATACCAAACTTAACAATGATATAATTAATTTCATTTAAGTCTCCATTGTATAATACTGTCTCCAAGGTAAAAACAACTCGTATATTTAACTCCACTCCGCTTAAAACACAAGTTCCTTCTAACTTTGGAGTCTTAAGTAGATAAATACGAGTGAGCTGGCGACTGACAATAGCCGCTGCAATGCAGACAGGACATGCCACTTGCTCCCATTTCGTCCGCGTCATGTTTATACCGTTCATGTCGTGAAATGAGATGTTTCGAGACAGAATGTCTGTTGTACAATGGCAGAAAGTAGTTAAAACCTCTTTGTTTCGATTTGCCATGAAATAGTTTGAAGTAGTCATATATGCAACGAAGTATTTGTGGTATACAATAAAAGCAAACGAGCACACTGTCTAGTGAGGAAGCTATCAAAGTGGTTGTTTGGTATTTTCCTATGGATAAAATAAATTATTAAGCAAACCTCATGAAATAAGTATTAAATAAAATTTGTTTCTATTACATAGTAATTATTCAGTAGTTTGTGCTATTACTATACTCTATTCGTTTTTCTTTTTGACAGTTGCTTGAGAACGTAACTGCTAGAGTTTGTAAAATTAAACTTCAAAACGCGGAAAATATATAGATTATTTATTTTCATTTGATTATATTATTTATAACCATTCGTAGACGTACATACTGTACATGTAGTATTTTTTTAAATAAATGATTTTTGTTTTACGCAATAAAAATAGGTTCGTTCTATTGTACGTAGTGATGAAAACAAATGTTCCTACTGCATATTTATAAATCGATATTAACTATTTCTAAATCAGTTTAAAAAGTATATCGTCTATACTTGTGAATAGTTGTATTTATGTTGTATTTAAAAAAATAACATCAAACTGTTAAAATTCAAGTTTAAACACATTAGATTCGTCACTAGAGTCGAGTCCTCAGTACCATTAATAAAATCATTTCTAATGTACATATAACACATTAAACATGGATAATATAATTTATTTAATGAGTTCAGTATTAATTAACTTAATACATTCATTATTCAAACAAACATTCATCATTAAACTGATTAAAACTTCCTGTTAAATAAAATCGATTGGTATTTTTAATCGAATCGGCAACGTATTAGGTCATCACTAATCGATTACTTATCGATCTGTCAAAAAGAAAATAAATAAATGAATGGACAGAGTACTAACTTACAAGTAAATGATATGTATGGACGACACAAGTTATTTTATACAAGTACCTATTACGTCTACTGTATTGATTTTTAATAAAGAGGAATTGATTTGGCTTGGACAGTCACCTACCGAATTACTAGTTGGTAGATACTAATAATCACCTCTTTTTATTACTATTTTAAAACAATCTGCATTTGTAATCTTACTCTACAGATTATTTAAACCAAACACTGGCAAAATAAGATACGTAATTTTCCGTCTATTGATGAACAAACGTTTCAGTCCGTTCATTGACTTATGAGCTCAATAAAAATGAAGAAACATTATGCATAGCGTTGCTAAAGGTAGATCGGAATGATCGATTGGCATGTCACACATTTTCTTGGTTGATAGATGCTTGGATCTTAATATTATGAACTGTTAATTCCTTAATAATAATACTAGGCGAAGTAATAATTTCAAGTTCATTGACATTAAGCAAGTAACTAGGTGTCATTTGACAGGTTAAATAATTGCATAGTGGAAGAACAGTGGAAGATTGGAGCCAGAACTGTTCCAAACGGAGAAATACCTCCGATATAGAGAAGATTGCTGTTAAACAACAACACGAATATAATTATTCTGCTGTTTCTTTCGGCTGGCTGATAGGCGCCACAGTTCAATGGGAGGAAGACTAAGTTGTATGATAGAAAACAAGAATTTTATTACTCCCCCTGCGGGACAATATGCAAATATAAAATATATTTATTTTTAATAACCGATAGTAATCTCTTAAAATCTTTCATACGTTTGTTTGCTTCCTTACTGGTGCTAAATGTTCCATTGTACTCGATACGTCTCTTTTTATTACTCTAACCTGTTCAGCCAAAGCCTGTCAAGTAACATCCTATTACAAATGTAGGTAGCCAATATTCTGATGTAAGTACTTGACAATAAACTGCGGTTGACTAGGGTACTTTGAATAGTAATACTTGAACATTTACTAAGTAGCGTGCCCTGCTGATTGCGCTATTTGTAACCAGATACTGTTTATCTTTGCACACATAACTCGAATTTCATCCTGTTATTCACATCAAGCCACCTATTAGTTATCTTAAATTTCCATTCCCATTTCCGTCTTATTCACTCTATTCTGTCGGGTCAAGTACATACATTACTCTCAACATACTGTATACTTCATACAGGACAGCAGGGATCCTCGACTATTCTAGCCAAATGTTTTTCTCTTTCCCTTGCCTGCTATACGCAAGCAACTCTGAACGGCAAAGCCATGGCTGGTGGCTGTGAACAGCCCCAACACCAACACAACTGTGGCACTTGAACATTGACACTATCAAGTACTCGATCAGTAAAGTTGTACTAGGCTAGTAACGCTAGTTTTAACCAGTGTTTTCTTATGGTGGACGTAGGTACTCCTTCAGTGAGACGGACACCCTCCAATCCGAAAATTATATTATGCTCTCTTACAACAACCTCCTTAATTTTGGAGATAATGGTCACAAACATTTTAAGACCATATTCTAACGTATCTACTATAAAGAATTTAATGTGTTGCTTTTTCCAACATCAAACCGTTGTTCGTAAAAAAGTAATTTCCTAATTTCAGCCATGGCCCATGATAAATCTACTTCTAAATATAGATTTGCATGATCAAAGGACAATCGAATGCTCCCTGTCACGTTGGCTAGGTGTAAACATAAATTAGATATTTCTTTAATAAATACGCGTTCATACTTCAGTACTTCCATATCCTTCCCCGGATGATCAAGCATACAGCCGAATATTACTACTTTAACTAATCGATTTGCTTGCCACACGAACAATGAGTTCATTATTAAGCGTCATCATTTCCTACGTTAATGAAACAATTTGCGTGGCGTTGCGCAGGCATCGCTTGTTTGCCATAACGGGTGGGTATATCACAATGATCGCTATTATTTATGACTCGCTCATGATTATCAACCACACGTACGTATAGTACGCTATGAATAATAATGTCTTTGGTTCTGTTATGATTTTATTGAATTCAATTTTAGTTTGGGACTAGAACATGTTTCATAACCTGTCTATTTATTGTTCACTTAGACTTATTTCTGTATAAAATAGCTTTCTAATGGTAAAAGAATGATTAAAATCGGTCCACGAGTTTCAGAGTTTATCAACTATAAACACACAAATCTTTCTTTTATAATATACCTATGTATAGATTTAATCTTAGCAATGAGACGTCTATTTGTTTCCAAGTAGTAAATTTATTACCTACTAGCAGCGCCCCGCGGTTCCACCTTGGTAAGTCCCGATCGAATAAAAAGTAGCTTATGCGTTAATCCAGGTCCCTATCTACATATCAAGTTTCATCGCAATCGGTTCAGTGGTTTTGCGTGAAAGTGAAACAAACATCCATCCATCCATCCATCCAAACTTTAAAATTTATAATATTAGTGGGATTGTTTAGGAACTGTCCTCCCTAGCACACTCATTCTAAAGAGACGTTATTAGTTTTACTCATCACTGTCGGATAAGAATAGGACAAATCGTATCTTAAACTTTAGGTCAGTCTCAGTGAAGAGCTCAGTCAGTCAACCCAATTTTGCCTCAGAGATGTTTAATCATCAAAGATGCACAATTTGGTTGTCTGTTATTTGTGACCTATCTGTGAAAGTCAAATAGTTTGTTTAATGCCATATGTTAAAATGTAGATTGTTACTTTGAACCCTGTGCGAGAGATTTATTTGCACCAAGCGTGGATATAATTCCTTGAAACGTTCACACGGCTTTCGTTTTGCCTCTAAACCAAATTAAATTATTTCAGATGCAGTATACCATTTGTACATTGCACCTAAAATAGATTATTTATAGTGAATCAGCAGAGTAATCAGTACAGATATTATGATTTGTTGTAAATTCATATTTGAATTTGATTGTAGTTACGTAATTTATAAAGAAAAGTTTTGCTTTCGTTTTTAAAACTGAAAGTTATAACTACAGGAAGGCGAGTGCACCAGTCCACGACATAGATACTCACTAAATAAATGAAATTCATATTCAAAATAAAATTTTAATTCGCTATAAATGTATGTATATTAATTTCACTCGTAAATATCTCACTAAAAACATAACGGAATCTCATTTTCACGCACTTCGACATCGATGTATTTAATTTTTTTCACACGCCCACAGAACTTTGACTTTGTTTCAAAATAACGAAATCAAAATAACATTAGAAAGCTCCTGGCTACAAAATAATACTAGCTAACTAACCCTGGTCAGAACCACCGTCTATAAGTCAGTTAAAATTAAATAATAAATAAAGCACGATACATGTTCAATTGTTACTACGAAGTTTCTTTTACCACGTTCACTGTCTCTAAAAAATCTAAAGACGTCGAGGAGTCCACTTGCATCTCCTGAGTAATTTTCGGAGATGTCCTTCTCTACAAACCTGGAAAGGGGTTTCGAATACAGTAATAGAATACAGTACAGAAGTAACGGGTGTTAACGTCAGTTTTATTAGGAGGTTACACGTCTGATCCGTCGCGTCGTGGTTGGGGTCGGCCCAAGAGATGTTTGTGCCAGATCTACGCTCCGCTAAATTCAAAGTCCTCTTCTCTTGTTAGAGAAGAGGGCTTTCCTTACATATTGGCTTTGCTTTGGGCTTGTGCAAGTGAGCATATTTTCTAGCTACGCAACCGAAAACAGAGCGTCTAAAGATATTTTCGTAATTAGTGTCCTAGTCTTGTTTATTCTGTACTAAAGCAATCAACTCAAATGAAATCACAAAGTCGTGTGTGGTGATTTAATATATTTCATATTTTACACTAGTGAAAGTGAAAGCAGCCTTATTACAGGTTACGTTTTAATTATTTTCAAAGCTGTACGCTGTGTGTATCTAATGATGTAATAATCAAGTTTCATTAAATTTTATAACCTATGTACTTTAATATTTCCCATAGGTCTTTGACTGGTCTACATTGAGCAAAGTTAAATAAAAAACATTAATACTGTTGATGTGTAAATATTTTCCTGTGTATGGCTCAGAATCGGGGAGTCCTCTCATATTAAATGTAACTCAAGTCAACCATTATAGGTGTCAGAATTTAAATGATGACTGGCCTGTTGGCCTAGTGGTTAGTGACCCTGACTGCTACGCCATAGGTCGTGGGATCGATTCCCACCCGAGTCTGGGTGTTCTTTGTGTCCGTTGTTTGTATGTTTGTAAAGTCCCCCGCGACACAGGAATCATACCTAACGCGGGAGTTGTCTTTATTAAAAAAAAAAAGTTTGGATTCTTTAGATTCTTCCGGTTAACTTGTCTGATTATTATCGGTCAATAGCGAAAAGCGCTCATTTCATCACTGTTTTCTTGATGTATTAATTACGTTTAGTTGCATAGGTACAGGATGGAATTCGGCTTGATCAATTTCGTCCGTTCGATGTTAAATTGAGTAATTAGCGTACATTTGACTACTGCTACCACTCGTCATAATTGTTTAGTTTTATAAAACAAGTTGCAACTGTGCAACGTAAAGAGTATACTTTTTAAGACGAACGTGTTTGTTGTGTAGGCTTTGATATTCTTACACTTAAAAATAACCAAAATTTGTGTCAAGGTTGAGATGAATTTATTGATGAATTACGCGGAGTGATAAAAGAAAAGAATGATAGTAAGTTATACAACGTGTAAGTATAAAAATTCAATTTATTTCGAAAATCGATCAAAGATCGATTCTTCATTCCTCTACTTGAATTTCTTTCTTCGGGGCAGAGAACACCTCAGAAGTAAGGAAGAGAATGCGTAGTTTCTAAACGCATTTCGAAATAAAAAAGAACGACACGTTTAGAAATAAGCAAAAGCCTTCCAATATTAAATCCCCTTTTTAAGTGGTCTAATTACAAACCTGAATCAAACAAATATGGCCAGACATACATACGTATAAGTATTAGCAATTGTGGTATTTATTGTCGTCCCACATATGATTGTAGTTTATATCAATAACATTGTTGACTTTCCGTCATGCGACTAATCTAGATATTATGATAATTATATTAATGATAGCGTTTCATGTTCTCGCAAAGAGGCCGTGTAAATGGTTACACAGAGTTTGTCACCAGCTCTGCGCTTCCTGACTTCTGTAACGTAATATTAAATGAATTTAGTTTTCTATTTTTATTTTTTATTTTTTAGTAGGGGACATAAATCTTATATAACGTTAAACAATGAAAGTAATAAGAATTAAGTTAATAAAACAATCCAAAATATCTATTTTAGTTTTAGTATGAAGGTAGTTTAATTGGACTCTTTAAAAAGGTTAAATAATATAATTGTATACAAAAAAATATAAAAATAATTACGTTTCTGAATTTCATTTGTTTGGGTTGGATTGGTTTCGGGTTGGAACGGTTTCCTTATGTAATATTAAAAAAGCTCCGGAAATGGTACTTGCTTCATTTAAAAATTATAAATACCTACTAATTTATGTGCTCTGTATGTTAAACATAAAAAATAGGCAGTCATGGAACTGCCGATAGAAGTGAAAACTTAAACGAAACGACGAACTTTAAACCTCATCTTAGCAGATTGGTGACATTAATTAATAAGCAGCTGATAAAACTCAATGTTTAGATTAGCGCCCTCTAGTGGATTTATATAATTATAAATTATTAGCGTGACGGTCACGAGTTTATTAGCGTGACGGTCACGAGTTTATTAGCGTGACGGTCACGAGTTTATTAGCGTGACGGTCACGAGTTCATTATCATTATCATCATTTTTTTTTCTATGGACATGGTAGACATTCGGCGAATAATAATTAAGCTTGTACTACAAAAAATCAACTGCAACATATTTTGCAGTCAAATCAGCAAGACAAGTGTGAATGCATCCTTCAACAATTTTTCCGAGCAGCAGTCGCTGGCGCATGGCGCAATGGTTTAAGTGGTCGCCTCGCCAATACGCCGCGCCGAGTGTTGTGGGTTCAAATCCCACACGGGACAAAAATTTGAGTGATTCACAAATAGTTGTCCCGAATCTAAGTGTTCTT
The DNA here is from genome assembly GCA_963859945.1 of Euplagia quadripunctaria. Lineage (NCBI taxonomy): Eukaryota > Metazoa > Arthropoda > Insecta > Lepidoptera > Erebidae > Euplagia > Euplagia quadripunctaria. The sequence goes on from OY982570.1 coordinate 21,065,243, forward strand.
TATGCCGTTGTTTAAATGTTTATGAAGCCCCCCGCGACACAGGAATATTTCTAATGCGGGAGTTCCCTTATAAACCTTAAACCTCATATCTGTTGTTTCTCAACTAAGTATATAGTTTTCGCTAGACAAACAATGTTGAGCGGGTTATGTTAGTCCATACCCTGCACTAACTACTGTTTTCCTATTTCTTATACATTTTTTTTTTACGGTAGGCCGGCGATAAGCCTCGGCTACACGCATGTGGGGCTGCAACACTCGCGCTCGGCCGTGCTGCACGCGCAAGTGCCTCCGCATTACCGCCCCGTCATGCCGCACTCGCTCCTCAACAGCGCCTCCAGCGGGAGTGTATCGCCGCAGGTCAGTATTTACTTTACCTTCGAGCATCATGAGAAAACACGTTTGCTATTGCCTGCCATGCCTGAGAAATAGTCATCATTAAATATTTCTCAGGCTAATTTGAAAAAAAAAAACTGGCTATTGCAACAATGAGGTCTTTGCTTTTTTTTTGGGTTGGCAACCCCAAGCTGTCAACAGCTGATTAGAATTTTTTCCGTTAATTTTTATCTAAAAAATATATTTATTTGCATAAATATAACATTGTACAATCAATTTCACGCTAAACATTCTAGTAATTATAAGAATAATTATAAATCTCATAGTAATTAAGAGTATAATAAGTGTAATTGTAAGTTTACAGATACTACTAAAGTGACAGTTACGTTTTAACCGAAATTGTGACAAATATGTTTTAAGTGATCACTGTGAATTTATTGTCATCTCTTTCAAGGTAATTATCATCTTATCATTCTTATAAACATACTTTATTCACAGTGCAAGTATAGTTTTACAGAAATATTAACAGTTATTAAACCTTATACTGTTTAAAACTACCTCCCATTAGTTGATTGCAATTCTCCAAGTTTTAAAGTTATAAAATATTTCCTAATTCTTAATAGCCCTATTATAAAATGATTCAAACTCGCAAAGCATTGGCACGTCAGGAGGAGGCCAAACTCCAAATACTTTACATGAAAATGATAATCTTAGACTTAAGCTGTCTTCATTGCACTCACAAAATGTTGAGGTTACTCATTCGACACATGCAGAGATGAGTACGAGCAAGCTCTGAAACGCATCAGGGTTTTAGAACGCCAGCTACATGAAGCACACAACACCATATCATCATTTGAAGACTTCAAGGACAGGATAGTAGCTGCATCAAATCAGAGTCTGTACGAGGAGCTGGTTGCTCCCAATTCACCGTTGGTAGCTAACAACCATAATTCGGCTCTCATTATAGATCTTACAAATGACAATGACTCCTTCAGAGTTAATAAATCTCAAAAAGTCATCAAATGTAGTAAGAACAAATTAAAAAAGTACATTTGTGTTAAAAAAATTATTACAAAAACAAAGAAGCTTATTTTTAAACATAAGTTCTTTATAGATAGTGTAGCATTAAATAGGCAGAGGATGCAATTAATAGATCAGGTTAATATGTACTCCATAGAGGTAGATAACATGTCTTCACAATATTTTGAGGACACAGGAGCTCTTCAAACAGAAATTAAGAAACTTGAGGAGCAACTGAGAACTATTAGTAGTAAATATGAGATTTCACAAAAACAAAGTAGGGAACAAGTTTTGGCAATAGGTAAACTAGTTAATTCATGCAATTGTAGGAATGATTCATTGTTGTTTTCTGATAACCACAATGAAACCACTAGTTCTTTAGACAGTTTACCAGTAACGTGTGTCAGTAATGTAGTTAATTTTCAGAATAGCAATACAACTATTCAACATCAATTGTACAGTACCAATAGTAATATAATAATGTTTAGCGATGAAATTGGTAAAGGTTTAGGTATGTCAATGTCAAACTCAAATCAGGAATATTCATTCAGCAACTTTTGTATGCCAAACCTACCATATAATATGATTCTAGAAAAGGTTATTAGTGCAACTTTTGATACAAATACTAGTCCTATAATTTTCAGTGGCAATAGGGGTACTGTAAATAAAAAAACATTCATAAATTACTTTGAACAATTATCAGAACTCAATGTAAATAAAATAGTACTATTTACACTGCCAATTAGCAAAGGGTTGTCTCAACATGAAAAAAATATTAGGATTAATTTAAACATGACTATGTTTATTTTGACAAGCCAAATTAATGGTAGATTTTATAATAAATTTCATTTAATTGACATCAATAGGATTGTCAATGATAATGTTTTTTCAACCACAGATAGTTATTATCTGCTGTATTATTTTAAAAGACAGATAACTGTTTCGTTATCATATTATTTTAGAATAATAGCCAAGAACTTGGCTAAGCTGACAGCTCCTATAGAGCCCCCCTTAGAATGTAGTGGAATCACTCCACTCCCTTGGAATGGAGTGCTCCTTCTGAGCTAATTAATAATGTCTTTACTAATATTCATTCAGGCAATAGCTTGGCCGCACATTGTGACATAAATTCTTTAAATTAATTGCTAAGACAATAGAGCCTATCTCTTGCATATCAAATCATTTACTCAATAATGGTATTGTTAGTAAAAATATAAAAATAAATAAAAATTGTAGCAATAAAGTAAAAAAGTCAATGACCATAAACATAGTTCATCAAAATATTCAAGGATTATCTAGGAAAGACTTAGAAGTAGAATTATTTTTTGATAAATATAATGTTGATGTGCTCTGTGTCACAGAGCATTGGCTACAGGCACACCAGTTAATACTAGATAATGGATTTTATTCTGCTAGAAGTGTGTATGTAAGAAAGAAGTCAATTCATGGAGGGTCTTTAATTTTTGTTCGTAATAGTATTAAGTGCAAAAACCGGAAAGATGTTGTAAATTTGTCTGTTGAGCGCACTGTAGAGCTTTCTTGTGTAGAACTGGAACACCATATTATAGTTAGTGTGTATCGGCCACCACAGAGTGACTTTAGCATATTTGAGTTAGTTATGGAAGAAGTTTTGAAGCGTTTGTGTCAGTAGTAAGGTTTTGGTAGTTTGTGGAGATTTCAATATTAATATATTAGAAAAGTGTCCTATCAGTAGAAGATTAGTGAGCCTATTTGAATCATTTGACTTAAATTATTTATTTTCTGAGCCAACAAGAATTACTTCTCACTCGGCAACTTGCTTAGATAACATCTTTTGCAATGGGGAATATTTAAATAGGTAAATTTTAAGTGATTTAACATCTGATCACTGTGGGCAATTTGTTACATTTCCTTGTATAAAAGAAAATAGAATAAACAAAACTATATGCAGGCCCATGACTAGTAACCGATTATTGAATTTTAGTAATAACATTAGTGATAAAGTTTCCAATTTAGATTGGACTCAAAGTGATCCAGATAAGCTTTACGGCGACTTATTCAATATGATAGAAATCGAATTTAACAGTATATTTAAGTCAAAAACAATAATGCAAAGGCCAAAGACGACATTCTGTGATTGGGCAACAACAGGAATATACAAAAGTAGAGAAAAGCTGTATGATTTATATGCCATGAAACAAAGTTTTGACCTAAAATTTCATGAATATGTCAAAAATTACTCAAAGATTTTTAGGAAAACATGTTCTATGGCAAAGTCTTTATACATAAGTAATAAGATTAAGTCTTCAAATAATAAAATAACAGCTACATGGAACATTATTAATAATGAAACTGGATGTAGTAAACCTCGAGATAACAATTTAAAATTAAATATTAATAATAGGTTTATAACAAACAGCTTAGACATAGCTGAATCTTTTAATACCTTTTTCACAAATATAGCAGTTAGTATACAACTAGCACCTTGAATTCTTGTGCGTCCAGGTCTGAATTGTTGTTAAGGGCCAATGTAAACAAATGTAAGAATTTATTTAAATTTGAATTCATAAGCCCCACAGACATTATAAAAACGTTTAAGTCTAAGAATTCAGGGGACTTATGGGGGATTTCTGTTAAATTAATAGAAACTATTATAATTGATATAGCGCCATTTCTAGCTATAACATTCAATCGATGTGTTGATTCTGGTGTTTTTCCTAACCTGATGAAGTATAGCAAAGTAATACCTTTATTCAAGAAGGGTTGTACAACTGAACCAAGTAACTTTAGGCCAATCTCAATCTTGCCGGCCATAAGTAAAATTTTTGAAAAAGTTATCCTGCAACAACTAGAAAGCCATTTTAATCGAAATAATTTATTGCACAAAGAACAATTTGGCTTTACAAAGGGTCGTTCAACAATTGATGCTGGTGCAACTCTTTTGAGACATATATTTAATGCATGGGAGAATTCGCAAGATGCGATAGGTGTATTTTGCGATCTCTCAAAAGCTTTTGACTGTGTAGAACACAACACGCTTTTTCTTAAACTTAGGCATTATGGTGTTAATGGTATTGCTTTGGAACTAATTGTTTCCTACTTGAAAGATAGAATTCAACATGTAGATGTCAATGGTGCGAGGTCTTCTGGATTACCTGTTACTATGGGCGTTCCTCAGGGCTCTATACTGGGTCCTCTACTTTTTCTCATATATATAAACGATTTACCTTATTATTTAAAAGTGTGTGCTATAGTTATATAGTTATAGTAGTATAGCGCTGTGATATAGTTCTATTTGCTGATGATACGTCACTTATTTTCAAAGTCGATCGTAAAAAAACAGTTTTTGACGATGTGAATAGGGCGCTAAATGATGTATTGTATTGGTTTTCAACTAACAATCTCCTACTGAACTCAAATAAAACAAAGTGTGTGAGATTTACTATGCCAAATGTAAAACAGCTAGGTACTAATCTAACTCTAAATAATGAAATGATAAGTATTGTAGAGTCAACAGTATTCTTGGGACTTACATTAGACAGTAAACTGCAATGGGGACCCCAGATAGACAGCCTTGCAGGTAGGCTTAGTTCGGCAGCTTACGCAGTATGGAAGGTACGTCAGCTCACTGATACGGACACAACTAGGCTAGTTTATTTCAGCTACTTTCACAACGTCATGTCCTATGGTATACTACTTTGGGGCAAGGCGGCTGATGTTGAAACGATTTTTATTCTTCAAAAACGAGCCATCCGCTCAATTTACTATTTAGGGGCTAGAGTCTCTCTTCGAGAGTTGTTTAAGGATATAGGTATTTTAACTGTTGCATCACAGTATATATTTGCAAATATTATGTTTGTTAGGCACAATATCAATGACTATAAGAAAAACAGTGATATACACAATATTAATACAAGAAACAAGTCTAAACTCGTTGCTACCTATCATCGCTTATATAAGGTACACAACTCGTTCGAAGGTCTTGGTATACGTTTTTATAATAAAATTCATATAGATGTAATCGACCTTCCTGTAGATAAATTTAAGCGTACTGTAAAAAATCACCTTATTAGGAAAGCCTACTATACGATCAACGATTATCTAAACGACAAACAGTCTTGGGCTTAAGGTGTCTTTAGGTATATACACACAAACTTCTTTGTCTTATAATTAAGCTAAATTATTAACAAACCATTGTTAGTTGAAAGTAATGCGTGACGATTATTATGGTAATTTTGACTAGTAGTGATTTTTATCAGTATCTCGACTATGGTTCTATGCAAACTAGAAGTTATAGATCGACACAAGCAGGCAGTAGATTTTGGTGTTTTCACCTAATTTACCTCGACAAATCCAGTACATGCTGTGGCGTCTATTTGCGTCGATCTATGATTTTTTAACAGTAGCTTCAATTTAACGTTTATAAATGTCACTTAGTGTCTTAATTGAATAAATGATTTTGAATTTGAATTTGAATTTGCGATGGTAAACTTTACAGGCTTAGGACAACAGCTGGGAAATAACTATCTGAAATACGACGGCTATCCGATTGAACACTATAATCTCTTTAGTCAGTACTTGCTTTATTGAAGTAAAAAAAAATTGTACTTTTGATTGTAGGACTTTTGATGAATGAAAATAAAAAAAACAAAAACAGAAAATTAATCCATATTACCATCCTCAAGAAAAATATTAATCCATGCAATAGAGACATTGCTGTAATTTGGGCCTGGTTTGTTGTTACTGTAGTGTAGTTAAATAAAATATTGGTTTAAGCGAAGAAGAAGGACTTTCCACGCTGCATTTCGCAGTTCGTGGTCGTATGTTGAGAACCTTTTTTTCCAGCGGATGTCTATTCTCTAGATTATGTGGGCTGCCTATCTGTACGATACTAAAACCCTATGGTACCACTGGTTTCTTGCTTATGACAATAACTTTGTCGGTTTCATTAATTCTATATATCAATACGCATTTTGTAGAAGTCTTTAGGCCTATATTTCGAGGCCTACAGATAGCTATAAAATACAACTACAGCAGTCAAAACTTGATAGAAAATTAGTTATTACTTTACCACTATACAACACTAGTACATATTCTCACAGTAATATTAAAGTTTAGGCTTCAAATTATTGCGTGAGAATTGAATTTAGTTGTTAATATACGGTCAACGCAGCTATTGGTCAGGTAATATACATTCAGTGGCGTAACAATAGGGAGAGCAGGGCAGAGCGGGCAAAATGCCACGGGCCCCCAAACTCGAGGGGGCCCCGGGCACCAAAGGTCCTGAACACAGGAGGCACTGTAATTACAAAATGTATTAATGAATTAGCCACGGGCCTCAGATGATATAGTTACGCCACTGTATACAGTCCTATAATAACTAACCTTCTTTAATAATTTCCTACGTTCAATTGACCACAAATGCGATGTAATGTAGGACATACGTGTGTAATATATTTACAAAAAATATATAATTACACAAAAAAAAACACCTAATTTCACTCGCCCTCTCGAATACCTTATTCTTTTTGAGATAGGCGTGCTTAGTCTATCGTTAAAGCAGTCACCATGTTTCATATGATTGCTTTTAATAAACGGGTAACATTTTGAAACTACAATTTTAGATGTAGTAAATTCACTTTCTTCGCTCTCATCTTGATTTTCTACGTACTAATTGCGGTGGTGTAAGTGACAAACCTGGTGAACAATTCCACCAAGACTTATTGAGAATGGAAAAGAGATACTAGGGCCGGTGGAATGTGGCAATGTTAACGAACTACTGCTGGAACTTGAGTAGAGATACCCTAGAATGTAATCACAAATGACGAGCAAAATAGAAGAGAAGATTTTGATTAAAAGCATCAAATCTTTTATTAATATACTTAGTTCTCAATTTAAAAAAAGTTGAATAGTAAAAAGTTGAAAAAAAAACAAATGATTAATTTGATTTTTTTTAAAAATAAATACGTTTTTTTAAATAAACAATTTATGTTCGGTTTTTGTACCAGTATTTTTTTAAATAAGAGCTAACTGGAAAAATATATATATTCATATTTAGTGACGCTAAATAAGTGTAAAAATGTAGCATTTATTGTGTGCCTTACACAATTTTTGTTTTTTACCAGAATTATTATTACTTATCTGTATTGCTCAAACTTTGCATACTTACCATTTCCAGGTGGCACCTCGAGTCCACTTCAAGCTACAACCGCAACAGGCCATTATTCCTGAGAAGAAGAAATCACCACCATCATCCTTAACAAATGGCAACGGCAAGAGCATCCGTCCACAGTCTTTCACTCCTGGGCTGAAGCGCTCCAAGTCCTTAACTTCAGCGGACGCTCTCGCGAGCGGAATGGCTGCCTTGGGACTTGCGGCTGATGCAGGAGATCTAGGAAATTTCCCGCCAGAAATACAAGAGTGTATTGACAAGGCTCTCGAAGGTTAGCGACATTTTTTATTCTTTTAACAAGATATTTTTTAATGATTCAATGGTCAATAATGAACTTAAGAGAGGTTTACTTTTCATGTACCTGATAAATTGCGTTTATTTATTCCGTAAAAAAGCTATATTTATCACTATTTTACAAGAAGGGAGAAGGGTGACATTTTTTTTATAATTAATATTTTTTCCTTTTTTTGTATTTTTTATGACTTAGCTTTGATTTAGGAAAACTTAAACTAATAGTTGCTAAATTGAAATTTATATTGTACTAACCGGTTTCTGCACTTCACCTGCGTTTATTATGATCTCTGCTCCGTTACAAGGGTTCATAGCATAATGTTACATAGCCTATCAATCAATGAATACTCTATCCAACACAAAGATTTTTTTGCCGACTGGTAGTTCTACAGATTAACAAACAATCAAACAAAAAAACTATTATATTAATATTAGATTATATAAAGAAATATATAAAAAATATACATAATTTAGCCGTCAGGGATTTTTGTTAATGAGCTGTGATTGAATTTCGAGATTTGAATTTGGAACCCATTAGACAAACGTATGCCCCTTAGATATAGTCGATCAGTTAGCAGTGTCCTATATGAAGGAGTATGTGTGTGATGGCAGACCCGAACGCGGTGATGGCGCGCACGCTGATGGACGCGGTGGGGCACCTCGTGTCGCGCGCCGTGGAGTCGCCGCGCTACGCGCTGCCGGCCGCGCGCCGCTGCATCGCCGTGGTGGAGCGCGAGAGCACCGAGACCTTCCTCGAGTCGCTGCTCAACACCTGCCAGCAGTGGTACCACGACCGGGACAAGGTACGAGCAGCAGCTTGTACACATTCATACTCCATAAAACACCAGCCATCTGCCAGTGAAATTCCCGTGGATATCGGTCCACCCGTTTCGAAGATTAACCGGGATAAACAGACAGGCAGACAGACAAAAATTTTAAAAACTGATTTTTAGGCATAGATATCGTGCATATATGTATATGTAGTAGAACTAAAAAAAAAACGATTATTTTGACAATTGATATTTTACAAACACATTTCAATTTTATTTATTTGTATTGATTAAGTTTGTTGCCGAATAATAAGCACTCATTTCCAATTACATTTAAATATGATAGTTTCCTTCCTACAATTAAAATAAATTGTTCACAAATTGAGTGTTAAATGGCCTTAAAAAAATATTTTACTGTTCTTACGTTTTTTAAAATTTTATTTTCGTAACATCAAAAATAAAAAAAGAGAATATACAACAGTAAAATATGACGTCACGAAACTATTTCATACAATTTTATAAATATTCAACTTTATTATAAAGAAACTGTTTGCCTTAACAGTCGTTGCCGTTTTACACGTAATCGAGTGCAGTAGAGTATTTTATTTATTTACTATTTTAAGTAATGATCCAACTATATAATAATAAGATAGTTTAGACAATAGCACAGTAAATGTATATACAGTATTGGGACTCGGCCCTTTCCTTGATATAATTACCTACAGCCGAACGGTACGAAAACACGCGATAGGCGGCCTGCCCATAATTTTATCTACCTACTTAAGTTTCTTTCTAGTTTTTTGATTTTAAATATTATAATTTATTTTTCATTAAAAAATATGAAATTCGTTGTGAATGAAATGAATAATGTTCAATAAAAATGTGTTCTTTGATTAGTAGATCTAATAAACTGTCCGTCGTAGGGGACTGCACATCAGAAGTGAAAACACATTTTTTTAAAGATTAATTAATAAGGAGCTGACAAAACTCAATGTTTAGATTAGCGCCCTCTAGTGGATATATACCATATAATACATATATATATGTATTATTAGCGTATATCAAACTACAGTAGTATCGTGCAGAATCCACAGATAGCGAAAAATTTTTTTTTAAATAAAGAAACTCGGCTCCGTCTTACAAATTTTCGATCAGGGTCACGTGTCCTGACGCGAGTTTCACATTTTTTACGCATCCCAAAAAGTGCACAACGCCACTAAGAGGTTTTCACTTAAAAAATCTCCCGCCCACTTTATTCACGGGATAATTAGAAGAAAAATAGTAGGAATAACTGAGTATATTTTTTGAAAATACTCGATAATAGCTTTTATAGTATTAGGGCGTTTCTTCAGAAAAAGTAGATTGTTTAAAAATTTTGCATGGTAGTACATATGTACTACCATGCAAAATTTTTAATAATAATAATTAATATTAGCAAAACATGTATGTGCTCTAAAAATATACGTAACGTAACTTACGTAACACCTTTGTATACCATGTTTAATGCAAATAAATATATTATTATTATATAAAACCAGTTTGACGGACCTTTTCGCAGTTTTTCACATAGATTCCGTGGAAATTTGCTTTCCAAAAATATATTTAGCTATTCCTACTATTTTTCTCCTGATTATCCCGTATTAAAAGTGGACGGGAGATTTTATTTGAAATATGGGGCCTAATCCGCTATCTCTAAACTGCATTTGGTTCAACACTCGCACAGTGAATGCGATTGAGTGGAACAGGGGGTCGCTAAGCTACGATGACCACAGAACCTAGGTGATACCAGAAATTGACCACGAATTGATTCAGAGGAGTACAATCAGCCGCTGTCTATGGTTTTTGTGGTCTACGAGAAAACTTTGGACTCCATCGAGACCTCGGCAGTTTTGTAAGCTTTGCAACGATGTCGTGTCGACTGGCGATATATCGATGTGATGAGATGCTTATATGACGCCAATACGATGACCGTTCAGCTCCAAGACCAGAAGACCAACCCTATAAACCTGCAGCGTGGAGTTAGGCAGGGGGATGTTATATCCCCCAAACTTTCCACCAATGCGCTCGAGGACGTCTTCAAGCCACTGGATTGGACAAGACGGGGAATAAATATAAACGGTACATTTCACACGTTCGTTTGGCGATGACATCGTCTTAGTAGTCGCTGGAGCAGCTGGGCGAGATTCTGCACAACCTGGATGGAACATCTCGGTCTTGGTATGAACTTAGAAGAAACCAAGGTTATGTTCAATAAACATGTCATACCCAAACCGATTGACATCGAAGGTTAAAAGCTCAAAGTTGTTCAAAAATTTTGACCAATATTTTGGCCAGGTTATCAAGCTAGGTAGAAAAAACTTCGAAAAAGAAGTCATCAAAAGGATCCAATTAGGTTGGGCAGCATTTGACAAACTACGTCGAGTTTTCTCGCCCTTACCTCAATATTTCAAAACAAAAGTCTTCGGTCAGTGCGACCTACCTGTTATGACATACGGTGCCGAAGAGTAGACACGAATGGTGGAGCTATTCCACAAATTAAAGTCACACAGTGGGCTATGGGGCGAGCTGTGCTTGGAGTCTCTTTGAAGGAAAAATTCGCAAAGTTACCGGCATCATAGATTGCAGAATAAGCATACTGAAGTGGTAACGGGCTCACGGGTCACGCCAGGGGAGAAATTAGTTTTCGAGAAAGTATAGTACCCTAAAATTTGCTTAAGAGCGCCACATGTACTAAGGGCGGCACTGAGCAGTGGACTGCGATAGGCTGATTGCTTTTGGTTCACCCAATTTCTAATTTCTGATATGTTATTGTATGTCGTTAGATAGGTGAGAACTGGTACAAGTTTCATAAACCTTCTATCCAACTTAACTAATTTTTTTTTTTTTCAGAAATGGATCATTTTATTCACTTTTAGATGTTTCGATCAGTCAATAAACCATTTTAAAAATATGAAAATTGTAAAGTTTTAAACCTTTGATTTAAAAAGTATTAATTAAGGATATACGGTTAATTATTATGTACAGATAAGATAAATGTGAAGTGTGCAGGTGAAATTAAAAAAAAAAATGATAATACTACGATATCTCGAAAACAGTTGACATTTACATAGGGGTTATAGGAGTAATTTCGTTGCAAATGATCTCCTTAATGGATTGCCTATAATGTTAAATTATTCTCAACATCCAAAATGGATATTACTGGAAAAGGTATAAGATATAGAAGACAAAAAAAATCCTTAAGTGGAAATAATTAATTTCAATAGGTAAACTACTTAGTATTAGAACATGTGCATATGGCATTAGAACTTCAAACAAAAAATGACACTATAATCAATTCACTATAGCTGGGTTCTGTGATAAACCTAATCACAGCACTCCACTAATGTGGCTCACGTAATGTTATCAGTTATACTTTTATGCATTTATTTTTACACAAAATTTGTGTAACAATAGTTAGGTATGACACCTACAACATAGTGTATGAGAGTCGCGATCCCGCAGTTGCTGGGCACGCTGGTGGGCGGCGGGCGGCCGCGGCTGATGGCGTTCCTGTCGTTCCTGCTGGAGATGTACTGCCAGCTGCGGCGCCGCGCCATCCAGCGCCGCGGCGCGTCGGCGCAGCCCGGCCACGTGCTGCTCACGCTCATCTGCAAGTGCTGCGAGGACTGCATCCGCCAGCCCGTGCCCTCCGCCAGCGACGTCAGTACCGCACTTCATTACTATGATACACCGATCGAAAAGTACCTCCTCTCTAAAAAAACCTCGTCCCGAATTTATTCCAATGACATGCTCACGGTCTGCAAATTATACGTCATATTTTCATAACATCCCGACTAATAAATTAGTACCCGATAGGGTCTAGTTTATATCGCTGGTTTGCGAGAATATCGAGGTAATTCAAAATTCAGTCGAATTGAACTAAGTATACCAAACGATTATAAATCTTTGATATTTTATGGTGAACAAAAATGCAATGCCGATTTCGTGCTAACGTTCGTTAGAAAGCGACAAGTTCAGTATATATTTAGAACAAAATACTCTAGCGGAAATCACAAAACATTGCCATTCTCCAAAATCAATAATTTTTAGTTCCGTCACTATTCTCGCAAACCAGCGATATAATCTTCATATTCATTATTTCCGTTCAAGTTTAAAGAATTTATTTTCTTATAAGAACTTACAAAACACTTATGAGATAACATTTAATTCTAAACAGTGAATTTATCTCTAGCATGTTAAAAAATCTTAACGATTATACATAAATATTTCATTTCTAATTTTTGCTAGAACATTTTTTATACTTAGTTTTATTTATTTAATTATACATCTAATATCAACATTTTATCAACGTATTTCTTAGGTTTACTCTTAAATACAGACATGCTATCGCAAACCTTCACATCCTCCGGAAATCTATTGTATAGCTGCACTCAAACAATGTCGTTCTTCGTCCGTATTAGTTCATACCTTTGTTAATTCCAGTTTATTTTTATTTCTTAGATTGTGAGTTATTTTTATGTAACTGTATATTCGTTCTTGAAAACATACTTGGAATTCCGATTTGAAAATAAAAAATGGCAAAACCATTAATAATTTTGCTCGGAGTTAAATAAGTATTAAGAAGAATACAGTTTTAAAATGGTGATAAGGCGGACGAATTCACCATTTCTAGATTCTTTCAGAATAATTTAATACAAACAACTAACACGAACGAGAGCTCTTAGCTTAAAAACGTGACACGTGACAAACAATTTAAAAAAAAAGTTTAATTCCGAAGCAACAAGTCTCCTAGCCATGGTTCTCGCTTTCACACACTTGAACACTTGCTTTATGGCTGAAACAAACTTAAGAACTCGTTTCTAACATTATTGAGATACAATGCTATTAGCCTCCCTTAGTTTCTTAGCTCTTCATCCAATGTCCACCAGTGCCCATGACACGTTGCGAGGGAGTGCAAGGAATTTAAGGACATTTTTCCGGGTGATTGTCGTTCTCGCCTGAACTAAGCAACGCTCACTACAAGGCAGACACTAAAATGTCCTCTAATTTGGTACAAATGTTGTTCTAGATTGTAAAGAATTCTGATGACCAGTCAGGACTTATGACAATCCGCAGTCGCGTAAGCTTAGAGATTACGCCTCTCTGTGAATTCAAATTCATATTTCATAAAATTGGTTATGAATTATTCGAAATCGTTAATTTGAAAAAAGAATTATAATTAAAAATTATAGAATAACACACACAGAGTTACTTAACCGCAACAATAGGTTGCGGTTAAGTAAGTTAATTGTTTCTGGTTATACTGCTGATAAGAGCAAATGAAAAGCGAGGACAATGTAACATAATGTTTTAAAATATAAACAGTCGTGCAAAATTACTACTATATTTAAGTAATAGCAATAGCAAACCAACGGCACTCGCTCACGAGCACGACTCACGTGTCAGCTATCGTCCACCTCGACCGTATTAAACACCGTGTGAAAAAAAAAAGACGCTGAAATAAATAATAACGTAATTTAATCGGAAATATATTTAATTTTAGACGGAGAATCTGTTCTTCGTGCTGACGTACATCGGGCGCGACCTGGAGTCGTCGCTGCCGGGCGAGCTGGAGCGCCTGCTCACGGCCGTGCGCGACGCCTTCCTGAACTCGGCGGCGGCGCCCTCCATCCGCCGCACGCTGCTGCAGCTCATCGAGCTGCACGCCTCGCGCTGGCAGCTGCCGGGCTGCGCCGTGCTCTACTACTATCCCTCCTCCAAATAATAACAGGCTACGGAGCGGGCGGGCACTCGTGTTCCCGCCGGCTCCAGTTTTGGACTCCTGATCGTATACGGTGCCAAGTTTTCGAAGCCCTCGATAAACATTTACAAAATTATCTACGCCCAGTGAGTGCTGGTGATCTATTATTAAAAATTGAAATTATTACATATAAATATAACGTGCCTTCGATTTTTAAGTACCAGTAGGATAGTGATATTTCATTGTGAACGAGCGCTGATTATCGGTGTCTGCTTAAAACGACTTCGTAATCGGCTGTCTTGGACGCGTATTGGCGAAAATAAATTCACGGTGGATTACGCTTTCCAGATCTTGCATCCAATATTTCTAGCTTACCGGATGATCTGTCCGAACGCGTAGGACGTTCATCACCAGTATCATTTTTGTTTCCTAAACTATGGATGTGTCGGCGACTCGCTGCAAACCCTACTCACAAAGATCTTGGCACTTGTCCTATAAGTGAACGACCATAGCGGTACCTAGCTTTTGGAATATATTCTTTTGCGCTGGCTAATTATAATAATTATATTATTTATGGCTATTTACTATTAAGCTAAATGTACTCTTGGCGTAACAGAGTTAGGTAAAGCCGGCGTTTTGATTTAATTTTTTCCTGGCTTTTAAGCATTATCCCCAGCCGCTCTTGTGTAATTATAGTTGTTGTTTAAATATAACAGCTTCAATGGTGGAAAGCTTTCGGGTCTTCTGCATCGTGTAAGAACAATACGTATATTGTAACGATAGCACGTCTGCAAATAAAATTAGTTTGTGTTTTCTAAGTAAAAATATTGACAATAAGCTTGTAGGTTGTTGATTCTGTCAGGATCATGAGGGTTTTAATTATATAAATTAGGGCTTTATTAAATTAGACATACAAAGGTTACAAGCATTTCTTGTAGTGTTTGGTTTTCTTACCATAACGTTGCGATAGTTATACCACAGGTCTAATACTTATTGTCCATTATACGTATCTAGGCATGATGCTGCCATAAGCTCATTTATTGTGCCTTTAAACATTTTAGTTGATAGACGCGTTCTACTCGCTCCCGGGAAACTAGGTATTTCTAATATTTATCATAAATAACCTCGGGACCGACAGAACGCCTTTAAAATAAGGTGTAGTTTAGCTTAAGGTGGATTTAAGTAGACGCAAGATATGCCTCGAAAGTATTAAAAAAGTACGTGTAACATATAATTAGGACAAAATGACAATGTACATTACTGTACGTTCTTTCGCATAGTACTTCGTGCATTGTACCCTTTGTCGGTTCGTTGCTATCTAGTGTTCGCCATTCTGTTGTACCGTAGCTGTACCGCTTGTTATGTTTGCCTATACGAATATTTACACCGCGTTTTTGCCACATGCACTCATTGTACCTATGTTAATAATATATATTTTACTTATAAATATAATATATAACTTAAGAAGTTTTGGGAAATATTCGAACAAATAGTGGTAACTTAGATTATAAGCTACATAGTAGTAAACATATTTTTTCGCACTAGCAACATTATGGACGATGAGTGGTCGAAACGCGGGGCAATGTTCATCTGTTGCACTCTTTAGTCGTGTAGTTAGTTGGATCGCTGTCTCTATCGTGTAAATGGTCACGCGACATATTGTCAGCTTTCTCACATCATGTATGACTGAACTTACGAATGAAGTGTTTCAATTTATTATGCTTGTGATATTTAAATTTAAGTAATGTAATCTCTGATAATATCTATTCTGTCCTAACCAAAGACTGTACTGGTATGGAGATACTTTATAATGATTAACAAAGGTATGAATAAACACTGTATTGTTGAAGCTGGACCAAATTCTTTGTGCTGGGCCCTCGGCTTGTAACGCGCGAGCCCAGGTGTGTCTTCAGTGAATAATTTAAGTTCATTTAGTTGTAGAATCACTTGTCGACATCAACTAATTATTTTAGTTACATATTATAGAGAAGGTTAAAAGACCATGATCTTTTCATTATTACTATGCATTCGTAATATAAGGTAATGGTATGTTTGTATAAAATCAAAAAATAATAAAAAAATGGTGCTAACAAAAGTATTGGTGTATTGTATATTATTTTAATAGAACACGGGCAATAATTTTGTTCTCGTTACCGCTATAATTTTGTACGAATAAAAACAATAAAAATGATATATAACCAATAAAAATATATAAATATATGTTCTTTTTATTTTATATCTAATATCTATTTTTATCTTTTAAAAAAGAGATCTTCCGGACTAGAAATGATTCTTGTGTCGCGGGGGACTTTACAAACCTCGGGAAAAAGGGCACAAAGAACACCCAGACTCGGCACAACTGTTTGTGGATCACACAAATTTTTGTCCCGTGTGGGAATATCGAATCCACTACACTCTGTGCGGCTTAGTGGTAATTGCGCCATGCGTGCAGTTATCTACATATTTATTAGTACTGATTGTGTAAACCTATTAGAATATGTACCTACCTATGTATAAATCGGCACTTAACCGCGATAATAATTTCAAGGTACAATACCTTAATTGGTTACCCGACGTTTCAACATGCAATCTCAGAATAGGCCAAAGAAAACATTACATCTGTAAAAAACCCAATAAATAAGTCGGCGATCGCAGAGTATTTACTAGAGTCAAGTCCACACCACTAGATTACACCAACCACGTGTCCGTTTCGACTGCTCGGCCACTATGTCGTAGAAAAAAAAAACTTATGTCAGCATTTCGAAGGAATTTGTAAAAGATGAACAGTGAAAACCGCAAATTCGAAGAGTCAATAATCAGAAAGTTATGTGGGTTTAACCGTGGCCGCGCAGTCCGCATGAATTCAACTGCGCGGCCACCAGTTCTCTTAAACGGAGCGTTGTAAAAGTCTAATTCCTTTTGCTAATCACTGACAGGATTTCGAAGAAAATGTAGATCATAAAAATAATGCCCTACTGTCTGTAGTTCACGACCTACATCACTCCAAAGTTTGGCCGCGCAGTCCGCACAAAGCGAACCGCGCGGCCACCAGTTCTCTTAAACGGAGCGTTGTAAAAGTCTAAGTTTTTTTGCTAATCACTGATAGGATTTCGAAGAAAAAATACATTGTAAAAATATAGCTCTAAAGTTTGGACTTCTCGTTCCACAACACTCACGTAATGGCGAACCGCGCGGCCACGTGTTTCTTAAAGTGGAGCTTAAACGGAGCTTGGTACAGGTGTCTTTCTTTTTGCTAATCACTGATACGATTTCGAAGAATTTGTAAACATCATGAATGAAGTTCTAATGTTTGAAAATCGCGAGTTACAGAACTTATACCCTGTAACTAGAGTTAAAAGAAGGGTGACCATGATTTACGATGCGCTGACGAGATATTCCCATATAAGACGTTTTCATTGTCACGTATATTTCTATACTTTTTATCGTAACATGCAAATAGTTTTAGTCTTTTGGTTTGAAATTGATTAGAGAAGCTAATTAAAAGGATATAAAGAAAAAAATGTCATCGATTGATTTATATTTCTATTTCTTAAGTAATAGATAAAACATAATATTACTATAAACTATAAATCACATAATTTAAAAATCACAATTCGTTTTCATATTTATAATTACAATTTAAAAAATAATTGCTTATTTTCGTTGTTGTAACGATTAAGATCATAACTATATAAGCTAAAAAAAGTAGCTTATTTAAAAACTACACTAGATATACGAGAGCAACATCATGTACCTATATAACATAAAATTATAAGTTTGTAAGTAGATAAAGTTTTATTAAAGTATACTTTAAATCACCTAATTCAACAATCACAGTTCGTTTTCATATTGCAATCAGAATTTAAAAACAAAATCTGACTTACGATAACAACAACATTTCTAAAACTTAAAATTATACAACTTACACCTACCTACCAATCACAGTTTAATTTGTTATTGTACTTACAATTACAATTTAATCAAGAAATAACGACCTACGTTTTTGTATCGATTAACATCATAATATTTTTATTACAAACAAATCAGTCATACTATAATCGTTATAGCAAAACTTACTACGATAAAATCACAAAATATTCCTATACCATGTAAATCACAGTGAATTTCGATATAAGCCTACTATTATCTAACATTTAACAAGTCTCTATATAATAAAAATCTAATTTTAGCTCCACTTTAGAGCAAAATTCTCACCTATTATCATGTAACTTAACTACCAATAAGACCATAAGTTAAATTGTGCAGTGTTATGGGCTGCACTGAACTTTCATGAGTTTTGTTTCGGTTGTCGTCATAACATAACCATTGGTCGTCGATTAAGCAATGACACTTGTAATGACCGATATTGCCAACACATGGAAGAACATACTCTAACGCACCTATCAACTTGAATGTTTTACGTTCCGTTATTTTTATATAACGTGGTATTTCATTAAGTATAATGTTTTGAGTACCATTTAAATCAAATAAAATAATATTATTTAATTTGTATTCGTATTTAATGCTTTTGTTATTGCATTCTAAACAATGTTTTAATTCTAAATTATCGATAACGATGGCGTCTTCTAAGCTTCTGATACCAAACATGTTAATAATATCGAAATTGAGAGAAAGAAACACAATGAATCTTGTTACATTTTTCTCATTACAAAAAGGCGTAATACATTTTTTACTTCTTTCTGCACTAAACAAGAAATCAAAAAGTATATGCTCAAACACAAAAGCCATATTACAATTACATTCGTAATAATTGTTTTTTTTTTGGTAATAGAGTGAAACAATGTTTTCTCTTAGCTTATATGCTTCCTTTTCATTTTGATTTTGGGCTAATATATTAATAAAATCACGAATTAAACTATTTTCACAAGAGTTGAAGACTTCGCGAATATAATTGTTTGTTTGGTATCCATGTGCCAGCATAAAAAACACAGAATCAAACGCGCAGGTGTTTAAAACATTTTGTTTAGATTCGATTACATTTCCATTTTTTAAAAATAAGATTGAAGTAGATGTTATTTTATGAGTTTCATATCCCTCACCCTTCCAATTTTCGGTATACGAGGGCTCCTCAGCAAATATCGAGTCGGAAGTGAATGTCACGGCAGCATTTTTTATTCTTTTCTTTATGCTAATGCTTTTAACTCGCTTTAACTTTCGTTTTCGGGATTTAGAACTAATATAGTGTGGAATATCATTCAGACTCTTCAAACTAACTTTGGTTTCTCCTTGCAGAAAATTGTAATGAATATTCAAAAACTCATCAATATTATATTTGTGAGTACGAGTCTCAAATAACAAATGCTTTAGTGTTTTGAAGTAACTCTCTACTGAGGAGGATGTAGGCGACTTATTTTGTGTATCATACAAAGGACACATTACGTTACTCCACAATGGAAGCTTGATTAGCAATCTTCTCAAAGTTGATGTTAGGTGGGGCAGATAATATTTGTTGCGTGTTTCAGTCGGCGTCTGAAATAAGCTTTTTTGTTGCTCAACGATCTCATCAAACCAATACATTATATTATCTTCCTCAATTATTAAGGTATCGTGATAGAAAGTTTCTCTTTCACCGCCATATTCGGGGACCGGATCTTCCGTAGCGAATAATCTCTCCTTCATATTTTGCATTGCTAAGTCCCAAGCTTTATTAGTAGTGTTATAGTATTTGTAAGTGCATATTTTGACCATATTTGAAACTATCATTTTGACTTCATCAAAACTTTCAGATCTTTTTATCAATAAAATACATCGAATAAAAAACATTTTAATTGGAGTATCCACGTTTTGAAAACAAGGTAAATTGTAAACATTTTTAATAAAATGGCTGGTGTCTAACCTAAGAAAAACTTCTGGTAAGTTTACACTAAGTTTTCTCAACACTAAGAATGATTGTCTCAGATAGTTTTTCACTGTTATAGATGTTGTAAAAGCATCTACATTTGCAGCAATCAAAGCAGACGAGTCGTCAGTTACAACTTCGTTAGGAGCGGTATGTATTTCCTTATACCATCTTTTTAACCAGGATGATATGGAATCTGCAGTATGAGTGTCCGCTATCATTTGAAATATCGCTTGAGATTTTATCGTTTTTGAAGTTAGCATACAAACGTATAGAAAGAGTCGCTTAGTTAATGTTGATCCATCAGGAAGTTTTATTGGGTGAAAGAAAGATCCCGTGGCGTCTATAGTGATAGTTACTTCCTGTGGATTTTTTTCTAAAAAATCTTTGTAGAATTGATTTTGTTCTTCAGACCAATAATACATGTAAAAATTCGGGACAAGTTTTATTTCGCGAATCAAATTTTTAAAACTTGGCAACATTGACATCATAAGTAGGCTTAAAATGGGATTGGCATGCAAACGATTACTTTGTCTCTTCTCGTGCTTTATTTTCCGAAGAGCGTTCATTGTAGGAAGTATGGGAGGGATTGCATTATCTTTATACTTAATAACTTTTGAAGCTATTGCTTTATGAATTACTGTGGCAGATTTGTACTGTAATTTCTTTGCAAGTTGATTTCTTTTGTATGGTGACATCTTAGATTTCAGTTTTGGATTATGCGGAACTAAGTTATCTGTATTAAAAATTGTACATTTTATAGTTGCTGTTTTGTCTGTTAACTTTTCGCTACATATTTCTACAGTGCAGCTGCATTGTGTGCATTTCCCTTTTATTTTCACATTATCTTCTGAGTCAATTAATTTATTCTTGAAAGTCCACGTGCAAGGTCGTCTCGAGTACTGCCATATTTTTTCTTTGAGTAGATTGCTCCACTTGAACTTAGGCAATGTTTTGTATTTCTTGTGTGTCGATGTAGTTTTTAGATCTCGTCTTATATAACGAACAGAAATTGGTTCTACTTTTTTCCACTCATGCTCATCTAGTAAGAAAGAAAATTGATTTGTATGCTTATCATTAATTTCACTTTTTGTCGTTGAAGATGTCGTGCTCCGACACGATGGAGAAGATAAAGAACTTTCTGTCGTCGTACTTATATCAAAAACTTTATTGTAATTTCTCTTTAGCCACGAGTACAACGCAAGCGGTGACATATCGTGATTTATTTCTTCTGAGATAGTATGAAATATAGGATCATTATATTTAATTTTTGTGTTTATGCAGTCTGTGGAATATTTTATAAATATTTTTTTTAGCTTGTCTTCGTTGACTCTCAGTTTACGTCCTTTTCTACCCATCGTTCTGAAAAAAAATGCGATGTATTAGTGGTAAGAAGTGGTCCTCCGGCCAGCTACGGTAACAACGCGAGCTTTGACGCGAGTTTGCCGCTTTAGTGGAAGTCTGCCGCGGACGAACATTTCCTAGGAAGTTTTATATTTGGTATCTATTTGTTTATTCCTTTAATATAATATCGAATTCATATGAGTTTCAATCCTTTTGGCAATGTATTTCGAGGGCTTAGAATTGACCTACCGAATAGGTAAAACATTTTTTTATGATAATGGTTATAATGTTGCATTAAATTTAACATATTATCCACTGTATTCAACTTTCAATTTAACAATACCCACCTTAAACTGTAGGCATGCAATAAAGAATTGGGAATTACACGCATGTTCCAATACATTACATTTTATTAATGTTTTGAATAAGTACTTACCGCTTGATTGATAAAACTTCCTTGTGTGATAAAAGCAACAGTATTAAAGACAATTAGTATAGTCACAATACAATCCTATGAAATAACTATGAACTATCTAACACTGCACTGATAAACACGGGCGCACTCTGTAACAACCGAGACTGAATAAAAACACTATACAGAGTCAAGCTCCGCGGGGCAGGGCGGGACCCCTCCCCGCTGATATTGTAGCCATTTTGGGAGTCGCTACAGACGCAACTGGGTAGGTGCTTACCTATACTCTCGAATGAAAACATACCAACGCAAGCGCACAGTGACTTTTTTAGGAAGTTATTTAAAACAGCTTACATCTTGGATATGAAACGCATGGACTACTGCAATAGGTAAACGTCATCATTATAAAATAATTAAGTTTTATAAATAAACACTTTAGGAAGATATTATATTTTTGGCATTCCTTTCATTCGCAGACAGGACAGATGTTTCATATAATTTAATAATTTAACTAATATTATAAACGTGAAAGGTTGTAATAATGTGTGTGTGTGTGTGTGTGTGTGTGTTTGTTGCTCTCACGCAACAACTACTGAACGGATTTTTCTGAAACTTTGCAGTAAAATAGCTTACATGTCAGAATAACATGTGCTATAATTTATATAGATATAGTGTACATTTTTCAAAATATCACGATAAATAAAAAATTAAAATGTAAAGTATGAAAAATCTGTCTTTTGCGAGCTAGCTTTTATTTTACCCTATACTTTTTTTTGAGGCATCCTACTTCCTACTAATATTATAAACGTGAAAGTTTGTAATAATGTGTGTGTGTGTTTGCGCAACTACTACTGAACAGGTTTATAAAAACGTTTAAATACGCGCGGGCGAAGTACTTCGAACGTTGTACATCACGTTAGAAACATCAAAAATAACAGCCCCTATTTAATGGATTTTATTATTATACATATAAACCTTCCTCTTCTATCACTATCTATTAAAAAAACCGCATTAAAATCTATACATAGGGATATAGGGAGGGACAGAAAAAGCGACTTTGTATATTGTGTAGTGATGATATATTTATACTATGATATTGAAATGGAAAAAAGCCTGGATTCACACACTATAAATCTTGGTCACCCTATTTTTTCCTTCGATTATAGGTTTTAAGTTCTGTAGGTCTTGTAGTTCTTAATTATAGGATTTATTTATACTGTCTACATATTCTTCGAAATGGTGTCAGTAATTAGCAAAAAGAATGGGACTTCTACTAAGCTCCGTGTAAGGTCTATTAAAAAAAACTCGTGGCCGCGCGGTTCGCTTTGTGCGGACTGCGCGGCCAAACTTTGGAGTGATGTAGGTCGTGAACTACAGACAGTAGGGCATTATTTTTATGATCTACATTTTCTTCGAAATCCTGTCAGTGATTAGCAAAAGGAATTAGACTTTTACAACGCTCCGTTTAAGAGAACTGGTGGCCGCGCAGTTGAATTCATGCGGACTGCGCGGCCACGGTTAAACCCACATAACTTTCTGATTATTGACTCTTCGAATTTGCGGTTTTCACTGTTCATCTTTTACAAATTCCTTCGAAATGCTGACATAAGTTTTTTTTTTCTACGACATAGTGGCCGAGCAGTCGAAACGGACATCCAACCACAGGTCCTCTCCACTTCTGTGGAGTCACCATAAACTAAAATATATAATATTGAAATAGACTGGCAACTTGTTTTGTTTAGGTCAGCGCCTCTGTACGTCAAGCAAGAGAACTACATTTGGTTCCATACTACACCTATAGAGGCGCTGACAATAGGTGTAAAAATGTACAATTATTGTAGCCATATATAATGTATAATATAACATTTCAATAATAACATTTCTGACCATCAACATGGATTTATAAGCGGTCGGTCTATTTTAACAAATTTAGTTACCTTTGTGACTGACATACCACAGGAAGTCGATGCTGGGTCACAGGTAGATGCAATATACACGGATTTCAGCAGCGCTTTCGATAAAGTGAACCATTTGCTTCTATTGCAGAAACTAAATGCTTTAGGTGTAGGAGGAACGTTGCTTAATAATTGGTTCGAGTCATACTTGTATAACAGACCACAAAGCGTTGCTGTCAATGGTTTTGAGTCGCAGTACTATAATGCAGTTTTCGGGGTACCTCAGGGGTCGCCTCTGGGGCCCCTGCTCTTCCTAATATTTATTAACGATATAACATCTCGGGTGAGGCACTGTAAAATGTCATTATTTGCCGATGATGTTAAAATTTACCGCTCAATTACATCATTCAGTGATTCTAAACTAATTCAAGACGATCTTAATGAAATCTTTAACTGGTGCAATGGAAACTGTATGGAACTCAATACAAATAAATGCTTCCATATTAAATTCACCCGCAAAAAGAAACCACTTGTTACGAAGTACGAGATTGGCGGCACATATTTAAGCGAAGTAACCGAAATCGTGATTTGGGTGTAATCATCGATACAAAGTTAACATTCACATCACACGTTGACAAATCTGTTAAAAAAGCCGCCCAAATGCTCGGATTTCTGAGAAGAAACTATTGGTTTTAGGAATATTGGCACCAAAGTACTCTTATATATAGTCTCGTCCGCAGCCATCTCGAATTTGCTAGTATCGTATGGTCACCGTGTTATGTTGTCCATTCGCAACGGATTGAAGGCATTCAGCGAGCCTTTACCAGAAATATTTCATTTTTGTATACCGGATTCTCTTACAGAAAACCACATGATGAACGGTTATGTAAATTTGAAATGACCAGTCTTTGTAATCGTAGACGTATATTTGACCTTCTTTTCTTTTTCTTCATAAATTAATAAGCAATAAGATTTAGTGCAGTTGTCTTTTGGAAAAGATACCATTAGCCATTCCCCACTCTTATCCTAGACATAGCCTTACTAGAACGTTTCATGTACCACTCTGTATTACAGAGTGGTACATGAAACGTTCTAGTAAGTTCTAGTAGAACTAATCTGGACATGCAATCGCCTATAAACAGAGTTCTCAATCAGTGCAATATTATTCAAACACGCAATCCAGACATTGACATCTTTGGTGATTCATTTAATAAATTTAAGACCAAACTGCAAAAAATATTTTTTCCAGCTCAAATAACTAATATTCGTTTAAATTGTTAAATTTATTTAGCTTGTTTTGTTTGCTTACTTTTTGTTATTTTTATTTTGTTCTTTAACACTCTACTGTAACTAGCCAATGTTATGTACACCGTAAGTGTCATACATATCACACCGAAGAGTAAACAATATAATTTATAAATGTATTAATATGTATGATGTGGTTGTACTATTTAATAAATAAATAAATGTTATTATAAGAACAGGATAAATAATACAAACGTGTAATTTAATTAGTTTATTAATAACATATTTTATTATCATTCGTTAACACGACTTTATAATGTTTCAAAACTAGTAAAAATGTCACTGTTGCCACATTCATTTTTATAAAATTTAAAATAACTTTTGACTGCGAGAACTTTGTTGACTTCTTTGTCTCTTCATAACGAAAAATGCACTAATAAATAATAATACTTTTATTCCAAATCTATACTAATATAATAAACAGGTAAAGTTTGTGAGGCTGGATGTTCAGTGTAATCTCCTGTACTACTGATCCGATTTTGTAAATTCTTTGTGTTGGATAGCCCATTTATCGAGGAAGACTATAAGCTACATAATATCACGTTACGACCAATAGGAGAGGAGCATCAATGAAAAATTTGCAAAAACGGGGAAAATTTATGAACGTAGACGAAGTTGCGCGGGTCAGCTAGTCACTACATATTATAAAACAAAGTCCCCCGCCGCGTCTGTCTGTTCGCGATAAACTCAAAAACTACTAAACGGATCATGCGGTTTTCACCAATAGACAGTGCCGGATCTAGGGCAGGCGGCAGACTCAGAGGGCGGGAAATACAAGTTTGGCAGATGAATATACTACTCAGCATTATCGCAACTTTACGATGACTGTAAGCGCAGTATAGTAAAATAATAAATAAAAAAAAATTGTTCATGCAAACTCAGTTCAAACAACTAATGTAATTAGTGTATTAGATTTTTCTACCCAATAACGTTCATCATAGTTGAGTATCGATAAATGTCATGCAAATATCGTTTTATTTTTGGAGTTTACTCCTTAAGAATCAATTTTCATATAAGGCGCCCGGTATGAAAAAAATATGAAGAGTGAAATTTAGTGATTGTAGGGCAGCGTAACGCTTTAACGCTTTGTTGTGCTTTTTATGCTTTATTGGAGTTTACTTCTTAAAGAAAGACGCATGTAATATGTGTATTTAACTGTATGTTATATATATGTATATGGAATATATACTATACAGCGTCTAGAAATGACGTATATATATAGAAGAGAGAGAGAGGGAGAGAGAGAGAGAGACTCCAGGAAATTGTAAACTCCAGTCGTGCGTCGGAGCTGACACACACCTTTTTTTTAACTAAAAAAAAATCAATATTAGGTAAATAACATAAAAACGTCGATATTTAAAATAACGTAATAAATACAACGGACACTAAGAAATGGATTTATTATGAAGACCGGTTTTAAAGGCAACGACCATAATAAGTTTTCAACCTCAAAATAATTCAATTAATTAGAAATGTTTATTGTTTCATTGTTTTAGTTAAGTTTAACCAAATGTCCCTAAAAAGACTATCGTTTACCTGCTGCTCAACCGAACTGCAGGTAAATTATAAGCATTTCAGCATTAACGCGGCGTTATAAGAGCAATAACGACATACTGTAGTTAACTTGAAGAAAATTTTAGAACGATTAAGACAATACCTTAGATTAGACATTATATTAGAACTACACAAAAATTTTCTAACTCTTGTATATAGATATATATACATAATAATATTGAGAACAAGTGGGTGATTAACTGGCCAGCTGCCCACCCTACGGGAAGTTCCTAGCTACGCTAATATGACATCATCGGGCACAATCAATGATGTCTCACCCCAATTCGCATTACAAATCATCGCTTATTCAGAGGGGATTGGGCTTTTTCCGAATGACTCAAGTATAAAGTGTTCCCGGCAAGGCCGTCTCTCGTTTTTAATATATAAGTAGGTGCCTATGTCTTTAATTAGAAAATGAACTTGCACTTCTCTAACGACGTCCTGTAACCTTTCTAATTTCGATTTATAAATTAAACGCTTTCTCTAACTCTAAGCCTTCAATTAAATTTTTGAATACAGCAAACAAAAACCGATGTCGACAATTCTGCCAATGTCCTGTGCGATGGAAATTTATTTATTCATTTATTCATTTATATTACAATTTTTATGTACATTAGAAAACATTTCACACGTCTAGTACGCGTGAAATGTAATTCAGACATTAAATTTCATCACTAAGAATTATTATATCAAAAGAATTAATCCAAACAATGCGTGTGTTTATAGGGAATAAAATTATATATTCAACTTGTAGAAGGATCTTCTTAGACTCAGACCATGCATCAATAGTCACTGGCTCAAGGAATTTAGTGAGAGTGAAAGAGATGTGGCTGCATCCTGAAAAGATCGGTCGCTAACATATAGAGCCAGGACATCAGCGTATTTTATGCATACTAAATAAATGACGTAATGCGACAATTGTAGTTCAAGCATAAACTTATTTATTTATTTCACTTTATGCACATCTGGTACATAAGCGGACTTAATGCGTAAGGCCGAGGGTCATGGTGCGCTCGCAGGCGTCCCCAAAACACCCTACCAAAGTTTCATCACAATCTGATCAATGGTTTCGGAACGCATAGAGGACAAACAAACATACATTGATTTTTAGGGTTTCGTAGCTCAAAAGGTAAAAAAAGGAAACCTTACAAGATCACTTTCTTATCCGTCTGTCTGTCTCTCCGTGTGTCACTACCGATTTTTTCAAGAACGGGTGGACCAAGCAAGTTGAAATTTATATCAGATACTGAGGTCTATATTCCCTATTAGTTGTATAAAAATTATGGTCCTGAGTCAACACGATAAAAAGATATGGGCAAATTTAGATTTTTGCGAAAACTTGTAAGTGCCAAAATTTACCTTAATTTTCAACTATTTTATTTTTCTGAATTCTCCCTTTACTTATGCTGTAACACTTTGCTTTTAACCAAAATTGACAATTCTAGGTTTTGGGTCGAAAACCTATAGGGTAGGTACTTCCCATTTACATAGAATCATGAAATTTGGTAAGAAGCAAGGTCTGACAGCACAAGTGAAGAAAAAATCCGAAAGTCTTTAATTTGTTGTTATATCACATAAAAAAAAAGTTTTTGTGATTACAAACTTATATTTTGTGGTTGGATTGTTGACTTTGTCGTACATCGCAACCGCAACGTTAAGTTTGCCTTTCGAATAATTATAGTTTAAAAAACTAAACACGCTTTTATAGAAAATTCAACTAAAAAAAGAAATAAAAAAAATTAATCTAATTATTGCATTGTTATCGGTCTTCGATACGTGTGCAAAATTTGAATGAAATCTGGCCGTTTAAAGTGGGTCAAAATCGCGCCCAAAGGAGTCGGTCACAAACATACAAGTGAAGCTAATATAAAGCGTGTAAAAAGACTGGCAAAAGACTTTGAGAATTGATTCCCGAGATAGACGTATGCAAGTTTGTTTGCTTACGTAACCCTCTGTGCGTGAGTCAGACTCACACTTGTCACACTTGTGGTTTTTATATAAATAGAATATACAACAAACATACACACATACAACAACGTTAGATGACAAATTATAGGCAAGTTGATTCTAACAATTGTTGAAAAGACACTTTACTTTTACTTTAGGTAGTCCCGTCCCGATGCCGTGGAAATATCGGGATAAAAAGTAGCCTATGTGTTAATCCAGATGTCCAGCTGTGTACATACCAAGTTTCATCGCAATCAGTTCAGTAGTTTTTGCGTGAAAGAGCAATAAACACCAATACATCCATACATCGTCACATTTTTTAGGGTTCTTCGTTGTTCTTCAAAAGGAAAACGCCAGACAAATTTTGTAGTACACATTAGTCTATTATTTGACCAAATTTGAACATTTCGCAGGTAAATCAAAACCTATAGGGCCTTCCCATTGACAAAATTTGGTGAGAAGCAAGTTCTGATAGTACAAGTAAAGGAAAAAATCCGATAGTCGTTAATTTGTTGTTAAATCACATAAAATAATAGATTTTGTGATTACAAACTTATATTTTGCGGTTGGATTGAGTTTGTCATACATCGCAAGCGCAAAGTTAAGTTTGTCTTTTGAAAAAGGCGGGGAAAAGTATTCGAGAATTGATTCCTGAGATGGACGTACTATCTACAATTTTATTTTTTTTTTATCGTGTGGAAACCCCCACGGGTCATCACTTCACCTTGGCTAGCGGTGAAGTGGTATGTCGGAATCGACTAAAACCACACGGTGTTCCAACATAAGTGGGTCTATTGCAAGGGACTCGGGTATACCCTAGGAAGGAAGTCCCCGAGAATCCCGGCAGACCTTGGCTGCCTATTAAATAATAGGCAGACACACCAAAACGTACGGGGGGCCTCGCCCCCCTTCCATCAGAGGCGCGCGCGGAACACATCGCGCCACCATCTCAGGCCTGCTTCTGCTAGGGTAACGAGCAGCCTCACCCGTCACCCCCAGGCCAGCGCTCATGGAGGTCGGAGATCATTTTGCGATCTCCGTCGCCTGGTGCCTCTTCTGCGGGACGGGAGAGTACTAGCTGTCTCCCGTTCCCTTTCCGCCGTCTCTTTAGCGGACATCACTTCCTCGCAAAACGAGGCGGCAGAATCCCAAGCACGAATCCAAGGACCATGGACAGAACCATGGCCTCTAGCGAGAGGCTTCCCATACCAATAGCAGTCGCGAGGTCGCACCGCTGCTGCAACCACGCTGAGCACTCTACTAGAGTGTGGAGTGCAGTGTCCTCGCAACCGCCTCCGCAGTGATGGCACACAGACGTTGGCTCTCGGCCTATTCGACACAGGTACTTTCCGAAGCAGCCGTGTCCGGTCAGCACCTGTGTCAGCCGGTAGGAGAGGCTGCCGTGTCGCCTCTCAAGCCAATCCTCCATGATGGGCCTTACCGCCGCAATGGTGGCGTGCCCTGCGCTCGGTCGCTCTAGTCGTTCTGTCCACTCGGCCATTAGAACCTGGCGAAGCTGGGACCGTTGCGATTCGATTTCGTGAGGTGCGCGTCTCAGGTTCCGCTCTAGTGCCTCCTTGCGCCATTGGTGTAACGACGCAAGGCTTTTGGCTTCCAGGTCCCATGGCGCAGTACCGGCTAGGAGCCTTGCCGCTTCAAAGGAAACCGTACGGTATCCCCTTATGACTCTGACGGCCATCACTCGCTGTGGACGCCGCAGTAAGGTGGCATTGCGGGCCGTCAGGGTCGTCGCCCAAATAGGGGCCCCGTATAGGGCCATGGACCGTACGATTCCAACGTAAAGTCTCCTACAGGAGGCGTCGGGCCCCCCTAAGTTCAGCAGCAGTTGTGAAAGAGCAGCCGCCGTCCTCGTAAGTTTGGGGGCCAGATTCCGGAACTGATAACCGAAATCCCATCGACTATCGAGTACGAGCCCTAGATATCTCATCGAGGGCTCGATGCCGATGCGAACGCCTCCCACGATAAGGCTAGATCCCGCTGGTGGCCTCATCCGAGGCCCGTGAAAATAAAGGGCCTCCGATTTATGCAGGGCCACCTCGAGACCCAGCCGCCGAATCCTTCCAACGACTTGAGCGACCCCGGCCGTGGCTTTTATGGTAGCCTCGCGGTATGTCTTGCCTCTCGCCGTCACAAGGGTGTCAAGCAAGTGACGGCGACACCTCCTAAAAGCACTCCGCGAAGCACCCAGTCGTAACCGATGTTCCACAAGAGTGGTCCTAACACCGAGCCCTGTGGAACACCGCACGACATATCTCGCCGACCGTAACCTGCCCGACTCGTGTAGATAAAACAATACGGCGGAGGTAGGAAGGAACTCCGTGAAAAACTAGCGCCTCTCTGATGCAAATCCAGGGCAAGGTATTAAAAGCGTTAGCGATATCGAGTGACACCGCCAACATCACCTCACCTCTGGATGTTGCTTCCTCCGCCAGAGCCTTTACACGCATGATTGCATCCACGGTGGAGCGCCCCCGGCGAAAGCCAAACTGGTTTTCCGCCAGGTCCGGCCCCACTCTCAACGTACTATCTACATACAAGTTTGTTTGCTAACAGAACCCTCGTTGCGTGAGTCAGACTCGCACTTGTCCAGTTTTTTTTTATCAAGTATCAATATCAACGAATTAATACACGAGCTTTAATAATTTTACTTAATTTGAACTTTAATCAATATATAACAAAGTAATTAACAAGTTGCTTAAAAGTCAGTTGTAAAAAACTGTAGAAATGGACTGCGATGGTCAAATTATTTAAAAACAGTCCCCTTTTTCCGGTCCTTAGTCCGACTAATTAGTGATTCTCGCTTTATATAAAGAAATATATTTGAAAACAATATTTTACTCTGTAACTGTAGCCGTTGCATATAAATGTAGCAAGCTAAATGAAACCTGGTAATAGATATTTTATTACACCCATTTTGAAGACTTATTAGTTTTTGACGTGACAACGTCTTATAAATTGGTTTGCCGGGTGACACTTCAAGAAACTGCGTTACGCTCCGCTCACGTTATGCGCTCACAATGAGAGCGAGTGAGAGGCACGCGTCCCTTCCACTCGGGCATGGTTATTATTTTACCACTCAAAGTCGTTGTCACGTAAAACTTTCGCCCGTATACCGACTTTACAGGCAACCAATTTTTTTCTTTAGTTATCAAATAACATTTCATGATTCAATCCATTAAATCAAGAGAAGAAGACAGCCACAGTAGTAGTTTCTTTGAGCTTCTGTACCAATATTTTATAAAATACTTGGCAACACAGACATTTGACAGAACTGTCTAAATGTTGCATGATCTACAACGCAATGTTAAAATTTTTAATAAAAATGATTCATAATAAATTAGTACCTACTATAGTTATAAAAATAGTAGGGTGCTCATGTTTCTAATATACCATTCGTGATAATCAATAGTTGTTTTATAAAAAAAAGTTCAACATTACGAAAAACACGTTTTGTATGTGGTTTTATATCTGATGTGTATTTCTAATTTCTGAACGTACCTTGTTTCTGATTGGACGGATACTTATCGTTCAACTTCTGCTAACTTCATTTCATTGACAGTTCATGCGTTTGATACGGCCTTCGCCCTTCGCTCGAGTTCGCTTTGCTGTAGACCGCAGTTGCCGACGAACTAGTTTTGCGCCTTGCCGCGACGTCCGTGTAATGTGACCTGTTGATTTATTACTCATCGTGTTTTTGTGCTTTTTATCTGTGATAAAAATGACATGATGTCGTTAGAAAATGTTAGTGGTTGGCGTTGAGTGTTAGTGTAAAATGGGTTTGATAACTTCAAGGGAGCAGACAATGTTGGACGGACCGGTGGCGTCTGTGAAGAGTCACCATGTACGGCAGCCGTCGACTAGGAACCGGACAAAGCCTCCGATGCCGGACCGCGACGAGCTGGAGAATCGTTTCGTCAAAGTTCTGGTGAGTTTAATCATAGACAAAATTTTGCCGGCTATATGTTTACAAACACGCGATTGTTTACGGTGTGAACGGCAGACGTAACTTTGATATGCTGAGGTGTATCAAAATGTTCAAACATTTGAATTAACAAAGCAACATCAGAGGAAAACATAACTTCTAGATGTTTTAAAGAAGGATGTAGTAAAATGATTTACTTCTTAATTCATTCCCTTTAATTTGCTAACATAATAACTTCTATGACTATGCTTTTCAACATTGTAAGCACAAGGCATGAAAATTGTATAAATTACATAGTGCTTGTATTTCCTGCCTTTGTCATGTTTTCCTGCTGTGTTAATTGTATGGCTGAACATGGTGTCTGCATATTGTTATTAACGTAAATATGAGTACTATTTATACTAAGATTTTAATTACATAGAAGACTTTGCCTGACCTGACTGCTGTTCTATAATAAGTTGTTTGTGCTATAAAATGTTTTATCAATTCTGTACTCCTGTAATACTTTATCTAAATCACCTATCCAACTGTGCTTCCTACACTATCTTAAGATACATGCATACTCAACACAGAGTTATATTAATCAAAAGAAACAATGGTTGATTCAAAATGTATTTCACAACCTGTAAGAATTAACATGTTGAGTGTCAGATGAAATTCCAGTACGACTCCCTAAGTGCTGGCCGCACATGGACTGAAAGAAATTGAACCGGTATATGGTTCACAGATACGCAGGGCTGGCCCCCAGCGCACGACTCACACCCCATACGAATGCAGAGTTGGGAGTAAACATGTTAAAAGGTGGTGTTAGTTTTAAGTTCATTAATTTTAAGTCTTGTATGTTGAGAAACTAACAATTTAATCTTGCAATGCCCGAAATGGGTAAACCATTGATACTCAATATTAATGTAACATCTACAAATATGTGCCTACACAGTTTACAAGAAATGTCTTTTCTTTGAAAGGATAGGTTGCTGGCTATGGAAGGCTAGGAATGCTAGCTTAGGTCTTGTCTCAGTGAAGCTATTCCCATAATTATATGTATATACTAAACTCCAAAACTGTGACTCAATATTTCTTTGCATCACCCAGAAAACCCAGTAACTCCTCCTCCCATTGTCATCTGCAGGGTTACCTTGTACTACTCATAAGGTTCCAATTTTCCTTATTTAAATATCACTAAACTCTTTATTAGTTCTAATTTTCTTTTCCATCAAAGGGCATTGCAACAAGGGAGTCACAAAACGCAATGCTAACCCCTTATAAAAATGTTAAATGCATTTATTTAAGAATGTACTGGATAGTCATTTGAAAAACCTATTTGTAAGGAGGTTATTCAAAATTTGAGTGTCTCCATTATCCCTGTTGGGTATATATATATTCTGGGTTGAAACAGCATTCCATAAAGTATTGAAATCCTAAACTACAAACCTCTTTACTACATCAGTAGGCATATTGTTCAATGATTTGTTTATAAATAAATTAAAATGACATAATTATCCTATTCTGCCTGTATTATCCTCAAAATAAATAATATGAGGTTTACAGTTTTAAAAACAATGTAATTCGACAGAAACCTCCTCTCTAAACTTATAAGCATAATGATGATGAAGCATTGTGAAACACCAACAAAATATATAGGTATATCAATTGTATATGAAAACAAAAAATATGCTTCCTATCAACACAGCTGCATTATCTCTTTCCTATTTCAAAACATGATATTGCAATTGTTCCTCTATGCATTCTATTGATAAGACAAACCCAAATGTTTCATTTCCTGCCCTTATCTAGCTGTCACGTTTCTAACATGCAAAGTGATATATGGCTCCAGTCTATTCCACAAATACTGGTGATTTAAACACATGTTTATGTTAAGGCTTTCATTAAGAATGGCATACGACATTAAGATTTGGTAGTAAATTTGACATTCAATAAAAGCTCTGTTGACAGATCTGACAATCAAATGAAAAAGTGCCTAATCATACTTTGAGCAGTTCAAAATATACTTGACAAGAGATTTGACATACAACTGATTAATTTTTATGTTAATCAGGCTTTCAATACCCAGGTGTCACTAATCAGAAAATTATAATTTTTGGAATAGGATCCACAGTGTTGGTGTTTCATGCTTTCTTCCTATTTTTGAATGGATATCATTTAATATTAAACTTAATATTGCATATATAATTTTTTACATGCGAGCGAAGCCGCGCGGGAACTGCTAGTAAAAAATAAATCATCACTGTGATCAAAATAATTATATTTTAATCCTGTACTCATAAATCTAGCTAGTAAATCTTAAGTGAATCAAACTAAAACATTGCTTGTAGAAGCCATCTAGAAAATATCTAAACCTACACACTTGATACTTTTTTTAAGTTTATTATACATAGAAATCTCTAGACTAATTCAATATTACATTCATGCATACAAATGCAGTAAGCGGATGTCAAACCTGTGACCTCTGAAGTCCTTTGCAAGTCATTTAAATTGTAAAAACAGCCATGTATAACAGTGTTCTGGAGTAATCAGTTGGTCTCTTCCAAGTGGTGCTGCATAGAGTATATTCTTAAATGGACGTTTTGTCACTGTTTCCTAGTCACAACTGGTGTTGGTAAGTGTTTATCCATTCGCCATCAGTAACTGCGGAGGTGCTTGGTTTCTCAACTCAAAAAAAAAAAACTGTCATGATGCAGTTCATGTCACTTGTTGGCAGTGATGGGCAAAAAGTAATACGATTAATAATTACAAACTACAGTTACATTGTAATTAGTTATTAAAATACTTGAATTTGAAATACATTGTAATTCATTTCATTGCACACAATCTATACTAATTAGACTTGCAACAAATAGTGTATTCGGCCACATGCTGAATACCGAATATTCTGCAGGCTTCCTGGCCGAATAGCCGATTATTCGACAAAAGTATTCGACTGACGCGTTTAATCGATATTTTAGTTTTTTGTTACTTGTTTCTACTTTTCACTGTTTTAACGCCTTCCGCAATGACCCACCCTAGCGCATCTATCTTTTATGGATTGCTACAGGGAGTATTCTGCAGAGAAAGCATAGCCCATATCGAGATTTCGAAAGATAAAACTCAGTTGCAACTATATCCGGAAAATTCATAAATATTAGTTCTCTGCAGCACAATCTTCCGCTGCTAAATTTTTATTCGATTGAAATGCACAGACAGATGTTGTTTTTTCACATTATAAAAGTTATTTATGCATGAGTATTTTATTGAGAGAATTAAAAAAGAAGAATACTACAAAAAGTAAAATAAAATTAAACGTTTTCTATTACCAATTATCAGACTACAACAAATAAAACGGTCGACCGAATAGTACCTAGATGTTCAATATTTTGCCGAGTAGTATGAAAGTAGCCGAATAGGCCGAATACCGAATATTTGCCGAATATTCGTTGCAAGCCTAATACTAATATATAAAGCTGAAGACTTTGTTTGTTTGGTTGAATCTCAGGAACAACTGGTTAGAATTGAAAAATTCTTTTAGTGTTGGACAGCCCATTTATCTAGGAAGTCTGTAAGCTATATAACATCATGCTACGACTAATAAGAGCGGACCATCAATGAAAAATGTTGCACAAACGGGGAAAATTTATAAATGCCGATGAAGTTGCGCGGGTCAGCTAGTGTGTTATGTAGATAATCGCTGTAGATTGGATACGTCTCGCTGAAGACGGGGGCTGTGTTATCGCTACAGGGCCCCTATTGATTGTTAGCTATTTTTGTATTATTAGAACACATCTGTCTATAGATGTATGTTTGGTTGTGATGTCTTTTATCTAACCAATTACCTATGTAACAAAAATGATTTTTAATACGACGCATTACATTTTTTTATTTTTATAAATTACTAGCAACCTGCCTCGGCTTCGCACTGGTCGACATCTTCAGCAATCATCGTCATATTTCAACCATATTACACAAAACCTTAATGAATTATACACCTAAACCTTCCTCATGAGAAAACCGTATGAACATCCGTTCGGTAGTTATTGAGTTTATAGCGAACAGACAGACAGACACACGATGGGGGACTTTGTTTTATAATATGTAGTGATGACGCCAATATTCTTTTAATATATATATATTTTTTTAATATACATTCACGCATGTATCCCCGAAGGGGTAGTTAGAGACGTATTGAACCCCCACATTTTGCCAACTATAATTTGGCCCCACTCTCTTAATAGGGGCAAGCCTATTGCCCGCAACCGGGCCCTATGGAAATTAGAGATGGGAAAATTGTGCGTATATTAAAAAGGAAAGGTAGGTAAAAAGGGAAATTAGATTGCTTCAAGACCTACCCAACACCACTGTATATAAGTGCCACATATTTAATAGGGGCAAGCCTATTGCCCGCAACCGGGCCCTATGGGAATTAGAAATGGGAAAATTGTGCGTATATTAAAAAGGAAAGGTAGATAAAAAGGGAAATTAGTTTGCTTCAAGACCTATCCAACACCACTCTATATAAATGCCACATAATAATATAATATTGACAAATGTCTTATTAAGCCCCCACTTAAAATATGTAACGCTCGTGGTTATTATTAATAATATGAGCAAAATTGTTTTCCTCCGACTTTTGTATTGTTTGAATTGTTCTTGGTACTGCGTTGCAATATCAGTAAACATACAAATATAGTGCCATATTTATGGCGTGAGCATTGATTACATTCAAGGTCTTTCCAATGTTGATAATAAAACCAGATTCATTATTATAAGCTTTTATATAATGTAAACTAATATTATGAAGCTTAATTCCTTTTTTTACGTATTAATCGAAACAAATATGTTTTGTTGGATAGTTGCTTGTTTGGAGGATTTTTAATAAATATAAGATATTATCCCTTCGTCGATGGCGATCACACGATCACTTCGCGTCTTCGCTGTTTCATTTGTGATCATTTGAAAATGTTACAGCGAACGATGTAACATTTGTAATTATTACGGTAGTCGACGCTGCAGCATCATTAGTAATTCGCGTACTAAACGCTAATTCATTACAGGGTCTCGTGACGTGGTGATGAAGTGTCATTTGCGTATGATAAGCGGCTAGCGTGGCTAAAGAACGTTAGTACAGATTGGTCATAAAATTTGTTGATGGGATTGCCCTTCACCCGCAGTAGGGTTAGCCGCGAAGGTGTGTTGCCCGTGGGTGTTTGTCGTCATCCTGTTAAAGTTGTTATTGCAGGATTTTTAGTATAATGAGAAGCCCACTCGGTAGTCTATTACAAATACTAGTGAGATTGTATTCATAGAATCAGTACCTTCATTATTCTAGTAAACTCGCTCAAGACACTATATCACTTTTGAACTGTGGGGTCAGTTGGAAGTCGCACTGTGTCAAACATGATGACATTTCATAAGTATCAAACTTAGCCAATAGGAGCTAAATCCAAACTTTTTGAAAAGTTTAAGAAGTATCTCGATAATGTGATAGGTACAAAGATTTATAGGGGAAGTAAGTAAGCTTTCTTTACTCTCCACATAGAATTGATCGTCATACCTGCTAAATAAAAGTTATTACAGTAAAAACGATAGAAATTTTGAAACTTGTGTACCTGTATGTATGACTTTAGCTACGAAAGCCTTAACTGTTTAGATTACAAGCCAGGTTTAACGAAAGGAAGAAGTTTTTGTAAATTGACAACATAATCCTCAACCACCTTTATTGCATATTTGCTAAAGATGTTATTAACGTTTGATCGCACATTACTAGTTAGTATTCTTGGATGGATATTAAATTCTTGTGTTCACTGTGTGTTCACTGCCAAGTGGCGTCATATCATTTTCGAAATATTAACCATTCAACCTTAATTGAGTCTGATGCTTTACCCAACTTAGTGGTTAAGGACATAACAGGAACTCGAAAATTCCTGAGAAGAGAACGATGAAATTAACAATAAAAACGCCCAATATACCAGCGGTCAACGCTGTTACTAGAATACGGGTTAATCAATTCGCCTTTGACCGCAATCCGTCCGAAATATTCGACCGGCACAAAGCAAACAAAGACTGCCCTATACAACAACAGGAAGATAACATTAAGACAAGGTCGTTGGTTGGTTTTTAATAAGTAAATGACAAGTGAGTGAGTCATCAGACTCGTGAGCCACCGACATGACGTAGTGAAATAGGTCAGCGAGGCCTCGTAACGAGAGTAATCAACAGGTTCAATAAAACAATGAGATATTCAAGAGGATACTTTATGCCACTGCACATCACACACAGAACTTGGCTAGAGACACTTTCCTAATACTAGTTGTATTAGGCGAGTTCTAAAATTGAATGTCATCAATTAAATGTATATCAAACTGAACATATAGGGCAGTGTTTTTTTGTAAATAACTTGCATGCTTGCGAAGAGTGAAGTAATAAATATAGGTTCTATAGGTAAACAAAATAATTACCCAACAATCTTTACAAACTGACTTCAAAAACGCATCCAAAATTATGAAATTATTTACATCACCCCACTAACCTCACAGAAATTAAAAAATAAATGTTCATATAAATACTTCAGGAAGTCCCTCACTCTTCTTCAAGTCAGTTAATTATTTAACCACTATTATTATTATGTATTTCCTAATATTACGTTTCTAATGCCCCTGATTTAATTGAATATTGTGCAACTGCTTTTATTATTACGAGCACAGCCGGACGAGGACAAATTTCCTGAACTGTATTATAGTGTTCTATATACCTAGTTTTACTTTTTACACGCTTTATATTAGCTTCACTTGTATGTTTGTAACCGACTCCTTTGGGTGCGATTTTGACCCACTTTAAACGCCAGATTTCATTCAAATTTTGCACACGTGTCAAAGACCGATGACAATGCAATAATTCGATTTATTTTTTTATTTTTTTTAGTTGAATTTTCTATAAAAGCGTGTTTTTTAGTTTTTTAAACTATAATTATTTTTATTACGATTAGCGAATGTAGTTTTTACTTGAAATGGACGACAAAATAAATGTACGTAATTCTGGCTATATTATTGTACAATGAACAACTATTATTGGATTAGAAGCTTACGGCTAAATACTCAAACACTATATTACATAGTAAGATGTCGTTCTGCCCTTAGGATGTAAAATTTTTAATACAAGGTTCGATGGTTTAAGACTGAGGCATACGTATAGCAGGATTTGCAGCAAATCAAATATAGGAGACTATAGACATTTTTGACGTCCGTATAGTTGTAGGAACCTTCACGGGCCATTTGGCTCTGAATCGGCACTTATTTACAATCAATGCGACAAACAGCCCTCTATGCAGAGGCTATCTTAACGCGGAGGAAACAACCTCCCACGTCATCCTGGAGTGTGTGGGAGTGGCCACACAAAGGGCAAGTATCCTCGCGAGTGCGAGGTCGCTCCTGTAAAAGTTCTGTGCTTCTGGGAGGAACTAGGCTGGCCAAGTATGAGTTTTATGCGGAAACAGAGCCCTATACTAATACCAATACCAGCCCTTATGTCACTATGATTATAATTAGTACACTATCAACGTGACCCCACTCGAAACGGTGTTATGAAGAAAAAAAAGTGCTAAATAGCCTAAATCTATGCAATGCACACGTGTAAGTTTTTATCGTGAATTTTCAATGAAAACCACAGGGTATACAAGTGACTAGTTCAAGTAGGAATTTCTACACACAGTTTACAATTAAAAACCCTTGTCCCAAGATAGTATCTTATTTTCTCTTTGAGACGATAATTTCGTTGTCATATGTCATAGTTATTAACGATCGATCAATATAGTCTATCAGAGTATTAATAGCCTAATCAACAACCAAAGATCAATGTTATAAAGATAATAACATCCATATATATACATCGTTTGATATCCATTTGTGAATTCATATTGCTGCTTATAGCCTTATAGACTGGAAGGATGTTTAAGGAAGTGCTCAAATCTGCTTATTATTCGTTTATCTTGAAGGTGATCGTTTGAGAAGGTTCTTTGTTATAAACTGTGTGAAATAAAATATACTTATTTTGAGTGGGAACGTATTATTAAAATTTTATTATATCAATCGAAAGAAATTTAAAAGCACTGTTTATATTGCTTGTGATATCATATGTCGCGGAACCAGTATGAATCCCACCAAAAACTGCGGGAAACGACTACATAGCTAATTTTAGAATGTCAGTTGTCAACTTTTTTATTTGCAAAATGTAGGGATTGACAAAGAGATTTTTTAAATAAATAAAATCTCCTTTCGTGTTATTGTAAGTGAATCATAATGCATGATAAGTGGAATTTTAGAATGGAAGTGAATTAAAATAGATCGATCCCAACAAAAAATCCAGTATTTAAGTAGTGATTATCTGGACAGATTGTTTATAAATTTTTGCGACTTGTATGCGTATTAGGTGTGTATATTAACCTCTGTGTATTGTACTGCTTATGCAACGATCTTTGTCCTATAGAATTGTTTGAGAGGATGTTCATAGTTTTTTTTTCCATTGTACTATTCGTCATCATTAGCATCGTGTTAAAAAAAAAAATATTATTTGCGCTCGCTCTTTAAGTAATATTTACGAGACTTTTTAACGTTGTAAGACAAATTTGTAATTAAGATTTCTACATTATCTGTATTTTTTTATTCTTAACTGTATACTCTATTACATCAGTTGCGTCAAGTACTTGCAACCGCCTGCTCATTCTAAAACTGTACTGGTTGCGTATCCCACCGCTTGTCATACAGGTTTTCTATTAATCACTCGAGCGACTCATGCGTCGCTGCATTCCACATGTAAGAGCATGGGGTGCCTCGCCAACGCCATGTTCGTTCAATTAAACGATTATTACTTCGGTTAGAATGAGTTTAGACAGCACTTGTGTAGGGAGAGATAACTAAAAGAAGTAAATATAGGTACTTAAATCTTTGGATAAGAGCATTAGCTTGGTCCAGGTGCAAAGTCCAGGCCCTTTCCAGCCTAGATCCGCCATGAACGTAGATGTAAATAAAAAAAAACCGGCCAAGTGCGAGTCGGACTCGCGCACCGAGGGTTCCGTAAAATATTTTTATTATATGATGCAACTAAAACTTTACTGTTTTCGCAATTTTTCCTTTATCTATGCTATAAAACATTGCTTTCTACCAAATTTCAAGATTCTGAGTTCACAGGAAGTACCCTGTAGATTTTGATACCCTTGCGAATGTCGAAAATTTGCGAAAATTGCGGCATAAACGGCTGTATCTTTTGATTGCGTTGGCTTAGAAGTTTGATTTTTTCACAGCTCCAAGGGACAGTAGACCTGAGTATTTGATATAAATTCCAGCTTGATACCTCCACGCGTTCCTGAGAAAAAGGGTCTTGACAGACAGACAGACGTTCGGACGGACGGACAACAAAGTGATCCTATAAGGTTTCCGTTTTTTCCTTTCGAGGTACGGAACCCTAAAAATCTAATGATGAATACCGAATGTAAACTTAATCGTGATAATATTTATAACGTACAAAACTTACCCGACGTTTCGGTCGATTTTATTTTTTTAATTTAAATCATACCAGCAACTTGGGTCACACATTACTGGTATTCTTCTGGTTCACGTCGGTAGTGCACTGGGTGGGGTTCGAACCCGCAACCACTCGATCGCAAGTCGTCTATTACAATGACAGTGCTAGTTATTTAAAATAAACCATGGTCGAAATTCGACCACCAGGCGATCTCTAGTCCTACTAATATTATAAACGCGAAAGTTTGTAAGTATGGATGGATGGATGGATGGAGGTTTGTTACTTTTTCACACCAAAACTACTGAACCGATTGCGATGAAACTTGGTATGTAGATAGCTGGAGACCTGAATTAACATATAGGCTATTTTTTATTCCGATGTTCCCACGGGATTGGGACTTACGCGGGTGAAACCGCGGGGCGCTGCTAGAATTATATAAAACAGCACATGACATGTATAAACATGTACTGTTTTGCATTCAGTATTACCCCATTTTGATTCATATCCTAAACCACAATTAGCCAAGGCGACAACAAGGTAAAGACAAACAGGATGCCATTGAAATATACATACAATAATCATTTTATAAATGCTGAAATATAATAGTGATTTACGTCATATTTATTGCTGATTTACGAGAATTATATGACGTGACTCAAAATTGTAGATATTTTTTATGACGGTGACAGGTCACCTTAAAGTGCAAAGACGTTTTATCAATCCATCGCGAAAGATAATGACGTTTTATCGAAAGGGTAAGATAGAGTAAGAGCCAATTTACTCTGTTAAGCGGTATTGTACTGATTTAGTAATAATACAAGTATACAATGTATATGATAAACTAGTAGTCTGCACTGAACGGTTACGCACATTTTTGGTATGGCACAAAAATAAACACTGAAAAGTCATGGATGGATTTTTTCTTACAGTGTTGTAGTTCCGAATACGTAACTGTTAAAATAGAGTAAAAAATATTTTTCTAAAAATCGGTTTCATATAAATTGAATTTTTAAAGATCCATTATTACGTTTATAACTTTTATAATGTACCGCCAACGCATCCTGCTTCTACTACAGACTCTAAACGACAACTTGTCTCTGATCGCATCTATAGTATTGTTAACGATATTTGTATGTATCATGTCGCTATTTAATTTAATACATATTGGTGCTTTATTAAATTCCCTCAGATGTAAACCAAACAACGTGTTTTAATGTTATTAATAATAATATTTATAATATCTGTAATGGATTATACAGATTAAAAAAAAATCTATTGTAATTATATTTTATTAATTAGCTTTCAAAATGAATGATTCAAAATGAAACGCCGCAATAAACTGCAATAGCTAACTTCACTTAATAATTTCAGTCTTGAGCTTGTATTTCTAAATTTTCCTTCAAGTAGATTAGCCTTAAAATTGAAATATAATA
Source organism: Euplagia quadripunctaria (assembly GCA_963859945.1). Classification (NCBI taxonomy): domain Eukaryota; kingdom Metazoa; phylum Arthropoda; class Insecta; order Lepidoptera; family Erebidae; genus Euplagia; species Euplagia quadripunctaria. The sequence goes on from OY982570.1 coordinate 21,108,748, forward strand.
ACAGTCTGATGCCTGATGCGACCACTTGACTGATATGATTTTCAATGTCTACTAATTTTGGCAATACAACATTCAATCGAATTCATCGTTAGTCGAATGATTCCTTGCCATGACTAGACATAGCATAGACAAGCTATGGGTTCCTTGACACAGGTATAAAATATCAGACCCTTCAATTACCTAAATTGACGTCATAAACTGCCTTAACAAATTTTTTACCATACGTCATTTTGTTTGAACAACCATCTTGGTTGAATCAGCTTTCTAATAATATAATACAACCCTACAATACTCTTAACCGACTTCAAAAGGAGGAGATTCTCAATTCGACTTAATTTTATTTTTTATGTATGTTACACGATATCTTCATCATGTGTAAGCCAGTTTCATTAATTCTTTTTTAAATTGAATTGATTGAACTCAAGGCCCCATTTTGCTTAAAAGAAAATATTCATTGTCAGTAGATTCAGGTGTTAAATAACATTTTTTTCTAGTCAGTTGTTAAAACAGGCTTTAAGTCAATGTAACGTAAAAGATCCCCTGTTTCGTTATATGGTTTGCAAGAACTGTTTACGACAATAGTTACCCAGAATCAGGGGAATCTTTAGGGCTATTTTAGTGCCTAATACAGCTTTCGGTATAAAAAACGGGTCTAACTCTGTGTTAACATGCGTTAACGCCAATCACTAGTATTGGCAGTCACGGATCATGAACCTTGACGTCTTTACGAGTCTTGTTCCATACTTTCCATAACACTGAACGTCCAAATAAACGCTTACATCAATCAAGTAGACATTAAACTAAATGTGAAGGTATATGCGCAGTTGATTCACAAGCATTCGAATCGAATTTGCCATAAAAAACTAACAGCGACATTATTCCTTCGGCATGTGGGTGTGCGACATGATGACATCAAAAACACGACAATGCGACAAGCTGCATCGCGATGTCGGAACAAATCTGTACATTCGCCGCGACCACGACTATCGACTATCGCGTCGAGTTTTTATCGCTTATTTTATACGTTTACTTTATAGCTGTCGGAGATTAACGTTTTAATAAATCTTTTGAGACCTGTTGTTGTTTAATAGCTCTCGTGCACTTATGTCTTTTTCAATATTACATGAGCTATAGTTGATTTTAAAATTTATTACTCGCGCACTCTTTTTTTTGTGTCGCATACAGAGAAGACGAGTTAATTGTATTAAGTTTTTATTCGTTGTCATTGAATATTGTGTCATTTTGTTAACTACATGTGTATAATATTATTTTATAGTTTGTCTTAGACAGTGTTTGAAATGTTTACCTCTTTCATATAACAGACGTAAAAGGTATTTTTATTCAATGAATATCTGGTAGGTTACCACATCATAACTTCATCAAATATTTTTTTTCACTTGCAACAGTATTTCCCAATAACTCATTAATTGGGTTTGCGGGAAAATCGTACACTAATTAAAAACTACATGAACTCATTAATGTCATGATATCGTTACACTGTTGAACGCAGCGTTTCGGATATAGTAGCGTTAGCGGCTTAGCTCACTAGGTTGACTAAGTAAATGCGGGTTTAACAGACTGCATAAGAAATGTAAGGCAAGTTTGAGATTTCACATCTGAACTCTGAGCCATCCAACCGGCACTTCCACCCTACAGGAAGGCTCTACAGTAATCAGGACCGGTGATCTTAACCATGGCATTGTCACAACAACGCATCGAAGTGACTGAGTGGTCCCCTTGGTATCACCGATGACTTGAGCGCAGGCATTATAAACACTTCCCATAATTTATATGTACAGTAAAACAAAATGAGGGCTTGCTTATATTCTTTGCTTTACCTTCCGATAGAAATCGGGTGTAGACAAAAACATTAATTGTAATTAAAACACTGTACAAGCAATTAAAGGTCATCTCATTGTAACCGTACTGTTAGGGGCATCCATTAATTACGTGAGGTGATTTTGGCGATTTTTCGGCCCCCCTCTCCCCCTGGTGAGATGTCGTGAGATTTTTCAAAATGCATACGTTCACGGAAAATAAATTGTAGAGTAGGAGCAACTGCGGTTGTAGTACCATTTACTCCACCCCATTATGTAAAGTAGTAGGGAGAGTCTCCCTACTACTTTACATTATTATACTATTTACATTGTACATTATATACTAATTTAGTCGAGAAACATTTCTTATTTAATTTACCCCAGTTTCGCAATTTTACACTGTTTCTTGCGGAAAAAAATTACGTGATATCTGCCTAGGCCTCACTCTCACCCACGTGAGATTTGGCTCGACCCCCCCTAAATGCCTCACGTAATTAATAGATGCCCCCTTACGGTTTTATATATAACTCGATTAATCGTTCGATTGCTGAACGATTCGAAAGTAAGAAGTCACGTCATCGCAACTACGAGAGTATGAGACATACTTCAATTTGTACCTCTATAACAAACAAGTAAAGATTGTTAAAATTATGATCATCATTACTGAGTTCGCAAGTATCGGTAAAGAGGAATAAACTTGAGAAGATACGTTGAAATATTAATTTGGAATATTCATTATCTTTATACAGCATAACGGTTGCAGTATTTAGGTCTTGTACAATGTTATTTCATATAATAAGGTAACGGTACTTTACTTAATAAATGAAGTTCTGATGGTTTATTCTTAATTAGTCTTTTGATAAATAATTAAAATACTCTTTGATTAATGGATACAGTATTTACGAGAATAACTTATAATACCGCAGTTTGACGTTATATTAAGCCCCTTCATTATACATAAGTACTTAATTACACTCAAAGAAACTTGCCCGTGCATAGATCTCGAATTTCGTGTGATCCTGAACACCTTTGTATCTGTGTCGATTCCGTCCAGCGATTTCTGCGAAAGAATAACAAACATCACACTCACACGCATACAAACACTCATACACTCACAATCTCTTATATTTGTAATACTAGAGGGATTCCTTCTCAAGATGTCGAAAGAGGTTTGAGGAATATTCGACAATCGGTAGACACAAACGATTACGCTTAACACGATGAATGAGTTACGTAATATATAAAGTTTATGGATGCGTTTCCGTCCACTGCCCCCGTTGCGTGTAGGATGCGAACTGCAAGCAATCATTAGTAGTAATGAGGTCACATGACCTAGTCATAATAAATAGTTGACATCTTCACTAATTTTAAGACTGAAGTTTGTTTTTTAACCGACAAAAAAACGGAGGAGGTTCTCATCCACATGTCCTGGTGGTTTGGCTGTCCTCGTTAGTGTGCCATGTTTGAAATTTTATTTCTACGATATTATTAATTTTATATTGTCGTTGGACCTTCTTGCCCAGTTTTCTCAAGACAATCTTGTGCGAGAAGCTCTATGTAAACGCTTCCTAAAATTTTTAAACATAGGGCCAAGTGCGTGACGCATGCATACATAGGCGGAACTACCTAACTAGGCGATTTGTTACTTAGGACGAATTAGTCGCATAAAGTTACAAATACAAATATAAAGACGGCGTATATGGCGTTTAAAAAACGTAAAACTGTTAATCAATGTTGCCAAGTTTTAAATCAATTACAAGGGACTGCCCTGTAAAGATTCCTCACAAGATTTACTACCCATTTCGATCAAGTGAGCAACAAGCTAAACATACTCCATTATCTTCAAGTCATGATACAGTATCCATCAAAGGGAAACAGAACACCATGTATCCAGTTACAAGGTAAGCGATACCAGGACATGACAATGATGGCGTGTGGCCAACTGTGTCGTGACGTAGCTAATTGTATGGTGTGACTGGTTAACAAGCTTTTAATTGATCAGGTTTTTGCTTGGTGGCTGGCCTTCTCGCTGTTGATGGGGTAATGAGTTGTGTGTAGATTCGACCTCTTTGATTGACCGACTTCAGCTTTACTTTGAATATGCATGCTTCAGACGGTCCCATCAAAACTGAGCCAAAAGAGGCTTATTTTTGTTTTGATTTATACCATCCGGACTCAATATGGTTACATTGGAGATAGATACATCGGGACTTAATCGCATTCGCAATCGCATTGTAAGGTACGATACCCCTTTGATTAACGGACGTTTCGACCGAATTGCACCGATCGTGGTAAAAGTCTATGGCAACTCCGCCCGTGTATCTATCGGTGTATCAAAAAAAATCGCGAAAGTGTTTTTTTTTCTTTATGGAATAGGGGGCAAACGAGCAGACTGGTCACCTGATGATATATGACTACCGCCGCCCATGGGCACGTGCAACTCAAGAGTCACAACTGCGTTGCCGGCCTTTAAGGTGGGGGTAGGAGAAGGGTTGAAGAGAGGGAGAGGGGGGGAGGGAAGGGTTAAGGCCTCCGGTAACCTCACTCACTCGGTGAAAAGCAAATTGCTTCACTGCCGGTATTCTGTGGCCGTGGTATCACACCGGTAGAGCCGGCCCATACCTGCCGAAGCATGGCTCTCCCACGACAACAGTTTAAAGCGATCAAAGCAGATGAGTTTTACGGTAGGTATTGTTTCGCAGGTTTTCTCGATTAAATAATCATAAAAGTATTTTGGTAGTAATTTACAACTTTCGTCCTGAACCTTAAACCGGTTAACGTTCGACATATAATAAAGGCAAAAAAGTCCCATTAAAAATCACCTGTGAATAAATCGGACACAGCTGTGTTTCATTCTTTTCAGAAAAAGTTGCAAAATGTGCCGTAGTGTCGAGGGCAAAAAGTCTACCTTATTAATTATAACCTGTGTACAAGGTCATTGATAATTGTCGTGAGTCAGATGAGAATATGCGGATAATTACGTATGACATGCGAGTGTTGTTAGTTAAGAATTAAGAATTTCGTAATGAAAATGTAGTCCACAGTACAATGGTTTTTGTCAAGAGCCGTCTTTCTAATTTGCTTAAACACCGGCAGTATCGAATTTGACTTACCAATCTTTAGAAGGTATCAGACAAGCAATGTATATTGTCTTAAGTCTCGATTGTGAATGCGCGCAATTTCGAGAATATCACGCGCACGTGATCGATTCTATAATAGTTGGTGGGGTGGTACTTCTCCAAGCTGTATAATCTAAGGGTCTTGGGCTGCCCTTATAAACAAAATCACATTCAACATTCCATCCATAAAATTCACCGTAAAAGCAATGACATTACAAGACTTGACGACGAAATTATGATTGTGTAATGTTTGAATTGCTCAACAGTTTCTTTAAAAGGACAAGTCAATTGAATTTATTTACACTTTCTTGGTTCCTATAAACGTTTTAAATCAGTTGTTTCCTCATAACCAAGAACACTATGATTTTAAAATAAACATAAAGGTTATTCCTTAGTGCTCATAAAACTACGCGGGCGTAATTTTTCTGTGTCGTTTGTATTTCTTTGAGATTTTAATTCGTAATTATAACAGACTTATCATGTATTTTGTATACTGTTAATGGTTTTTTATTAACATCATGATGTGTATGTATTATCTGATATCTAAAGGCAGCATAGTTGGTTTTTAAAACGATTCAGTATCAATGCCGACTAAATGTAATTTAAATAATAACAATGAATAACTTAATAGATAAGAATAAGCTGCTGCAACTAGACTGCTGATAAATATACTTATATATTACTAAATACATTCATATTATAGATAAATTACACCCAGACACAGAACAAGTGATCATGCTCATCACACAATTACCCACGACCTCTGGCTCAGCTGTCAGAACCACTAACCACAAGACCTACAAGCCCGTCAAATACATTGATCAAGTCACTGGAACACAGTGCCTGATGCTTTCGAGCGATCAAACGTAAGAAATCTATGATTTCGGAGCGTTCTTTCTGATGTGTGATCCGCCTTAGGAAGAAAGGTTAACTGTAGTAAATTATTAAGTTTTCCCTATGTTGCTTGGCAGTTCTGAGTATGTCATGCTCGCCTAGAAGTCCTGCTGATGGTGACGTATATGTCGGGTCGTTCGGCTCCCTTCAATATGGTCGATCTGTACGATGGCTGACGTGTACGTCATGCTCGTGAACGGGTGCTGTTGTTCGGGGCTGGTCATCTCCAGACTGCTATTACTTGAATGTAGTAGTAATTTGCACGTCTGTTTATAGTTTAGAACCATATGTTACATTGTATAATATATTATAATGTAACCAGATAATTGCAAAAAACTTGTTGTGTTGTTGGAGTTTCTTGCCTGTTCTTCTCCATAGGGATCATATTGGTACAAGCAACTAACTACCTTCACGACTGACTTAGTCTGAATGACTCCTACTCCTGAAAATTCAGAAATACCTATAATTGGTTTAATTGGAATAAATGGTTTTGATTGTTATGATTTTGAATAACTATAAGAACTTTTCTTTAAAATGAATAGTATCAAGACATAAATGCGATGAAATTCCAAAAAAAATGCCGTCAATAGAAGAAAAAACAAAGGATTTGTGTCAAAAAGGCCTTTGTAATCGTTACGTAAATAATAAGCGTTAATATATCACTATCGAGTTTGACATTCATCAACACACAATGCATAGTCTTCCTCATCTGTTCGGCTATTCATAACAATACAAGAATAACTAGATATAATTTTATCGCGTATAATAGTCATAGATAACATTCCCACAGAGCATCGCAGCGGCACTTTTGTACGGAGTTGTACTGGCAAGCGTGTGCGGCGCACGGCCTAGACCCGTCGAAGGTCGCTTTATAATTATTCCATACCACTGTAATGATGTTGGTATTTGTAATATGATTGCCATAATGTTACCATTAACAAAAAAAAAAACAATTTCTATTGTAAAATATTTATGTGCCGATTATGAGAGAGGTATAATTAGCAGCAGAACTGAATAGACAATATAGCAGTTGGATAAAGATACAGACAGCAACGAAAGCTTACAAGTCATCACATCATCGCATTAAAATTAATGAAACCTATCTGATTTTGCACACGTGTTTTCTGAAGTTTTGAAAAATAGTGAAATAGTTTTGCTTTGTTTAAGAAAAATGAGTCGGTCAGTATAATGTAAATTTTGTTTTGCTAATCTTTACATGTAAACATTTCATGTCACGTTGATTATTCACGATAAACTCCTAAACTAATGAACCGATTTTAATGAAATTTTGCACACTGCACACTGTAAAGTTTGATCCAACTTGAGAGACAGGATAGTTTTTATCTCAATTTATAGTCACAATATTTTTTTATTGCAAAATAACTTAGCCACAGCTACGCGTGGCCGGGTAACTAGTTAAATCTAAATATACAAAATGTAATAGCGTCATTTCCAACCCTGAGTAACCCGTAGGTTAGAGTTGTGTTTATTAGATAAAATTAAATAAAAGACAACGCCCTAGGAATGATTGTGTGGCGGGGGTACTTTACAGATATTGAAACAACGGACACATAGAACACCCAGAGCACTATGGCGCGGCGTAGTGGCGAGGCGAACATTTCAACCGTTGCGGTACTCATGTAGTCAAAGTTATACTATTGTTGGCATTACTACGGTTATAATGGAGATTCGTTGTACAGTCTTAAGCGACGAAGGTCCAACAAGACTTTAGAGTAAGAAAGAAGCTCAAAGGATCAAAAGATGTGACTATAGCTAAATAATGGCTCATACAAAAAGTTAAGAGGTTATTATATCTATATTTAGTTACCCGAAGTCACATTCCACGTACTGCTGTTTACTTATTTGTCATAACATATAATTATATACGTTCGCATACATAGATACATATTAGTGTGCGACAGACGGTTAATTACGAATAAATAATATTATTTATAATAGCATATATGTAGTTAGAAATATGAATATGGCCAGTGAAATAAACTGTGATCTTAATGACATTCTCAGACTTTATGTCATCTGCAACGTAAAGAAATCGAGAGCAAGATAATATCGTTTGACTCTTTGTTGTTTTTGAAAAGTTCGTAAGTCCACAATGCGGAACTTTTCATTTGCAACATGAAGGTTCGTGTTTTATGTATAAAAGTGAAAATGTGGATCAAACAGTTTTTTAACACTCCAGTGACCATTTCAATGTTTATAAACAAAGTTGAAACAATGCCTTTTTCCTAGTAAACAAAATTTTATATCTACTTCACCCGTCAATGCCGTGTTGGTGATTAGTGTGTTCACAGACCGTGTAATAGCTTTTTTTCTACTTATATTTTTATTAACATCGCGCAGTAACTATTGTAATTCTGTGTATAAAATATTACGGTCTATGCACAGTTGCACACGGTCGGATTGAAACGATTTGTAGAAAAAGTTTTACAACATAAACAATCCTTCGTGAACGGAGGCCCTTTGCGATGTCAAATTTCTAATTTATAAATTTTAAGCTTATAACGTTACATCAGTATGTTTGTGGAAACTTATAGCACCTTTTTCGTTTCCAATAAATACAATAATGTTACTTGAAAAAGATACATCTTTCATCAATCACCATACATTACTCGCATTACTGGCAGATTAGGCGTGCTTTTTTACATTCTGACTTTCCTGGTCTGAAATTTTGCAAAAAAGTATGCTGGAATTTACAGGCGTCTTGGTGCCAGCTACTTCTTTGCAAAATTTTATAACTGTCTTATCCTAAGTTATTGTTAACTTAGGATAAGACAACAAACATACAGAATTAATTTAACTAATGTGATGTCATTTATAATTCGAAATTAACAACTTTCGAAGGACCAAAAATACTTGGAACCATATAACTATATTAAATGTTACCCTAAGCATTCGTATAGTAAAACTCATGAGTTTGTATTTTCATTTTTAATAAAAATCAGGAGTGTCTTACTCAAGGCATTGTCCTTTAGCCGAGCCGCGTGTGCAATCTCGACATGGCATATCGCGTGTCATTCGCCATTAACTCATCTTATTGAATGAAGAAGATTGAAATCCAAATTGGTCATTTTTTTCTAATTATTAACGGGTATAAAATTGATTTATTATATTTATTATGTAGGTAAAGATTCTAACATCTACGGAACTAGTTCTTGGGAAAGTCTAGAAGATTCTAAAGTTTAAAATTTAAATCACTTTAAAAATAAAGAAAGTTCTCGTCCTTTCAACTACATTTAGCGCCTTAAACAAACTGTTTAAAAACCATACGTAATTTAAGAGTCGTTGTTTTTGTCGGTCATGTGCCGGAATGCATCTGCAGTGGTAAACACTATTATTTGTATAAATAAGTGTTTACGGGTACCTATTATCATCTAAAAAAAGTAATATCCTACTAATATTATTAACGTGAAAGTTTGTGAGGATGTATGTGTGTTTGATGAAACTTGAAATGTAGATAACTGGAGACCTGGATTAACATATAGGCTACTTTTTATCCAAATATTCCCACGGGATCGGGACTTGGGATCGGGAGCTGCTAGTACAACATAATCATGGAAAAGAAATTGCTGAATGACAAATTTCTACGCCTAATGAAAATCACTGGCGCTTATGTCCTAATTAAGATTTAGTGTTGACATAAATGCAGTACCTATTTATGGTAGGTGTTGCTTGTATTGTATGAAATTCAGTATTTAGTCAAATAATTGGATTGAATTACCTTAAGATCATTATTCTCAAACTAAACAGAATTATGATGATGATGAAGCAACCAATTAATTAAACGTGAGTGAGTAACAGTAATTCCATATGATCCTAGACATTAGGGGCGATGACGTCATGCATGTAGTACGATAGCTGCGATAGCGCCCACACAAGATGCCTCTTGTGTAGCAGTTCAATGACCTCCCAACCACTAACAAAAAATGCATTACTTCTTCACATATATTTTGATTGGTAAGAATGTTTAAGATCTTAATAATATAGTAATTTAGAATAATGTTCTGATGGTGATTAATATTTGTGGGTAAAATTATACAGCTCGCTTTCGTTTATTAGATGGTGATCACATTCGCAATAATTTCGTGTCATAAATATATTAAACATTTATGAGTATGTGCTTAAATTAATTGCTAATGGTGCGTGGTATCTGGAATAGAAGTCTGATATTAAATGTTTCAACTTTTATTTTCATTTAATAAATTAAAGAAAATTTAGAAAGACCAAAGTTAAAGTCAAATATCTTCACTAAATATTATAAAACAAAGTCCAACGCCGCGTCTGTCTGTCTGTTCGCGATAAACTGAAAAACCACTGAACGGATTTTCATGCGGTTTTCACTAATAGACAGAGTAGTTCATGAGGAAGGTTTAGGTATATAATTTGTTAAGATTTTGTGTAAATTGATTGAAATATGTTGATGAGTGTTGAAGATGTCTCTGCTACCCGTGCGAAGCCGGGGCGGGTTGTTAGTTTAAAAAATAAGACCAACACTTTTATACATATAGAGACATTGTAAAACAAATTAAGAATACGATACTGCTCACGTTAGGTCCGCGCTGCTTGCCGTCCGATGAAAAAAGTGGCCTAGCAGCACCTCAGTGCGACTTTTTATGCCCGAAATCGGATGATGTGTGACATCACTTGTTTTCTTCACCTACGTTACATAACAGTATATAATATACTTATTTAATATTGTGTTCCTTTCAACTTTGTGGCTGAACATGATTAAATCAGCAACAGTTGGTGCTTGATAAAGAATAAATAGATTATATTTTCTAACTACCTTTATCCAAAATACTACATTTGTCGTTAACCTATTTCACCATAACATTAGGTTTTATTTTATGGAAAAATGAATACCTGCGGTGTACCAGAATGTCAAGCGGAGGTTCACATTAATAAAACCCATAAAAAATTAGGTTACGGCGACCAACGACATTTCTGTCTTATGGTAATATATTAAGGAAATGTCAATATGTATACGTTGAATGCTCTGAAATATAATAAGTCCCGTTTTTAATGTCACAAGGGGTCTTCAAGCTAAGTCGATATTCAGAAGTATAACGATGATAGATAGTTTTAGGATTGCCATTGCCATTTCTAATTGAAGCCGTTTATAATACCGCAGTTGCACCACATTAGATACTATTGGAGTGCTGTATTCCTGCTATTGATTAAAGTCGCCAGACCTCTGCGAGAAAGAGATAGCGTTGGATACACACAAATAACACCACAGGTCTAGCGTTGCGAGTGTTATAAATACTAGTATCCGCTCACTGTCAGCCGAGCTGTGTGCTCGTTTACTTCAATTAGTTCTAAAACAATATTAGTTTAGTCAAACTAAAAAAAAAATACGTTTTAATATCTCTTGTCTTTATTATCAGATCATCGTTACTAAGCCCAGTGTCTTGTACTCCTCAAAACGAAGCATATGAGCCCAAACTCGGAGGGTTTATAAATAAACATTGAAGAGTTCCACTATCCGCCTCCTGGCTCAGTCATCAGATTAGGTCCAAAATGCCAAATTATAGTATTGTCATCCAAACTACATATATGTACCTACAAAGAGAAATTTCGATACGACAATTATAGAAGTAGCTTAAAATTTACTTCCAAGATCTGTTTTTTAGTTAGTGTAACTCTTAGATTATATATAGGTCCAGATACCGTGACTAGTACAAAAGTCACCGTTTACTTTGAAGCCACTTTTTGGTGCTGTGTGAGTGAACCCCGCCCAACGCGAGTGTCTACGTACAATGTTTATGCTTGTGTGCATTGACGGTTTTACTACCAGTGCATACAGGTTACCCCAAAATTCAGGGACTTTTTTATTAAACATTTTTTTTTTTTTGATGTAAGTAATATTAAATAAATACATTTTGAATGTATTTAAATCAGTTACATATATTCGTTTATTTAATTTTTTCGTTTTTTTCATTTAATTCGTTTAGTTAAAACGACAAATGTAAAATAAAACTACTTAGTAGGAACTATTTATTTATCACAATATTTTTTGGTTTGTTTTCAAGACATTTTTTTTTAGAGTTTCCTCCTTAAGAATCGATTTTCATATAAGGCCGTATGAAAAAAATATGAGAATAAGAGTAATTTTTTTTTATGGTAAATGTAACATAAAAGCTCTTTTGAGTAATAAAATTAAATGCAACTTTATTCACAGGAACAGAGTAACAAAAGGTATTTTGATAAAATAAAGTAAATGTTTTGCCTTGTTTTGTAGGACTTGGATATATATATATATATATATATATATATATATATATATATATATATATATATATATATATATATATTTTTTTTTTTTTTTTTATAAAGTATCAAGAAACTAGCAAAATTTTACAAGTCCTAAGTGCTCTATAGATGTGTTCGTTAGGAGTAGTAATAATAAGTTATAATACGAGTACAATCCCACAGCTAAAGTATCGTTTGACGGACACATTGAACTCCGGGTGCTAGAGTTTAAAAAATAAGAATATTTGAAGGATTCCAGTTTTGCGAACATTAACGTTAAGCATATTTCTAGTCTTTCTATAAATAACAAGTTTGGCAAAGAAAAATATATATACTGCTAGAATGCGTTATGGGTAAATGAAATTCACGTCCTGGCAACATCTCAAGTAATGGCGTCGTAATTTTATTAATTTGAAATTTTGTTCTATTGTTTATAAATACATTAGGAAATAGAATACTTACATATGAAATGTGATGTTCGGACACTTAAGATTATTTTTTGTATAATTTTTACAGAATGTGGCAGCACAAGCAGGCATTTTTAAATATTATAAGTAGCGACTCGAGACGTACTTCAGCGGCGAACGTTCGCTCGCGTGTGACGACTGAGACGCTTATATTTATATTAGACGCTTGTATTTTTTGGCTTCAGTTTTGAGGCACGGATTAGGCATCTGGACCTATATATAATCTAAGGTGTAACTAATAAAAGCGTGTTAAAAAGAACAGATCAAATATAATCAAATGAAAAATTTAGATATCTTTATAAACTAACTGCTATTATGTCACTCTTGATGCTAAATCTGTTGCGATGGTGTCCGAAACCTAAACGGCCAGCGTCTTAATAAAATATAGTTCATTACTCTTCACATACTACTTCATATACTATCTACTACATAACTAATAATGCACACGAAACCCTCATCTTATATCCCTCATCTCCTCGCGGCATACAAACTGTATGCACTCGGCACATCAAAGCATGCACCAGCTGACTGGCGCGGCGGCCATTGCATGACGTCAGCACATGTGGCACCCAGCCCGTGGCGAAACATTTTGCTTTTGTTTCGACAATATACTCGTATTGTCTCGTTTGATCTCTTGTATGAGGATAGTAGATAGGTTATATAAGCTTTCAAGATATTATCTACTTTGTATCGTCGCTGCTCTGCTGTAGCGTGATATTATATAGACTTAATCCTTGTAACAAATGGGACTAAAGCACTATGGAAGTATCTCCAGCGCTCAGACGATCTTGATTAAACAAAACTATCAGCGTAATGCTGTTTTTATGCTGGTGATAAGATTGGCAATGCATAAGGACAATTATCATATCGCAGGCCTATCCTTGTATGCAAAACTAGTTCTATAAAAAAGTCTTTAATAGAAAGATTTTCAAATCTCGTTCTACTCGTTAGATACGATACGAGAGACTCGTTCCTACGAGACCGACAGGTGACAACCGACAATAAACACACAAACAAAACGAAATACAAATATCTTTTAAAATTGTAATTTCAGAGGATATTTAAGTGGTAAGCAAGCAATGCCTCCTGACTGCATGATTATGAATGCCGACACATATGTAACTTCAACAGATATGATTTTATTAATTTTTTTTTTCAAGGTGTGATTGTTTAGAGTATAGACATATATTACACATATTCTGAGTAATTGCTTTACTCTCACTCAATGTATGTATATATGTAAGTAAGTAAATATGCTATAAATCTAATGGATGTTATAGCGATATTAAAATTAAGTTTAATTAAATTATTCAAATCGGTTTAAATCATACTTATAGTAAGCATCTCTAAATAGTACTTATATATTATTTATTTATTATTACATAGGCTTCTTTTACACTACAGCCCTATCATCTATGTTTCTCTATTCATCCAGTGGTTGCCTGGAAGAGATCGCGAACTGCGATAAGGTCGCCAAAACATACATAGCATTAGCATAATAAGTATTTAGATATTAGAAAATATTATAACCTATTGCTCTGTGTACAATAAAGAGTCCATCTATCTATCAATCTGTCCAAAAATCATCCTAAAGAAACCTGTCTGCTACCTTATGTTGACTGCTATGAAAACCATACATTATCCTGCAGTGTTTTTCTTTGACGCATTCACATTACGTCATTGAATGTTTATAATTAAAAATAAACACATCTGCACCAGTACAATACAACCACATAATATATGTCTGTGACTTGTTGGAACATATTTCATTTAAGTAGGCTGTTCTCACGTACATTATAATATGTGTAATAACTTTGAACATTAAACTGTCGCTATGTCTCCAAATTAGTTCGTAATCACAGTAAGACTAAAACATGCATACATTACATTATATTCTATGTGTTAATTCTTGTATTTATTACAAAACCAGCAACCCGCTTCGCACGGGTACTAATTATACACCTAAACCTTCCTCATGAATTACTCTGTCTATTAGTGAAAACCGCATGAAAATCCGTTCAGTAGTTTTTCAGTTTATCGCGAACAGACAGACGCAGCGGGGGACTTTGTTTTATAATATGTAGAGATAAACTTATACGATAATTTTATTAGGTGTACAAAGAGTTGATGAATTGCTGAGAACTCATGCTGTCTAGTACTACGTTACTCGGATTTTATTAAGTTCCCACGCAACATTAAAAGTGTAAAAAATTCTTGCCAATCTTCCTTAGATCGTCACCACTTAATGTCATATCGTAAAACGTTGAATGGGACCGATTTCTATGCTAAGTATATAATTTACACATAGTTAAAATGCAGAACAAAATGATTTTAAGTAGAGAACTGTTTACGATTTGTTTTACTTTAAGTACCGGTTTTTTCTTTGAGAAGTTAACTTGATTTGTTGCCACTGTATTTAATTGGCTAGCGCAGGAATAATGATTTTGAAATTTACATGATATAGTGGCATCGCATGCTGTAGTTACTATCGATATAGAATCTAACTCGCTGGCTGACTTTACCTTACTAATGATTTTAGCGTGTCTTAAGAAGACGGTGTTCAATCACCTGTGCAATACTACTTAATATTAATAAAAAAATTCCATTAGCAACTGATGGATAAGCAAGGAGACGTATTAAAAAAACCGGCCAAGTGCGAGTCGGACTCGCGCATCAAGGGTTCCGCACCATCGTATAAGATATGGGGGACCCCCTTAAATTTTGTAATATTATTTTATTTTAATATTTTTTTCGCGAATGAAGCAAAACAAACTCTGTAAGCATTTCAAGCGTCTACTTGTTGCCATTATTAAGATCGAGAAAAAGAACACGTTCCTAGTAGGGGACCCCCTTAAATTTTTAGTTTATTTTTATTATTTGTTGTTATAGCGGCAACAGAAATGTACATTCTGTGAAAATTTCAACTGTCCACCTATTACGGATAATGAGATACAACCCGCTGACAGACAGCCGGACGGACGGACGGACAGCGGAGGCTTAGTATTAGAGTCCCGTTGGTTACCCTTAGGGTACGGAACCCTAAAAATAAACCTTTAAATTCGATTTTTAAATGTAGATGTCGTGATTTGGTGTAATATTTCTTCAAAACACCTAGTAACTTATATGACTAATAAAAAACGAAAGTGACAACAAAGAAATACCCATGTTATTTTTTAAATACAGGATCAACAACGTTCCATAAAATAATTAACTTAAGGACCCTGTTAAATTGTAAAAATAACTTGTATTTAATAAAAACAAATCTTTATTTCTCACCACAAAAAATATTAACAAAAGTGTTGCAAATATTGTACTTACTTATTTGAAAAATGGCGTAATTCATCCATATATGTTCATACATGTGTGTGGTGAATGTGGAGACTTGTAAATAGTTGACCCTGTCTTCTGACCTCTGGAGGCCTGTATCTGTATCAGAAAACAGTGTTCTGCCATGAGTGTTTTATTTTTATACTGGAATTATTGGATGAATGTAATTCAACAATGTTAATGAACGGGCAATTTTTCCTTAGACATCTGAGTTGAACATTTCCAATAGAGTCATTTTAGAGGTAAGCCCATATGGAAGACATGAGTGCTTACGCCGAAAGGGCGATGTCAGAAGTGGATGAAACAGTCAACGGCCCCTCTTGTATTTAACAGGAAGTGTGCTCAGGGTGAGCTATACTTAGCCGTGACCGTGCCGCAATAAAACAATACGAATTATATAGCTACCGAAATAACAATTCTAACCACTTCTCTTGGTTACTTGTTTGTTTGCGCACTTCTTATCTATAAACGTGTCTGTATATATTATTATACTAGCTTTGCCCGCGACTTCGTCCGCGTGGAATAGTGTATTTATATCGAATCAACAGCCTAAAAATAAGTTTTAAGCTTCTAGCTCTAAATATGACGATACTTCCATACAACTTTTCATCCCCACCTTTCAACCCTTACACCCCTTTTTTCGCATTAAAAAGTAACTATGTCCTTTCTCAGGCTCTAGACTATCTGTGTACCAAATTTATTCATTTAAATCGGTTCAGTAGTTTTGGCGTGAAAGGGAGACAGACAGACAGACAGACAGAGTTACTTTCGCATTTATAATATTAATATAGTAAAGATTAACTAACCGTTGCCCGCAAATTGTAATGTTAAATCAAGCATAAAAACAAACACTTCATGTTCATTATATTAGTATAGATGTCTTCTTCTGCATTCTGTGTGTCTGTGTAACCTTGAAAGTGTTTCGTGGCTTTGCAAGTTATTTCCTCCCGTCTCCTTCTGTTCTCAGCTTCTTTTAGAGTGTTTGTTACCGAGAGACAACTTAGAGCGGTTACTTGGGCACACCAGCGGCTTGATATAGATGTACTGTACTGTAGCATACCGACCTTTTCGGTATGAATGACATTCTGGCATGTGACAAGATAGCCAGCGAATCGCATCAAGCTTTAGTTTGAATTGTATAAAAAACTGACAGGCAGTTTGCCTTGGACATGCGGCTCGAAGAACGACATTAATAGAATGTAGTCAGGATTTTTACACATTGGAGTTTACTCATAGCCGCGAAGTCCAGAGCAAATTGAAAAGAGCAAAATTGAATTGTATAAAAAACTGACAGGCCAAGAAACTAAATTGGGGTCGGCTTTCAGTCTAACTACGATACGGCCGAACTTTGATATTTTACGTGAAGCGACTGCCATCAGACCTCCACAGCCCAAGTACTACGCGATATCGAAGTTCAGTAGTTAGACCAGGTTGTCAGATTTTTCAGGGCTCCAACTACCCCTAACGAAATGCCACATAATGCCCGTGTTAAGAATGGTCACCCATCCTAGGATGACCTGGCTAGTATTACTTAACTTTGTAATATGCTAACCTACTCGGTTATCACTTGGCCACGAATTGTGTTAAAGTAAACTTGAATTGTTTTAAAGTTATGATATTATTACGCCCCACTAGTACTTACTTTATTTACAGCCCCTAGAATTTCGTTGTATCCTCCCATAGTTACACCACTTTCCCGATCCAAGGGAGATTCGTAGCACAAGCGAGTACTACAGTACTGATTACATTGTTATTAGTCTGTTTTTATTTATTTAAATACTATCTAAATGATTTAATAAACCGCCATCTGATATAGAAGATGGGAATGGTAAATATCGTCTGTGCTGGAAGTAATTTAGATTAGCAATCTAAACACAAAGTCTGATTATCACGGACTTTGAATGTGAGTACCCTCTAATCGCTCCCATCACAAATCATTACAAATTCCATCGGGGAACTCTGAAATATGATAGAATAGACAGAATTTGCTTTTGCACCAATACTGTTTGCAATCGAACTATCTAGATTGTCTTATTACCAGTAAAAGCCCAGTAGGAATTCGATAAAAGCTTTTCTTTATTCCCGTATCCTGCTGTTTATAGCCTTTAAGACCACGCTAGCTAAGAAGGATGTGGACGTTTCTGGAGCTATTTTGAGAATCGACGTTAACAATGAAGCTGTATTAACGTACGAACAATCTTCCTAAAAGCTGTTGTTGTTCCTCTTCGCTTGTCTCGAGATGAAGAAAGCAATTTGTCATTCTATATGCTAGTATATTACTATTTGTGAGATATGATGTTAATTTGTTCTTGGTGACAAAATGGGCATATTATAAGCGCAATATTTTTTTGCATTTTTTCTTTGAATATAATAAAAAATTGCACCAAAACAGTATTTGTCTTACCGTTAAATCCCACCTTTTACCACCTTGCTAAGGTCACAAAAACCAACCAAAGTCATTAGGTCTTTATATATACAGCATTCAAGTTTTCATATATATCATAAGTATTTGTAATTTTGAATACCCTAAAGCCTGAACACCTAATTCTAGTGGTGACAAGCTATAAAATTCTTCGAAATGAACCACGGCAATCTCGCCCTCGCAACGCGCGATCATGCTCACGCAATTAGTTATACCACACTGGCGCCGCCGCTGATAGCACGCGCGTCTATTTGTGTTACTGTAGTTGCTATCCCACTTGAATAAAGTCCAATACGGTTCCGGGACAAAATATAACACAGCTTAAAACTATTGTATTTGGTTATGTTACTGATTTTTAGCACACTACTTTCGACTGTCGAGTATACTCAAAATAAAGTGTAATCTTCAAAACGAGGTGGCTGTCTTATTGCCTTACCGTAAGAGTCTATCTATCGGCATGAGTATATTTGTTTTTGTTTTAGTAATATTCCTGGGTAGTTATTGACCCCCACATCAAGTTTTTAGCATTGAGCTTATCTCTGGTTAGAAAGAAGTCGTTTTTGAGAACAGTTAGGAGTGTAATAACAGTAGTCTTAAGACTGAAATCCTGACAGTGCCAAAGAATTGTACAACATGAATCTGTCAGCATCATGTCACGGCACTAGAAGATGCTCATCGCCTAATCGGTCATATGTACAAATCCGTAGAGTGGACGTGGCTTCTACAATTATTGATCATAAGTGAATAGCAAATAATAGTATAGGTACATGGTTTAACCCCTTTTTCTCTATATCGGCTCATATAAAAATAAGTTTCAGCTTGCTAAACAAAAATTCTCTATGTTGTCCATGAGGACTATGAGGTCTAATCTCATATGTCTATGATAATCGTCGGACATAGCACTCCCTACTAGAATGTATCAAGGTATGATTCTCACTGACTAAATATCCGACCAAATAATAATAATAATAAGATCTTTGACGAATGCGTATTATTAAGAAAATATCAAAGCGACATAGTGACAGTCTCTTTCTTCATGCTCATTATTTTTTGGTCGATATTATCAGGAGAAAGTCGACGACTTACGTTACACATTTTCTACAATTTTTCCTGTTTACATCATATAATAGCAAACTCATTTCCTCCTCTTATATCAGTTCCAGAATAGAGTCGCTTTCAAAATTATGACAATTTTATTGTGAACAAGAGCTGAGCGTGACGGAAAATGTACATGACTAAACTATATAACTATTACGCTATGATATTATGTTCACTGTGACGTGTCGGATGGGTGACATTTTGCAATTATGTACGCAATATTGTCATTGCTACGATTACTATGCGGCTTGCATTACCAAGTACGCTTGGGTGACAAATTAGGTTTTACCCAGACCCATTGGTTTAGTTTAGCGAAGCCTGTATGTACTAGTAAACTTGTGAATAGCTAAGTCACCTGAATAGTAATCGTGGTATGTTTTTTTCATACGTTATTGTACGGTGTCGCGCGTTATTCCTTAAAATCCTTAAGCGCCGTTTTTAAATATATCTGCCGTATCTGTTCTTGGAAATAAAACGAACTAATCTCCTTTGAAGTCTTCGCAATCTGTTACAATTACGATTACTCGATTCGTTGCGGGATCAACGTTTATAGGACTTCTAAAAGTGCTTCAAACTGTAACTCGGTGCCCTTATATGCTTTATTAATCTTATAATAGCCTATGTTTGACGGACGTGGGTTGAAGCATGACCAAACCCAATGAAAGTGCAAAACATTCTTTCTTTTCTTTTAATAACTGCGTATTTTTAACCGACTTCAAAAAAGGAGGAGGTTCTAAATTCGACTGTGTTTTTTTTATGTTTGTTACCTCAGAACTTTCGACTGGGTGAACCGATTTTGATGATTCTTTTTTTTATTTGTAAGCTGGTGCTTCCCGTGTGGTCCCATTTCAATTTGGTCCAGTTCTGACAATGGCATCCATGAGAAAACCATATATAAGTCTTTTATGGAATAGTTTTTTTTTGTTGAAGTCGGTTTTTTTTTTTAAGAATTATTATATGCAAAACAAAATAACGTTCCGAATTATTATTATACCATTATTAGACCAAACTGTACCACATAATCTTAGATTCGCAAATACAGATGTTTCCTCTAACCGATTGGTTTAATCAGGATGTTGGTGCTCAGACAAGGTCCCGGCACATCTATCTGACTGCCTAACTAGCATAACGTGACTGCTAGTTTAGATCGACTCCAAATAGGTTCGGACTTCCTCGATACCCCTCGCCTTGAAGCAGCCACGATACTTAGAAATGATTGTTTTAATTGAACAGATGGACGACTTTGCACGATCTTAGAGATAGTCATTGGGAAACATTGCTAAGTGATTAATGTTATAGCCATTTTGAATCGGATAAATACTGCGTCTTGACACTTTTGATCTAATACTTAAGTAGGATCTTCTCTATGAACAGTTTTTAAAGACTGTGTGTTTAAAAAAGATTGCTTTTGGCTTAGAATGTTCCAAGAGTCATAGTAGTCGATTAAATATCTTGAACAAAATTAAATCTGTCTAGTAAAACAAAAATTGTTTCTTATTTGTTTTACTAATTTAAGCATACAAACTAGCTTCATAAAAATCATATTTCTATTTAAGATGTTTGCTGGCTACTATAACAAGGATGTGTTTGCTTGCCGCTGAGGATCCTAAAGGCATCAAAACCTAAACTTTGAACACCATTTTTAAAATAAATCGCCAATAAGTTATACATCTTATGACGAATCATTTCTCTTCCTCGTCTTTATATGTATCAGGGGGTCAGACAATTTAACATAATAACCTAACAGCATGAAGGTTATCATACAATCATATTGAGTATTTAGGCCAAAGCTGACGTGAGCTGTTACGAAATCAATGAACTACAATAATAAGGTCGTATTATGTGGAATCAAGAAGGCACGATTTCGACCGTTGTTCGTACGTTGCTAAATGTTTACCTTGTACTTATTCAAGTATGTACAATTAGTATGTATCTCGCATCAGTTGCACCAGCGAAGGAATTCATGATTTCGGCAATAAAGATGCTATCTGTACAGTAAGTTCACAGAAAAGTCACTTTACGCATCACCTCTTGTTAATAGAAATAAGTTGTTGTATAGATAAACGCACGGACTGCATCGTAAGCTGTCTACTGAAACTCTCGCATCACCAGTGATGCGTTTGCCAACTAAACTCATGGAGCTTTTTCGATCCTAGTCACCAGCAGATATGCAAATACGAAAATTTTACAATCCAATATTTTTATTTCTCTCACAATGTTGCCTTAGAAATAAAATGACAATAACGTACAGCTATGTTACCTACGTAGTTTCCATATTTATTGCGTGAGACTGGTGCCTGGAATAGGTTTGAAAAAACCTGTGTTATAGGTCACGCGGATGATAATAATAATACTCTTTTAAATACCGTGACATTCAAGATAACATTCTGTAGATACGAACATTATACACAAACAATAAAAAAAATAATTAAATGAAATAATCAAACGCTATAAAACAAATTAAAATAATAGTAATTGCAAAGCTTGGGGTACATTGGGTGAATGTGATGGAGTGTGTGAGTGTGGAGTGAGTGTTGTGTGGAGTGAGTGTTGTGTGGATGCCGCTGGTTAGAAGGGTGTGTAAATGTTGTGTAGGTATATTCGAAAAGTTTGATTATAAGTGACGGAAGTCACTACAGATAATAATAGATAGTGCTGTTTGACCACGGGTTTTGTAGGTTGTTGCTTCTACAGTCGACCGGCTCGGATTCTCTAATCATACCTAATAACTTTTTAATAGTTTTTAGCATCAACATCGTTAAGCAATCTCAGTTGCGATCAAAACGAAAACTGCGACACCCCCCAGACTTCTTCAAGTATTCTTACTTAGTATAACTGATGCAATATAACACGCTATTGAACTGTACGTGCGTCTCTAATACAGGGTACTAAGTTTAAACACCTCTAATCCGATAAAGAAGTAAATTAATAATTTACCTAATTCTTACCTTCTTAAAAAAATTGTGTAGATTGCAGTTAAATTATTTTTAGTTACATTAGCTTGAGAGCTTAATCAATAAGATTTATTACTAAACATTTCTACTTCAAATTCCGTTTGTTATATGTATACAAGTTTTTCCCTACCCAAAAATATATCTGTTTAACAGAATCTTAAAATCGGTGAAGTGCACAATAAATGCAAATCCAATCACTCAGCGAAATAATGGCACAAAACATCAAATATTACTAGATCATCATTAAAAGTATAACTTTTTACGATGTATGTAACTATCGATTCATAGCAATGGGTTGAGGGCAAACAGATGGCCGAGTCAGTCGGATCCATGAATAACCCATTGATCCTAACGGTTTTATAGGTTTCAAGAGTCATTTGCCCAGCAATACGCTGGTTGCGAAATGTCATGAGGTAATATCTTTTAAAGTGTTAAGTGATTTCGGTGTCATGGCATACAGATGAATTAGTAAGAGTATTTCGTTCGGGATATAATAATGTAGTTTGAAGTGTTAGTTTTTATCTTAAAAGTGTCTGCGATTGTTGATCACGTATACCGTACTTATGAACGTACGACTGGTTCGTATTATTCTTGTCCTGCGTCTTATAACGTACTCTAGCAATGATTTGATCAAATCCCACTAATATTATAAATGTAAAAGTTTGGAGAGATGGATGGATGTTTGTTACTCTTTCACGCCAAAACCACTGAACCGATTGCGATGAAACTTGGTAGATAGCTGGAGACTTGGATTAACGCATAGGCTTTTTATCCCGATATTCCCACGGGATCGGGACTT
The DNA here is from genome assembly GCA_963859945.1 of Euplagia quadripunctaria. Classification (NCBI taxonomy): domain Eukaryota; kingdom Metazoa; phylum Arthropoda; class Insecta; order Lepidoptera; family Erebidae; genus Euplagia; species Euplagia quadripunctaria. Next base: position 21,131,915 of record OY982570.1, read on the forward strand.
ACGCGGGTGAAACCGCGGGGCGCTGCTAGTATCTATATAATGTTTCTTTTTTTAGGGATGTTTTCTAAAAAAAAGTTGAGTCTGATATGGTTACCCTGTTGCAAAGGTATAGGGTATCACGTCTAGTTTGAATAGAAGCGTTGCCACCACTAACTCCATCGCGGCTACTTTCCCCAACTGAGACAGTGTCCGATTTCCCAATTCCCAACGGTTTGACAAGTTCCAATGAGATATCGAATAAGTTTTCTTTTACCTACTAACTTTTGGTCGGTAGGACGTGTGATTCCCAGAAGGTAGGAAGGAAACGGAGTCCGTGATGCGCGTGCACAATGCAACTCGTATGCGCTAATGGTGTGATTTCATTCCCCAAGCATGCGTTAACGGAATACATTTTTAATAAATATTGCGTCTTTATTTTACTGTTTCACTAATGTCTTAATGCATAACTAAAATGTGTGTAATGGACTCGTTTAACGGTTTGTATGTTTATTTCATAGGTGGTGATTAATAACACTTATCTTATCACCAATAGGTCATGCCAGTTGTTTAGAACTTTTTCTCAATACTACTTACGAGTCGAACACTGCTGAATTTTTACGGCTATTTTCCATGGGATGACAGTACTTCCCCAGTCGAGCACCTTCAATTTAACTTGAAATGAGATATAACTTACTTCCTGTAAAAGCATGACCTCTATTTAAGAAATATTATAATTAATTATGTATTTAAACGGGAATTAACGCGATCACGAAAAGGTATTACATACCTCTGAATTGCGTGCACCGCTGAGCCAGTCAGTCTGTGACCACGGCCAGTGCAACCTGGTCGAAACGTCAGGCAATTCAGAGATATGTAATAACTTTTCGTGATCGCGTTAATTCACGTTTATATACATAATTATGTCATGGAACGCGAAAGTTTAAAAGTTAGTATATTATAATTAAGCATTGAACACAACACTCGTTAAACTAAGTAACAAAAATCTGCTCGTAACAAAAGCTTTCAGAAAAAATACTGTTCCATTTATGCGACCAAAGTTTAAACGCTCTGCAGCTTACTTGAGCACGTTTCGCCTCGTCGATTGCGGCTGCAAGGACTTAAAAGGTTGTAGGAAGAATTTCAGACTCCTTGTTATATTTTTTTTTTAAGTCTGGACTGACTGACTGACTGGACGGTACTGCTACTAGGGATGAGACGAGCTAAGGAATGGTTATTAGATGATATGAGTCTCAAACGTCATCGTCATCATCAGAAATTCTACTACGAAAGTTACATTTTAATCAAAATAATTTTTTTTTAATCTTTGTACTCGTGTTTTATTTCGACATTACTCTACATTCTACATTATTTTTAAACGACTTCATAAAGGAGGCCCTCAATACGACAAAATGTTCTTTTCTGTTTGTGAACCTATTTTCATGATTCTTTTTTCATTGAAAAGGCGTTTGGATTGGGAATAAAAAGTTTGGTTTATAATTATCAGGACGAGTGTTACCTAAAGTCATTCTTGAGTAACGTTTTTAGGGTTCCGTACCCAAAGGTTCCGTAAAACGGGAGCCTATTACTAAGACTCCGTTGTCCGTCCGTCTATCTGTCCTTCTGTCACCAGGCTGTATCTCAGGATGCGTAATAGGTAGACTGTTGAAATTTTCACAGAATGTGTATATCTGTTGCCGCTATAACAACAAATAATAAAAATACATTAAAAATTAGAGACGTATTTTTTGGCTTATAGTATTAAATCTTGTACGATGGTGCGGAACCCTTCATGCGCGAGTCCGACTCGCACTTGCCCGGTTATTTATTTAGACACTAACAGTCAGAATTAGTTACTAAATTTAACATTCAGGCATTTTTATTGAATGCGGCTATAAACATAATTTTCAAATTATTTCACAGTTTCACTTATTAGTTAGATTCAAACCACACGTTCGATAACAGCGAAATTTCAAAGATGTATTCACCTGCTTTAGTTTATATTACTTAAAGATTTTGTTGTCATTATTTTCACTAACTCCTTTTCTGCTTAAATTATCATGAAAAATCGCATTGCACATTTAATTTAATTACTCACGAGCAGGGGTTACGTGTGTTCCTTACCTTACCCATAATGAATATGATTTCGAATTCGGCATTATCGTGTCCCTCTTCTTATAATAAAAATAAGGACAAATGCCCCTATGGTTAGTTTTTCTTAAGCACATTTAATTTAATTACTCACGGGCAGGGGTTACGTGTGTTCCTTACCTTACCCATAATGAATATGATTTCGAATTCGGCATTATCGTGTCCCTCTTCTTATAATAAAAATAAGGACAAATGCCCCTATGGTTAGTTTTTCTTAAGCACATTTAATTTAATTACTCACGAGCAGGGGTTACGTGTGTTCCTTACCTTACCCATAATGAATATGATTTCGAATTCGGCATTATCGTGTCCCTCTTCTTATAATAAAAATAAGGACAAATGCCCCTATGGTTAGTTTTTCTTAAGCAGACCAGTGTCGCACAATTACCGTGCAATGAAATAATACGTAATATATATGTTCATATACACAAGCATATAATGACAACATTGTTCATTGTTTTGTTGTTCGATTTTTTTCTTTTTTTTTGCGAGCAGATGGTAAGTGACTACCGTCGCCCATGGACCTACTCAAAAGTCACAAGTGCGTTGCCGGCCTTTGAGATGGGATTGCGCTCTTTTCTTCTCGATATCTGCATAATTGTCTCAGACAAGCGATCGCTACTTAGCACTTTCTCTTATTTTATTCTTACGATTAACATGTGTATTACTTTGAAAACCAGTCACTAAAACTGTTAATTCTGGCTTGATAAGTGACACACTGTAGTCGACTCTTGAATCTAAATGAAACTTTCAATTAAGCGCTTTATGACTAACTTGAATAACTGAATCTACACACCTGTAACCGTATAATGCCCTATTATACATCACATGACACGCCATGACATGATAAACGTAAACTAAAAGAGAAACGAGCAGTTTGCGTGGCCTTATTCATCCAAAATACGTATATCCTACATGTATTTGCTTTGCCGTGCCATAATAATTAAGTGACCTAAACATATAAATTGTACTTAATTAGTATTTCCAGGTTTCGAGGTTTCTGCACAATATACGTTTGAAAAGCGATACCTGTCAAGGTTTTGTAGCTTTTATTTGTCTCTCTCTTGCTTTATCTATAAACACAAATTCATCATAAATATATCAAATACAATCTAAAAAGGAAAACTATAATCCCACTAATATTATAAATATGAAAGTTTGGATGGAAGGATGGATGTTTGTTACTCTGTCATGCCAAAACTACTGAACCGATTGCGTTGAAACTTGGTATGTAGATAACTGGAGACCTGGATTAACATATAGGCTACTTTTTATCTCGATATTCCTACGGGATCGAAACTTACGCGGGTGAAACCGCGGGGCTCTGCTAGTTGTGTTATAAAAACCCTTGGCCAGTGCCAGCTCATCCTTAGTAAGGATATCCCAACTCGTGTTAAAGATGACATTCTCCTGGACAATGTTTTATAGATTTTATTGATTAAAACCACTTTAATGCTCATTCACTCATTATTTAGGAAACCCGAACTAAAATCGTTACAAATTTGCTAACGTACGTTTTGCTAACCTAATCTACGGACCAGGATTTATTTAATTGTTATAGATTGTGGTGCCTATAAATGGTCTTCATGTGGATAGCCGTGATCGATAGCCGGTGTGTCACGAAAGCACGATGTAAGGTAACAACAGCAGCAAAGTAGGCTATTGTTTTTGGACACTAAAGTTGGCACTCACTAACAAAAACTGAGTTATAATTTAACCCAGGATCATAAACCCGGGGTTATTTGTTTTCCCGCTTTTATTGCAGCATTAAGTTTTATACATGCATATCATTTATAGTCAACACTTGAACACAGAAAAGCTTACCGTAAGAAGGTCGACGTTGATTTATGCATATCGCCGAGTATTGTAAAACGCGGAGTTAAATACAAAGCTACTTATGGAAATTAATGAAGATTTTAATGAGGTTGGGTTTGGGAAGGCTTTGAAGACACGTTTTGACCGAATAAAATTGCGGAAGTCTAAGTGTAGTGTAGAAAGAAAAGGCTTGTCAGCGCAAATCGTAGTCGTTACTGGAAAAGGGCCTTATCCTGGGGTATATATTTAGGACCTCCAAAACTCAAGAAGGTAGTGCTCGGCTATAGGAAGAAGGATTACACTATGGTTTTACAGTTAGACAGGAGTTCATACAGGATTTTCTTGTCTTCACAAAATTACAGCTAAGCAATACTACTTGCTTTAGATCTTGCTTGTAGGGTTAACAATGCATGAATATCATCTCTTTCGTTACGATCTTTAACATTACTACAACCGCTTACAACCAAGAGGACCGTGCTCACTTTTGCTATATTATTAGTATGTAAAAACACATTATACAAATTATATCATGTAGCGATCGCTTCTGTGTCAGAATTGTGCGGAGATCCGCAACATTTAATGGATGTAACCGTTTATTCTAATTGATGTTTATTCTAATTTGTAAATAACTATGTGAGTTTGCCGACACCAGTCTCCAAACTAAGTAGTTTCTGTACAGTTGCATTTTCTGTCTTTATGCCGTGGTTAATCTATCATGTATCTTCAGAAGAAAGGTGTGTATAGTACTAGGTCACTTTGTTATCACTTCTTTAATGTCCCAATCCCACCTTACAACCCATTGCAGCAGAGACGTGCCGTATCATTAGATTGTGCACCACAGGTTCGTGTCTGTGAATGCATTCGTTTAACGACGTGCCCAACCACCAGGCCGCGTCGAGTGTCGCAATATTTTACCATTGACCAATGAATGTACTTGTGTATAAATTATTCTAGGTTTTACCCGCAGATTTGCTCATGTAAAAGTTACGCGATCGATATTAAGTTCACCTGTATATACCTGTTAGTGACCCTGACTGCTGAGCCAGAGATCGTGGGTTCGATTCCCACCCAGGACAAATAATTGTGTGATGAGCATGATCATTTGTTCTGTGTCTGGGGGTAATTTATCTATAATATGTATGCATTTAGAAATATTTAAGTATGTTTATCAGCAGTCTGGTTACCATAGTATAGGCTCTGCCTACTTTGGGATCAGACGGCCGAGTGTGTGATGTGTTAAGTTATGGATACACTAGGCGTTCCCTGGAGTTTCTTTCACCCGCGTTTATGGTCACTGCTCCACTCCTAACGGTCGTACCGTGATGTTACATAGCCTATACTATTTCTCATGAATCTGGCTATCATATACAACATTTCTTCGAATCCGGCTAGTAGTTACAGAGATAAGTAAACAAAAGTTTTTATAGAGTTAAAATAAACAAAAACACGCTTCAGCTTTATTATTGATATATCTAGGAATGAACTTCAATTTTCGCTCACTTCCTGCAGTCTGATATGCTTATTCACCTACTGTTTTTCTACCGGATTGATGAAATTGATCACAATACATTAATAAAGTAGGCGAACCAACTGACAAATGCGGTATAAACTCTTAACGGTTCATTTAATATTGTCCCCTAAACTTATTCCCGGTTAGCTTTACAATTTATGCCTTATGTATGTGCCAAATACGCTAGTTTGATAATCTTATTCTTACTAATAAAAAGGCGAAAGTTTGTGAGGATGGATGGATGTTTGTAACTCTTTCACGCTCTTTATCTGAACTAAATGTACGGCTCTCGTAGGATAGATTTGATCAATATTTCCATGTGAAAAAAGTCGCGGGCAACAGCTTGTGTAATATTATTTAATACATTTTAACATGAGGTAATACAATACCAAGAACGGCCGAAGGAAGGCAAGACAATATAAAAAAAATGTTATTCACATTATCGTATTTTGCAGAGTGGGACGAAATAGAAATATAATTAGAAGTGGGGCGATAAAAAAGGGTTATAATGAGATTGGGATGCAATGAAATTATTGTACCATCAACCCTTACACAGTTACATTGTGTAAAGAAAACTCCACTCAACTTGTCAAGAGGTAGATCAAACTATCACTTGAAGTGCAGTTGAGGTATCGATCGTTGGAAGTCAAGCATATGCACTCGATGTTTGAGAGGATGTCGAGGAGTTGGATTACCTAATATGATAACGGCACTGAAGATGGATTTTTATTTATTATTTTGGACACGGAGATCTTTCAAACTTCAAGGACTGAGTCTAGGTTGTATTATGATCTATGTTTGGTGACGGATCGGTCAGCTGTTATCCTGGCTTTCACAAATAACAGTCACAATAGCTAAGGGGTGGTTATTACCTTGAATACTCTATCAAACATGTTTTAAGTGTAAAGTAATAAATCTTTAAAAGGAAGGCGATAGACATTATGTAGTAATGTGAAAAACCTTTACCATATAATGCCATATTCGCTATGCAATAGGCAGTCTGCCAGAAAGGATGTTTGAAGCTATTTTGTTTACCTTCCACACCCTTGGAATTTATCTTTGTATTAAAACATTAATGAGTTTTTGCCTGCTTATGCCTACGTGATAAACCAGGATACAATCTATCTGTGTGCCATATCTCAACTCAAGTGTGTAGTGGTTTGAGTTTTAATAATAGAAAACCTTTATAAACTTTCGATTGATACCAGCCCTGATTATAAACTGGCCCACTGATGGCATGTGGTGCAATATGTACCTATAAAGGGGAGATCTTTCACTATAATGCAACCTCAGCAAACCGTATACAAGGAAAAATAATTATTCATGGACAATACTGAAAGACCGAACGATATCTAGACTGTCCTCGATACCAAGATCGTTAAGAAGAAAATACGTCGCTGTTGCATGCACACTGCAGTCATGTAACTTAATATTTGTCTTGGAACTAATATATCATCATTATTTTATCATTATGGTTTTCTTCACGATAATGGTACCATTTCCCCGTTGTTGTGAAAGTCTAGCTGTAGTCTAGCTGTAGTGAGTCACACAAAATAGACAAGTTTGAGTAACGGAGCCGTGTCACGTTGTTTCAGCAGCCGTGCCCACTACACGGGCCGACGACCTGCGAAGGGTTGACTACCTAAACCGCGGTACATTTGAGAGGAGGTAGCGTTGCCTCATCAAGGGCACTTTAAAAAGCTTCTTTGAAATGTTATGTAATGCTTTTCTTAAAATGTGTTGACAGTAGGTGAGCACTTGACTGTTTAGTAGGTGTCAAAGTGTTCATGTCCAATAGATCCAACTTTCGTGGTCCTTTACAGCACTTGTTATAGAGATATCAAAGCAACTTGATTTACGAAACATACTCGCCTAGTTTGGGATGCTTTGTTTACCAATAGATTATTTCTTATTTATTTGAATAAATTTTACATACTATTCTGTAATTTTCCTGACTTGGTAATCATAATTTACTTTACATCTAAGTAATAATAATGGAATGTAATTTTAAATCTATCTTTTTATTAAAATAATTATTCTAATTACAAAAGTATTTGATCGCAAAGTATGATATTAATAGTGAACTTATAATTTGACAGCAGGCAAATGATACTTTGCGTGGGCCCTGGGATATCTAATTAAAATCCAAGTTATAAAGAGATGGAGGAATGCAGTAATCCAATTGGATTTACTGATGCTTGAAAGTTAAAAATAAATGAATCTTGGTTTTGGATGTACCATTAATCTGATTCTTCGATCTTTATTTTTGAGGTTGTAAACTGAAAAACGTTATCTGCTTATCAATTGTTCCACGACGTCACAGACGGGTGAAGTTGACGAATCAATTGTTTCAGAGCTATAGTGCGGGTATTTAGGGAGCGGGTGCCCTTTTTGTATCGTTTTTAAATCTAACCGATGTCGACTGTATGGTGCTTTTTATACAATTTATTTTGTTGATAATAGTACTTATACTCTCTAAGTACTTAGAGAGCATAACTTGGTGTAGGGGCACATGTTAGCTGGGGTTTGAGGCATCGAAACAAAACCATTACGGTGCTTGTATTTTTTGTTTCATGTTACTACGTGAAACGATAATATCTCAATGTTTTGGACATAGCTTTTTTTCGTGAATATTCTTGAATTTTTTTTTTAAACATAGGTAAACCTAATAACTAGCTCGAATTAGTTGTATATTCATATAGGTGATCTAAATCTCCCTATATCTCAATCTTAGGTTACAATCTATGAACGTCTATATCTATACAAATAAATAAAATTGGAGTGTCTGTTTGTAATATAATAATAACAGCTTTTGACTAAATGTATCCCAATATTTACACAGTAGATAACCCTTACCAAAAAATCAATTTAATTTTTTTTTGTCCGTCTCGTCGTTCCGGCTAATCTCCGGAAGGGGTGGACCGATTTCCATGGCACTTTCACTGGCAGATAGCTGATGTTATAAGAAGTAGCCTAGGCTACTTATATTTTCGAAAAATAATTTAGTTCCGCGCAAAAAACATAAATATGTACACGCGAGCGAAGCTAGGTTGACCCGTCACCTCACGGAAAGTCTGTAAATTATGAAGTCAATGGTGAATGAAATAAAACAAAATTAATATAATTAGATCATGTGTGAAATAAAACAATACCAACCTTTGCTAAAAAAATGTTTATTTAACTAGCAACCCTTCGCACGGGTAGCAAAGACATCTTCAACATTCATCATCATATTTCAACCAATTTACACAAATCCTTAACAAATTATATACCTGAACCTTCCTCATGAATCGCTCTATCTATTGGTGAAAACCGCATGAAAATCCGTTAGTAGTTTTTGAGTTTATTGCGAACAGACAGACAGACGCGGCGTCGGACTTTGTTTTATAATATGTAGTGATTACTAATTTTTGTCAACGGTTTACGTGGTATGTTTTTTTATGGTTTAGGGGGCAAACGAGCAGACGGGTCACCGGATGGTAAGTGACTACTTGCAACTCGACTCGACGTTACAACTGCGTTACCGGCATTTAACACTACATTCGAACCATCTAGATGCAATTAAAACACAAGAATAATATTATTTTTTAAATAAAACCGATCGGTCACGCAATGTGGATTCATCTGTACAGTTGCATAAACATCTTTTTGAATGACGTCACATCCTACGTATGCGCATCTGCTTAAGACTTGATGCAGTATTCATTCACATTAAAGCAAAATGTAAAATGTCGTTAATATGTAAACAAATGCGGAAATCTATGCACAGCTAGTCCAGATTATTTTACATAAGAATTCTGTTCTTTGTTCTAAGTGCAGTGGACACAAGTCGTTAATTAACTTTTCAGGATGTCAAAAAACAATTTTTACTTAATAAATATTATCTTCCTTCCTCCGCACCTTTTTCCAACTAAGTTGGGGTGAGCTTTCAGTCTACGATACGGCCGAACTTGGATATTTTACGTAAAGCGACCGCCATCAGACCTTCACAACCCAAGTACTAGGGAAATCGCAGTTCTGTAGTTAGACCAGGTTTTCGAACTTTTTTAGGGCTCCAACTACCACAAGCAGCAACCGGGACCGATGGCTTAACGTGATATCCGAGGCACGGAGGGGTTTCGATGTGTTAAGAATGGTCACTTAACCTTGTAATGTGCTTACCTACTTGGTCACCACTTAGCCACCAGCCCCCTTTTTTTTGTATATTGAGTACATATTCTTAATTAATATTATATTATCTGATATTCATTAACAATACCAAAGATCCTGTCGTTTTGAACTCATAACAGAAATTAAAACAATATTGGAATTTCCCGTTCACAAGTTACATCTGGAAGGATAATAATTTGTAATTAGACTTAGAACTTCATTCCACACGTTCTCGTTTATCTTTTTTTATGGTAAAGGGGGCAAACGAGCAGACGGGCCACCTAATGGTAAATGAATACCGCCGCCCATGGGCTTCTGCAACTCAAGAGTCACAAGTGCGTTGCCGGCCTTTAAGATGGGAGTAATGGAAGGCGAGAGGGAAGGGTTAGGGCTTCCGGAACCTCACTCACTCGGCGAAAAGCAATGAAATTATTGCTTCACTGCCGGTGTTCTGTGAGGCGTTATCTAACTTCTAGTGCGCCTATAAATTCAACATAGCATCCATCGGTGATGCAAATTTCAAAGACAATACAAACGCTCACATATTTTACCACGAGAAGGAATAAGCGAATCATCTCTTAGGCCAGCATTGTTAGTCAGCTACGAATTAGCTTAATGAGATCTAACTCGGCTAATGTTTGTGTCAAATTACTAAAAGATTCAATTATTAATATGTCCTATTTTACTAATTGCTGAGTTAAATAACCACATTGAGACCATTAAAACTGTAACACCAACCGTTTAAGACGTAATATCTTATTACTTTAAAGGAGCAATTATTGTATGTATGTATTTATTTTGATGAAATGTTGTAAACAGATACAGTTTTGCATTTTAAGTTCAACTGCGTAGTTGTATTTCCTGTCCGCGATTCGATCGACCGATTTTAATGAAATTTTGCACACTGTGTGCAGTTTCCAACTTGAGAGACAGGATGGTTTTTATTTGAGGGCGCTAGCTAGGAAGGAATTAACTAAAGTATTTCTGGGTATTGTTATCAATCATTATAGAAGCTAAAAGTTATTCAAAATAGTGAACAATACTGAGTGAACAGTGTGTGAACATTTTCAAAACCGATTGATTGGATTTGAATATTTGTTCATTGCAAATTACTACTCCCGACTCAAAAATCACATCAATGATTAGAAATAATCTCATGATTTATAGCTAAGGACATTCTCGATCAAGTCACCTATCGAACAAAAAAAAAAACTAAATCCTAATCGGTCCATCCGTTTAGGGGCTGTGTTACACACACATACAGCAAACAGACACACAAATACACACGTTAAACTTACAACACCCCTAAGTTTTGTTTCGGGGTTAAAAACAAAACTGGATGGACATGGACAATATTAATATAGGTATTTAGATTGTTGATAAGTTGTAAATAGTAGCTGGTTTTGTCACGCAGACAGCGCGTGGACAGCTAGAGCTGTAATTAATTGGTTGAGAACAATAATCATTGCCATCAAAATGTAGTGTTGTGACTTTAAGGTAAACTGTGATCCGTACTCTGTAGAAAGTATTAAGAAAATCATTGATTGTAAATTAATCAGTACCTAATACAAAAAAATATAAAGTACTAGCAGCGCCCCGCGGTTTCACCCGCGAAAGTCCCAATCCCGTGAGAATATCGGGATAAAAAGTAGACTATATGTTAATCCAGGTCTCCAGCTATCTACATACCAAGTTTCATCGCAAGCGGTTCAATAGTTTTAGCGTGAAAGAGTAACAAACATCCATCCATCCATCCATACTTACAAACTTTCGCGTTTATAATATTAGTAGGAAGGTAACGGTTTAAGCGCTCTTAATCAAAATAATTAAGATGTAAAATTTAATCGTTTTAAAATTTAAGTTTTATAATAATACAGGTTGTTACAAAAAGATGCAGCTTGAAAAAAAAAAATTATTTTTTACTAGCTGCGTCCTGTGGTTTCACCCGCGTAAGACCCTCGTTAAGTTTTCTTAAATTTTCTAATTTACCGCGCCACTTTCTTAATTTTTTCTTTCATAAGAACCTTCTCCGAGACTATAATAAACACAAAAAAAAGAATTAGCGAAATCGGTAAAGCCGTTCACGAGTGATCCCGTGACCAAAAGAAATAGGGATTCATTTTTATATATACATATGTGTATAGTTAATGTTAGTGTATAGATTAATGCACATGTGGTGGTGCACATTTCTAAACAACACATTATGAATTTTCACGACAATTTCAATGATTTTGTTTTTTTATTTTTTTAATCAGATATTTTTAGAAAAATCTGGACATTCCATCTCTGGTATTAAATACCAATAGTTTCAGTCATGTCAGCCCTCTCACATACAAAATATTAGCTTTATCGGACAATGTTCAAGATTAATTTTTCAGTTACAAAATAAGATATTATAAAATTGTTAGCGCTTTACGGTATACATGGAGTATGCTATACGACTCTAAAATATGATCACACCTTTCTGTAACATGCTGTATATAAGTCTGTAAGTTGTGAATTAAATTGTGCAGTGTCAAAGGGGTTAGACTTAGAAGAAAGGTGATTAATCAAAGGTAACTTTGACTGATCATACAATTTTATATCTGTAACTTACTTGTGACCTTTTTTTTCGTTGTGGAAACCCCTACGGGTTATCACCTCACCGGAGCTAACGGTAAAGTGGTATGTCGGAATCGAACCGACTAAAACCACACGGTGTTCCGTCACATTTGGGTCTATTGCAAGGGACCTGGGATACCCAAAGAAGGAAGCCTCCGGAAACAAGTTACTTTTGACCTTTACTACAAAACTCTTACTTTCTAATAAACCTGTATTTTATTTTATAATAGAAATATGACCATAAAATTTATGCTTTCCTATTTTTTGTTTCAGGTAAGATACGTTTATACGTAAGTATTCGACTCACCTTGCAATTTTTTTTTGCGGAATTCGGTGGCTTACTGTATAGAGGTGCTTGTCCTCATTGACTTTCGGAGTGTTCCTAGTAATCCAGATTTAGACGATCGATATAATTTTGACCTTTTGCTAACTGATTATACGGTACTTTATATTATTGTTATAAAAAGAGAAAGGTGGAGAAGGCGTGCGGTCTGGCTGAGGTCTTTTCTTGATACAATTACGTTGGCAAACTATCACAGCGCATTTGTCACAATCAATGAGTGACGACTTCTGCGGCGCGGCAGTGGTGCATTCGACCCACATTTTGCAGACTATTATATGGTCCCCACTCACGTAACAGGGGACAAGCTTTTTGCCTTCAATTGGGCTCTGGAGGCATTGGAAGGGAAGGGATATTGGTTATACGGATGGTTTGGGGAGTGTTAGCAATACCTGAAACAGGGAAGGTCGCATACCTGTCACTCGAACTGGCTGATGCCGGAAATTCCGAGCACTCTAAAATAAGGGGCCGTCCATAAATTACGTCACACGTTAAGGGGGGGGGGAGGGAGTCAACGAAGTGTGACAAGGGGCGGGGGGTCATAAGCTTCGTGACCTCACATGTCAAAATCATGTATAAGTATTAAACGCAAAACAACACCTGCACCTAAATGAAAGACTACTTTTAGAACTGCTCTTTTCAGTTCTGGGTGTAAAATTGCAAAATATCTGACGTCGCACCAGGGAGGGGAGGGTTCCACAAATGTCACCACCTGTGATAAGGACGGGGGCTCCAAAAATCATGAAATTCGTGTTACGTAATTTATGGTTGCCCCCTAATCTAAATTTGCATTCCTTCTTATGACTCTTGAGGGTCGTCCAGACAAAGATGTCCCTCACTCTCGCTCCTTCATTAAAATGAGCAATAAATTACTAAGAAAATGAGTCATGACAATAATGTCTTAAAATGGGATGGTTTAGGGTCAAAATCCTTTTCTAACATATCACAAATGTATTAGTCATTCTCTCCCTCACCGATAAACTGGTTTATTCGGATGGGTCCAGTGAGATATAAACATAAAATATACACATATAAATGATTCATAATGGCCGTCACATACTAAATTGAAACAAATATACAGAACCTCCAAATAAACAGAAGTTATTTTTCATCATGAATTGTAAGAAAACCATCGAGCAGACCCTGAATCAGATTTCTTCTCGAATTAGAGCTGTCCGATTAGGTAAAAAGTTACAGGTTCCTTTGCGACGCCGCGCCGAAATACATTTCTTTGTGGAAGGTTTTAATGAAGCCTTATTTATGTTCAACAGTGGATGTTCCCAATGACGATGACACTAAAGACATGAGCGATAAAGAGATATATGTATGTAGTAGTTACTTTAAGCTTTCAAATACTTTACCTTAAAAAAAATTACGAGTCCGTATAACTATTTTTACTTAAACGTATCTATGTATATGTCGTAGCTAGAACAGTACTAATAATATATTAACGATGAATGTCTGGAGGTGGGTGGTTAACGGCCGACGACAATCGCTCCATTATGTACCACCACGGACATCGAACTCGCACCCACATGCTCGTTGTCACTGGCGCGTATCAGCCTGTAGGCCACAATGCGCTTTTGATCTTAATACGATCAGGTATACTGGCTTTCTATACTGTTAGTATATGAATAAAGATCGCTTTTACTATCACGTAGGCAAAGTATTTCACTGAATAGATTTCTATTTTATCGAACTACCAAACTAGCAGTAGAATAATATTTTTTGTGTGTTGTATGTAAAACGAAGTCTTGCGACACAACATAGGCCTAACTGTTCAGTGGCATCGAAAACTTTACGTAGGCAGTACAACAGTAACACAGTGTTGCAAATTCGGAGGTGTTTCCCAAAAAAAAAGGAAAATAATTTAAGCGTCGTATTTTTTTGAATGAGCGTGTTTCTAAGATTTTGTAGTTAGGTATGGATGGAAATAATTCCACTGCTAGTAAAACGTTTTCGAACTTCGAGTCCTCACACAGAGCCCCCAGACGGAAACGTTATAAAGTTCATTAACTCCCATATTCTGTTTGGAGGAGAGAAGGGGATCGTATTTACCTAATTGGCAATCTGATTTGAGCATAGACTTGGCTTTGCCTTGTCTTTTTAGTTTTTAGCTTCGTATTTCTACTCTTGAGTAGTCTCGCTGTAGATTCGGCGTTGTCTTGTTATGAGGGTTTATAGACGCTTGTAACCGCTTACCACAGTTAGTTGTGTGCTTGTTTGTCATTGCGGCTTAAAAAAAGCAGCAGGTCATAATTTTTTTAACGTTTTTGTATGTTATTCTGCTGAACACTTTGTTAAAGAAATGTCATGTGATTTTTAATGATGCCCTTCAAATAGGTTTATCTTTATCCATAATCCATTCCATTTCCATCCATTTATCCGTATTCCATAATCATATTCGACGAATCTAAACCATCCCTTCCACTTTCCCTTTTATCCTGAAACCCATGTTCTTATTTCAAACTTCACGCCATAAATAACATGCGCGAGTGAAATACAACTACCGCCTCTGTCGTACATATACGCGCACTGTGAGACACAAGTTTTCAAAAATGTTTCCTTCTTTCCATGATATTGCACGAATATATTTTGCAGTACGAATAACGATCATACTTATTCATTCACCTATGACATAATCAAATTAGTCACCCACATGCCATGTTCTCAAACAATTGAGCCATTAAGTTTTTGTGTAGTTGGCCGTCGAACTTGGAACCCCAGTCTCTACGGCTTCCTGTGCTCATAGTGTATGTCGATTTTTCATTGATTTTCATTTCGTTTTGCTTGTGTTCATATTCATAACATCAATCGTCACGAGTTTTGAGAGTTGATTTTAACGACAAGTTAAGAAACTGACGTGTGGACCCGTCTGATGTTGAACGCTTAACGTTGCTTAGGCTGCGTTTCCACCAAAGATGTGCGAGGATGCGCAGCGAGAGATGTGTTCGTTAAGAACCAATAGAATCGCTTCATTTACCTAGCGTCGTTCAGGGCTGCTCCTGTGGAAAGGGCTTATAGACGGAGAGCTGGCTACCAAAATCAGAAATGATAAGGTGCAGTGACAATTTTTAGCTAAAAACACTCCTTACTAGATGACAAACCCATAGCGCTTACTGCCAGAAGTCTCTCTCGGGGCTGGAAGCGTGGGCTGGCGGTCAAACACGTAAATTTTTTATCAAAATAAAATCATTGAGTGCAGCGCTGAAATTTTGGATAGTTATAGTTTTTAACTGTAGCAATCGCATAAAATTATTGACAGAAGTCTAGGTCGGGGCTTAACCGTTGCCAGAAGTCAATAAAGTTGTAAAAAAAAAATTTTTACTTCTGTCAATAATTTACGTGTTTGACCGCCAGCCCACGCTTCGGTTTGTCATCTAGTAAGGAGTGTTTTTAGCTAAAAATTGTCACTGCACCTTATCATTTCTGATTTTGGTAGCCAGCTCTTAGACTATTAGCGGAGCTAAGTTTTGTACATACAAAAGAAGCGAGGGATGGGTGCGAGAGATGTGTGCGAGAGATGTGTGCGAGAGATGTGTGCGAGAGATGTGTGTGAGAGATGTGTGTGAGGGATGTGTGGTTTTGGGTGGTTGCTGTTATGGCCGGCCGCCTGCCTGACCCCAACACCCTCTTTGGGAATGTAATCGTTTTAAGACGGGAAAGAAGGAAGAAAATAAATTTGTAAAAGAAAAAATGACTAGGGAGCATACCGCAAGTCTCGTATGGGGAACGGGACTGAGACTGCAGTAACTCGCAGAGGCCGGGGTCGCGTACCCGAATGTCCAGTGACTGGAGATGCCACTAGGACAGGAACACCAGCTGGCCAAACCTTGCAAACATATTGGTTGAATTCTTTTTTCATATTGAAATCAACAAAGACGTTGAATAGCTTACGAGTAAAATCCAGCGCACTAGAGAACCTCCTACTGCCGTGAGTGCGATTAGTATTATTTTTTCTAGCAAGTGCTCAATCTTGACTACCAAGTACTTGCTGCAAAGTGGACATGTTAACAAATCCAGAGGCTTACAGAACTAACTTTAGTGATTCGCTACATACCGGGATGACAATTGTAGGTGATGAATAAAATTATAAGCGTGAAAGTTTGTGAGGATGTATGGATGTACGGATGTTTGTTAGTCCTTCACGCAAAAACTACTGAAATGGTTGCGATGAAACTTGATATGTAGATAGCTGGAGACCTGGATTAATACATAGGCTACGTTTAATCCCGATATTCCCACGGGATTGAAACTTACGCGGATGAAATCGCGGGGCGCAGCTAGTAAAGAATAAAAGAAAAAAAATTGCAACGTACCATAAAATTATGTCATTATGTAATTGCACTGACACATCATAATCACTGTCATTTATTTTCTTAACTACCGGTAAAGGAAACTTACTCCGGAATTGCTTCATCACCTGATCATTAAACTTTAATTACTTTTTTTTTTTTTAAATAAATTTATTACAGAATTGCTCACCTGATCATTAAACTTTAATTAGGTACTTTATTTTTTTATATAACTATGAAAAATATATAAGCCGTGAGGTCATTGCGTATTTGCAGAGCTCTATTGACTCGCTGGAGGCCTAGAAAATCAAATAGGCAGGATTCCGGTGTGGAGCCAACGAACCGCGCACGAAATGCTAGACAATTGAATGTCGTTGTTTCATTCAATTTGTGCCACCCAATGAAAGTGAAGCAGAATATACTTACCTATATCCATATTAAAATTATAAACAAGAAGAGTTTGTACGTACATTTGAACCTCAAGAATGGAAAGCTTTATTGAATGAAACAAACAAGCTATTGTGTGAATTGAAATTTATAAAGCTAAGTTAATCATTTCTAGCTCTAGCAGAAAAATAGCGTAATTATATTTTTTCTGTTTTAAAGTCGGATTAGCCATTTTATCGTTATTTTTTATTTGACAACTAAAAACTTTTGCTATTCTTAGCCATTTCATTAAGATAAGTAGCCTAAGTCTTGTTTAGGTCCATCTTTGCCAAAACTCGCGGAAATCTAGATGGAACGAAGTTCTTTTCGCTGTATATAAATACTAGCTGCGCCCCGCGGTTTCACCCGCGTAAGTTCCTATGTGTTGTTAATCCAGGTCTCCAGCTATCTACAATAATCTACATACCAAGTTTCATCGCAATCAGTTCAGTAGTTTTTTGCGTAAAAGAGTAACAAACATTCTTACATCCTCACAAACTTTCAAGTTTATAATATTACTAGCTGCGCCCCGCGGTTTCACCCGCGTAAGTCCCAGTGCCATAGGAATATCGGAATAAAAAGTACCCTAGGTGTTAATCCAGGTCTCCAGCTATCTACACACCAAGTTTAATCGCAATCGGTTCAGTAGTTTTTGCGTGAAAGAGTAACAAAGATCCAAACATACATACATCCATACATCCTCGCAAACTTTCACGTTTATAATATTAGTAGGATAGGAAGATATTTAGATTGTATAAAAATATAGTAACAACTAGAAATTTAAACTGCGCTAGATGGCTGGATAATTAGTATACAACAAAAATGTAATTGTTGCCCGGAACAGAGTGTCCGAGAGTTACCCGGATACTTTTTGAACACTCCGCCCGGCAGCTCCCCGGACGCCTTCTAAACTAGGACGAATCTGGGGAAACCCTGACGGGATCTGTCGGATGGCAGCCCTAGCCACGATTAACATAAAAAAATATTTGCCTAGCATTCTATATTCGCCAGTATTACATTCTGGTCGAAAAGACCGCAGTGTGACGTAAGCAATTTATCAATGCCCATTGTATTGTTGCCACTGATTAATGGTGTTGCTGCAACTTGCTTTGCGTTGCCATTTCCTTCACAATTAAAGCCACTTATTCAAAGGCTGTGACAGTAAAACGGTCAATATTGATTTTCGTGCAATGTCTTTGTGGTAAAGTAACTAAGCCACATCAAAGCAATCTTACAGCACAGCAACGTTGCGTAAGTAATATGCTGTTCAGCATCGTTGTTTGTAAAGCTAATATTCATTCATCTACACAACACAAGGCGTGTCTTCCTATCTTCATTTTCTAAAGACTGATTTTAAAGATGGCACTCACTTCCCAAAACATCCCATTAGTAATAATAATAATAATAACTTGACACATCTCACACACGGCCGTCTGATCCCAAACTAGGCAGAGCCTGTACTATGGTAAGCCCTCTTTGGCCACAGCATCTTTTGACTTTTGAGTTGCAGGTGTCCATGGGCGACGGTAATCACTTACCATCAGGTGGCCCGTCTGCTTGTTTGCCCTCAGAATATAAAAAAAAAATTATAGTGTATTAAGGATGTTGTTGCTGGGGGGACTTACCACAGCGTCTGCGATGACTGAAAAGCCCAATAGCAGACTGACATATCTTGCCGCATCGATCACAAACATGTGGGGAGTTCTGAGGTGGCCCAGCAGCTCTGCGAAGTCTTCTCTGCTTGAGATTTTCCAGCCAGACTTCATCATGTTTTGCCATTCGGGCCCATAATAAACATACTTATATATTTCTAAATACATACATAATATGGGCTAAATTACACCCAGACAGAACAAATCATCACGCTCATCACACAATTATTTGTCCTGGGTGGGAATCGAACCCACGACCTCTGACTCAGCAGTGAGGATTACTAACCGCTGGTCAGTCAAGTAAAGTGTTTAAGGGTTTTCACAATCTTCATAACATAATTTGTTTCTGATAATTATAATCATAATTTCTATATTTTATTTTCAAATGATTTTTAATTTGGAGTCTTCTGGACATGTCTTCGTGAATAACCATGCGTCTTCTGTTTGAATCCCAAAAGATTCCTTTCTCAAAATAAACAAATCGCAAATGATAAGTTTCCGTAAGTATACAAGGGCTTTAACCATAGCATTTTAATGGAGTTCGTCTATACATCTATACAAATAAATAAAATTGGAGTGTCTGTTTGTAACATTAAAATAACCGCTTTTTACTAAGTGCATTTGGATGTATACACCGTACATATACCAGAACAATTTTTTTTATAATTTTTGTCTGTCTGTCTGTCTGTTTGTTTTGGCTAATCTCCGGAACAGGTGGATCGATTTTCACTTTCACTGGCAGACGGCTGGTGATATAAAGAGTAACTTAGGCTACTTTTATTTTGGAAAAAGAATTAGGGTTCCGTGCAAAATATATAAATATGTAGCGAGCGAAGCCTATGAACAAACTCGATGATAGATAGCATTATTGTGGTAAGATCCTGATATTTGCATATTAGATGACTAGTTCTCAAACGCGAGTCAAATAGATTTAGGTCGATAGTTTATTACCATTACGTTTGAATTATAAACTAGACAATAGTTCAGAATCGACTCAATCGATGCTCATCACAAAGACTATAACTTTAATAAGTAAATTCCCTTATCTGTAGTCTAGCCCTTCTGAAGCTGAAACCTTCAAATATCATTTCGGATAATCAAAGCTATGATATCGTATGTCCATTTCCTATCAACTTGTTACATCATTTAGTAAAGTAATAAAAGCGGAAATCTTTTTGGAGACTGCACCGCCTTTTACGACTAAGAGTGGTCTCGACGTACCAATCAGAAACGTCTAGAAAGTTATCTTTTTACAAATTTTTGTTTAATAAACTTAAATTTTATTTCCTTTATATATTATTTGTATATGTATATATTTTGTTATATAAAACCTTATTCGACTTGAAGTAGTGAAAATAATATGGTATTACCGATGTGGTGCCGATTGACATCCTACTAATATTATAAACGTGAAAGTTTGTGAGGATGTATGGATGTTTGTTACTCTTTTACGCAAAAGTTACTGAACCGATTGCGATGAAACTTGGTATGTAGATAGCTGGAGACTTGGTTTAACACAGAGGCTACATTTTATCCCACGGCATCAGGACCTACGCGGGTGAAACCGCAGGGCGCAGCTAGTGGTTAATAAAATCTTAAGCGGTTTATTTTCAGCTATTATTTTTGTCTAAACTTAAAGAATATTATGTCAGATACATATTAAAAGTATCAGCTTTGGATTTTCGTAGAACAAACTACACACTTGTTAACTTGTTTATTTTCGTTTCAATATGGTAAAATTTACGTTGAAAATTCAACGAAATTTTACCGT
Organism: Euplagia quadripunctaria; assembly: GCA_963859945.1. Taxonomy (NCBI): domain Eukaryota; kingdom Metazoa; phylum Arthropoda; class Insecta; order Lepidoptera; family Erebidae; genus Euplagia; species Euplagia quadripunctaria. Next base: position 21,152,601 of record OY982570.1, read on the forward strand.
CCGTAAACAAAACGAATCGTTTCTTGATTATAGGAACGCGGCATCAATCGGTCAATCGGTTTTGCCTACACGTTATCAGTGGGTACAGATGAGGGCACAGGGTACCTACCTCCTTTCATCTAAAAAAAGTACGGTCGAGAAATATTTTTTCTAGATCCATCTAGAAAAAAATCAGATGATATTCTCATTGCCATGAAAGGTAAAAGTACCTTAAACGTAAGGCCTAACTCTGTGCCAGGTATGATATCAGGATTATATCCTGACTTACTATACAAACTGCTGTCTTTTTGCCTCTTTACATTAAAATGAAATTATTTACTTGGTCATTTATGATTTAACGCAATGAATGTTGCCAACTTCTCACGTCGTTCCAACTAAGTTCTGATAAATGTTGCCATATTGTAAGCCTAAATGTTATAGATCTATTTAGTATACCTACCACCCGCTTGATTTGATTATTCACAGGCTGGTTTCTAAATGACGTTATCATTTTCGGAAACTAAACTAATTTAGTTAAAGCTCACGAACCTTCGTGATAGCAAAATTAAAGTTAGTGTGCCTGTGATATGAGATATACTTATGTTAATTTATTTTCAATAATTAAATTGGCTGGACATTTATGGCGCTAATAAATACTAACTTAACAAAAAAAACCGGAGAAGTGCGAATCTGACTCGCGCACCGAGGGTTCATGGGCCATGTAAAATTATGACCATAGTGTCTTTTATTTCATCGAATATATCCCACTAATATTATAAATGTGAAAGTTTGGATGGATGGATGTTTGTTACTCTTTCACGCAAAAACCACTGAACCGATTGCGATGAAACTTGGTATGTAGATAGCTGAAGACCTGGATTAACGCATAGGCTACTTTTTATGCCGATATTCCCACGGGAAAAAAATCGCGGGGTGCTGCTAGTATTAAATAATTTTAAAGAATATTCATCATTTAATTTTTTTTAAATTTTATATTCCGAAATATTTTATTGGTATTGAACTGTATTGAGCGCATGTGTCTACGCCCTTACGAAAAGAGGCATATCAAATAAAAATAGTGTACATTTTTAATCATCAGTTGTACTGGTGGTGAAAGAAATCAATAAATACATACACCGAATTCAAGGAAATTAACAAATTCAATTTCCTTGAAGTCGTTGTAACTTACATTGCTTTACCACAAATAGGTACGTCCTCTTCACTATATTCTGAACACAATTCAAATGAATTCCTTTTAGGCACATCATAGCTATTCAGTATCTACATGGGGCGCTACGTTTTATGATAATACCACCCGCGGTGTCATGCGATTCTGGTATGCCGCCATGCAGAGCTACGGCTGCTTTGACCCTGTCGCTCATGCCCTGTATATATTAGAAAGGACTGGGCTTCGATCAGTCTTGACTTAGTCGAACACGATTCACGATTCTGACGAATTTGGATCGATTTTATTTTGGGCACTTGGATTTGTATTCATATTTTTGTGAACTCTCAACGTGCTTGTGAAGTAAACAGCAATGAGGACCGCCTCTGTAAAATATCTAGGCAATGAAATAAAAATACTTCATGTAATAATGAAATAAAGATTTAGCTATCATGAACAAGTCCAAAACTAAAATCGTGTTGACCACTTCACTTTGGTCTTTACTTCGTCTACTTTTAATTAACAACTAGCTGCCCCGACAGACTTTGTTCTGTAAAAACGAATGTTTGACAGCTGGGGACATGTGTTTTAATTATTATTTTCTCTGTGGTTTGTATAGGAAAAGAAGTGTTGTTTTTACTATTTTCCTCACAATTTTTACATTTTGTCTCTCCATAAGAACCTTCCTTGTGCCTTAACGAAAATTTGAAAAAAAAAAATAGGCGAATTGGTCGAGCCATTCTCAAGTTTTGCGCTTAGCAACACATTTGGCGATTCATTTTTATTTATATAGATATAGATAGATGAAGAGCAAACAAACGTAAGGAGTCTAAACTCGATTCGAGCCAAGATCGAAGGGTTCGCTGGTAGTAAGGAGTTCCGTTCCGACATCAAAGTCCCGGCACTGTCATCAGACATCAGACCCGAGTATATACTGGAACAAAATAAGTCGAAATTAGATGCTAGTGGCTATTAAAGGTTTCTATTTTCCAATTTCGGCATCAACATATCGGCATACATCCATAAAACTTACAATAGATCCAATTTGCCACCTTAGCAAAGTATAAGATATTTAAAAAACTTTAAAAAAAAAGTTAAACCGACTTCAAAAAACACTAAGAAAGCGCACTGGAAAGTAAATATTAATCGATATCGAACTTAATTGAAAAGACTACAATAGGTAGGTACATGTGACACTTTTAAAATACTAGATAACATTATAAAGGTACTAGGTACCTACTGGTCTGTTTGAAGTCGTTTCGGCTGTATGTATTTTTATGTATGTTCACATAAAAAAAAATACATACAGCCGACCATAGAACGTCCTCCTTTTTTGAAATCTGTTAAAAAGAGCAAGCAATATGTAAATGACCTGTAGGTTGAAGAGACAGACACTACGAACTCATTGAAGCCCTAATTGAGCTATATTTGATTCCAATAACCAAGATAGTGTTTACAAACTATGTCCAACAATCTGTTCGTGGAACCACGAATCTAAAACAGTATTTACGATCACTTCCGTCAAAATAACGAGAAGCAACCAATGCTATTTTAGAATTATGGATACTTAAATATTATATTTGTAGAACGGCTGACGGAGCTGTACAATTGAAAGATTAGGGTTTGGTCGGGCTATTTTCGGATCAGCTGTAACTCTGACTCATTTGGACTCCCATTATATTGAAGTTACGAGTCCGTGTGAATCTTCATTCTTTAGATTCTGAAGAGCTTACTGTTTTGTTTTTTTATGTATCTCAGCGGTAATGTTTCGTTTTAATTTGAACTTAATTGCGTGGTAAATGATATTGCTGTTTCAATATACAAGGATCTTTGTTTAAATGTTTGTAGAAAATAAGAAGTAAAATCCCCGGTAAACTCGCATTTTTAACCGCCGATATCGCAAAATGAGAGGTGGTATAACTTATACATCTCACACACGGCCCGTCTGATCCTAAACTAGGCAGAGGCTGTACTATGGTAACCATACTCGTGATAAACATACTTATATATTTTTTAAATACATATTTTTAATAGATATAGATAAATTACACAGACACAACTAATGATCATGCTCATCACACAATTATTTGTCCAGGGTGGGAATCGAACCCACGACCTCTGGCTCAGCAGTCAGGGTGACTAACCACTAGACCAACAGGCCAGTCAAACAAAAGTGTGTTATAAGTTTACGTGTCTATCCTCAAATTCAAAAGGATCAAAACAAATATCGAAGAGATAGAGAGAGTGAGTGTCATATTTGAAAAAATTGAGCATAGTCACAAAGTCACAACAAGTTATGATCTCTGTATAGTGTAATTGCTATTGTCGGCGTAGAATTATTGCTTCAAGTAGCATATTTTTCATCAATCACCCAAACTTCATCCAAATCCGTTCAGTCGTTTTTGCGTAAAACAAACAGTCATCCATACATCCAATGTCACAAACTTCCGCGTTTATAATACCTATATTAGCATAGCTATAGAGGATATAGAGGATAAATACAGATCATTATTTTTTTCAAATTAAATAAGCTATATTTCATTTTCCGTAACACACATAATATGTTTATAAATAGTTAAGCCGGTAGATTCTTCCGTATTTCTAGTAGGTACATAAAATAATAAAGTTTAGCAAACATCATGAATTTGCCAAATCCCCCAAGAATCGATAGAATATCCGGTGAATATATGATGAATGGCTATAACTGCAATAATGTTCGCTATATTATTCTCTTAGAAATTACTAGTATTACGACAGCTGTTATTACCGCGGCGCAGTCGTCGTTACGGCGACGTATCTAATCAGAAATAGAGGAAAGAAAGTCGATTTGTTATATCATAATGAACGACTACATAAAAGCGAATATATACTCAAAATCTTAATTTTTATAATATAATTCCCGCTATACAAGGTATTAGATAAAGATAATTTTAATTAAGCAATTCCTTGAATTCACTTGATCGCCTGATACTGCAGTTTTAGAAAGACTTAATTTTATTTTAACATTGCATATCACTATAGATAATCTCGTGTTATTTTTGGTCAAACTTTTCAGTTCTCAAATTGTGGAATGCGGAAATCGTGGTTTTTCGAAGAGAGTATACTAAGTTTATTAGGACTGGCAACGCATATTAAGACCGTATATTACTGCGTGTTTGACATCCTCAAAATAGAAGCGAATAAAGGAACATTATTAACAGGTTATCATGCTTATGTTGGCTCCATTCTCAATTATGGTATTCTATGTGAGGAAACGCCGAACGCGTTATATGAAGCCGTTATAATTATAAAAACAAATATAAACAGCTATACAACACTTAAAAGTGCAAGACATACTCGTAAGAACACTCTTCATTGTAACAAATGTTGGACAACACAATTTCGCAAAACTATCTTCAGAAAAGTAATAATAACCTCAACCTTTTTTTTTAAACAGCAATGGATAACATTGCTGTTTAAAAACAAAGGTTTTTTTTATGGAAAAGGGAAAAACGAGCAGACGGGTCACCTGATGGTAAATGACTACCGCCCATGGGCACCTGCAACTCAAGAGTCACAAGTGCATTGCCGACCTTTAAGGTGGGAGTAGGGGAAGAGGGGGGGGGGAGAAGGGTCGGTTTTCGGCCCATACGTCCCGAAGCATGGCTCTCCCACGACTCTGAGTTCTGAGTATTCCTAATTAGTAAGTGTACTACTCATTTAACGAGTTTATTAATGATTGAGTAATGATGACATGACATACAAACAGATAATTATAGTTACGGCAATTGGACAGTTTGACGAAAGATATTGGCATACATCTTTAAATTCTAGTATAAATGTTATCTTAATTCAAATAAAGATGTATCTCAATATTACTGATAACTATAATTTTAAGTTATTGATTGTTTAATCTTATTGTGCGCCTAATCAGACTTGCTACGATTGTATTTATGCTAAGCTATAACATCTATTATATTCCTACCTGCAACAAACTACGCTGTTTACTTGTTATCCCATTAAATGTTTTTTTAAAATATACAGTGTATTATAAAATATATTAGTAATGTGTTCTTACTCTCCAAAACAGAGTAACTATGTAGTATCAATTGCCTCCACAGTTGATCGGCACTGCAACTGTTCTATGCAAATGAGCTTTAAGACGCTGGCTCGTCTCCCTTAAAGAATTTACTCCAAAGTTAAGAGCTACCGTGTTAGCATGAGCCACTTGGATAATCTCTCGATACGACATCACGCGATGGTAGATTATTCGAATATCTTGCATACTTTCACGCGAATCGATTAGTGACTAGTATCGATTAGTAACTTAGCGTGCTAATTTTTGTATTCTGTAAACGTATTTAGTCAGTAACGGTTTCTGAAACGTTGAAAAAAGAAAAGTTACTAACAACATTCGAATGGCATTTGAAATATGAAATAAGATTTTGCAGTAACATTTGACAGCTTTGTTAACTGATCCGATGATCAAATCAAAGTGCATAATCCATGATTTTAGCAACTCTATATATACTTGACAAGAGCTTTGCGATTAATTTCTGCGTTGATCAGCTTTCCAGAAACCGGGTGTTAGTGTTCCAATCTCGTGCGACGATTGTATTGGCATTTTAATAGGTGCACAAGCTAGCGCCTTGATTTAGCACTGAATATTGGATTACGTAAATCGGGCCTTTAGTTAGACAACTATCCTAACTAATCTTACTAATATTATAAAGGCGAAAGTTTGTAAGGATGGATGGATGTTTATTACTCTTTCACGCAAAAACGACTAAACGGATCTTGATGAAATTTGGCACAGAGATAGATTTCAGTCTAGAATAGCACATAGGTTATATTTTATCCCGGGAAAATGTACGGTTCCCGTGGGATAGACTTCCCCAAAATTTCCACGCGAACGAAGTCGCGGGCAACAGCTGGTCTTATAAATGCGAAAGTGAGTTTGTGTTTGTTATGTTTTTACGTCTTAACTACTGAACTGATTATTATGAAGTTTTGCATACACGTTGTTAGTCGTACAGAAAAGGACATAGGGGTATCTTTTATCTAGAAAAAGAGCTGTTCCCGAGGGATAGACTCAACTTTAACAACAACAACAACTCACTCTTTACGCTAACGGAGCCGCGGGTGAAATCTAAATTGTTCAGAATGATGGTCCATCATCTTTTAATAATTCTAAGTCGTAAATTACTCTAATATACTAAAAGCGAACAGCCGTGACGAGTGGCGAATTGAATTTTTTTTAAATTAGATTAAATTTAGAGAATAAATGTTGAGGATCTCCGCATAAATGTGACACACAAGCAATCGTTATATCGCACAATGCACTTCTTGTTTGATTTTAATCTTCCGTGTGATTAACGGGACCGTGAAAGCACCCAGGCCAAGAGCTACTATTTATTAATTACACAAACATTTATTCATGTAGAATCAACAAAGGTCGACGCACTATGGATTCTCGAAATAATTACTGCCATTTCATCAAACCACATTGTTCAGCTACATTTCCGAAATTTGGGTTGTAGGGTTGCCCCGGAAAAAAAATGCCAACCGCGATGTTTCTTCATAATTGGGTACATTTTAGTTTTTAGTGTCAATGTGCCCCCATTCCAACAGCTGAAAAACGGCCCTTCTTTGTTAAATTTGCCGGTAAAGTTTAAAAAATGTGCTTTTTCGCGACTATAATTTTTTCTCAACTGTTTAGGAAGTAATGTTTTGAATAAAAGTTGTAGATATCAAAAAGATCTACAAAATGAGCTCTGGTACGTATCAATGCGATATTTTATTTTTTACAAATTGCAAAAAACTGACGAATATCAAATTTTTTTCTTGAAATACCCCTCGATCGACTTCTTTGCTCGGTCTAATTAATATATTCTAGGTCACGTGGCGCTTTATTTCCTCAAAACTATTCCAAAAATCAAATAAAAGATAGTTGCTTCTCAGTGCCGTGATACATAATGCACACAGGAAGTGCGTCATCATTATCTAATAGAAGTGTCAATAACCAACTTTCGACCGGCCGTATCATTATGTCGTCCAAATAGACCATTTCTGTATTTTATTACCAGAAAGTCTGTTTGTGTTTATCTCAATAATGACTTCTCTGATTTCTTTATCAGGTTGGAAATTGAATAGGTCTTTTATCTATGTTTTTATGGTATGATGAGAATGAAAAATGTGATGCGGAGGGATGAGCAAAACCTGGTGTACGAAGTTTTATTGAGTTAAGTTGACGGGTACAAGAGTAGAGGATAAAGGACGACCAAATAACAGATAGATGGACTGCGTGAAAGAAGATATGGCTAGAAACGGAGTAAGCAGTGAAATGACGTATGATAGAGTAGAATGGAAGAAGGAAACATCCCGGAATGCTAGATCTGTCGTAATAGCAAACCCTTAACACACCCTTAGTACATAAGATGTGTACGTTCTACATTTCACTTGAGCTAATTAAAGTGTAAAGTTACCATAAGTCGCCACATGCAATCGAGAAATTGCGGTCTCAAACCTCCACATAGAACATTGCCAGTTTAGTTGAATGAGAATAAGGAATGTATTTAGAACTATGTTATTGAACAAGCACGCGACCGGTGCCTATAAACTTAATCTTATGTAACTCTAGACCACGACCAATAACTGTCCCCTACTTTTTCAGTTCCTAGCTTTCCAAAATACACGTTTATTGAAAAAGAAAAAAAAACTTTAAAAATGTAGAAGGCAGTGAATTAAACTGGAAGTTGTTAAATAAATTCCCTTTCGTTGAGTATAGCGATTGACTCGAGCGAAGGTCGCGGTCTATATTCGTGTTGTATATTTTTTTGTACTCTGATTCACTCAGGGACAGTGTTGCACTTCGTTATCGATGTATTTATCAACACGCTGTAAACGGATCGATAGTCGGTAGAATGCTTGTAAAGATTAATTACATCCTTTCTAATGCAATTATGCTGTTTTCGTTTTGATTTGTTTGCATGGTCGTTAACTGCAATGGTGTTTGTTAAGTGGAGAGTATAAATTTGATTAAAATGTAGATTCATGGTTGTAAATATTGTTAGTTTCTTATTGTACGGAAGGTGTGCAGAACTTAACTGTGTGCGAGCAATAGCCATATAGATAATTAACTGAAGTAAGTAAAGATAATAAAATAGACTAATATATGTACATTAAACTGGTGTTCTCGCTGATGTATCCATATTAGCTTACATAAAATGTTTAGTCATTTATATAAAAACTATTTTCGCGATAGAGATTGATCGAAAGGCCTTAACAAAAAGGGCAAACTGAGCACAGAGAAACAGTCTTTGTATTGTGCCGATTGGTTACTGAATGTTATACGTGTAAAGTTAGTTGATGGAGCATAGCTGCCCGAGGAGGGCAGGTGGGCTGGTGAAAGATTTGCTTTTTTTGGACAGGATTATAATTTACAATTTATGTGAAGTAAATATTTTTGTTAGTTATGTATAATGTGGGTCCTGGCCCTTCAACGGCTGCCACCGCAGCACACCTACGTCGCCACTCGTCTCGCACGTTTTGCACCTAAGTGAACATTACAGAAAAGTAAAATTATGATTTTCACATTATTAGTAAATAATTATTAGGTATACTAAAATAAAATGCCTATTACATTTATGCGTTTCGAAGTTGTAATGCTATGAACTTAAATTACAACGTATTGAGCTCGTGCGATGTTTAAACTGTATATACGACGGCATATTAAGTAACGCAATTGAAGATATGTTAATATTGTTGATTCTTAAAAGCACATTGGCATACAATATGTTCGGTCGTGTATTGTTTTTAAATTATCATATTTTACCAAAATTAGTTTAACTAGCTGAATCATTTTGAATTCAAAATATTCCTGTTCCGCTATGTCAACAGCGTGTGTCAACATTATATTGAAGAACTATGCACACTATGTAGGTTAACACTGGTAGTTGCATTGCATTATACGCAATCTAAATAGGGTAGTCCTGTGGGCTGATAATTAACAAAACACTGTAGAACTATACCAACTACCGCATGTCGTATTTCAATGACCATATCTACGATATTGTTTACAGACATCAATACCAAGTTCATTGATTATTCACGTCACGAGGCGCTTCCTCATTGTTTCACATCGTGATTCACCCTCCAGTATCATTGTTGAGAAATGTATAAATACGCCGCACTTATCGGTTTATTTATAGAGCGTTGTATCATTATTTTCCAATGAATTATTTTGTTTTGTCTGTTTTACGCATGTCTGGGTTACGTATTTTTGTTAAGATTGAATTGAAATCCAAATTCCACATTTGTATCATACATTATAAACAACTGATTTTAAACTGATTATTACAATCGTTATCGTATTTACGATACATCTGCAAACTATTTTCTAAAACAAATGTTTTAGAAAATAGTTTGCATGGATATTCGATATTTAAGAGCTTAACAAATGTTAAGCTCTTAAATATCGATATCACTTGTCCCAACACTATTTAGTATCTAGCAACTATGTTTAGTATTTTAAGTTTACACAAGCAATTCATTCACGTTGCTTGTACCCAAAAATAAAAATGATCATGACTCGTTATAAATAGGAAACATTTAACCGATTATTCTACCATTTTGTTAGGTACTTCGTTGTGCTGTTTAGGTAACGCAGTATATTTAAAATACGACCAGGCCTAATTAGGTGATTTGTATATATAAATATCATAAAACAATAATTTATTGGCTTCAAGAACAGAAGACAGTTACATAATATAGATCACATAAGAATAATAAAAAGAAAATGCTTATTAAACAGTATAATAATAAAATATTATAGTAATCTGAATTAGTATTTCTCAATTTTATTTAGTAGAAGATATCACACACCGAAATCTAAGGGGAGATTGAGTTATGCACACTATCGAATTCATTATCTCAATACCTACCGACAAATATACCAGATTTAAAAATATCACCACTACTCGGCTAAATTCACCAACTCGGGCTCAACTCAAAATAATAAAACAAATTGACAAAAGCAACCACAAAAGAAACAACATGATTAAAACACAAGATTCATGCAATATTTTTCTTCTAGCTGCATATAAAACTCCAAAACTCCTGCAGTGAACAGGGACACAGTAATTAGTTTTCCGCCTTTTCTGAAAAAGTGCTATATTGAGTTAATACCTGTTTAGATCTAGGTGTGCGATATGTGGTATTCATCCGTTACCATCAAGACGTCCTAGTAGGTGTTTTAAGTTCTATTTTAAACATAATATAGGAAGTAAGTCGACGACAGCGCAGAGAGTGCTGGGCTCTATGTTCTCAGAGAACAGTCTCAATATGTTAAAGGGCGTCATATTTTTATATTTAATATTTATATTAAAAGATTACTAGTAACACATTACTAATATTCTTGTTGACCCCTCCAGCTAAGCTAATTGCTTGTGTTAGGAGTGGGTTCACGTCGGTAATGCACTGGGTCGGGGTCGAACCCGTAACCACTCCATCGCACGTCCGACGCCTTAGCCACAACCGCCACTTCTGAATGTTCTGATCGTGTATGATCTTTTAATGCGAAAACTATAAAATAGTTTCGTATTTTTGTAACTATGCTAAATGTTTAAAATAGCTGTTTGTTTTCCGAATAAACCAAAATAAATAAATTGAATAACTGAAAGAGAAAATGTATATAAACAAACTCATGCTAAAGGTCTGATGGCGGCGGTGACCTGAACCGGCTTACGGCTGCTCTGACCTCCACCAGGCTATCTTTAGAGGATTTTATATACGAGAAAAGGCACAATTTTAAACAGCAATGGTATTTACTAGTTGGCAATGGTGTTTACTCTAAGTTATGTGCCAGTAACCAGGAAAGAAAGAAAGAAAGAGAAACATTTATCCTGACATTCACAGGACCGCACACAATTATTACAATAAAAAAAAAATTAAAACAGCAAGTAATTATAATGTGCCCTGTGCAATGCCAGAAAAGACACCTATCTCAGCATCAGCATATTGCTGCAGCCTGAGAGACTGCAGCGCTGGTATTATGATAGGGCCTGCGCCCGGCGACATCTCGAGCCTATTATGTATATTTGGGAATATAATAAAAGATATTAAATAAAAAAAAATATGTTGGTGAGATGCAAATAAAATAATAAATATAAATAAAATAATATAATAAATAAAATTATAAAGGAGCGGCTACTTACGACTGTATTTTATCAGCATGCCACAAGAGTATATATCATTGTCGTACTAATAGAGACGTTACAACATCAATCGCAATTATATTGAAGGATTGTATTACAAACTTAAATCCCAGTCTTACACCATTCAGCAGTTTAACGACTTTTCTCAAAATCGAAAATTACCATTTAAATTGCACTCTTGGCAGTATCGAGTTGAGCAATACCTGGCCTCCACCGCATACAATGCTCTTCAATACTACCTTCGAGTTTACGAGCCTTCGAGACTTTACGGCCGGACCCCATTACGTTTGTAAGATACATTAAACCACGAGGACTATTCGAAGGGAAATTGCGATTTGCGATTATAGTTTCGTGAGCTTTTGTGTCTGTTCTTAAACTCATGACTCGCGGCGATGGACAGAGAGAGCTTTGTTCAATTTTTTTTGTAGTTACTGGCTTAACGTACAATAAACTTAATATAACTTTATGAAAAAAAAATTGTCATCGTTAAGGTTACGTAAATCACGTTAAGGTTAGATAACTCGAGTCGGTTCGCGTTAAAGTTGTGGTTTCTTTAGCAGTCAAGAAACTAATGTCAAGCATCACAACATCCAATTTTCCAAATAATTATTATTTTAAATCACATTCTAAATTTGTTCTAAATATTTTTTTTTCGTTTTAAAATCTATTAATTAGTATCGAGTAGTGTTAAGAAGTCAAGATTAGCTATATTTCTGAACAGTTTCAACGTCAAATATATTTTCCTCGGTCTGTCTGTCACAAATCGACGAATGAATGACGAATTTACACGGTCCATTATTATAGTAGGTTATACTACACACTTGGTTTTCGATATCGTAATGCTTTGCTTTATCTATCTGTCTCTGTGTAAGACCTCCAAATTGTTTCATGACCTCCATTGCGGAGAATTTTGAATAAAAGCTTTAAATTTTTTCAAATAACGAATATTTATTTTTAGATTTTGGGTGGAAACGTTTGCCTTTAGTTGCCATCGTAGTGATGAATTGGATATCATATTCCGTTATAGATGAATTTGTTCTATCGACTTTACACCACAACCAAATTACTAATTTAATATAAAACATACCTAGCATAAAATTTAACTGTCAAGAAAGTCCACGTGAACTATTATCTATTTTCCATAGGTGTAAAGACGTCAGTTGAACGTATCGTAAAGTTGTTTCATTACTGGAGTATGTGCAGGTAATGAGGGAGTAGTCCCGGCGCCTGCGCAGCGCCCGACGACTATCTAATTAGAAAGTAGAAAATCTAATTATTAAGGCCGATAGCTTGTGAGGGTTTTAACTGATTTCATAGTGCTAAATGATTGTAAAAGATAGTCTACTTGTTTGAATTTATATGTAGCGTAGTACTAGTAGCGTGAAATTGGTTTGTAAGTGTATTCATTTTTAGGGTTCCGTTCCTCAAAAGGAAAAAAAGGAAACCTTATAGGATCACTTTGTTGTCCCATCTGTCTGTCTGTCTGGGTGTCTGTCAAGACCCTTTTCCTCAGGCACCCGAAAAGGCATCAAGTTAAAATTAACATCAAATATTTATGTCAGTGGTACCTTGAAGCTGTAAAAAATCAAGCTTCTAAGTCAACGCAATCAAAAGATATGGCCTTAAGCCTTAGATGTTAACAAATTTGAACATTTCGCAGGTAAATCAAAACCTATAGTTTACTTTCCATTGACTTAGAATCATGAAATTTGGTAAGAAGCAAGGTCAACACAAATAAAGGAAAAAATCCGAAAGTTGTTAATTTGTTGTTATCCCACTAATATTATAAACGTGAAAGCTTAGACGGATGGATGGATAGATGGATGGATGGATGTTTGTTACTCTTTCAAGCAAAACCCCCGAACCGATTGCGATAAAAATTGGTATGTAGATAGTTGGAGACTTGGATTAACGCATAGGCTACTTTTTATCCCGATATTCCCACGGGATCGAGACTTACGCGGGTGAAACCGCAGGGCGCTGCTAGTATCACATAAAAAAGGTTTTTATTATTACAAACTTATATTTTCTGGTTGGATTGTTGACTTTGTCGTACATCGCAACCGCAAAGTTATGTTTGTCTTTCGAAAAAGACGGGCAAAAGTCTTCGAGAATTGATTCCCGAGATGGACGTATACAAGTTTGTTTGCCTACGGAACCCTCGGTGCGCGAGTCAGACTCGCACTTTTTGTAAACAGACCGGTTTTTGTACACATTGTTGGCAAGTTAGAACACCATGGAACACCATCCTGGTGCTAAGCTGTTATCTGTGAATATTATATTGTATACTGTGACAGCAACATTGAAGGTGTAACTCGCGCGTTGCCTACTCCACACACAGAGCGCCAGTGATCCTATTTGCCAGTAGTAAGACAAAACGACTATAGGAGTACTCTTCAATCGCGTTCTTGTGCACAGTGGATGTATTTTCCCAGCAGGGAGGCTCCAATTCGAGCCATCCATTCATTTCAGAATCCATTCTGAAAAAAAAAACTTAGTTTACAAAGAACGGTCTCAAATATGACATTGTTGAAGGGCATAACAGAAGTAACTATAAAATATAAATAACAACAATTAAGTTAGAACTTTTCTGTCAAACACCATTAGAGCTACTTTCTTTGTTACGATTATTAATAGTTTAACTTAACTGGAAACATTAACATAAATTTGTCTGCGAGACCATTATACCAGTTTGTGACTTTAGAAACTATTTTAAGGGAGATTGATGACGAATTGCCTACTTAATTTTGATTGATTCCGTTCGCTTAAACAACGCTCCTACAATTAGGCAAAATTAATTGTCTATCTACATTGGACAGTTAATTTAAAAGCTTTTGAAATTATTGTAGGTACCCAGTTCTAATTTTTAGGGTTCCGTTCCTCAAAAGGAAAAAAGAAACCCTTGTAGGATCACTTTGTTGTCCGTCTGTCTGTCTGTCAAGACCCTTTTTCTTAGAACCCGTGGACGGATCAAGATGAAATTAATACCAAATATTTATGTAAAATCAAGCTTCTAAGTCAACGCAATCAAAAGATACGGTCATTAAGACTTAGATTTAAACAAATTTGAACATTTCGCAGGTAAATCAAAACCTATAGGGTACTTACCATTGACCTAGAATCATGAAATTTGGTAAGAAGCAAGGTGTGGCAGCACAAGTAAAAGGAAAAATGCGAAAGTCGTTAATTTGTTGTTATATCACATAAAAAAATAGTTTTTGTGATTACAAACTTATATTTTGCGGTAGGAAAGTTGACATTGTCGTACATCCATGTATGGGAGAGTATTAGAACCACAAAGTTAAGTTTGTCTTTCGAAAAATACGGGCAAAATCTTCTACATACAAGTTTACTTGCTTACTACCCTCGAACCCTCAGTGCGCGAGTCAGACTCGCACTTGTCCGGGTTTTTTTTAAGACAAGTAGGGACAAAGGATCTTCTAATTTAAGTTGGTGCTGCTTACGTACCCGGGACTTGTTAAAAATAACCATTCATCTTTTATAGAGTAGAGAGGGGAGAGAACCCCTATTAAACTAACTATTAATAACATTTGTCCTAAGAAAAACAGAAACGGTGAGAACGAAGTTGCTTTTGCTAAATATAAATATATTTAATGGATTGAATAAATTATGACAACATATAGTAAGTACATATTGTAAAACCTCTAATAAAAATTGCGCAAATAAATCAACTCGCGGTCAGCAGTCTGAATGGTATCGTGCTATAAGGAACTTTTTTTTTTTATTGTATAGGGGGCAAACGAGCAGACGGGTCATCTGATGGTAAATGACTACCGCCGCCCATGGGCACCTGCAACTCGAGTCACAAGTGCGTTGCCGCCCTTTAAGGTGGGAGTAGGAGAAAAGGGGGAGGGGGGAGAGGGGAAGGACGGGAATAAGGGAGAGGGAAGGGTTAGGGCCTCCGGTAACCTCACTCACGTGGCGAAATACAATGCAAGCATTGCTTCACGGCCGGTTTTCTGTGAGACCGTGGTAACGAGCAGAGTCGAGCCGGCCCATACGTGCCGAAGCATTGCATGCATCAAGAAATCATAAACATTACTGTCAAAAAACCAACATCTTTTTGAACTACGGAGACGTCGTTAAATAAACAGAATAAATTATAATATAAATGGAGTATATGTATGTATGTTTACTCACTTGGTCAAATATTGTTTAAACTTTGTTCAACGTTAGTTAGTTATGCGTTTTCGGTAACTGTAATACATTTACATATTTTAGAACCATAAAATGTAAAAAACGTGCAACATTTGCTGATGGATTGTGACAGGAACAAAATTGAACGTGAGGCTTTGCTAAGAGAACTAAAATTAATTTTTTTGGATGTGGGTTTAATTCAAACTGTGATGACTTGCCCAAGGTCAGCAGCAGCCAAATTATGTCATCTGATCACAGTGGTTCGTGTGTTCACCTTGGATTAAGGTAGGATGGGGTTGACATCTCCTAACTGGATCAGAACCCCAAAATAAAATAAAGAGAAAAAAAAATTAAAAAACAAAACACTTGAAACTGTTAGCTAAGCACTTGTGTGATACCTTGTCTCGTGGGAGAGCCATGCTTCGAAACGTATAGGCCGGCTCGACCGGAGTGATACCACGACCTCACAGAAAACCGGCGGCAAAATAATAATAATATGAGGTGACATACAATTTATTAATTTACAACTTGAAGCTTAAAAATTTGCCTTTGCCTTGCTTTGCTTTTCGCCGAGTGAGTCAATTTTCGGAGGCCCTAACCCTTCCCTCCTCCCTCGCCCTCTTCCACCTTAAAAGCCGGCAACGCACTTGTGAGTCTTGAGTTGCAGGTGCCCATGGGCGGCGGTAGTCATTTACCACCAGGTCTTCTCGTTTCGCCACTATGCCATAATAAAAAAAAAGTTAACCAAATTGTCAAAAAACCTAAAGTTGGGACAGGAAAAACCAAAACAAACTCCTCGCTTACATTCTGGTTGTGTAACCGGTACATAAGGGCGGTAATGCGTGGTGGTAAGATGGTCTACCCGTGACTAAGACGGGTGCAACTCAGCGAAAACATCTGGTAGGTAAAAAGGTATTGTACCTTATTAATATTACCCCGATTTTCAAATAAAATGCATGCAATGCGGCTTGTAGCCGCAAAGGTTTAACGTTTAGTTGTCCTGGTACTCAAAAATACCACCTTTCTAACATTTATACCTTTGAATGGCCTGTTGATGTAGTGGTTAGTGATCTTGACTGCTGAGCCAGATGTAGTGGGTTCAATTCCCACCCAGAACAAATAATTAGGTGATGAGCACGATCATTTGTTGTGTCTGGGTGTAATTTACCTATAATATGTATGTACCTATTTAGAAATGGATTAGTATGTTTATCAGCAGATTGGTTACCATAGAACAGGCTCTGCCTAGTTTGGGATCAGACGGATGTGTGTGAGATCTGTCAAGTTCTTGTTATTGACAAAAATTACTAATAGCAATTTTACGTAAAGGTTATAAAGAAAATTCTGTGACTACAACATTTCATGTTTCGTCATTCAGCAATTTCCCATGTCCCATGACAAGTAAAAATAAAGAAGCTGTAGTTAATGTGATTGCTAGTTAAATACAGAGTATGTCCAATATTGACTTGTCGCAAACCATCGGACGTTGACCCCATTGACCAGTAGTTTTATGTATTCAACAATGTTTGGAACCTAAAAAGTTAAAGTATGTAGGTATTTTGAAATAAATTATGTTCGGAACCATAATTATCTTGTCCAAACCTTGATTGTATGTGTGGTATCGTTGGAAAAAAGTGCACTAAATAAAAAAATTGAGAACTTTAATTTGCTCGCTTCTTCGATGACGCACATAGCACACACAGGAGAATGATCATATTATTTTTGAAGTTATACTTCTTTTCGTTAGGGAAAAATGATGAGAGTAAACCGTCACAAAAAACCGACACCCTGAATTTAGCTAGTCAACATGTAAATGTTATACGATGCGCGCGAACGCCGTCACAAAAAATCGACACCCTGAAGTTAGCTAGTCAACATTTTAGTTTTTCAAAAAATGTTACCAACTTCACGATAGTGATAAAAATGGTTTTACTTTGAGTACGTTTGTAGAATTTGAGGTTAGTTGACGGTATGTATTATTTATGATAATTTACTGGGATTATAAGTGATAAAAATAGTTTTTACATATTACTTTGAGTACGTTAGTAGAATTTGAGGTTAGTTGACGGTATCAAAAAAAAATCAAAATCTCTTTACTTTCAGCTATTACATGGGTAATATTATAGGGTTTGGGAACTCTTCTGTTAAGTTTTATGTATGTATTATTTATTATGATATTAAATATCATAAACTTTATTTAACTAGATAAAAGTATAACTTCTTACGTGCGTACATACACTGTACACACACACCTTTTTTTTTCTCAAATAGAGAATATCGCATGATATATTTCATCTGATGATAAGAACCACTAGAACTAACTGTATGCAAGTTTTAATTGTTGATAAATACCGATAAATGCTTTCCATTAGACGGGTCGTGTACCACCTGAATTGTATAACAAATGCAATTGAGTAAAAAAAATATTAGTAACAAAATTTATAGCATTAATCATAATAATATAACTTGACACTTCTCACACGGCCGTCTGATCCCAAACACGGCTGAGCCTGTACTATGGTAACCATATTGATGAACATACTTATATATTACTAAATACATACATATTATAGATAAATTACGCCCAGGCACAGAACAAATGATCATACTCATCACACAATTATTTATCCTGGGTGGGAATAGAACATACTCGAACACACTAGACCAACAGGCCAGTCCTTTCGGTTCATTGCTGTAAGAAAGAACAGAAGGTACGTCTCTAGCCTCTATCAAAACATAAACTTAATCTATTTAATATATCCGTGGCTGGCGTGAACACATTGACATGTCGACTTGCATGTTTTTTTTTATGAAAAAAATTTACAGTTTCAAATATACACAAATTTTGGAGAAATCGACTTTGGAAACATGTTGACATTTCGCATTTTAACGTGTCTAACTTGACAAAATCTCATGTCAAATTAACGATTCACATGATTTTGTGAATGAACATTGATATTTTCTTATATCAACTTACACTCGGTCACCAAAAAAATATTCGTTACTTGAAATCTCAACATATACTTACATATAACGTCAAAACTTAAAAATGGCCACCCTGAAAAATAGCAATTTTAGACATGTCAACATATTCACGCCAGCCACGGATATAATCTAAGAACAAGATTAATTACAAGCGCAATTTCATTGTCTATCAAATTCGCTACCTACAGAGTGAAGTATGAGACCACACCTACGCGCCTCAAGCGTGGGATACCTCCACAGCATCATAATTGAGCACAAATAACCAATACTCATCTATGTAAATATACTATTATACTTACACAAACGAAAATAGCTTTAAATACGTCGTTACAAGGTCCGAAGATGGATATGATGATTTGTTTTTTTTTTTATGGTATACCTAGGGGTTAAACGAGCAGACGGGTCACCTGGTGGTAAATGACTACCGCCGCCCATGGGCACCTGTAACTCAAGAGTCACAAGTGCGTTGCCGGCCTTTAAGGTGGGAGTAGGGGAAGAGGGGTGAGGGGGGGAGGGAAGGGAAGGGTTAAGGCCTCCGATAACCTCACTCACTCGGCGAAAAGCAAAGCAAGGCAAATGCAAATTGTTAAGCTTCAAGTTGTAAATTATGTGTAGTGTCACCTCATATTATTATTATTTTCGTAGGATGTCTTTACGTTTACATAAAATAATGAACTGAAGAATGTTTATCGAGAATTCAGAATTTTACGATGGACTTATTTCTAGATTTGATTGTGAAATTCCGTAGTCAGAAGTGCATCAATAACATTCTCTTTGCCTCCTTAATGCCTCTTCGTGTCTACCTTGATCATACATAGGGCTCCCATCCGTCCGGGTTTCCCCGGATTTGTCCTAATTTAGAGGGCATCCGGGGAGCGTCCGGGCCAGGTTTTCAAAAAGTGTCCGGGTAAAAAGGGACACTGCCAAGGGACAATTATAATTGTTAGATGAATCGTTAACAAGCTAAAAATTTTAATGGAATCGGCGTTCTTTTTTTAAGGTGTCCGGGAAAGAATCTCGATTTCACCCATGTGTCCGGATTTTTTTTAAGTTTTTGTCCGGCGTCGGCAATTTAAGTGATGGCAGGCCTAATCATACATGAGTTTACGATAAATTAAATTTGGGTGTTCATAGTAAACTTTGGAACTTTAAAATATTTTATTTAGAATCTATTGGTCCAATCATTTGCATGCGCTTGGTTACAGCAATATTGACAAATTGGTCGTAAAATGGCTACGTTGGACGTTGCTGTAATAAAGCGGATAATAAAGGTTCTCGATCGATACGCCTGCGCGTACGCAATCGTGTGTCTACATAAATGTTTGCGACGCAAATTAATGTACTCCTCGATAATTAGCTGAGATTAAGCTGCGTGGGACTGGTTATGCAGATGACTTTTATTATGCAATAGATATTTGAAAGTGTATTTTATTATTTTGGTATAACTGCATAAAACGAATTATGGAAAGCAAGGCTTATAAATAAGTAAATATGGTTTCAAACAAATTGGTTAACTTGCAGTTTATGAAGTAGACTGATCCTTCCCAGAATACGAGACCCGTCACCACCAAGGGCAATGATATTGTTATTAATTCCTAATCTTGTCGTACGAATATAGAACTTATGGAGACAATGACTCAAGGTCTCAGAAACTTTATGACACAATATTTTTTAGGTCTTATTGTGCATATAACACCATATTTTGTACTAACTTGCTAACAACTTTCAACGCATTTTAGTTTATAATAATAATAGTCTAGACTAGATGCGACTTTGTGAGTCCGACATCTTATATCCATTGTAATTGGTTTTATAAATACGGTTGAAATATTTAGCTTATGCACATGGCAATTTAGTTCGCCAATTACGAAACTACATAAAATATTATAACAATTCTAATTATTCGTTACATAGCAAAAGAACTGTAGAGGGGAAACCACGTATATTTGACAAAATATTATAGAAACAGAAGTTCCTAGGAAGGTGAGCACCACCATACTGTATTGGCATTCATCGCTTCACGTCAATTTCTTTGTTGAGAGTGTCTTGGACTTAGCCCTTTACCCCTTTTTGTTTTTAAGGTCTAACTAGTAAAACACATCCCTGACTATAGAAAATCTGCTGAATCCCTTAATATGTTATTAGAAAGAGAGCCATCTCAGTTGGTCGCGTTTGCCGTGCAATGATTTAGAATCAATTCATTCAATAACAAAGTTTTAAATGATTCTGTTATGAAAACATTATTCTAAGGCATATAGTTTTAATTATATGAATTAGACGTCGAGTTCCCTAAGATAAACTTTTCCTTGTTTAAACAACGTAGTTGTCACCGCGTACTACTGACCAACTGACCATGGCATTGTTACAAGAATGTGCAAGAATAGTTTTATTCAAACCTAGCAAACTTGGTATATTTACGATAAGACATTATTTTCAAGGATTTATGAGGTTTCGCGTGTATTGTAAATTAATATATGTAGGTACCTATTTATTGAAGTACTTGGCTGAACGTAAGAACTGGAATGGACGTAGAGTATTTTTATGTTCCTGTCGCATCTTGCAAAATGTTGTATTACCTACTTTCCAGAAAACTCACGAGTGGTATTTATATTTATAAAAGATTCTTAGATTAATGACTCATGTGTGTGTTTCGTTATACGCCACACTGTTGCCTGACACCGTCGCGGCAGGTCGCTTCACACTTGATAAAGGTCCCCCGTTTTGTACGAAACTAGACGGTCGTTCCCGAAATACACACGTGATTAAAATCGTATATCTTTAATAAATACTTGCCAATTGAATAGTTTGATATAGTTAACAGGATTATATAGTTAAAAGAACGTAAATTACAATCGTGTAGCTCCAGATTTTTTGATCTTTTCCATTCGAACAACACGAACACACTATAATACCATAGTACAGGCTCTGCCTAATTTCGGATCAGGCGGCGGTGTGTGAGATTACATTTTGTATTCCAAACGGATACCACTTTATAAAACTAATACCAAAAAGAATTTTTGGGAATTAGGTGCAGTAAAATGCTTTTGGTGGTTGTATTTACACACTACAAAACTCTACTAAATTTTTACTTACTTTTTGTTGATTTTCTTAGCTTTTTATTGGATCACAGTCACAGTATAGTCAGTACCATGTTTAATATTTGTTTTGTTTAGTTAAGAAGTGTTATCCGTTTAGAATACAAAATAAATTAATATGACCATAATAAAAACAACATTATTGTATTACAATGTGAAGTTTATTTATTTATTTATTAAAACAGTTTGCACATTAGTACATTGGCGGACTTAATGCCTAAGGCATTCTCTATCAGTCAACCTTTGGGTGATGCAGAGAAAGGAAGAAGTAAGTGCAATTAATAAACTTGTAAAAAATTGTCAAAAACAAAGAATTGGGTACATACAAAATTTGATACGAATATATACACACACTATACTCAAATACTTGTAACTTTAATTTAACATATATTTACATATACACAGATACATATACAAACACATACATAGCTATATAATACATATACTATTATAAATACATATTACGACATTAATGATTTGAACTATTGACGAGTTGTCTCTGCCAATTCTTTGAATAAGATGTTCAAATGGAATAGATCGAATTTTTCAGCCATTGCTCCAGAATTTTGTTTAAAGAAATTAATTAGGTAAATGATAATAAATAACACTATACCGATACCTTTCTGGGTCAGGTCGTTGCCATTACTATCTAGAAATCTTTGGTACATGTACTTATTATCAGTGTGGGTGTGTAATTGAAAGGTACATATTGTTAAGAGCCAGGGTTCGGGTTTAGATAGGCACACCAATTTATAACGAAATAGACACAATTTATATAAATAACTAGCAATTAACACAATTATTACAAGACACATACAATTCTCTCTATTTCCGCTCAATTCTCACTTGTACTATTCGCTCCATACCCATTGCAACGTGTTTATTAAGTTATAAAAGATCTCATTGAAAGTTCGCTAATTTTCCTGAAACATCTCGTACAATGTACTTGACTCGACCGCTGTTCGAACTTGTACAACATTCTTATTGATAGACAATGTTGTCAATGATGGCATGCGTCTCAATTTAGGTAATCTATGACTTCCTCTACTCGTCAATAGATGGCGCCCGCGGGTGAATTTTGGCTTCCGTAACAATATACATACTTAATAGTATTACCATCAACATAAATTATTACCTAATGGTCTTCATGATACAACATTTTTTCGTCTGTGATGGTTTCATTGCTTTTCCGACCTAGGTATATTACTCATTAAATAATAACCTATACCTACTCCTAACCATTTGTGGCATACTTCTATCATTGCCTTGATTTGTTCCCTACCTTTGTCGCCTCATCCACTCACCCTCAGTGCTAACTAGCGTGAATTATGCATACAATCGTAAGCCTACCATGACTGCGGTAATAAAAAACGGTTTATTATAGTTGTGTGTCTCTTTTGGCTAAATATAATTAAATTAGCTGTCGTAAAAATATAACTCTTGTGATTACATTAGGTGTACGGTACATTTTTAAATGTGCTTAGAATTGCAAGCCATAGGCATAAAAATAGTAATTATGATTTATCATCTCAGCCAGGGTCCCCGATGCATAAAACAGGTTTTATCTTAAAAGCTTCACACAAATACCCATACTTGCCACTGTAATCAAGTCATCGGTCCATACAGTAAGGCGTTTATTTTATTTATCAATCCAATAAAAACTTACATTTCCTTTGTTAGTTTGTTAATCTTTATGGCTAAGGTGTGGCAATCACCCAGTATCTACACTGCTGATATGTACCCAGTTACCCACTCCCATCACAAGCAATTAGCTCAGGCGGAGTTGACGAAGAAAGACGAACTGAACTTTCCATAAACGACAAAGTCAACTTTTCAACCACAAAACGTAAGTTTGTAATCACAAAAGTATAGTTTTATGTGATATAACAAAAAAATTAAGACTTTCAGATTATTTACTCGTGCTGTGAGGCCGTACTTCTTGCTAAACTTTCATTTATCTATCTAGCGCATTTCAGCGCTCTTTAAACAGTTAAATTAAGCGCCTTTCACAGCTTTTTAAACAGAACCGCAGACATAAGTATTTGATGTTAATGTCAACTTGAATGTGATGTTAATATTGACTTGTCTCCACGGCTTCCTGAGAAGAAGTTACTTTTTTAAATTTGACCCATAATCACCAGCTATAAATCATATTGTGGAGTTCCCTAGTACCAAACTCACGATAAAAACTCATCACTTTTCTGACGCCCTTTAAGCATGAATACAACAGGAAAGCAGAAATATAAGGCTTAGCTGTTAACCTTGCAAGTATCCAGATGCAGTGCACCGTTAAGTTCGTACAAGCTAGTGATGTAACGAATGTCGATTTTTCACATTTGCGAATGCGAATGCGAATATTTATTTCTAGCATTCGCGAATGCGAATGCGAATATTGACTTTTCAACTAAAAAGCGATTAAAATATACGAATGGCTTGACGTTTCGCATCACCTTTTATTGATCCGAGGTACAAATTGATTCTTTTTTTATTAAATATGTAATGAAGAATTTTTTTTTTAATCAAGAACACTTCTGTGATGGATATTTACAAAGAGAATGACCTGAGAATATTTGGTTACTCCACCAACCACCAAAAAGTGTACCACTGAAAGAGTTTTTAGTAACGCTAGACTGCTTTACACACCTCAGTTTGTTTTTGCATTTATATTTCATTATCTTTAATTGGTGGAAAGAATGTGTATAATTAGCGGGCTCAACGTCTCTTGTGTCTCGGTTTAGGATCATCGACGATTCACGCAGCACATCTTTGAAACGAGTCCAAAGATCCGAGGTGGTATCCAAGTACTCCCGCTCAGAGATGACAGCTGTTCTCCATATGGAGACGAACTTGTGATTTATAATAGAAGTCTTTGCCAAGGGATGAAGTACTTCTTCGCTCTATTAAGCACACTGAGCTTTTTGGATGCCAGCTTGGCCTTGCCTTCTAGGTGGCATCGAAATTGAGGATCCTAAATACTCTCTAAGATGAAATGGACATGGATGTCTTGGAACTGTGGGGCCACAGTGAATGGTTTTTTCTTGGCAGTTAACGAGCAGCCTTTTGTTTTAGTGGGGTTAAATAATCAAATTCACCTGGGAATGAGAGATAATAAGCTGAAAACTCGTATAAACTAGTGGCCATAAAAATGGTTTTTTTTTGCAAATATTTTGCTTTCTATGGCTCAAAAGATGTTGAAATCTATTATAAAACTGTAAAGCATAAAATTCTCTACAAATGTTTGAAATTTTTTCATGCATTTAATCATTTTTGCAATAGAGCTCGGCAACCAATAATGCAAGGCCAACAAATTTGCGTACCGAAAAAGGCTCCAACGATTTGGATAATATTTTATATCTTTTTTGGAAAAACCTTGACCTTGAATATCTGAAGACGTGGACACGAGTTTTATGAGACTTTTGAGACAACATTTAGAATGTCAAAATAACAGTTTATACGAGTTCTCAGCTTATTATCTCTCATTCGGAGTTTGACCCTTTTTTCTAACTTAATTGACTGGATTCTTTTTTATTTCTTTATTTAATTTTTTTTTTTAAAAGGTACAGTAAATACAAACCAACTAATATATTATAAGAATACACTCAGAGGCACATTTAACCGTCTCCGTTTAACCTTTAAAACTGCTGCCGATGGTTTACGATAACGTATGTTAAGATTACTAGGTGTATTTGTTTAACTAGGTAGTTCTGCAATAAATAAAATTATTATACCCGTATTTTGTCTAATTTTTTACGTTTTTGTCGCACACTAGTCTGTTTAGTTGATCTTTAAGATCCCCAACGCCCGTTTTGCGTAACAGTAAATTTGTTTTGTAACGTTGTCATTTTTTTTATTGGCTAAGATGAAGGTTTGGGGTTGCCGTAGTTTCCTTTTCATCAATAAAATGCCACTCGGGACAGCCCCAGAAACACTACTAACTAGCAAACGCTGCCAGCGTCTGATTGGACGGATGCTTTGATATCAGTGAACCACCATACAAGATGTTATCCGACATTACAGAAAGACCAGTTCCTGTACAGGAAGGCCTGGATAAGATCGTAGTAGGTGTATATCAGAAAGTAATGACCGTTCTATCGTCTTAAACGTTCTTTGAAATTAGTTAATGTCAGCTTCTGAGGCTCGTCGCTTCTTGTACCTCAAGTACGAGATGTGAGTGTAGGTATAGAAGCAATAACCAAATGTTAGCACAGAAGGATTTGAGAACATGTTGACCAGCTCAAGTTCTACAGCTGACCACAGCTTACAAAAGAGCGAGACTTCAGTTTTCCTGAGAACACTTAAATTGAACAACGGATGAATTTAAGGTAGCTCTCTTTTCAGACGAATTAAGAATTGCTTTACGTGGTCCTGTTTGACATCAGCGCGTATATAGATGCCGTGGTGAAAGGTTTGCTGGATGTGCTGTGGTCGGAATAGTAGACTACGTTAGGAGTTCAATAATGGTGTGGTGTGGCATTTCACGCTTGTATGGAGTTAGACATCTTTGACAGAAGCAGTGCTAATGCTCACAGGTACCTGGAAGAAGTCTTACAATATCATGTGGTTCAATTTGCACCATTTATTGGCGATGACGACAAGACACCGCGAGAGCTATCACTAAATACCTTGACGAGGTCAATATTCAGTAATTACGGTGGCCAGCTCATAGTCCTGACCTTTCCAATCGAACACGTCTGGGACAATCTCAAAAACCGTATTCGAAACCGTAGACCAGCTCTTACGACCATCAGATACCTGAAAACTGCAACTGTTGAGTAGGAAACTAATTTCACATTTTGTGCATATTTTTAATATGCATTTTTATTTTAAATAAACCATTTTATATTTGACTCCTGTTCGATGTTTTTTGGAAAGGGTTAACTTAATTTAGTATTTTATCAAAAAACAATTAAGTTATAAAGGAGTTTTGAAGGATTCAACATGTAATAATAGGTGGCTGGTTAATTGTGGCTCTCAGTTTATATGTAATTAGGCTTATTAGATATTATTAATTTGAAGTCGTTTCTGAACTTTCCTATAAAGATATTATGATATTATAAATATATAATTTTTTTTTAGTTTCGTTAATATTTTAATTAAAGTAACAAAAACAAAAGAGAAAGTGTTTTCCATTTAGTAAATCTACTCAAGACCGTTCCATTATTATTTATTCTAATTTAACTAAAAATATATAAACGTTAGCAGATGAATTACCACAAATAATTTCTTTTGCGTTTGTCTAACACATTCGCCAAACATTCGCATCTTTTTTGTGAATGCGAATGTCAAAAATCATGCGAATATTCGCGAATGCGAATATTCGTTACATCACTAGTAACGAAGAAACTGGTTCAATACCAGCGATCCTTGTTTAGATACTAGATCGAATGCGATTAAGTACAATGTACTTTAATACCGTAACTTACATAATACATTCTGATAACTGCCGACGTATTCCCAGATTTATATTTTTCAGTAGAATTATATTTACTCGAGATCGCGTGGTGGTCGAATTTCGACCATGGTTTATTTCATTGGCCAATATTACTTGACCTGTCATTGTATAGACTTTTGTACCATGACAGGTCAAAATATATACTGGACACTCATAGCTGTATGTACCCGTCTTGGCATTTTTTTTTAACTTTGTAGCAAATATTGATAAAAATTTTTTAGCATTCGTCACTTCTTCTCTGCATAAACTATAAGTGTGCGAAATTTCATACTCCTCCGTCCGCCCAATTTTCGTAAAAAGGGATCCAAAGTTTTCGTTTCACGTATTAATATATAGATTTGTTGCTGGCCGTTTACAACATTTCTTGGCGCTCGTTGTGTGCGTACCAAATTGTTCTCTGTAGTTCGTCATGGGGGAATTTATTTTCTTTCGACAGACTGATGCTACAACATACATTTTATTTCTTGAAGTCATTAATTAATATTATCCATCAAAATTAATTTAAGCTCCTATGTCTATGCAAGATTTTTATAATTGCAACTTTTTATTAAATGCGTAAATTGGCAAATGTAATATTAAAATGATTTTATTAAAGTCTTACATCATTTGTATACAAAAAGTTTCCTTAGATCAGCCGTTGAGTTGCTTAAAAGTTAGGGAAAATCTTACACATAATATATTGTGAAAAACATAACACACTAAATTAGAGCTCGTGACCCAGAGCGGGTTGGGAAATATAATATCAAATTCAGTAAAATTATAAATAGTCTGCAAGTGAATAAGTACCAAATAAGCATTCTATTCTCTGTATTTGTTTTTACTACCACATGACGTACATTCGAGTATATACCTCTCATAAACAGTAATCTTACATAAAGGCATCGTAGTTTGAGACCGAACTATGCTACCATAC
This sequence comes from Euplagia quadripunctaria, assembly GCA_963859945.1. Lineage (NCBI taxonomy): Eukaryota > Metazoa > Arthropoda > Insecta > Lepidoptera > Erebidae > Euplagia > Euplagia quadripunctaria. The sequence continues at coordinate 21,180,541 of OY982570.1, forward strand.
ATAATACCTTTTCGTGCAATATAATCTATTCTGAGCTAAACAACCCGTGTAATCATAAACCATAAACGTCAAAAAGCAAACTTAAGGTCGTATTATTATGATAAACCGTAAACTTGAGCTATCTTTCTATATTATAACTAGTGATGAAAAGCAAGAAGAAAGTCCAATATTGATTTTGATTGAATCTACTTTTCTCTGTGGAGCTATGCTAGGCCTGCCAGCACTTAAATTGCCGACGCCGGACAAAAACTTAAAAAAATCCGAACACATGGGTGAAATCGAGATTCTTTCCCGGACACCTTAAAAAAGAACGTCGATTCCATTTAATTTTTTAGCTTGTTAACGATTTATCTAACAATTATAACTGTCCCTTGGCACAGAGTGTTCGGGTTTTACCCGGACACTTTTTGAAAACCCCGCCCGGGCACTCCCCGGACGCCCTCTAAACTAGGACAAATCCGGGGAAACCCGGACGGATGGCAGCCCTAAGCTATGCATAAATCCTACTAATATTATAAATATGAAAGTTTGGATGGATGGATGTATGTTTGTTTGTTACTCTTTCACGCAAAAACCGATGAACTGATTGCGATGAAACTTGATATGTAGATAGCTGGAGACCTGGATTAACGCATAGGCTACTTTTTATCTCGATATTCCCACGGGATCGGGACTTACGCGGGTGAAACCACGGGGCACTGCTAGTTATACTATATGAGTTTCAAGAACTTACCATGAAATAAAGTCTATTAAAATTAAAGTCGTGTCCAGATGTAAAAGATCAGCTCTTAACAGTGCTTTAAATATATCTAATCTCTAATTTTCTCTTACAGGCATCTATGGACTTACCCCCGGATAAGGCGAAACTTCTGCGTAACTACGACCTAGAGAAGAAATGGGAGATCATCTGCGATCAGGATATGGTACAGGCAAAGGACTCACCAGCGCATTATCTCAACAAGCTCAGGACCTACCTCGATCCTAAGGCTTCTAGGAGTCACAGAGTAAGTGTTATATTTTTTCCTCTATCCAGTAGGTATTTTCCTTTATAGAAATTGCCATAATGATAGCACATGCTGATGACAGAGTTCCAAGTTGGCAATAATCAGAAGTTGTTCAGTTCAGTGGCCTAGTACCGACTTCAGGAAATACTTGGCAATTACCAACTTGTTTATCGAGCCCAGCATTTACTGAAGTCTGGTCGGCGATGATGATTCAATGGAGTATTTTATTTAAAAAATATTAGTTACACAGTGAATTCCCCTTTGAAATAGCAGTGTCCATTTTCCATATTAGTGCAGACCCGTAGTCCCAGTTCTCCAGCATGATTGTAGCGAAATGATTCATTGTACATGGCGGCTGCGCGTGAGTCGCCGTATTCGGCGATACCGTTATACATTGTAAACAATGAACGATACATTAGTACTAGCTACGATAAAGATCTGCCTTCAGGCAATTTGTGAGTTAGATCGTTTTAAGCATGTTCTTAACCGTCTGCAAAAAAGGAGGGTCTGTATTCGATTATAAGATTAGTTGGTTGTCCGTCTGTCAAGACCATTTTTCTGAGGAACCCGTTGAAGTTAATACCAAATACTTATGTCTGCGGTCTCTTGAAGCTGTAAAAAATCAAGCTTCTAAGTCAAGGCAATCGAAAGATATGACCATTTAAGCCTTAGATTTAACCAAATTTCAATTCGCAGGTAAATCAAAACCCATAGGGTATTTCCGACTGACATAGAATCATGAAATTTGGTAAGAAGCAAGGTCTCACAGCACAAGTAAATGAAAAAAAACGATAATCGTTAATTTATTGTTATGTCTGTCTGTCAAGACCCTTTCCTCAGGAACTCGTGGAGGCATCAAGTTGAAATTAACATCAAACAATTATATTAGCAGTCCCTTGAAGCTGTAAAAATTCAAGCTTCTAAGTCAACGCAATCAAAAGATATGGCCATTAAGCCTTAGATTTTAACCAATTTGAACATTTCACAGGTAACTCAAAACCTATAAGTATGGTATTACCGATTGACCTAGAATCATGAAATTTGGCAAGAAACAAGGTCTGACAGCACAAATAAAGGAAAAAATACGAAAGTTGTTAATTTGTTTTTATATCACATAAAAAAAGTAGTTTGGAAAGTTGATTTTGTCGTAAATCTATGTATGGGAGAGTATTTTTAGAACTGAAAAATTAAGTTTGTCTTTCGGAAAAGACGGGCAAAAATCTGCGAGGATTGATTCCCGAGATGCATTTACTATTACTAACTACAAACAAGTTTATTTTCTTACGGAACCCTCGGTGCGCGAGTCAGACTCGCACTTGTCCGGTTTTTTTACTTTAATGTAGTTATCTTCGCCGACTATGAAAAGATTTTAATTATGTTTTTAATTGAAAAAGCGTTATCTCTTAAGTGCTCGGATAAAAATTTTAAAAATAAATCCAACCCCAGGAGGTGCAAAATAGCTAATGAAAGTTTTAAGTGATTTTAAACGTAATTATGCGTTGTATGGTTAGTTACCGCGGCTTATCTTATTTATTTCTTAATTAGTTTATAAGCAACAGTTGTGGGTGACGCTTAGGCTGAAGTCTGTTCAGTAGTTACCATGAAGGAAACTCATACCGTTATTATCCGAAGAGGAGCCATTCTTACATTTTTAGGTAACAGCGGGTCACTGTAAATCAAATTGTACTTTGTAGTGGTATATCTAAGATTTGTACAAGTCAGTTTTTCTTTTACCGAGCGTTATACCAGTTTTGTTAGTTTTTGTGGTTAGTTGATGGTGTCACTATTTTGCAGTGCAAAAGCAAAGTAGTTCGTATTATCAACACCCAACACCATACCAGCCCATCTCCGCAAGGCTTTCCTAAAGATTTTCACCATGAAGAGTTTTGCATAGTATTGATTAGTGTAAATATAATATTCTGGGTCATTATTTATTACATTATGTATTTTGAGTCCTAGAACACGGATAAGCATATTTCTTTTGAATACAGACATTATAAATAGATATCTAAATGCATGCGATATTTGCACTGGCCTAAATCACCACTCGATTGTTAGATCAGGTCCCTCTACCGCCGCGCCATAGCTCGTCAAACAGTCAACAACGCAAGGCTTACAGACGCGTTGCACTCCAGTACACACGTATTAATTAACACTCTTTTATTAACTTCACTTGTTACTAACTAAAGAAACAAATCTTGAAAGTAAATTTTAACCTACTGCTAATTGTCGTATTGATGACAATACTATATACTATACTAATACACCTAAATCTAAAGGGAGATCACTCAAAAATTGAATTGAGTTATGCACACCATCAAATTCCTTAGCTCAATACCTACCGACCAGTAAATCAGATTTAAAAATATCAACCACTACTCGACGCAAGACGCTCAATTCACCAACACGGGCTCAACTCAAAAAATAAAACAAATACAGAATATATTGTTAAGCAATAGAAAAATAACTATAAAAACCCTATTTTCAGCTTATTAAAACACAAGATTCCTAAAATATCTTTCTTCTAGCTGCATGTAAAACGCCAAAATTCCTGCAGTGTAAAGATAGTTTTTCACCTTTTCTGAAAAAAGTGCATTTTTGAGTTGGCTCCCTTTAGATCTAGGTGTGCGATAATGGAGCTGATCTGATGATGGACAGTGGCGTGACTATACCATCTGAGGCCCGTGGCTAATTCATCGGATGTGCGTGAGTCTGACTCACTTGGCCGTTATTTTCAACTCGTGTATTTATTAGGTTTATTAAATTAGATAAGTTATATTGATTAAATACAAAATTGATATTTTTTAATTCATTTTGTAATTAGTGCATCCTGTGTTCAGGGCCTTTTGTGCCCGGGGCCCCCTCGAGCCGGGGGCCTGTGGCATTTTGCCCGCTCTGCCACCCTATTGTTACGCCACTGATGATGGAGCTAGAACTATTCAGTGGCTACTAAACCCTTCGAGTCTGGGCTCATATGAAACGTTTTGACGAGTCTAACAAGTCATTCAAGTTCAGTTTGGGCTTAGTAATGATGATCTGAAACAATTTTTTACTTTTTAACTTGTTTCGCTATTGAATCGTGTTTTTGTTTTGTCTAAACTATGATTTATCTCTAAGTATAGCTCCTTCAGCATTGTACCGTTAGTGTCACCCAATAGGTAATATACCATGCCGCGCCGCGCCGGTGGGCCAGTTGAGATTGTCATCGCGCAGTAGACTTCATTTCTAGTAACCCTATGTTTACTAACTGGTCAGTATTGAGTATTCCTATATGGAAAATCCATTAAAATTAACTTAAAAAGCTTTCGAAGTTAGTTTTCATGGATTTTCTTAGAACGGAGTGAAAAATTCCAAAATGAAAAAAATGTGTACGATTTAAAATCTTTAACTTTACACATGCCATGCTTTTATAAGAAACGGAGGTAAAAATACCTGGAAATTCAAACGGTCAACTTCAACTTGTAAACGGATATTTTTTTCAAAAAATATGTTTGTAACTGCATGCTAGAATCGTGCCTTTTCAGTAATTTTTAAAAGTGTTCTATTATCATATACACCCTGTATAAAGATGTTTAATAACTTCATCCTCTCTAATACGCTGCCGTGTGTCGGGCCATAATGAACTCTTAATATCTACGAGTGCTAATACAACTTTGTACCATTATGGCATGCAATAAACGTATTGAGCATTGTAAATATTTATTTTCAGAAGTACTGAATTTAATTTTTTATATCTCCTTTAAAACCTGTTATCCACTGTTGATATTGTTATATGAATTTGTAGTCATGTATGTATATTACGTGAATCCCACTTCCCACTAATATTTATGATATTATGCGAAAGTTTGGATAGATGGATGGATGGATGGATGGATGGATGTTTGTTACTCTTTCACACAAAAACCACTGAACCGATTGCGATGAAACTTGGTATGTAGATAACTGGCTGGTGGATAACTGACCTGGATTAACGCATAGGCTACTTTTTATCCCAAAATTCCCACGGGATCGGGACTTACGCGAGTGAAACCGCGTGACGCTGCTAGTTTATAATAAACTTTATGGAGCCCTTTGTATTCTTCATACCACAAGGTGTTTCAAACATTTGATAAACCTGTAATGTTCTTACTATAATTTACTGGTATTCCATTATTATTAAATTACGAGGTTACACGAAACTGATTTCGTACCACCTGCACTCTGTTCGTGTAAAAGTAACCAAACAACATTATACAGGTGTTTACAACGATTTAAGTTGCTTAGGGATTGTCCATTAATCACGTGAGGATCGAAAGGGGGGGAGGGGCTCCGAAAAAAAGCCACGAAAGGTCACAAGGGAGTGTAGTGAGATATCACGTGTATTTATTTATTTTTTCATAGAACGCGCAGTTATATCTGTATTTAAAGATAATAGGGGGGTGGGGTTAGTCTAAAACCTCACCACGTATCACCATAGAGCAGGGGGGTTAAAAAATGCCTTCACTACAAATGAACACGTTATGGCAAATTTCTTTTATCACTAATATTTCTTTAATCGAGTTTTTTTATACGTGGAGCGTGGTCTTGAAACCAACACCTTATTATTTATTAAGGAATTTAAAAGGGTTAAGAGTTCAAGAAACGAATGTTGTTCAATTTTAATTTATCTATAATATGTTAGTATTTAGAAATAAATAAGAATGTTCATCAGCAGTCTGGTTACCATAGTACAGGCTCTGCCTAGTTTGAAATCAGACGGCCGTGCGTGAGATGTGTGAAGTTATTATTACTTTTACTTTAAATACTGTTGTGATAGGCCAGTCCATAGATTTAGGATCCGATTTGCCCCCTCGCCACCTTGGCGGCGAATGGGCGTTAAAAATCTTCTCGTAAGACTGCCCGTGAGTTGATGAGACGAGTTTTATGTCCATCTCTAGTTAAGTGACTCAGTCTCCCAAATAACCTGACAATGTCTTCTGATCTCAGTTTACCTTTATTCCTAAAACAGACTAAGCCCTGATTTAAACATATGAAATAGGCATAATATAACTAATAACAGCAGTAACATAACTTAGTAAAAAAACGACAATATTTCCAAAGAATATCTTTGGAAATATGAGTGTCCGATGGGATTTCCTATTCCACAATAATTATAATAATTTGAGGCACATCACACACGGCCGTCTAATCCCAAGCATGGTAGAGCCTATACTATGGTAATCAGACTGCTGATACTGAACTAAATTAGGTACACCCAGACACAGAAAAAATGATAGTACTCATCACACAATTATTTGTCCTTGGTGGGGACTAACAGACCTGTCTAAAATTCCATGTTTTACCCCTTGAAGTAATAAATTCTGAAAAAGCTATTCTTAGTATAATGCAGGATAAGTGTAGCCGCAATAAAAAGCTATTATGATAATAAAAAGCTACGCTGCGACTATGTACGTATGTGTAGTTGAATTTATTAATTTGTTTGTCCCATTTCTGCGACCGCTGTAGGTCAAATCAATAAATACTCGCAATAGTTCAACTTTACGAGACGACCTCAAACGTACAAATGGTATAAACTTGATTAAGTAATATATTAGATGCATAAGCTTTTCAATTAACTCTCTACTCTACATGTTTATTAAATGGAAGTCGATAGAGATATTTGTGATTGTTTTTGTGACCGTACTTAGTATTCGTTTGCGAAGTCCCTTCTGTCACTATTCTTAGTTATAATTAAGGACAATACTCATTTGCCAAATGTTGGTGCATATGGTCTTCTTCAAGGTAATTGTCCACAGAATGCCAATAGCAAAGCCGAATTATCCTATTACCGACTGCCCTAACAAGAGACACTTATATCTCCGGAAAAAAATATTTACTCAAAAACATTTCTGGCGTAACTGTAATAACACACACACAGTCACAATACAATAAAACAATAGTTAACGCACTTTCAACACAGATTTGTGCATAAGCGCATACCTTAGTTCTACTGCAGCAGAGTATCTAAAACGTCTCAGGAGCACATTACGGAATTATCAGATTAATCGGTTCTTCTTTACTGAAGAAAGATCTAGACTTTGCACTGGATACAGACAAATACCGGGTGGATGAAATTTCGGCAGGTAACAGGAATGTGATCCCAAATTTCCTATTGAACATAAAGGTCAGGTATTTACGAAAATTATCAGACCTACCTTCCTGTACGGATCTGAAAGTTGGCCCACAAAGAGAACGGATGTGAGACGCGTACCATCTACATCTTCTTCTCATGTACCCGTCGTCGGTACAAGATAAGAGGATAACCAAAGAAAAGATGGATGAACTGTCTGAAAGAAGATATGAAGGTATGTAAGCAGTGAAATAACGAACGATGGAGTAGAATGGAAGAACAAAGCATATTGTGCCGACCGCAAATAAAATTAGGACAAGGGTAGGCAGATGATGATGCTGTGTGCATTCCTTTGCAACCAGGCAACGCATGTCTTCAACGGGTGCCAATTAGTATCCTCCACCGTTATAATCGTTTTCTATACTTGACATAAGGTGTGTTCAATTTCAGAGACTCGGCTTTAATAAAAAAATGTGTTAGGATAGCCTATTTACAGGTGTATAACATTACACTGTTGCCTATAAGAGTATAGTAAAAATAATACAATTTATTGCGTCTAAAACTGCGGATTCTAGCTAGCTTTACAAATATTCATGCGTGTATGGAGAACTGTGATTAATCAGCAGTCGAATCGACTTGTATGAACTCAAACAGTTGAAAACAAGCGTTTTCCCTAGATGACATCGTTAAAGCGAACCTCCCAGATAATTAGGATAATCGCTTAATTACACTGCACCATGCCTGGTCGTAAATACACAGTGAGTGTGGTTTGGTGTTACAAATACTAGTTATTAGAATTCCATGCGCATGCTTGTGCAATAGCTTAATTATTTAGAAGTAGACAAATTATAGTGATTCTATACATGCAAGTATGCTACGTTACTATTAAATTAATTAAATAAATGTCTTAAAAATAACCCTCACAATATTTAAAACATAATATTATAGTTAATATCTTTAAATATGTACATATAATTAAAACATGACAAGGAGATGACAAAAATAGTATTGCAGATCGAGTGGAATTTGATACATGTACCGTTATAACGGTACTTACTATAAGTACTTGATTGAACAATGTTGAACAAGCAATGACTTAGTACATATTATCACAAGATAAAAAATGCTTGTGTTAGGAGTAAAAAACGTAGTCACGATTTTGCCCTCTAAAAGTATTAAGTTTTAGTCGAATTTCGATTGACGGTAAAGTGCATGGAAAAAAGTTGGATTAATGGTGTGTAATAGTAATAAGCTCTTTTATAGTAGGTAAAAGTAGTTACGTTTACAACTATATTCAAAGTGGCATTAAGCATAAGCTGCTTATTGTGTGGGAAATCTATGTAAATTTTGCATGGCGCCTAAAATGATCAACTGCTCTAAAAAATTTACTTGAAGTCAAAGGGATCCAACTGCAGAAGTAGCTTTAGTATTAACAAAGTATAATGTTCTTATAATAATACGATGGTAACACTCAAGTGACACATCTTGGCTCGCAATCTTGTGCCTACGTACCTTCTTGCCATCACAAAAAAAATTAAGGACATACAGTCTTATTGACAATTGATCTTATTCGACGGTATAGGTTGGACGTCAATAAGATTGTTGATATACGGATAGGCGTTGGAAAATATACAAAACGAACACTACGCTAAATGTTTAAAGGCCACATCTTGATCCGTTTTTGCCATGTATATTACTAGCGACCCGCCCCGGCTTCGCACGGGTGCAATGATGATACTAAATATACTACGGAATGTCTTTATATACAACATTCACAGCTTTTTTGTCATTAGACAATACAAACATGTTTTCTTCAAAGGTTACTCTTGAAAGAGCGACATATAATTGGCCATGTGAAAAACACTCAACGCTCAAATCTAAGCCTGCAACATTGAAAGTTTGAACCTGCGATTTATTAATAGTCATTGCAAAAGATATCTTTACCGGAAATTGTCCCTGCATTTTAAATCTGTAATATCTTCGAAAATATTCATTGAAATTACATGCTGTAAATGGCCATTTTGATCTACATTAAATGCACGATGTATTTAAGGTACTTAATTGGATAAGAATCGCTTCGTAAATAAGCCATTATTTCTCGTAAAAAAAAATTGGTTGCCTGTAAAGTCGGTATACGGGCGAAAGTTTTACGTGACAACGACTTTGAGTGGTAAAATAATAACCATGCCCGAGTGGAAGGGACGCGTGCCTCTCACTCGCTCTCATTGTGAGCGCATAACGTGAGCGGAGCGTAACGCAGTTTCTTGAAGTGTCACCCGGCAAACCAATTTATAAGACGTTGTCACGTCAAAAAGTAAAGGATAAAAAATGGTTATTGTGGGTTATCCCTAAAAGATAGACATATACCATCGTGGACTTTTTTGTAGACCTTTTTAAGGTGTACAATACTGTGGTACATTATTTTGATCTATCTCGTAGGGTTCAGCCAGCGTTTGCAATGTAAACGCAAAAAAAAATGTGTTTATTTACGACATCACATTAGAAACCTCTAAAGTTATAAGTGTTTCTCTTCTATATTATGCATGTATTATACATATAAACCTTCCTCTTGAATCACTCTATCTTTTAAAAAAAACCGTAGTTTTAAAAATCTAAGCATACATAGGGACAGACGGACAGCAGGAAGCGACTTTGTTTTATACTATGCAGTGACTATGGAAACTCTCTCTCACTTTATACCCATAATACCCCCCGTTTTATAGGACGCCCGGCTATATATTTTTTTTTTTGCTTTTGTCTCCCACTGCGCCTATCAGGAAAGTGGATTCAGTCACTTCCAATTAAATTGATTGGTTTGAGTCTCATGACAGTTAAGTCGCACTATGATTGGCTATTATGCAAGTCAAACGAAGCCTCTATGAGCAAAAATACTCCTAAAATTTTTATTCATTCTCACGTGTCTTCATTCATTCCGAATCTTTTACATTTTATCCACTCCAGAAGCCTACGACGGAAGCTTGCACAGACTAAAGAAATAAAATCAATTACACTCATGCGATATATGCGGCGCCAGATGTTGCTGACTCGCACATGGCAAATGTATTTTGACACCTTTGAACAAACTCTTCTTTAGTTTTTTTGCAGTATTTATATACTTTATTAATTGCTTCAGTGGTACAGTTTTTCCAATGATCAACTTGAAGTGTTAAATTCGCTGAACAAATATTTCGTGAACCGGAAGTTTATGAAATTAAGATTTCGTTAGGTCAGACTGACACTTCTGATAATTGACTGCAGGCAGAGGTACCTCTGCAGCCAAGAGTGTCACACATGTCACCTTGCCACAGAGACACCCTACAGTTTTGGGTGTCGGGCTCTGTTTAACTGCAACATTTTCCCCATGTTAGCATAGCAACCTGGATCCTATGTACTTGTATGTCAGAAGAATGCTGCTATTAAATATGACGTAAGTATCTAAAATGTTTATCTACTATTCTGCCCGAGCTCTACAATGTGATATTAGACTATCCTGTAGTCAGCACTCTCTCATTATCCTGAGATCCTTTGAGTCATCATTATCACCACTTGAGACTTCTGCCTCCTATTCTATCAAATCGTGACCTTGCTCTATCGATCGGCATGGATTAATGGTTCTGGTCCATAACCATAATAACACTATCTTTTATATATTAGAATATTTGACGACTTCGTTACGAGCCGTTCACTATGTCACTAGCAACGGGTTCATGAATATTTTTATATGCTTTATTAGATTATCACTCAGAGGTTCAGGGTTGAGGTTTCATCTCCACTACGCGTTGCTGGTTTTTTTTTTATAAAAACTAAATCATTCCCTTATTTTCTCATAGCCATAGGCCGGTAACAGTTTACCACCAAATGATCAAGTTATTTTTCCTGTCCGACTTAAGTACGATTCAAACCGAACGGACCGCGCCGGAGCGCTTCGAGTCGCGCCTAATTTTAAGTAATAAATATAAACTAAAATTTCCATCACCGTGCTAAAAACGCATTCCGATGCGCTCCGGCGCGGCCCGATGCGGGGGGAACCGTACTTTATTCATACTTTAAGTATAGTACATAATATGATCACTGTTTAATGTCACAGTATTATCACATGGATGACTAGTGTCCACGGAATTGACTCATGTAATTCAAGTTATTGATGAGTACGTGAGAAAATGACAACAAGCACCTTGTCTGTAATGCGATATAACAAAGATAATAGCAGTCTCATGACAGTTAATAAACATACATACCCCTCTGTGTTATATAATAAAATAAGTAATTCAATAGAAATTAGATTCTATCTCTCAACTCATTAAATACGTAGTATATTTAATCTCTTCGACATTTCGCTAGATCACTATAAAATCTAGTCAATCTAAAATCAGGAAAACAAAACTTACAATATTAATAATGCTCAAATCACCTTTGTTATGCCGGGAACCTTAGCGTTCACAGTGACAGAAACCGCAGAAATAAGGATTCCAAGATGCACCCCTAAGTTATCACGTGGCATGGCTAGGCAACTTTGTTTAAATAACTCAAATATTTATCTTAGCACCCTATATCGCACTGGACATTCTGTTTGTTTATTGCGATCCAAAGCTTGGATTCGCAATCAATTACTTATCGTGATTGTATAGGGTACATGAAAGAAATCGTTAGGTAAGATACTCCAGCAGATGCGAGACGTTTCTAAACGTATGCCTTGAGGCACTTGACCCCTATGGGCCTGGGCGGGCATCGCTTGCGGCTCTATTGTGTGAATGTCGTGAGCTTTTCTTTGTTAAAAAGTCCAAACGAAAGTCTCTAGAGAGTTGTCAGAAAGTACGAGTTTTTTTGTGTCGCGAATTATTTTTTATGTCTTGAAATTCTTCGGTGCTTTTATATGCGAACTACGAGATGAAATAAAAGCTGATAGCGAATGGCATAATTTTCTGTAGATTTGTTGTATGACTCTATTTTTTTAACCGACGAAAAAACGGAGGAGTTCTCAAGTCAACAGGCGAAAAACACAAAAATTTAAAAAAAAACAAATATACGGGTAACATACCCGTATATTTGTTTTTTTCTTTTTTTTTTTAATTTTTGTGTTTTTTTTATTCTCATTTATTTAGATCTTTACCTTACAAAGGTACGACAGCCTCATCGTACCCTAAACTTATTTATTCATTGACAACAAATTTTAGATATTAAACCTAACTTAAATCGTTGGCAATAGAGGCAGATAGGTGTATGTTATTTAATATCTTTTCTAATCGAGAACATATTTTAATGATAACTTTTTACACATTAGATTTATATACCTTCAGTGGTGGAGGCCCTTAAATGTACCTGGCAAATGGCGAAAAAGATGATAAAATAACATAATTTTAGATTTAAGATGATTTTTAAGCTTCTGTGGTACAGCTTAGGATAAGATACGAATTTAAAAGTTATTAAAACAGTATATTTTCTTCATCGTTATGGATTGTTACCATTTATTAAATATTAGCTAGAGATAGATAGATAGATAGATAAATAACACTTTATTTGTACACCAGTCTTATAGAAGAAGTATCAATAATATATTTGTCACACAGATAATGTACAAAGGGCATCCTTATTGCGAAACTCTTCCAGGCAACCTTAGGAATTAGGATGGATCAATGTGTTTCGGAGAGACAGTTGTAGTTGGAGGTGCATTTCAAATTTATTAATTTATTTGCTATGTTTTTAGGATAGATATTTAACTTAGATCAATGATAGATATAGTAATGGTTTTGTGTGTGGTTGGGATTACTAGCTTAGCGATGATATTTACGTCCTTTTTAATGACAGTTACTCAATTAAAATCGTAAAATATGCATTCATTGTAATATTAACATCACGAGCCGAAGTGTAAAAAATATTATTTTTATCAAGAGTTAATTTCTTTATTTAGTCTAAAGTATCTCGATAAATAAGACACAAGATGTGATAAACTGTGACCTCAACGAAATGGTGTCAATTATTCAGGTCGTCTGACATTCGAGAAGTAAGGTCACCTCATCCAAAGGTTGCAAACAACTGTCATTTCTGACTCATGTGCAATGATATCGTGATTCTGTTACCGTATGGAACAAGAAACAAACTTTGTACAATATCATAGTACGAATTGTTTTTAAGGAAAGCTTTATCAAATACTAGCTTTGGCCCGCGACTCCGCTCACGTAAAATTTATTATATTCTTTCTAACAATACTTTTTTTCGTGATGAAAGATAACCCTATGTCTTTTAATATGCCCCTGGCACCGCGTATACAAAATTTCATGATGATCAATTCAGGAGTTACGACGAGAGCGTAAAAAAAAGTAGGCAGTCATGGGACTGCCGACAGAAGTGAAAACTTAAACGAAACGACGAACTTAAAACGTCACATTAGCACGTTGGTGACATTAATTAATAAGGAGCTAATAGAACTCAATGTTTACATTAGCACCCTCTAGTGGATATATATAATGTATTATTAGCGTGACGGTCACGAGTTCAGTGCTTTTCCCCATAGCAAAAGTGCACAAACGTGCCTAAAGAAGTTTTCATTTCAAAAAAACTAACACCCTTTTGCATTTATAATAATAACTGTTGCCCGCGTCCTCGTTCGCGAGGATATTTTGGTGAAACCTGTCCCAAGGGAACCGCAATAGTAATCTATCTCTGTGTGCCAAATTTCATCCAGATCCGTTCAGCCGTTTTTGTGCGAAAGAGTAACATTCCACCATCCTTACAAACTTATATAATCCTTTATAACATTAGTAAGATTAGTTAGGATTGTGTCTATCAAAATTAAGTTGTAAAATCTTTTAAACAAAAAAATAAACCGACGAGAAGAACTAAAAGCAAAAAATAAATAAACCTTTCAAGTCTCGAGTACTGAGCTTATTTATTTAGATAAACTATCAAATTTTTTAAACTTATTTTGAGTGGTCGTCCTATTGCTGGAATGATAACGATGATGATTAAAAACGGGGTGGTGAAAGTTAATCGAATTGGAAAGTGGTTTTAAATCATGATTTTTTATTATTAATAGATTCGTTTAATAATATATAATAAAAAAGTATAATAAAAATATATGACGGCTCCGGTGTTCAGTTCATTTTCACTACATATTATTGTTATTTTTTACTCGTATAAAACAAAGTCCCCCGCCGTGTCTGTCTGTTCGCGATAAACTCAAAAACTACTGAACGGATTTTCATGTGGTTTTCACCAGTAGATAAAGTGATTCATGAGGAAGGTTTAGGTATATAATTTGTTAAGGATTTGTGTAAATTGGTTGAAATATGATGATGATTGTTGAAGATGTCTGCCACCCGTGCGAAGCCAGGGCGGGTTGCTAGTTTAGAATATGTCAAAATCTAAACAAGCAACAAAGAATCCTGTTATATTATTACTATTAGATTATTTCCTATCTCCATTATCTCTCCATCTCCTATTTATCATTCTTTAGATAAACTAATAAAGCTTTTATTTATCCTACAAAAATACTGTCAATTTACGTAATCTTGCCACTTATATTTTTATGCAGTTTAATCATAAGTTTGTAGTAAAATAAAAACATTAGAACATCCTTTTCCAAAATACGTAATTTCTTGCAACTTAGGCCCTACGGAGTTCATTTAAATAAGAAAGTGTAGGTTTTGTCATAACAAATGGCTTTCTCTATTTTGGAGTTTCCCCTGTACAAGGAATCCCTTTTTAGTATACTCATACTATTATTATACAGACTGTTACAGAAATGTGAGGTCAAACTTTAGAAGCGTTATGTGTAGCCGACAAATTTTTGATTTAGATCGAAAAAAAAATGCACATTGCTATACAAAATATATATTATGATATTCACATAAATTTCTATGATTTTTTTTTTTTTTTTAAGTTTTACTGCAAATATTTTATACTACATCTCAAAAGGGAGGTTTAATCTCAGAAGATCCATTAGCCAGATCCATAATAAAGAGCCACGTGACGGAACTAGGAAGCTAATGTATCATATTTTAACCGACTTCAAAAAAGGAGGAGGTTCTCAATTCGACTGTATGTTTTTTTTTTTCATGTTTGTTACCTCAGAACTTTCGACTGGGCGAACCGATTTTGATGATTCTTTTTTTTTTTGAAAGTTGGTGCTTCCCGTGTGGTCCCATTTCTTATTCCCAGTTCCCCTCCCTTCCCAGTTCTTACAATGGCATCCGTGAGAAAACCATATATAAGTCTTTTAGGGAATAGTTTTTTTTTGTTGAAGTCGGTTTTTTTTTTAAAGAATTATTACTTTTGTCGGATGTGACATGTCATGATTCTACGTCGTACATAAACTGGCCTGTTTGTCTGGTGGTTAGTGATCCTGATAACCAATAAAAAAAATCCAAATCTGACTGATACTTCCAGATATTGTTAAATAAACAAGCAAACAATCAAACCAAAAAAAAGTCTTCACCTTTTTTAGGGTTCCGTTCTTCAAAAGGAAAAAAAAGGAACCCTTATAGGATCACTTTGTTGTTCGTCGATCTGTCTGTCTGTCAAGGTTCCTCAGGAACCCGTGGACGCATAAAGTCGAAATAAATACCATATACAAAGTCTGCGGTCTCTAGAAGCTGTAAAAAAATCAAGCTTCTAAGTCAACGCAATCAAAAGATACGGCCACTTAAGCCTTAGATTTCATCAAATTTCAATTTGTAGGTAAATCAAAACCTATAGGGTACTTCCCATTGACCTAGAATCATGAAATTTGGTAAGAAGCAAGGATTTACAGCACAAGTGAAGTAAAAAATCTGAAAAGCCTTACTTTGTTAAAAATTTAAATAAAATAAAAGTTTTTATGATTACAAACTTATATTTTGCGGTTGGATTGTTGACTTTGTCGTACATCGCAACCGCAAAGTTAAGTTTGTCTTTCGAAAAAGAACGGGCAAGAGTCTTCAAGAATTGATTCCCGAGATGGATGTATACAAGTTTGTTTGCTTACGGCACCCTCGGTGCGCGAGTCAGACTCGCACCACTTGTTCGGTTTTTTTTTTATTTACTTTAGATTGTAACGATGTAACTTTATTGTTTACAGAAGCGGAAGATGGTGGGCGACTCAACTTCGACGCAAGTCCTCAGAGACTTGGAGATATCTTTACGAACAAACCACATAGAGTAAGTAAACCAAAATTTATACCCTGTTCGGATTAATGAAGCGTTCGGATTATAGTATGTAGATATTTTGAAACGTATTTTTTAAATGAGAGGAAGATATTTATAATTGAAAGTATATTATATTATCTCATTGCTAAACAGCATTCGGCAAGACGGCATCGCCAGCGTCGAGACAAAAAACTTTATTAAGCCTAGTACAGGACCGCAAAATGGCAGGAACTGAGAGAGTCCATAACCGCATTTAATCCACTGCTAATGCTATGGTTAGCAGTGGATTAAATGCGGTTTTGGATGATGATGGTCATAATAATAATTATTAAAGCTGGCTAGTCAGAGATTTTTATAGAGTAATTTTTTTTATATTCAATTTGCGTAATTTGATCGGTGGAACAGGAGGTGTTCTGGATAGAGATGGGTAATAACCTGGGTTTTTACCCAGTCGTGGGTTTTAACCCGGGTGATTACCCATCTCTAGTTCTGGATGATTAACAGAACAATGATTTTTATTTCCAGATGGGTTCGCGAGTTCCTCAACGAACAAAACCAAGGCCTAGATGTGTTGATTGATTACTTGAGCTTCCGGCTCAGCATGATGCGGCACGAACAAAGGATTGCGCTAGCTAGGAGTCAGTCCAGCGATGGCATCAACCAGGGTAAGTGCTGAGAGTAGAGACAATGCCGAACACTTCTTTCGATTGTAAAGTTAGATTAGAAGACTAGAGAAATATAAATCAACCATTAACTCTGCCTATAGCATTGATTTAAATGCCAGATTTAAATGGTAAACTTTAAAATTGGAACTTTTCAACCAGTTTTTTTACGATGAAATATGACGTTCTATTGTCTGTTCCTCAGTGAATACTACAACATCGGAATGCAGCGGTCCAACCGACGGTGGATCCACAATGAGCGCAACATGGAGACGACGCGCTCGCAGTGCGGACGCCGAGTGCGAAGGAGCAGCCAGTCCTGCGGCTGCGAGGCGGCGGACCAGACATGCGGCCAGGTTAAACATGGGAGCCAGCACTGATGATATACACGTGTGCATTATGTGTATGAGGGCTATCATGAATAACAAGGTACCATATTCAGAATTAGCTTTATCTCGTTCACTCTTACTAGTTGTAAAGGAGAGCGAGTGAGACTAATGATCTTTTGGACTAAATTTCTGTTGTTTCTTTTATTGTTGATTCAATGTTGATCTTGCTTTTTAATTGGATAGTTTATACATCCAGAGTACTTCTATAAATTTCAAAAAATAAGCCTCCCGATGGGGGGTTATCTATCTAGAATTTTAAAAATAGAATAGAGTCGGAATAATGTGACATTACTTCAGCGCATTGAACTCTTTAAACATTTAAAAAAACTTGGTCAAAATAATAAAAATGTTTCTTTATTTCCAGTACGGCTTCAACATGGTCATCCAACACAGAGAAGCTATCAACAGCATCGCTCTATCTCTAGTCCATCATTCCCTCCGTACTAAGGCTTTAGTTCTTGAGCTGTTAGCCGCCATATGCCTGGTGAAGGGAGGCCACCAAATCATCTTGTCAGCCTTCGACAATTTCAAGGAAGTCGTCGGAGAACCACGCCGGTTTCATACCCTCATGGAGTACTTCATGAATTATGATAATTTTCATATTGAGTTCATGGTAAGTGTTTTTTGTAACGATTAGGAGAAATTGTTGTTAATCTATTCATGCACTCATAGGACGTAGGAAATTACTAAAAGTAGAAGAAGAGTTATACAAGGATAAGCTAACGGACTTAGTAAAAAATAAGCATACCAAAGGTCCGAAATAAAGTTATAAAAGCAACTGCAGTGGAACCAGCAATGGAAAATATAATACGGTTGTTATCTGTGGTTAAAATAAATTATTTAACAGTTCTCATCAAGATTTAAAAATGATATTATTGATATTATCATGTTATTATTAAACTAACCAATCATTGAATCATTTACTGTTAGTATACAAGGTAGCGAAGAAATTTTATTCTACAGCCTACGCTCTGTAGAATAAAATTTCTATTAAAATTCTGTAGAAAAAAAATTACGTCATGTTTCGCTACCTATGCATTTACAAACAGTAAATGATTCAACGACTGGTTAGTTTTGATGTTTAATTAATGCCCGGTTCCTATAACCAAGAAACGATTCGTTTTGCTTACGGATGGTAAAACTTTCGTGAAAAATTCAACGTAATTTTACCGTCCGCAAGGAAAACGAATCAACCGACTATAGGAACCGGGCATAAATTAAACTGATTTTACTTGACAGTCAATTGCTGTATTCCAATCCTGTTGATATTCTGGCTCTAAAGACAAGTCTGTTTTGGCCGCGATGTTGTCCAAGTTATAGCTTAGGGAACATTCCTAATCCTATCCAAGTCAGATTTGATTGAACTCTAATACTTTGTGTTTCCTTTCTAGATTATTAAACTATATTTATACCCTGCAGGTGGCGTGCATGCAGTTCGTGAACATAATAGTCCACTCAGTGGAGGATATGAATTTCCGAGTGCATTTGCAGTATGAGTTCACCGCGCTGAAGCTGGATGACTACCTAGAGAGGCTACGGCTATGCGAGAGTGATGATTTACAGGTTGCATTTTCTTTTCTTCATAACTGTATTGTAAGCTATTGAGGAAAGTTTGAACGAAATGAAAGACTTATATTACAGCTGGTAGCTTTTTTTGGAACGAGGTGGAAAAGATCCTGATGGATGTTCTCCTTCTCCGCCCTTAGAGGGGGGGGGGGGGGGGGGGCGAAGGGGTCGTGTTCCACTGCTTGCCCATGATCGGGGGAGCGAGAATCGCCATTGCATTCTTCCGCAACCCCCGACAGGCATTGACCCGTCTCACCCAAAACGGGTCGGGTAACCGAGTTTCTATTAATGTTACATTGATAAACTTTAAAAGCAAACTTTTATCTAAATACAAAATTTGATTCAAATCGTTAGAACCGTTGCCGAGATAAACAAAATATATTTAAATATTAGCTTACACTTTGTGCGTTTAATACATTATATTATTATATGGGTCTAAAACACGGATAAACATAGTTATACTAACTTTTAAACTTTCGCGTTCCATGATATAATTACGGGAATTAACTTCGTGGGAGAGCCATGCTTCGGCACGTATGGGCCGGCTCCACTGGAGTGATACCACGGCCTCACAGAAAACCGGCAGTGAAGCAATGCTTGTATTGATTTTCGCCGAGTGAGTGTGTGGGTGCCCATGGGCGGCGGTTGTCACTTACTATCAGGTGACCCGTCTGCTCGTTTGCCCCCTACACCATAAAAAAAAATTAACGCGGTCACGAAATTAGGTATTAGGTACATACTCGTACCTCTGAATTGCCTGAGTCTCGGTGTTTCTATGTATGATAATGTAGGTACATATATGTATTTAAAAATAAATAAAAATCTATTATGTCTATCGGTTTGTTCAACCTATAATAAAAGCTATGCTTGGTTTACTATTATATTCAGTTCATACATACGTTCAGAAACCAGGATGATAATATTTTTCTTCTATGACAAAAAACCATTTTATTCTTTCTACACTAATATTATTTTTGTGTTTTCAATCGAAATGTGTATGTATGTTTGCAGGTCCAAATTTCAGCGTATTTGGACAATGTGTTCGACGTGGCCGCGTTGATGGAGGACAGCGAGACCAAGACCGCCGCGCTCGAGAAGGTCAACGAACTCGAGGATGAGCTGGGACATGTAAGTTACTTTGCAATATACAATTATATAACGTCGACATTATTTTCACTTTGTCACAAAAATAAAGTCAAATCAGCTATAGACTCGAGTTTACTACGGAACGTGAAACAGTTTCTATGACGACTGTTCTACTCGAACGCTGTAACAAGACTGTGACCCGGCGGTGCCGCACGCCGCCTCGTAGACTCTGTCAAGCGCTAACAGATGGCGCTTGCGTGTTAACAGCACTGTCCATGTAGGCTACAAATTATAACCGATTCAGACATACATTATTAGTGTACAGTACCATTAAGGTTGCAAATTAACATATTAACGACATATCTGATGGTAACCAATAACTGTAGTACACTTGAAATACAAGGATATCATTCGCTTGTCGACAATATGAGCAATAATGATTCATGATCATTTTTGCTCTAACAATTTCAACGTATTCAATAACAAGATTTTATTGGCTGTGATGTTCTGTAAATTGGATATTTCAATTTGGCGGTTCCGATTTGTGCATGCATATCTGCTCTCTCTAAAAATGTAATACTGATTTATTGTAATACATGTTAAATTTTAAATCAAAAGCTGTTTTCAACCCCCGACGCAAAAAGAAGGGTACTATAAGTTTAAGGTGTCTTTGTATCTGTCTGTGGCATCGTAGCTCACATACGAATGGACCGATTTAAGTGCGTTTTTTTTTGTTTGAGATGTTTTTAGATATAATACTAGAAAATCTGTACAGCCGTTCGAAGATCATCAACTCTTTTCTAATCGTTAAAGGGATTTTCGAGTCGGGGGTGTTTTAAATTTTAAATTTATCCAATTATATATGCTTTTAATATATTCTGCCACTTAACATCATTGTTTTCGGTTAAAATGAATAAATAACTTAATTAATAAATGTGTGTACATTTTAGCTAAATGTTTTTAATGGAATTTTTATTTCATGTTTATAAATTGTATGTTTTAAATCATAGGTTTTCGGATGTCATTGATATTAATGTCAGCTACAGCTATTGAAGAATGTACGAAGTACGGGTTACTTTATCTAAACTTTCATATTTTTTTAAATTTTCATATTTTTAATAAAATACATGATTAATGATGTCGTGTAATTACTTCACTCGAAGACTTCGTTGGACCTGTATGTGTAGTGAAGCTAGGCCTACAGTACAGCTAGTGTCTGTCCCCAGGCCCACGAGCGTCTGGCGGCGCTGGAGCGCGAGGCCATCGCCAAGCTGGCCACGCTCGAGTCGGAGCTGGCGCAGGTCCGCCAGGAGCGGGACCAGCTCGCTGAAGCTAGGAGACAAGTTGTTGAAGAGGTATGCATTTAATTTTTATTACTTTTTCGTACAGTTTTTGTAAACTTGTATAGATACTTATAAAAATGAACTTAAAAAACAAAACCTTATGTATATACAACATTTAATCCAACTCGTTAGAGCCGTTTCATGTTATACGAAACATCTTACTAATATTATAAAGGTGAAAGTTTGTGAGTATGGATGGATGGATGTTCGTTACTCTTTCACGCAAAAACTACTCAACCAATTGCGATGAAACTTGGTATGTAGATAGCTGGAGATCTGGATTAACACATAGGCTACTTTTTATCCCGATATTCGGGATACGGGATCGGGACTTACGTGGGTGAAACCGCGGGGCGCTGCTAGTAGAACATAAATGTTTAAATACAAGAATTGCTTGTTTATAGTTATTGGATTAAAAGTACTACCTCCTCTCTCTCATGCACCTCTCTTTGTCTATGACCTCAGGTCTCACTCTCTTTTCCCCTACCTTACTCTCTCACTTCTGCTTACTCTCACATGGTTCTCTTTTTTCTATATTTTTTTCTCTTTCCTTAACTTCCGTTATTATGTTGTATGCTGCCATACAAAACTTTCTTAATAATATTAGTTTATACATCCACCTCTTATACATATCGCTCGTTTGCGAGAATATCGACATAATTCAAAATTCAGTCGAATTGAACTAAGTATGCCAAACGATCATAAATCTTTGATATTTTATCGTGAACAAAGATGCAACGCCTATTTCGTGCTAACGTTCGTTATAAAGCGACAAGTTCAATATATATTTGGAACAAAATACTCTAGCGGAAATCACAAAACATTGCGCAATTCTCTAAAATCAATAATTTTTAGTTAAATCGTTGTTCTCGCAAACAAGCGATATACAGAAATTAATATGACAATATTAATATGTGTTCCATTGTTTAGGTATCAACGTTACGCCGCGCGCAGCAGGACTCCCGCAACCGGCAGTCGATGCTGGAGTCCAAGGTTCAGGAGCTAGAGTCTCTCACTAAGTCACTGCCAAGAGGAGCTTCCAGTAAGTGACATGCATATTGCGTATTCTTATTAGGTATTGGGATTCTACATATTAATAACTTCACACATCTCACACACGGCCGTCTGATCCCAAACTAGGCAGAGCCTGTACTATGGTAACCAGACTGCTGATAAACATACTTATATATTTCTAAATACATACATATTATAGATAAATTACACCCAGACACAGAACAAATTATCGTGCTCATCACACAATTATTTGTCTTGCGTGGGAATCGAACCCACGACCTCTGGCTTAGCAGTCAGGGTCACTAACCACTAGACCAACAGACCAGTCATATTGTTTAGAACTATTTGGTTTTCGATATAAAGCTACTGCTAGCGTGATCTTAAGGCTAAGATGTATATGAAATTGGTTAAAATACACTATATAGTACAGTGTACTGTATTTAAATAAAATATTTTAATTTAATAATTATTATTATATTATTAAATATTATTTGATAAAATAAATTTTTTTTTTTTTAATTTATTTATTATTAAATTGATTACTTAAACTCACCTTTCAGTGGGCGCAATCTCTTCACACCTCTGCAACGGCGGCACACCAAACGGCCACGGCTTACCAAACGGTGACACGCCCACATATAAATCTCCTCCCCCACCGCCAGTAGCGCCCCCTCCGCCCGTTGCGCCCCCTCCCCCTGCGCCCTGCCCGCCCCCAGCGCCTTGCCCCCCTCCCCCTCCGCCACCGCCGAGCTTAGCCCCCGCTCCACCGCCCCCCGCGCCGCCTGCGCCTGGTCTCATGGCCCCGCCACATCACACAGATGCCATGACAATAAAACGGAAGGTGGACACCAAATATAAGCTGCCAACATTGAACTGGATTGCGTTGAAACCCAATCAGGTATGTATGATTTTGCCTTCATTATAATTAAGTAACATTTATCAGTCCTTCATTAAATCAAGTAATATTCGGTGTGTGGCAGCCCATTGAATTGGCCCGACATGTCGAGCTCGCCACTTGTAGATTTATACCTAAGATATGTAGAGGGCTTGGCCTGACACAGTCCAATGGGAAAGGGAACAGTCACCGTATATAACGGACGCTTGTTACACTAGATATTTTGTTACATGCGTATTGCCAAGACTGAGAAGTTGTAATACCTTTTTGAAGTATTGTTAACCTTTCAAATCAAGCTAAATTAATGCTCGTTATAATTAATAAGTTAAAATCTTTAAGACGAAATGATATATTTAAGGTGTGCGTAATGTTGTTCCATCTTTGTAAAGGCTATCTAGGAGATAGAAAAGCATTAAACTTCTTTTAATTTGTAAGTTACTGTGTAGGGGCCCTTTGTTTGTGTTTTATTTTCTCTCGTTACCTCTTCAGGTGCGAGGTACAATCTTCAACGAGTTGGACGAGGAGCGTCCCCGGCGACGGATCAACTTCACAGAGTTCGAAGAGAAGTTCCGCATCGGCGGTGCGTGTGGTGGCTCGCAACTCGACACAGACACTGACACGCTCTCGTCGTTCCCTAGCAAACGGTTCAGAAAACCTGACACTGTGTCGTTGTTGGAACACACCAGGCTTAGGAACATTGGTAAGTCAAATATTAGGTGCCTAATACTTTAGATATGAAATTAAAGGCTTGAGAAATATCTAGAAGAAAGTTTAGGTAATCTAGAAGAATGTAGTATTAAAACTTGATAAAATCTATACCTACACGGTGACATCTAATTCAGTTTTTTTTTTTAAGTATGTACTCAGTTCATAATATAGAATACTAGCCGTTCCCGCAGTTTCACTTGCGTTTATTGTTACTTTTTTGCTCCTATTGGTCGTAGCGTGATGTTCTATAGCCTTCCTCGATAAATGGACTATCCAACACTAAAAGAATTTTTCAATTCGAATTAAAAGTAGTTCTTGAGATTAGTTCAAGCAAACAAACAAACAAACTCTTCAGATTAATAATATTAGTATAGATTTCTTCATAAACAAAAAAAAAATAGGCACTTCAATATTTGCCGAGACCACACAATTTTGATTAAAACACGCCTGCAACGTAGTTAATGAGCAAGGGGCACCTTAGGCATCAGCTGATTCGCTGCGTAGCGTAGGTAACACATCACACACAAGTGAAGTGTTGAAGAACCTAGAACCCAGCTGCAGTGCCAAACCCAGATCTAATAGTGAATCTAAAATACTCAACCGTCCAGGGACCCACTCAAACACACACATAAACATGTGTCAGCAGAACTCGCAAGATATGCCTCATTTTACATAATGAAATTCAATATTAAAACGTCAAAATTAATGGATTTTTTTTTCTTATAATAATACCATTCTTTTAAAAAAAACGGTAATTTTCTTTCATTCAAACCCTGAAAATTATGAACACAACAAAAAGACACTGACAAATCGGTCGAGCCGTTCTATGAAGTAATGCTCCGACGAACATGTGGCAATTGATTTTTATATATCTCTAGTTCAGTACCTTTTCTCCTCTTTTTGTCAATAGATTTTCTTTTTTCAGGAGCTATTGATGAGCTTTGGACTTATTAATTAAAGAATTTGGAAGTATTTTTTCCCTACTTTCGGCGGACTTTCATTGTTATTATTAATTTAACGTATAACGGTCGTATTTCGACCAGTAGTAATACACAAAAAGGACATTTGAACTAAATATGGAATATCATCTGTGCTTCAGTTTTGTCTATGTATTGTCTGCCAGCCATTAGTCACGGTGTATGTATATATAAAACAAGTACAATTTATTTATTTTCTTTCCAGCAATATCTAGAAGAAAACTCGACACGCCAGTTGAGAAAGTCATCGCTGCCATCAACAACTTAGACCTTAAACAATTACCCTTGGAAAGCGTAGAGATCCTACAGAGGATGGTCCCCACAGAGGCCGAACAGAAAGCGTACAAAGAATACGTAGCCGAGAAGAAAAACATCAATCAACTGACCGAGGAAGACAAGTTCCTGATGCAACTGGCCAAAGTCGAACGAATTTCTGCCAAATTGTCCATTATGAGTTATATGGGCAACTTCTTTGATAATATACATCTCATCACGCCCCAAATTCATGCCATAATATCAGGCTCCTCTTCTGTAAAGTCTTCGACGAAGCTAAGGAATGTTCTCGAAATTATTTTGGCGTTTGGTAACTACTTGAATAGCAGTAAGCGAGGTCCTGCATACGGATTCAAGTTGCAGTCGTTGGATACACTTATGGATACAAAGTCTACAGATAAGAGGATATCGTTGCTACACTACATTGTGGGGACAATCAGACAGAACTTTCCCGAACTGATGAACTTTGATACAGAGCTGTTGTATATAGACAAAGCTGCTCAAGGTGAGTTAATTTTTGTACTAAGTTACCAGTTTAAGATAAATGAGTTTAGTTTTTATTTAAAAGCACATGCAGTTTGCAGACTACAGTTATGTGCCGTCTGTGGAATGATTTATTTAAAATTAGCAATCCGCCCCGGCTTCGCACGGGTAGCAGAGACATCTTCAACAATCATCAACATATTTCAATCAATTTACACAGTCTTAACAAATTATACACCTAAACCTTCCTCGTGAATCACTCTGTCTATTAGTGAAAACCGGATTAAAATCCGTTCTGTAGTTTTTCAGTTTATCGCGTACAGACAGACAGACGCGGCGGGGGACTTTGTTTTATAATATGTAGTGATTGTAAAAGAAAGTAATATTAACTGCTCAAATTAAACCTAAAATATTATTTCAACGCATTATTTGACCAAGTATTTATTCTTATTATATATTTTTGCAAATAAAAATTCACTAAATCAAAAGCTTAGGGTTTGGTTTTGCTCCACTATCCTTCAGCCAAGTGTGTGTTTTTTTATCGCAAAAGAAGTATTGTACAAGTTTTCACGGCGCCTCAAATACCTTCTGAAAAATGTCTTCTAGTTCTTGGAATATAATGCTACTGTCTTTTTCCAAGACAGAGCAGAGAGAGAATAATAATTGGAGACACCTCACACGGCCGTCTGATCCCAAACTAGGCGGAGCCTGTACTATGGTTACCAGACTACTTATGTATTACTAAATACATACATACATACATCATCATCTGCCTACACTTGTCTCAATTTTGTTTGGGGTCGGTGCAATGGTTTATTCTTCCATTCTACTTTATCGTTCGTCATTTCACAGCTTACTCCTTTTCTAGCCATATCTTCATTCACACAGTCCATCCATATTTTCTTTACCTGTCAACACCCGTATAAAAAACTCTCTTCACCACATTTTGCTCATCCCTCCGCATCACATGTCCATACCACGATAACCTATTGCTTCTCAGTTTTTCATCCACTGGTGCTAATTTCAGGCTCCCTCTAATTTATATACATTTCTAGTCACACCACACATCCATCTCAACATTCGCATTTCGGCTACGTGCAGGCATTACTAAATACATATATATTATAGATAAATTACACCCAGACACATAACAATGATTGTGACCTTTTCGTGATCGCGTTAATTCCCGTACAAATGCATAATTATATCATGGAAAGCGAAAGTTTAAAAGTTAGTATGGACTGATTTGACTTGATAGTCATCTACCCTATTATTTGTCCTGGGTGGGAATCGAAGACACAACCTTTGGAAAGTCAGTCAGTCAGTCAGTAGTCAGGATCACTGACCACTAGACCAACAGGCTCGTCACTAGTGAGTTGTGTGTATGTTTGTGTGTAATGAACACAAACTGCTCAAGATAGATATTGTAGCGGTGTGATTGACTACAGACAAGTCGGCATAATTTATATTTATGAATAGAGTCTAACGTACCGCGTGATGTTGATATATTTTATAAAGTAGTGTTTCCTCGTGTATAGTATCGTTGGAGAACGTGGCGGGCGACGTGTGCGAGCTGGAGCGCGGCATGGAGGCCGTGCGGCGCGAGGCGGAGGCGCGCGACGGGCACCGCGCCACCGGACACGTGCTGCGGGACTTCCTCGCCAACGCCGCCGACAAGCTGCGGCGGCTCCGGGCCGAGACCAAGCACGCACAGGTACGCTACGGAAGAGCCTTTATGTATATATTGTCACCGGTCTTCATCTTTGACTAAATATAGCTACTTCTTGCTGTTTATGTTTTTTTGTCACAATATATGCCGTATGGTATAACGGAAGTTAATCGTGTAGTGATACATTATTTGATTGTCCAGGATTCCTTCGCGTCGTGCGTGGAGTACTTCGGAGAGGCGCCTCGCGGTTGCGACGCCAACGCTTTCTTCTCGCTACTCGTAAGGTTTTCGAGGGCGTTCAAGGTTTGTAACACACACTTTACCTTCCCACTTATATAGTTTAAAAAAAAAAGGAATTCTAACAACGTGAGTCACACATTACTAGTATTCTTGTTAACCCCTCCAGGTAAGCTAAATGCTTGTGTTAGTAAGCTAATGCTTAATTACAAGCAAATTATCAAGACACAAGTTTAAAAATGGTTTACTAACCTGTTTATGAAAATGTACAACTTACATTTACATACTGTATACGTAAAATAATAAGAGAATATGTAACTATGAACATAAAATATTGGTTGTCTGTAAAATCGGTTTACTGACGATAATTTTACGTGATAACGTCATAAGAAAACACAATATTTTTAAAACTCTGGTTAAAAACATAAATTTTTAATTTTCAAATATTATTTACAGTTTTTGCAAATTGACATAAATGAAGATCTTCTATCATGCTACCAAAAAAACCGTACTGTACATAAAAATGAAACGTCATTACACGACCATAAAATGTAATTGTTCATGAATGAGCTAAAGTATCTGCTGCACCTTCCAGCAAGCTGATGCAGATAACGAACAACGACGACGTCTGGAGCAGGCGGCGCAGCAGGACCATGTCGACCCTAACAAAGCAAAGCTGGTGCAGAAAAAACAACAGGTATGTGTGTACGAGATATTGGCTCTTGTGGCCAGTGTCGTAACGAATATAGTGCCGTACACCTGGACAGATAGAACTGTTCTAAAGTTTGAGCGTTGTTTAGTAAGAACTGATTTATGTAATCGCAATTAACTATTGGTCATAGGTCCCTCGTCTTTCATTTACCAAACTCACAGTTTATTATAGACTGAATAGATGTCTTCTATCGTTGGATGAAAATAATCGTTTGTAGCTCACAAGCTTTGAGTAAACTTATTTTTGTAATTATACTAAACAAGTCGCATAAACCTTGACCTTCCGGTCATAACCTTGACCTTCCGGTCATAACCTTGACCTTCCGGTCATAACCTTGACCTTCCGGTCATAACCTTATTGTAATGAAATAGCTCTTCCACGAACTTGCCAAAAGGTACTCATCCTACTAAAATGCGAATAAAAATGCCCTGACCGTAAGTCGTTCTAACCATTAACAAAATTATATTTGACTTGACCTCTTGAACAGATTTCCTTTTCAGAAAAATTAAAAAAAAAACTAACCTCAAATGCCCAAATTCAAATTTGGATAATCTTAAAGGTATCCATATCCATAAAATATATTTATTAGTAATTCAAAATAAACGGTAATTAAAAAAAAAAATTCGATAATCCTTATGTCCAGTCTTACTAAATGGCGCTTAAAACCGTTCTCGATGTTGCATAAGTTAGTCGCTTCGGCACAGTATAACGCTTTCCGGTGAATGGACCGTATGTAGAACTTATGTGCATTCTCTCATAGTAGCCCGTGGCTATACTGTTTCTACATTAATGTACTCATTTTCTACTAATTTATTGCAATTTTTAGTTCGTTTTGTTATCAGTGTTCTTAGTCACCTTTAAGTGTTTGATGTTCTAATATAATTAATTAACAGTGAAAGAAAATGCGTTTGGATATAAGTTTAAGGGTTGTGTGATGACCCGTGGGGGTTTCCCCCACGGGTCATCACCTCACCGGAGCTAACGGTAAAGTGGTATGTCGGAATCGAACCGACTAAAACCACACGGTGTTCCGTTACAAGTGGGTCTATTGCAGGGGAGCCCGGGTATACCATAGGAAGGAGTCCTCCGGGAACCCCTGCAGACCTTGGCCGCCTTCAGCAGGCGACCATATCATGGAGTACGGGGTGCCTTACCCCCCTCCAGATCAGAGAGGTGCGCGTGGAACACGTCGCGCCACCGTCTCGGGCCTGCTTCTGCAAGGGTAACGGTCAGCCCGACCCGTTACCCCCAGGCCAGCGCTCATGGAGGCCGGAGATCATTTCGCGCTCTCCAGCGCCTGGTGCGTCTTCTGCGGGATGAGAGAGTGCTTGTCCTATCCGTTGCCGTTCCGCCTCTTTAGCCAACATCACCTCCTCGCAAAACAAGGCGGCAGAATCCCCCACTTAGTAGCCTACTTAGCAAAGGAAAATCACATATTCATGCATCGAAATTTAGATTTTTTAATTTAAAAAATGAACGTTCTATAAAATTGTAATGAAAATTATATTCATAAATAAAATCAACATTCAAGACTTTTCGAAAGAGTTTAATACTCTTAGAATAAATTTACAAGTAACAAAATTACATATTAGGCTTGATAATGATAATCTTGATTTTAAAGTATTAACTATACGTATCAACTGACCATAATACTGGTCACTTGTTGATTGATGACTTTTGGGTACACAGTATTATTTATATTGTATTATACTTCATGTACAAAAACTTAAAACAATTGAGAACCAGTGCAATGAGATTCGAATCACGCTCGCTCCCGTATTTATTAAATAAAATCAAATAAGGCATCTGCCACAAGAAACTAAGTCGATAGAGTTTCCCAGATGGCATTGACAGTTTCGGGGTCCGGCCCGACATCGTACCCGTTGGCACCTGTTAAGCTGTTAATATTATTATCATATTATTGTTTTTACTATGTCTTAACGAATAAATTTAAAAATCAAAACCCACATTAACCCGCTGCTATGCAAAGCGCATTCACTGCGATCACGTCATCCTTTGGACTATCAGCCTGATGTTCGATGTTTAGATTTATGAGTTTCTTGAATGAAAACTTAAGATTTCAAAAGTTTATTCAATCAACATAGCACACCATTACGCATTCATTTTATAGTCATACATAGATAGATCATTTTATAAAGTAGTCGAATAGCCCAGTAGTATGACATAATTATGTATATATATATATATATGGGAATTAATGCGATCACGAAATAGGTATTACATACCTCTGAATTGCCTGTGTGAAGAGTCAGCATGTGACCACGGTCAGTGCAACCTGGTCGAAACGTTAGCAAAGTTTACATGTTAGTCTCGCAGGAATTGTCAAACTAGAAAAATATGTTCTAATTTCAATATTTAACGTTTCTATTTCATAGTCGGCCCAATATCCTAGTCATAGCTCTAGACCACCACTCTGTGCTTGTCTTGATTCACATCACATATCCATCATCTCATCTTTCCAAAGAGCAAACAAAAAAAAATAGGCAGTCATGGCCCATGGGACTGCCGACAGAAGTGAAAACTTAAACGAAACGACGATCTTAAAACATCACATTAGCAGATTAGTGACATTAATTAATAAGGAGCTGATAGAAATCAATGTTTAGATTAGCGCCCTCTAGTGGATCCATATATGTATTATTAGCGTGACGGTCACGAGTTCAGTGCTTTTTCCCCATAGCAAAAGTGCACAAACGTGCCTAAAGAAGTTTTCACTTCAATAAGCAAGCGTCAAAGTATGTATAAACTTAAAACAACACATTTCATAGATGAAAAAAAAAATCCAACGCAACACATAACGTTTTTAAATGCTGGCCATAAACTTAAAACTTAACTTTGAATTTCGAACGTGCCTTAAAAGTGACTAAGAAGACAGGTGTGTTTTATTTTTATTTCACAAACAATATCTAAAGAATTGAGTGAAACTATTGTTTTGATTTTGTGATTTTGAGGTGACAGGAGTACAAACATTGAACATTAAAACACATTGTAACATAGCGGTGATGGTGTATCTTATTTGTTTGGTAGATATGGTAACACTATTAAATTTTAAAATACATTTACAGTAATTTCTTTTAGCAACCTTCGTTTATTCATTAAATTGTAATTAAAATATTAATAAACAGAAGTGCTCAAAGAGTCGACAAAATAATTAAACCTTGATGGTTCTATTTTTTTTAATAAACGAAGATTGCCAGATGACAAAAATCTAATCCAAATGTCATGTTTTTTCTGGTTGCATCATTTTCGAACTTCAGTGTTACTACATCTACCCTCATTAAAATCGTAGTAGGTGATGGTAACACATAAACTTTCTCACAGAGGTTTAACTACGCGACCGCCAACGCAGGACTATTGCAGCAACACTTGTCTCAGTTGAGGCACAGTCTTGAGCCCGTGTAGAACTCTTCCGGCCCCAAGGCCTAACACATAGGAGTAAGTGGTTCACACTCGGCCGAGCAATTGTGTGCGTGTGTACTAACCACGGTTGGGGTGTTAGTTGGTGTGTAATTTAAATAGATGGCGTTATTGTCAAGTTTTTGAGTGGGTAGTTTAATGCGTGAGAGATTAGTGAGAAATCCTTTAATGCGGGCTGAAGATCCGATACCATATATAGAAACGAAAAACAATTTAATATGATTTTATTTAGTCCTTGCGATTTCGATGGCATTAGTCCCCCTCTCAGTCAAAAAATCTCAATTATAATGAAAATATATCTAAGGCAAAATTTTATTATTTAATAATTGTCGTACCAGTTGTACCATTACGAGTACTTTTGTTCAAATAAATCGTACCGTAGTACGATAATTGTCAGTTGCAATATTATCTAGGACCAACGATGGTACGACTAAAATTCCTAAAAAAAACTTGGTTTGTAATTTTCACTTTTAAACTTCAAAAGTCAGTGACTGCACTCTATATATTATGTCTAACAAGTTCAGAATCGGGTAGTGTCATAAAAAAACATCTACCGATATTACACACCAATAATGGGCAGTAACTAATTGGACGTCAGTGGGTATCAAAAACGCATGCTTTCACAGGGTCAACCTGAGGGATTGTTCCAAAGCTGGTCGATAACCCTACACGCCTAGCATGCGGTACCGTCACACGATCATAGTAACCTTTGCTTGAAACGGGCAACCTGACTGCGTAAGAAGCTAATCGAGCTAGTCACACAACAGAGGGCGCTTCTTTCAACTTCGAATATCTATGAACATTTTACGTACTAACTTTTAAACTTTCGCGTTCCATGATATAATTATGTATTCACACGGGAATTAACGCGATCACGAAAAAGTATTACATACCTCTGAATTGCCTAAAGGTCTTCTAAGAGTCTGAGGTAGAAGGGTTCACGATCTCGACGACGCAGGTCGTGCACCACTGAGCCAGTCAGCCTGTGACCACGGCCAGTGCAACCTGGTGAAAACGTCAGGCAATTCAGAGGTATGTAATACTTTTTCGTGATCGCGTTAGTTCCCGTGTGAATACATAATTATAACATTTTACGTAGTTTTATTATATAAATATTTATTTAGGTCACTGATATAAAAATAAAAGATGACCTTGTCAATTAGTGAGAATGATAGAGCAACACAGTCAGCTCAGACAATCATGAACTCAAGACTATTGTCTCTGTCACGCAAATTCGCAAGTCATACAAATTGAAGGTGGTGAAAAAGAGACGTGTGCATTTTTGGGTACATTTTTGGGTACATTTTTAAGTAGAGATAGAGTAAGCTCTACCTTTACTTAGATTATTGTTGGGTATACCTTGTATAGGGTCATAAGAGCTCTATAGAAGGAGAAGAGAAGGGGGCAATGGGTACTGAGAATCTGTTTACCGGTCCTCTTTAGCGCTTAAACCGATTTATAAAACGATTGAAAGTACATCTTACAGTAGTATTGGGACTTTCGCTTCGCGCAGTCAGGTAAAGGCGTGCAAAGTTTGGGAGTTGCACAGTAGTCGAGTATTCTGGTAGAAATGTGACCAATGGAATATAGTGAAACAAATATGAGGCCGTAAGTGGTTCTGACGGATTTATTAGTCCCGACGATGAATTCTTACGACCATTGAGCGTATTGACCTCACGATTAATCAATGATTGAAAGTGAGAACCACATCCACTGATGCTGACACTAAGAACACAATGAAATCCATTCCGAAAGTTTATCGAAGAATCTAGAACTGCATGGTATGATTCTAAATGGAGTTAAGAGGTGTATTTATTTTGAAGGGGTATAATGGGGGTGTGTTGGGTGTATTTATTTCGTAACCAGACAACATTTCGTAGCTTTGACCACTGCACCGTCACGCAAACTTCGTAATACATAAAACACATACAACTCCACGCTATTGCACTTGACGGGTTAATCTGTTAAATAATAATGTAAGAATTATTACTATAAATATTTTATATACATGTAGTGACATTTTAGTTTAAAAATAATAATAAATATAATAAATAGCATTCCAAACAATAATTGTATCTAGGAAATCAGAGGAAGAGTAGAAGTTTTGTTTATTTTATTAACATTTTAGTTAAATGATTAAGTTTTATAATTTATTTAGTTTATATTCTAATATTTTGGTATAGTGTGCATCACAGATATTAAACATAAATGTAATTTTATTTTAATAGTTAAATGTTTAATAATTCAATAGTATTTTACAAAATGAATGATATTATTATTGAAATGCGTTAACGTTCGCACAATAAAAATGAACATTTGTTTGTGAGGCTTACTATACACATAGCAATAGAGTTGCCATCTGAAAAAAGCATGAAATTGTGGTAACATTGGGTCTTGTATTAATCAGAAACATAGTACCATTTTTGTGGAAATCAATTAGTCCAAATTGGTAGTTAAATGAATAAAGCCATTAATTAATTTATATGGCAACTCTATTATATTGAATGATGACTTGTATACAAAATATTGAGTGTACATATTTTCTTGTTACGCTGCACTTGCATGGAATCTAACAGGGAATGTCTTTATATAATAATATTATATATATATGCTACATGTATGTAGTGTTGTGGATTTTGAATATATTTGCCAGCTTTATTTATACGATTGAGGAATATTTAGAATTATTATAGCTTGATCAGAATAACACAACACCATAAAGAAATTGACAGCAAGTAAGTAGAAGAAAGACATACTGGACTTCCAGCTCTATATTGTGAAAATAATAATAGATTTTCTTCCGAAGCCCAGAAACCTTTACTTATTACTATTGTAGATATTTATATTTCCTTTATTGATATCTATCATCTTGCAATCATCATGCATTTGCAGACATGTTGGTAGTACATAGAGTTAGCTTATATTATTTTTATCCAAAGGTGTTGTAAATTAATTGTAAATAATTAGTTTCTACAACGCACCTTGCATAGTTCTTTAGGCTTAGGCTGTGAGTTTTATTTTTCTATGCATATTTATTAACTTTCATGCGTAAACTTTAAATGAGAGATTTAAATTATTAAATTAAAAACTAGTTATTCATGTAGTTTTTTTTTATCAAGAATCTTTAATTACAAGTACTGCAGTTAGATCTCAGTAGTTCTAAGCATGATACTTTTATAGTTGTCACATAAATACCCTGTAATTCTAGGCTCGATTTAAATATACTTAAACAATATAATACTAATGTATCTCTCGATTTTATAGGAAGCTGTAATCAACGAACTAAAAACGAAGTCGCAGGCCGTCGGCGAAAAGAAACTGCTTCACCAAGACGAAGTGTACAACGGCGCATTGGAGGATATTTTACACGGGCTTCGGAGCGAGCCCTATCGCCGCGCTGACGCCGTCCGCCGCTCACACCGACGTCGCATAAACTCACACCGACTCTCTAAAGGGCTCGAAGAACTGGATGTATGATATGAGCTCGACTCCAGTGACTCACTGGATTCTCATGTACTAAACGCTGTCAAAACTATAAACGCACGCTGCAACACTGACCTTAATATGAAGAAAAAACGGCGCAAGGACCTCGAGACGATACCCAAAAATAAGTCCATTGCTATTTATAATATTGAAGATAACGTCGCTGATTTCAAAGAAGTTCCGATAAATGAGGGTAGTAATAGAAAAAAATCAACGTATAGGGTTGCACCGGCTGATTGTGAGGTTGAGGAGCGCTGCGAGCTCATCAAGTCTACTTACGAAGTAATATCGAAGTACACGAGAGCTATGTTCGACAAGCAAAACGAAACCGTCGTATAAACGATGTGCCTATGTATTGCGTATATTGCACTCATAAAGTTTTTTAAAATTTTCTCTATGTTATTGGCTTAGTGTGTTATTGGCCTAAAAGGTGTATAAAGTTAAAACGTCCGAAACAAAAACAAAAAAATGAAATTTGAATAACGAATTTGAAAATGTTGCTAGACATGTAAAGTATTGCCATTGGAAAATATTTTACCCAAAAGTTGGGTGCAGTATAAGTGAAAATATAAGTAAGTTTGATACGCCTACGATTCATTCCATTACACGCGCGACAGCGGTGACCAGTATTTTGCTACGATGCCATTTACACATATTTTTGTTTTCTATACGAAAGCTTAGCTTTTAATACTGTCTAGATGTCCATAGCTGATTTACAAACACGAAAACGTGTCTACCTTGACGCATCTTAATATGAATCTCATGCACAAATTAACATAAGGCTGGTATATATAACGAATTTCTATAATAAAACTGTAACCAACAAAGCTAGACAATAGTATTATACAGCGCTATGGACATATAGTCCCGCTAGAACAGAAATGGCCTTTAATAATAGACGCACAGGTTTTGTACGCAAGTTTTTTATAATAATAATAATAATAGGTATTAATTACAGTGTCCTTATATATGTACACATATACACTATTGCGAACCAATAAACGATTATTAGTAGTATTTAATTATAGTATGAAACATACGCATTTAAGATTTAGCATTTTTACGTAACTTGTGATAGTTCAAATATTTTTATAATGCTGATGCGACATTTGTGGACAAGTTGAGTGTTATGTCCGACGTGTCGGGCTAGCGAATAGGGTCGTCTGGTCAAACATTATAGTCCCAGCAGGCAAGGAAAGTTACAAATTAAATTATTTAGAGCCATGAAAGTCGGTTGTACTTTCTTTAAACCGGTTATTTAGTATACTCGATTCCTATTAACGTCTGTAAATCACTCCATAATTTCATCCTAACGTAGATATGTCAAAATCAAACAGTTAAAATCAACCTTACACCGCAAGGTAAAGTAGAAATTTTCTTTTGCAGAAATTTTCAATTACACTTAATTTTAAATAAGTGTAAAGTGTAGCTTTTTAAGATTGAAATACAAAACATCGTTAAATAAAGCATTAAAATACCAGTACGATAAGAAAAGTATAAAAAATAAATGTCAAATATTAATCATCCATTTGCTGCATCCGTGCTGCTTACCTGGCAGTGTTCATTGTCATCATCATCTTAAAATTTCTACTAAGCATAGGTATCTCCTAAAGTGCCTCTCTCCACTTTGCGTAATACATCTCATTTCCATTTGAAGACTACATCACAATGCATATATGTATAACAAATTAAATATACACATGTAATAAGAAAAAACAAAAATGAAATACATACATTTTATTTCATCTGGCAACTCGCGATATTTGTCTCAAGATAATCGACAGATGTCGTATCAGTATGTACTATTAGTATTTTGTTATTGTGTCAACACACACACACACTGAAGTAATTCAGTGTCCCCAAATATGTATCCTGATATTAGTACGAACATGACACTATAGTTAATAATAATTTATACAATTCTATTCCATTTAGATTAAGTTTTGTACACAGTAATATGTCTTAGGATTTGGTTATCATTTTATTATATATTATAGTTTTTAAAAGAATATCGAGTGGCTTTAGGAGTCGTGTTTGGACATCAAGTGAATTCTGAACAAATTCGAAACGTTAACTGAGCTAAAGTAGGCCAAGTGGCCCAGTTTTAGCGTGTATCTTTCAAAACGCATAAAACCTATCCAATATGTTATAGTAATTAGGATTACCATATCGATAGTAAAATGATTTTTCATACTACCCTTATCTTGATTAGTTACTCCAGATATGGTCCACAGAAAATATAAAGGCCACAAGTAATAAATGATAACCGCGATTGAGGATGCATTATCTAAGATGGATATAACTCAAGGTATAGGACACGAATAGTGCCAATCTGATCTATTGATCAGTCAAAGACTAAAGGTTGAGAGGGGATACCGGGACAACTGAGATTGGGGGACTGCTTGATGACTAAATACGACTCTTGAACTAAACCCACTTTTATCAGAAACATTAAAAATTCAATTATTATTGTAAATATTCGTTTTAAATATTTGTTTGCCTGTGAAAGTTCCCATTTCAGAATGTTAATCGCATAAAATAGGAAATGTAAATATTGTATTTTTTTATAATTATATGTATTTACTCAAGGTACTTGAGAATATAAGCGAGCAATATAATTTTTAAGGTATATATCTGATATGGCCCCTGGAATCGGTACTTTTACAATAAGTTTCATTAGTTTATTTAATCCAGTGAATTATTTAATATATTGATGCTTTCGCACTAAGCTGAATGCTCAGTGATTAAAATCATACCCGTTCATTGATTTTACTGATTATTTTGTAATACAATTAAAAAGAATAAATGTTTTAATTGTGTTTATGTTATACTTTCAATATACTGGTCAGAATATTAAATGTTTAATTATTATATTATTTCTCTACGTTTTTTTTTAACATGCATGTGTCGTATGATTTTACTAACTTAGCACTCAAACGATAAATATTAAATAGAGGTGCTTATTCGCACATTAGCTTTTAATTATTAATTCTCGCTAAGTCAACAAGATATATTATTATTGGATTTTGTTCGGGAGTTGTAAAAATATACAGGGTTATGTTATATAACATGTGAATTTGCACAAATATAGGTTCGGTTCATTCATGCGCCGTAACACAAAATGAGTTGGTGAGTTTTATCTACTTTCTTTTAAGCGCATACGTTTCATTTTCATTTTAATTGTGTTTATGTTATACTTTCAATATACTGGTCAGAATATTACATGTTTAATTATTATATTATTTTATTTCTCTACGGTTTTTTTTAACTTGCATGTGTCGTATAATTTTACTAAGTTAGCACTCAAACATAAATACTAAATAGAGGTGCTTATTCGCACATTTGCTTTGCGCATCTTGACGGAAATGAAATCTTGAGGATACTGTTTAAATGAAATTAAGTGCATAGCATCTAATGAACAACGGTTCGTCCATGTCCCAAGCTGATAATAAGTGCCCAAATAAATGAACCCAATGCGCTTGAAATGACAATTAGTGCATCAATAAATGAAATACATATCGTGCACGCACTTAAATGTAAATAAGTGCATGAATGAACTGGAGCTTCTAATATTGAATCTTATTATTGATATGTTGTGTATTATTAGTATTGTCGATACGGTTTCTCAAGTTATACAGTTTGAATATTATTATCTTCCAATTACAGATTATTGTAGAGCAATAAACGACCCACCAATCCTCAAATAATACCATAGACTAGAAGAAAGATACTACTTACTTTTTCTAAATTGAAAAGAGTTATAATTATTTCCGTATCTTTCTCGTAAAAAGCGAAACTTGTATCTCTTTTTGATCCGTTCACAAGTTCCATTGTATTTTATTTCTTGTCTATTTATAAAATGTATTATTATTATTGGTTTGAGTGCCTAATGCTACTTCGACCATTTCTGGTCTTTTTGTTTCATATGTACGAATGGTGATTATAATTGGTTTAAATATTTTTTTTGAAAATTGATTAAAATATGACATTTTTTTTGTTAAATATTCAAAACCGCCAATTATGGTTTTCACTTATAGTATCCTTGGCTACAATAACAAAATAACTACATTTATCGCTATTTTGTATGTAGTAACATTTTTAAATAATACTATACATACTAAATAGTATGTTGCCATCTCAAAGAATGTCGTTACTACCAGTTAATTTAGTTTATCTCTAGCTAAAGCCAAATATGCCGTAGGTACCAAAGTTGGCGGGAAAGAATTTAACGGATAAAGTATTTCATTTAATGATTGTATGCATGTTATTATACTAATTAATTAATTAATATATGCTATTTTGTAGATAGCACAAGTATCTGCCAACACTAATAAAACAATAATCTGTATTTGGGAATTTTTAAATATTTAAGTTTAGTAGAAATTTATAGAAACGTTTTTTGTGTATAGTTATCGTATGTAAAGTGTTTTGTATTCGATCCTGAAGTTTTGTTAGTATCGCATGTACGCTAGCATTAGTGACAGTATTCGAATGCAATAAATAAAACATACATTTACGTTTGGGTTTCCACTCACTTGTACCCCTCAAAATGTCTTATTACTGACAGCTAAAAAATGCACCACCGATCCACGCGGTCACCGCCTGCACTCCGCCACGTTCTAGAGAAGGCTCCTCTCAATAGATTTTTTTTATAAATTATAGAGGGCAAACAAGCAGACGGGTCACCTGATGGTAAGTAACTACCGTCGCCATTGGACACCTGCAGAGTCACAAGTGTGTTGCCGGCCTTTGAGATGGGAGTACGCTCTTTTCTTGAAGGTTTGAAGGTCGTATCGATCCGGAAATACCGCAGGCGACAATTTGTTCGAGAGATTAGTTGTGCGAGGCAAAACCGCGCGGATGAGCGGTAATCGCGGCCGTACGCCAAGATTCAGCGGATTACTTACACCGAAATTACAGAACTTTGAGGCGCTTAAGAGTGCCCTTGACGATATGTTTCCCTTACAAACTTAAAATTATGAATTGCAGATTTTATGTCCAAAAATAAACGTGATATCGATTTTCTTAATGGTTGTAAATAGATAAGTGCACGGGAACAGACTAGCAAAAAGTTATAAACCTACAAACGATCCGTATTTTAACACTAATTAGGCGAAGCTTCGGATGTATACCTTACTAAAATTACAAAGGTGAAAGTTTTAGGATGAATAGATGGATGGGTGGGTGGATGCATGTTTATTACGCTTTCACGCAAAACGGCTGAACGAATCTGGATGAAATTGGGTCCAGATTTTTATCGCGAATAAATACGTCCCGTGGAATAGATTTTACCAAAATTTACACCCGAACGAATTCGCGGGCAACATCTAGTAACTAATATAAAAATCAATGTAAGTATGTTTGTCCTCTGTGCGTTACTAAACGAGACACGATTGGTACAGTGATTTAAGTGGCACCCGGCTACGTATTGACAGTTCTAAGTTCAAACCAGTTGTATGCAATTCAAGGGTTGTGTCTCTTAACTCTAAAGAAGAAGCTTCTGTGACAGGAATATTTCACGAATAATGTCACCGCAGTAAGAGGTTTAAAAGAAACTAGTTTTGCGTTTGTTAAATCTGTCTTTAAATAAACTATGCTAAAAAATACCAAAAAAAATACAATATATTATACAATTATAAAAATACAGGTAAATACGGCTAGCTTCATCCTTTGTCAAATACTTTGTCGTAAATACTAATATCCCCATATGAATTTGAAAATAAATGAAGCGTTTTCGAGATGTCAGAGTAGGTATGAAAGGAATAATGAAACAACATTCATATGGATACGAACAGTCTCAGTGAAAGCACAACTATAAAGAAATACGACGTAAATAAGTCCTGGACGTCATCAAGTACCACATACATATCATAGAATTGATAGGAGCTTAAGCCCTACCTAGATATCCGTGATTCAGATTTCACTTCGAATCAGAGAGGCCTGATTGAGGAAGTACCTCCAAGAGTACTACTAGCACAGTTATGTTTCTGTTATTGGATAGGGTCGCTAAAACTCCATTGCGATGGCGTTAGTGTTGCCAGCGTGTGGGTAACACCGGTGATAACGCGAGCCTATGTTTATACGCACAGGTAACCAATGATCATGACAAACGTGTATGTTTGCCACCATCAAAAATACATTTTTTTTTAAATAAAATAATCTAGGTGATTGGGATCTTGATATTGAGTGTTCTACACTGATACTAATTGCAAAACTAAGACACTGTATATCTTGAAGTCAGACATCCCTAAATTGACTAGGTATTTATGGTCGATGGACAGCTCAAAAAATCTGGGATCTTATGCAGTGATGGTACCTGTAGTACGTACCTATGACATTTTTGTACTAGCCCAGTTAGTCCAAGACTACGACATTGACAACTACTCATAGTAGTGGCATTTACACATACGTTACCGCGCCCTATGATCCTTATTAGCTTTTTCAATAATGAATTTTACAATTGTCTGCACTTCAGCCATACCACCTACTCCCGTAGTTCCGCACATTAACTTTTTATGAATCGGTGGTATTTCTTTAAAGCCCCATTTCTTCAGAGTGGCTACGTGCTGCGCCGTGATCGGGTGCCCCCACATACGTGGATTCATCCCAGGACAGAAGACCACCGGCTTATTGAAGGGCCAACATCGAATTGTAAGCGTTACAAAATTGTCGCATATACCCTGCAACAATAAAATACAACATTTGACCACTCACTTAGTAGAATAGGTAGGTATATAGGTAGTTACTGATCAACACGGCTCTGGGAGAGTCCAGTAATTAAGTAAGTTTGGTCCTAGTTCTTCTTCTGTAACATATTTTTAGGATCCAAATGTAAAGAAAAGAGGAGGGCAAAGAAATAAGCAACGTATGTCTCTTGTCTTTCTGGTTCCAACTGACTAATATTTTGCTGAGCCAGGAGTATCCTACGATTATTCTGTTTCTCCCGCAGGCTCTTTGAATCTACGAGAGTGCGGATGATTCCACTTTCACTGGATTTTGCCGAAAAGATTAAGAGATCTTGGTGTAGCGAGGAAGAAACCTCTGCACAAACCCAGATGGTATGGGGTGGGACGGTCGGCGCCCGTTTGAGAGAGATGGAGACCCCGGACCTCCTGGTCAGCCATTATGGTACGGACACTGCTTCTCCCGGTTTTAGTCCCTATAACTCCGATTTAATCACTTGATCTTTTCTTCAACAGAGTGCATGGTTTCAACTGTGATTAAAAAAGCGTTTCAGATATACCGACTAAAAGCAACGGCATCCATTTACCATCTGCCGTTACGTAGGTTCTTTTTAACAAAAACAACGCCAACTCAAGTCGCATTTCTTGCGATATAATCTTCTGAAAAAACTTTTATCGCACTAAACTTATTTTTTTTGCATTTATTAAGTCGTCAGCCGAAGAGAAATTTTGACTCACTTGTGCAATTTTCGCCATCGTGTTGGCGTTTAATGGTGCAATAACCAACATGTCAGCCAAATCTGCAAGTTCAACGTGGAGAATACGATCACCTACGCGATGCCAGAGCTCTCTTGCCAGTTCATCATCATATAAATTTACTTCTAGAGGCAGGTGTTCTTGTTTGAAAAATCGCTTTGCAACTTTCGTAACCATAAGATGTACCTACAATCACAATTTGCTTTTATAATACATAATAATTTCAATCTTTCAAATTAATAATTTTTTACTTAACCAAATAAGTACAGGTTTCGAAAGGAAGACAATTAGCTCATATAAAATTGTACCCATTTAATTATAAACATGCTAAAATGGGGTAAATTATGAGTCGACTCCTAGTATTTCATCAATTGTTTTTTTTTAGCTGGGTTAACCAACTAAGCAAAGCCAATAGGTACAAATGTACTATTTGACAATAAATAATATTTCTAATTATGGTATAGCCATAGTTAGAAATACTTATAAATTTGTTAAACATTGGTGCTATCGAGCAAGCAGCAAAATAAGAGTTTAGACGCGCTATAAAGTGTAGGTAATTTATATACCTACCTGCAATTTGGTTAGGTATAGAAGCGGAAAGGTGCAATACGATTGTTTCTAACAACAAATTTTTAACGATTGTAACGGTTTATAATAGTTTGAAAATTTGATGGTATTACATACACTAGCCAGTCCACAAACCAAATATGATTATTATATCTTCATAGTTTAGAGTGATAAGTGACAACAGATAATGTTATACACGTCCAGTTTAAGGAACATAAGAATCACTTAGATAAGTTTTATGCGTCGTCTAGGTCGTATCGCGATGCGGCTGATTTTATTGGACTGTGATATATCGCACCTCAAACTTGACCTTCGTTACTGAGATTGGTTGTTCCAATATAGTTTTAATCAGGATAGGTATTTTTATTGCAGCAACACTTCCTGTAGCCGCTAATAGTATTTTGAATACTGGTACATCCATTTTAGAAATTCCAAAAACTACATGACATGTAAGTAAAAATATTTATAAATTAAAATATTTACGACAAACTTTCCTCTATGAACAAAGGATACCTGGAAGAAAGATCATTTGACATGAGTTCATCAGTCATCAATCTAACATAGTGTTTGTATACTCTTTGGTCATAATGTCATAATAAATAATATAATATATTATATAGGTAACTATTAAAGTAGTGTTTGTATCTAAGAGCAATAGTTTATTGCTATTAGGTTTGTATACTCTTTGACTATGGCACTCATAATTTTATGACCTCTATTCCCCATTGGGTCCTATATGGTCAAAGGTCTCCACCATAGACAAGTCCTAAAGCTAGGACCTCAGAGGAAAGACTAAGTCGAAAACATACTGTTACGAGCCGTGGTTCGGGATTAGATAGGTACAAAAATTTATAACGAAATAGTCACAATTTACTTAGTTAAATAATTAACAATTAACACAATTACAATTAATTCTCAC
Organism: Euplagia quadripunctaria; assembly: GCA_963859945.1. Lineage (NCBI taxonomy): Eukaryota > Metazoa > Arthropoda > Insecta > Lepidoptera > Erebidae > Euplagia > Euplagia quadripunctaria. Next base: position 21,224,616 of record OY982570.1, read on the forward strand.
TATTTCGACTTCTATTCACTTGTAATATTAGCTATACTTCGCACTTGTTATATGCAATATCGCTCAACTAGAACTAAATGTCCATCTCGCATTGCAACGTCTTTATATCATAAAAACATCTTATAGAAAGTTCCTGAATTGTCCTGAAACATCTCGTACAATATACTTGACCGTTTTCGAATTTCTAGAACTCAGTAAAACATTCTTATTGATAGACTATAAGTTCCGTTAAGTGTCAAAACGTGGCGTGCGTCACAATTTAGGTAATCTAGGACTTCCTCTACTCGTCAGTAGACCTGTGGCATTGGGTTTTAATAAAATATGTTTCCGCTAAAAATGAGACTCAGCGTTTCGTAGTTACTTGTCAAGTAGAAAAGGTCAGTAAAAATTACTAAAGCACAAGCCGTGTGAAGTCATGTCATAATATAAAAAAAAATTAGGCAGTCATATGACTGCCGACAAAAGTGAAAACTTAAACGAAACGACGAACTTAAAACGTCACATTAATTAGAATGTTTAGATTAGCGCCCTCTAGTGGATGTATATATGTATTATTAGCGTGACGGTCACGAGTTAAGCAATCAGCAAAAGTGCACAAATGTGGCTAAAGAAGTTTACACTTCAAAAAACTCTCACTCACTCACTCCCTCCCTCCCCCACGTATATAGTAACGACTGTAACGAGGCGGTAACCGGCGCCTGTTGTGATGTTACGGTTGATTTCCGCGCCCGGTGCGGTCGCACCCTTCGCACCGCCCTAGAACCACCATTGGGTATACAAATGGGGAAAATTAAATAATAAAGTATTCTGAGTACATTTATGTTATAGTATAGGGGTATAGCCTATAGGTACATTTACGTTATAAAAAACAAAGTTCTTTTATCAAACAGTTGCGCGAGCGTCTTTTATTTCATTAAGCAATATTAAGCATATTCTTTCTTAGTTATTCTCACGATAGTATCTGCAATTGTCTTGACATCAGCCATGGCTCCTAATCCAGTAGTTCCACACATCAATGTTTTACTAACTGGTGGTATTTCGATACATCCCCATTTTTTAAGAGTAGCTAAATGCTGTGCCGTGATGGGGTGCACCCACATACTGGTGGTCATTGAGGGACAGAAGATTAAAGGCTTCTCGAAGTTCCAAGATCTGATGGTTGTTGTTAAAAGATTGTCGCATAAACCCTAAAAGAATATAAGAATAAGTATACCTTCATTAATTAAAAAAAAGCTGTAAGTACCTACGATCATAAACAAAATTCATTATATAAAAATTCATATATATCCTTATAACCTATACTCGTACTAAGTACGGGGATTTTATTAAATCCTACTTAGGGAACGTACCCATACTACGTGGCCCACTTTTTACAATTTTTTTTGCCCCTCCTCCCCCGCCCCTCGGTGACCACCAGTAGTATATGCATAGAACCCCTCCCCACCCACAGTTTTCACGTAGTAATTTATAAATATGGTTTTAAATTTCATTTTTTACTGACAGAAAGTTAAAAAGCGCTAAATGCTTGCTTGTTGCCAGCTGTGAGTTTAAAAAGCGGTAAACGCTGCACGCCATATTTGAATATAGCTCGAAAAAGCACGAGATTTCCCTAGAGGATATCGACTACGTGACGGAAACCTAAGACCTCCCCCCGGCCCCAGTGACCAAGAGTGGTATTTTGATGACCCCCCTCCCCCCTCAGAACGGGTCACGTAGTATGGGTAAGTTCCCTTAACTGAATATTTAATAACTCACTAGTGCGATCTTGGCCATCGTATTGGCATCTAATGGTGCAATAAGCAACATGTCTACTAGTTTTGGAAGGTCAATGTGTAGAATTGGGTCTCCCTTCTGCTGCCAGAGGTCAAATGACAGCTTATCATCATACATTTTCACTCGTGATGGTAAATCACCTATCTTGAAAAAATGTTTTGCAGTAGTAGTAACCATTAGGTCCACCTGAGAAAATAAGAAATTTTTTATCGCACAAATGGATACATATATGTAGAACCCGCGTAAGTCCCGATCCCGATGGAATATCGGGACAAAAATTAGCCTATATGTTAATCCAGGTCTCCAGCTATCTACATACCAAGTTTCATCGCAATCGGTTGAGTAGTTTTGGCGTAAAAGAGTAACAAACATCCATACACACATACACCCCTACGTCCTCACAAACTTTCACGTTTATAACATTAGTAGGATATATAATTTTAAATATGTAATTGAATAATTAGAAAGTTGGATAATGTAAAATGGTTGCATTCTATCTTTTTGCAAAACAAGGTAGGAGAAGGTATATATAGATAGGCCGTCTTAGTTATTTCCTTTGTTTTTAGCAGAATCTTTGAAACAAGAGAGCAAACCGGTTGGTGAACGAACTTTTGTTTGCAATTGTAGTATTAAGAGCACGTTTCCAACAGCGTGGAATTGAGATGATGTATATGGATTAGATAAATTTGGGAAGTAATCGGCACCGCTGCATGCTAAAATATTGACCAAATCGCTGGACACCGAAGTTTTCACGAACACGCATAGGAGTAATGACATAAAAACATCTTAGCCTATGAGTAACATTTGACGCATATCGTCAAATGTTACTCCTATGCGTGTTCAACGATGGTAACAAGTGGGCAAAACATTAATCTAAGGTAATACCTAATAGTAGATCTATTCATTATTTTTTTTAACATCTTATTCCCTCCGCTTCCTCCTAGACACTTGGATTAAAATAATTAAGGGCTTAGGTTTAATTATTTTAATCGAAGTGTCTAGTCATCCGCTAATCGGATGAATAAATTTAAATAAGTCGTCCGATTGTCGGATATCAAAATTTAAAATTCACCGCTAAACGGACGACTGATTAATTTTATTCATCCGCTTAGCGGATGACTAGCCGTAGCTTATTTTAATTCGCGGAGGATTACACACAGTTAATTGCCTCCTACCTGTTTGTAGGATACGAGTACCCAGCGAGTACCATTGAACGGTCACGATAAGACCGGATCTCTACGGATGTGCCCGACAAAACTAATACGATACGACATAATAACATAACCTCGAAAGCACAATTTTTACCAGACGGTGGTAATTCTAATAAAGTTCTTATTAATGTTGGTATTTTTAACGCCGCCACACTTCCTGTAGCCGCAACTAATACTTTACATATACGCGTGTCCATTTTAGTTATTTCGAAAAGATATTAGTTAGTATCAAAAAGCCATTAAAACATAAACAAAATATGTATATAAATAGGTACTTAAATACCTAATCTCCAAGAAAAACTGTTTGACAATTCATTGTGTGACTGATCTTTGTACTTACATACTCAAAGAGTAAACGAAGGTAAATCAACCATAAATAATTAAAACTGTTATAGAGTTTCGTGATTTTAAGCCATTGTCGATAGCTAGCAGGTATAAAAAATCATTTTAACAAAAAATTAAACCAACGAAAAGAACTAAAAAGCAAAAACTAAATAAACCTTTTAAGTCTTAAGTATTGAGCTTATTTACATAAACTATCAAATTTTATATAAACTAATTTCAAGAGTAGCGAGGGGAGGGCAGGAAAGAGCAGCTGCCCCCTCGACAAAAAATGCTGCCCCCCAAGGGCGTCACCAGCCAACGGGAAAAGGGGGGGCGGGGCAAGTTTATACATGGAGAATGGAACAAAAAATGAATGGTAGTGTGGTGGAGTGCGAGCCTTCCTCTACCTCTATCGCGATTGTAATAAGAATGATATAAAATCCAGCTCTTGACTGTAAACAAAACTTATAAATAAAGTTATAATATTTATTAATAGAATAGAATAATAAATAAAATTTGATACAACATTTCTTCAAAGTACAGTAAGAGTTTCGAAAAAAGGCCTAGTCACGATTCGAACTCACGACTTTTCGAACGCATTGTCACCTCGCTCATCACTCAGCTATCATGTCATCAACGATTTCGTTAATTTTTTCAAGGTTAAAGCAATACAGTCTTTACCATAAGGGCACACGGGGCAAGTGCCCAGGGCCCTCGAACTCAGAGGGGCCCCCAAAGTATGACATCATCATCTGCCAACCCTTGTCTCAGTTCGTCATTTCACAGCTTACTCCCTTTCTAGCCATATCTTCTTTCACACAGTCCATCCATCTTTTCTTTGGTCGTCATCTTCCCTTGTACCCGTCAACATCCATAATAGGATACATATAAAAGGAGGAACATATAAAAGGAAAATGAAATTTGTAAGCGTAATTCGGAATTTCTGCGCTGATTCTTGCGCGGGATAGAGTCCATAATAAAATAATATATATAAAAGGAATATGCCGTCAATTAAAAAATAATGACTTACCTACTGGTAGCTATCAATCTTGCGTGTAAGACTTTTCCAAAACACAAAAAAGTTTCGTTTCAATCGAGAAAAATACTTTTTTGCAAATTATTTAACAACGAAATGTGATGCAGCTCAGTGACGTGTCGCAACTAATTTGCGTTTACTGCAACTACGATTGGCCTAAACAATCACCCTGCCCCCCCGTGCCCAGATCACGAGATACGGGCAGTGCGCATACTTACCCACTGCGCTCGGTTACCCCGATTGACTCTAAAGCAATCGCAGAACGTGTCTGAGCGAGATACATCCGACTCTGTCTTCTGATCTCTAAGTAGAGTTTTTTAGCCGGTGTTGAAGATTAATTGCTTCTGGAGTCTGTAGGACTTTTGACAACACATTTTTAAAAATCCCAATAGAACCGTTTGTCGAGTCTTTTCAGTTTCAAGAACCCCAACTAAGTTTGTATGAGTTCGGACTAAGAAGTTGAAACAATTTTTTAATTCAGCGTTCCGACTAGCTAACATAAATCAATGACATTAAACATTCGCGTCTATGGTAAATCGCCGAATCTAAGATTCATGGAATCGCCTTGGTGTATGTTCGAATCAAATAAATGAATGAAACAATTTCGGACTTATACCATGGCAATTGGTGTGGTGTAACTTAACATCCATTAATATCGGACATTCACAGTTACATACATACATGTTCCAAAGGTCAACCGATGAGCCGCACCACCAAGCCAGCACACCTAGTACCTTGTTTTCTTTAAAAGTAAGTTTCGTTTTGTGAAAAGGGACTAAACTCATAGGTATACTCTCAAACTACAGTAATTCCTGAATGCCAGGATCAATCGCAGTAAGCCGTGCCAGCAAAAACCGTACTCGCGCTATTGCAGCCAGGCGCTAGGAGAGGGACCGCTGATGAGTTAACAGTTACTCAGGTGGCGATGATGGACCGATGGGTTTTCTCACGCACAAAAAGAAAAGAGATAATTGAGCAAGTTACTCACTTACGTATACAGTTTTTTACCGGATAGAAGGACCAGTTTTGGTGCCAACTCGTGTCCCCTGTATTGTTTGAACTTGGGCGCGTTTATATGAAGCTGGAACCATAACATCTAACACAGTGTTTCTATACTCTTTGGCCGGCACCGAACCCAGCTGGTCGGAAAAGGACGACATAATATTTTAGGAATAAATAATAGTTCTACAATATACTTGTACTTAACCTAAAAGGAGAAAGAAAGAGAGAAGAAGAAAATTTACACACGTATGAAATTCTAAAGAATATTTATTTCTCAAAGTTTGGTGTAGCAATCTTAAATAACAACATACGGGCTAATATCATAACCCTCCTTTAGGCTTCGCCCTAGTCGGGTAAAAATAGCAATATTGACATAGAATGGGTACAGTATTGGCATGGAAACTTGGCCACTCGATGTTATACAGTGTATTTGAAAATAGAACACTTATTTAGATCACAGATGGCGCGTTCCTATAATCAAGAAACGAATCGTTTCTTGATTATAAGAACGCGGCATGAAAAGGCATGACTCTAGCCTGCAGTTACAATAAGAATTTTTGAAAAAAGAACTATCCGTTTACAAGTTATGACCGTAGGAATTTCCAGGTATTTTTGCCTTTTTTTCAATTTTGTTTTATTCATTGCATGCTAGTGTCATACCCTTTCAGTGATTTAAGTAAGTGTTGTATTTTCAAATACATCCTGTAAATATATAGTTTCTAACTAACATTTATACTATAATTTCAATGTAAGTGAACTATACTAATAACAAATACAATTATTTGAACGAAAGATGAATTTAATAGTTTTATTTACACGATAAAACACATAAGTACATAATATGTAACTTCAACATTTCTCATACGCTGCCGTGCCCGACAGGGTCCATAACTCTGTAACATTACCAATCAATATAGTGTGGTGTGCAATAAACATATTGAGTAATCAATCCCCCTATAATAACACTATGCACATGACATGATGTGAGTGTGAGAATGACCTAATTAAAATTGCCTACACAATGTCTTGCCCTTCCTAATTTTAAAATATTTCAAACCAAGAGCAGCCAAGTTTTCATGACACTGTGCGTACTCTAGGTATCGCATTATAACTAAGTACAATTTGTTCTTTGGTTGCAGTCATAAAATCTTACATAATTTTATAATAAATAATTATAATAAAAAATAAATGTGAACATAAGAGTATTTTCTTTTTTATCAATAAAGATAGCATACAATAGGAATGATAAGTATTTCGAGATTGAGATTTCTTTGTCTTATCAAAAAGTTGAACTGTCTGTTGTTAAAATTAGATTTTTACATTTAAATTCTGAGTTAGACATGTGAAAAAAATATCCCTTTGAAGTTTCTATTTACTTTCCCATTCTTAGTAAAGAATCCAGATCAATTAGGTGTGAATACTACAAATTTGAGTAGCAGCATATTGGGCCTATCGCAAATACTTCTTTAAAAAGGAAACTTCTATTCATCTTCAACTAAAATGTGTATTCAACATACTGGATTATTATATCAATATGGGTAAATTTTCCACCCATGACTACGATCTGTGCAATCCGGTCGAAACGTCGGGTATAAGGCATCGCGATAAATCTAATATGTATTAAAGTAGCTAGGGTTTAAAATCAAATAAAAAAAAAGAAAATTAAGGTGGAGGCAGCCAGGGCGGGAGCGAGAGCAATAAGGCGAAGCGGCGTGTGCGGTTGAAATGAACTACCGTCTAAAATATTATTATATTAACTAGTACATTACAACCTGCTCACATCGCGTCAACGTCCCGCGAGCTGTTTGAATTAACCTTTAAGGTTTATAATTCAATATTTAGCCGAGTAACTAATTTACATTTCACCTTTTCAATAGCGATAATACAGCTAAAATATACTTATTTTAGAAATGTTAATTTATTTGAACAAAGTCAATATAAGAAAAATATTATTTAAACTGTAAAGGATGCCGATGTATCCGATTTGTCAATTACAATTTATAATAACAATTTAAGATTCGAATTTAAGAATAGAACTTAAATCTACTAATTAATTTCAACCTAATTGACAGGCCAGTGTTAAAGATAACAGACTATAGAATTCTATTAAATTTCTTGTCTGCAATCTTTATAATGCTCTCCTTGATTGTTTGGACTTCAGCCATTCCACCAACACCAACATCTCCACACATTAAAGTTTTCGCAATAGGTGGTATTTCTATATAACCCCATTGTTTCAACGTAGCTATATGCTGAGCTGTTATGGGATGGTCCCACATTTTTGTGTTCATTGCAGGGCAGAATACTAAAGGCTTGCTCATGTCCCAAGCTCTTGTTATACAAGTTAAGAGGTTATCACATAAGCCCTAGAACAAAAGACATTATTATTAAATTATAAACTTATCACGGTCACAGGCTGAACCAGTCAGCCTGTGACCGCGGCCAGTGCAACCTGGTTGAAACGTCAGGCAATTCAGAGGTATGTAATACCTTTTCGTGATCGCATTAATTCCCGTAAATACGTAAATAATATTATATCATGGAACACAAACATTTAAAAGTTAAAAAGACATTATTTACATGAAGATACAAAACATTTTGTATTTTCATTGCTTTCCATATTATTCAAAAACGAAAATTTTACAAGACACAGTGTGATTATTAGCTGAATAATTAAACATTAATGCCAATTAGCAATGACAGGAGTAAGACCTCTTTGGAGCTAGAAGAAAATTGGTTTTTATAAAATCAACACATTGATCAATCTGAATCAGATGCCTGTCCATTTAATAATAACTGAGTGACAGGATTAGTTTTCAGCTAAGATATAGAATAGCCAGTGCAACTTGGTCGAAAAATAGTGATACTTATTAAGTATATGATCGCATTAATTCCTGTTAACATAATTTTATAAGATATATTTAAAGTGTGAGGTGTGTTGTAATATTTTGAGACACCTCACAAACGGCGGTCTGATCCCAAACTAGGCAGAGCCTGTACTATGGTAACCAGACTGCTGATAAACATACTTACATATTTGTAAAAACAAATATTATTGATAAATTAAACCCAGACACAGAACACATGATCATGCTCATAACACAATTATTTGTCCTGGGTGGCAATCGAACCCACAACCTCTGGCTCAGCAGTCATGATTACTAACCACTTGACCAACAGGCCCGTCATGTATTAAAGGTATAGATAATAATAGTTTAATAATAAAACTGAAGTCATGCAGGTATGCCAGAAATATATGTTACTGGTACTTAAATTTGATGCCGAGTAATAGACAAGAAAATAATATTTTCACAATTTTTAAGAGGATTCTAACTCACTTGTGCCATTTTAGCCAAGGTATTGGCATCTAATGGTGCAACAATCATCATGTCAGCTAGTTTTCCCAGTTCAACGTGTAAAACTGGGTCACCTCTTTGCTGCCAGGCTTGCCACTCCAATGCATCATCGTATACTTTTACATCGGCCGGCAGTTCCGACATCTTGAAAAAATGTTTTGCACGTTCCGTAACTACAAGGTGAACCTACAAATACAAGCACTTAATAGACAGATCCTCAGATTTTTTTCTGTAACTTCGAAAACCTATATCAATATAACCTCAAAAACATAATTTCTTTCATTATTCGGTTCCAATAGAGATTTTATCAAAATCGGTATTTTCAGCGCAGCTACACTGCCAGAGGCTGCAATCACTATTTTACAGGATCGGGGATTCATTTTAAAACTATAGCCCTTTCAATTCAACTCTTAGATGGTGGATTCCGAGACAAAAGTTTCCATTATCATCATAACAACAAGTGACACTCAAAAACTCAAAGAGTGTCAAATATAACAAATATTATTGAATTGACAGAACTTATTACGTTCAACTTTAAATTAGGTAACCTTTAATTATGATCTTGGCAGCTGCTACAAAATAAGATCTTTTAATGAAAGTTTTTTTTAAATAATACTTTTATATTTTTGTAAAAGAAGATGGAAAAAAAAGCATTTCAAAACTTAAAAACTTAGTCTAAGGAAATTTTAATGCTTTAGTCTGGTAACATTCGGTACAAATGTCATTGTTATCAAAATAAAATATACACAACAGAATTTACAGAATTACGTCAGTCAGTCTGAAGATTAAATAATGAGGGATGGTAGTGTACACAGTTGTTTTTGAAACACTTTTTATTTACGATAATGAATTTTGTACTTTGTGACTTTTTCAATAGTGTTGATATGATAAGTGAGCTTTGTGTGATCGTTTAAATCTAAGTGAAAATATGTGACTGATCTGTTAAGTGTACCTACAAAATTGTTTGTTTACGATGGATGGCAAAGTGAAATATTACGAAGGCTGTGGACAGGAAGGGCCGATTCGTTGTATATTTTTGTGTGAATTTCATCCCACCGCCGGACCGAAGATAACATGCCAAGTGCCAGAAAACTATATATCGAAAGATATATTTGATACAGTCAGTCACTACATAATACCTAAAGTGCAACTGCAGAGATGTACCTTGACAGTGTGAGTATTGTTGTGGGTAGGTAATAGGTTCCAATTTGCGAAATTGTAACATAAACATTGACTTATTTGAACTTATAAGTCATGAAAAAACGGGATTATTCTTCAAGTTACAGCTCTAGTTAAATTGAATTAATTAAATGTACCTATTTAATCGAAATGAACTTGTTTGGCATTTTCTTTCTTTTTAACTGGCAGAAAAGAATAAAGTTTAAGTAATAAGACGTGCAAATAAAAAAAACCGGCCAAGTACAAGTCGGACTCGCACATGAGGGGTTCCATCCGTCCACCATCGTACAAGATTGAATACTATGTAGGTAGGTACTTTTTTTGGCCATTATTAAGATCGAGCAAAAAGAAAAGCCAAGAAAACGCGTTTTTATTAGGGGGGGGGCCCCTTTAATTTTTAATTTATTTTTATTATTAGTTGTTATAGCGGCAAAAGAAATATACATTCTGTGAAAATTCCAACTGTCTGCCTATTACGTATCATGAGATTCAGCCCGCCTACGGACAGACGGACGGACAGCGGAAACTTAGTAATAGGAACCCTTCGGGTACGGTACCCTAAAAAGTAACACAAATATGTTAATGTTATACACATTAAAAATAACAAAATACGACAACGCCCAATCAGTAAATAAAATAATTGTGTTGGGGTTGCCTCATTAAACATAATGAGACCTACTGTAGCCTGCTTTAGTATACGATCACAGAGGTTTTTTTCAACAATGCAAGTAAAGTTACGCCTCATTTACCGCAAATGCTAGACACATATATTATGGTTTAGGAATAGGAAACTGGTATCGTGTTATTTATATGGACAACAATGTCCAATGACAAAATATTTTTTAAGGTCTCTATTTGCATTAAGAGGCATCGTGATAATGATAAATACGTTTTCGCTACCAAATTACCATATAAAATTGAAGCAGGAAAGAAAACAGTACAAAACTGGCAAAAAAAAAGTCAAAACCAAATTATTAAAGAATACCCACTATAAAAAAGTTATTTAAATACCGTTATTTTTTTTTAAACTATCTAAGCTGTTACAAAATTTGGTAGGTCTATATTAGTTTGAACACAGTAATGGCCTCAAGTGATTACTTATTTGCTGTGTCACCAGTATCAGGCTCATAATTTTTAATTAAAACTCCTTATCTTTTGTAAACGAATAGGATAGCGTACTTTTGTGGTTTCTAGCACATTCATACAATATTTTAACAACTGAACTATTTTCGTAAATTTAAAAAGCTTATAAAGTTTGTCTTTGTTTAAACGCCTCATCGATCTCTCTCTCTCTCTCTCTCTCTCTGGTTTTACAACTTTTTTTTTAAATTATTTTAGACGATATTCAAAAGAACCGCTGTAACTGACACAACGTTATTTTATTACGATGTCATACAATTTATAAATTATTATTTGTATGGGATATAATTAAAACAAAAAATCTAAATATAAAGCCACAATAAATTATGAATCGATATGTGTGTTTATTATTTTAAGACCATAAAATACGTCATTTAACGACTAAAGCCACGACCACTCGTTTTAAAGGCCAGAGTTCAAATTATAAAACGTTTTATTACTGATACTTTAAGAACAGATTCCGTACTCTATGTCCTATGCAAATATTAATATAGACATAAGTATTTATATGTAACTTTAATGTTGTAAGAATTATTTAAACCTACCGCAGCTTCAGCCGTTTTAGGAAACACGTTTACCCCAAAACAGGCATCTGTATTTGAAAATAAAAATAAACACTGTTTAGAGTGGGCTCATGTTGGTACTTTGTCGGTCTAACAGGTCGGAGAAAAAGTCTTTTCGTATTTTGTATGTATATAATTGTTTAAAAAAAAAAACCGACTTCAACAGAAAAAACTATTTCATAAAAGACTTATATATGGTTTTCTCATGGATGCCATTGTCAGAACTGGACCAAATTGAAATGGGACCACACGGGAAGCACCAGCTTTCAAATAAAAATAGAATCATCAAAATCGGTTCACCCAGTCGAAAGTTCTGAGGTAACAAACATAAAAAAAAGAAAAAACATAGTCGTATTGAGAACATCCTCCATTTTTGAAGTCGGTTAAAAATTGAAGACAAATCTCTTTGGTGGTACCAAGTGTTTGTATTTAATATCAAGAAATATATATGTATAAATATTATTTCTATTGGACTCTATCCCGCGCGAAGAATCAGCGCAGGAATTCCGAAAATTATCAAGTGTTTTACAATTATAAAAGTAAGGAAATAAGAAAAACGTAAAAAATTGACGTCTATTCGTCCACCTTGAAAGCCCAATGGATATTAAGAAAAATAAAAAGTAAAATTAACTTTCCCCCGGAAACTTAAGAAAACCCGTATTAACACGCAATAAGGTGATGCTGTGTATATGGTGGGATTGGAAGGGCATCGTTCATTATGAGCTTTACCGCCGGACAAAACCATCGATTCAGATCTCTTCTACCAACAACTAATGAGACTCAAGCAAGAAATTAAGAAAAAACGCCCGGAATCATAACAGAAAAGGAGTGGTCATTCATCATGATAACGCCAGACCACACACATATTTGGCCACTCAGCAAAAATTTGGTTGGGAAGTGTTAATGCATCCACCATATAGGCCTGACCTTGCTCCCTCAGATTTTCACCTGTTTCGGTCTCTTCAGAATTCTTTTTGTAGTGTTAAGGTGATTTTCCACCAGAGTGGCGAGACGAGACGAGGCGAGAAGAGAATTGAAATCGCACTGATCCTTTTCCACTAAAAAACCTCTAGTAGAAAAGGCTTGTACTATCATGACGGTATTCTCAGGTAATAACACGGTAATAAGTAGCAACGAACAACAATAAGCCTCTCGCGAGAAGCGTGTTTCTGTTATAAAGTTAATTTATACTCTATATTAGAAACAATACGGTTCATTTTTACACAAACAAATATTTCAATTCACGCCTCGCATATTCTCGTCAATCTACACTGTTTCAACCAAAGATGCGCTGGGAGAGGATTGAAAATTTGCCATACAAATTTCAATTCCCTCCTCGCCTCGCCTCGCCTAGCCACTCTGGTGGAAAATCACCTTTAGGTTAACATCTAGGGAGGACTGTCAAAACTACTTGTCGCATGATCAAAAATCCCAAGATTTCTATAGCAACGGAATTATATTACTACCTACAAGATGGCAACAAGATATCGAACAAAATGGCACATATATATTATAATGAAATGTAATTAAACATGAAAAAAAATGTCTTGAATTTGTGTATAAAATGCGAAGAAACTTTTTCCCCGATCTTATATGTTCTTTTAAAATTGTATATACTACTAGCTAGACTAGTTTCACTAGCGTTTATGGTCACTTAAGTGACCGTTCCTCTCCTAAAGTTCGTCCTAAAGGTCATAGCGCGATGTTATATAATCAAATACCAAAAGAGAACATGATTGACAGTTCAAGAGATTAGCGCGTTTAAACAAATAAAAAACTCTTTAGCTTTATTATATTAGAAATTATTGTCTTAGAAATTTGATGCCATTTCTGTGTTTCCTTATGATTCATAATTTTAATTACATATTTTGAATTAAAATTCATTGTGTTTAAAAACTTTAGGTACCGAAGTCCGATAGGTATGGTTTTTTTCCTCAAAACACGATGAAGAGTTGTTTAGTATTAGTAGGTACATTAATCTTTAACCTAACCTTTTTTTTTTTTTTTTTGTGCGTGTGGAAACCCCCTCGGGCCGTCACCCCGCCGGGGTTTTCGGCCGGGCGGTGTGTCGGAATCGAACCGACTAAAACCACACGGTGTGCCGTACTGCGCCTTAAGTAGGAGGGATCCGGGAACAACTTTATTAAGACATCCGGGACATCTTTAAGCTAACCTAACCTAACTTAATACGTATACTACTCCATTGTTTTATAAGTAGGTCAAATTAAGTTTACCATATCAACACGCTACTAATTGATATCTACCTATTAACAACACAGCTCCAAGGGATTTCCACTTAATTTCTTTAATTTAGTTTTTATTGATAGTTGATTCTTTACCTACTAGGAAGTTGCTAAGATTTGAGTTTGAAACAGGATTACGTACATCGAACCTAGACCGATTTTTTAAAAATAAATACATAACTGCTAACTGTTTTTTTTTTATATTGACTATCGTTTATCAGTTACCATGGCAATCAAACCTGTCAGGACCTACCTGATGGGTTTCTAAACAACCTAAAAGACAAACAATCTCCCGCCAGATACAGATTAACAGAAAGTAGCTGATGAGGAAGGTACCTTCGCGTATGTGTCAATAAAGCTTTAGCCGGGTAGCCAGTCTTACTTCACTACATATTATAAAACGAAGTCCCCCGTCTGTCTGTCTATCTGTTCGCGATAAACTCAAAAACTACTAAACGGATTTTCATGCAGTTTTCACCAATAGATAGAACATGTAAGTCATGATATAATTACGTATTTATACGGGAATTAACGCGATCACGAAAAGGTATTACATACCTCTGAATTGCCTGACGTTTCGACCAGGTTGCACTGGCCGTGGTCACAGGCAGACTGAATCAGTCAGCCTAATTCCAGCATTCCCGTTCCCCAGTTAATTCCCGTATAAATACGTAATTAAGTATTTATTTGGACAGCAAATAGAACAGCAAGAACTACCTTACACTATGATTGTTATTTTTGCAAGCCGGGTGGAGCGGTTTGTTAACAACTGTTTTTAAAAGGGGCAAAAATAAATTATGAGGTTACACGTGATGTTATGGAATTAATATGTTTACATCGCACATGTTCGTTAATTAACATTGATAGAAAAATATAAAAGGAATTAATTATATGAATAACAATCGTTTTCGAAAGGTCAAAAAAAAAATACACATCTTTATATATAAAAAAAATTGTGTCACGTTGTTTGTCCGCGATGAACTCCTAAACTAATGAACCGATTTTACTAAAATTCAGCACACTGTGCAGTTTGGTCCAACTTGAGAGACATGGAATGACAAGAATCATACACGACATAATCCTAGTGACAAAAATGTAGAAGCAGAAAAGAAATAGTCAATTAGTTTATTGGTTAATAAACTAGACTTTTATTTCTATTTGGCCGTTGTCGGCTGTGGCGCAGTAGACCTCATCAATTGTAAAAACAAATTGTTAAACTAACGACGTAAACCTAAAATGACACAAACATTATCTTAAATTAGTAATAGGTTGTTACACGATTACTTAATAGTTTCCCATTAATCAGCAGGTATGCACGTTTCCTTAGTTGTAAAAAAAAAAATATCCTGTTTATAGCAATCCCACTAATCCCACTAATATTATAAATGTGAAAGTTTGGATGGATGGATGGATGTTTGTTACTCTTTCATGCAAAAACCACTGAACCGATTGACTGAATTTCATGAAACATGGTATGTAGATAGCTGGAGACCTTGATTAACGCATAGGCTACTTTTTATCCCGATATTCCCACGGGATCGGGACTTACGCGGGTAAAACCGCGGGGCGCTGCTAGTAATATAATAAAGCTGAAGAGTGTTTCCATTTGGTTCACACGGTATTCCTACGCTTTACATACGCGAGCGGCACGTTGTCAACGGCAGACGCAACTAAAAAGCTAGCTAGCGCAGTTGAATGCCTAGTTACTTACTAAAAACTTGCAACATAAAGTTTTCATTGTTCTCTAAAAGTAGTTTTAGACAGATATCCGGATATTAATTAGATTTTTCTTTTATTTAGGACCCTCTTGGGATCCAAGGTCCTAGGATTTCCTGTCCGGATAGACAACAAGAAGTATGCCCGCAACGCTTACTACTTCAACCTGTGCTTTGTCTGCGACGCCTGGGCCAGAACGGTGCATCTCGAGCCATTGGTCAAGAAGCTTACCGAATACCTGGTCAGTATCTTATAAAGCAATATTGATTATGCCGACCTCTGAGGTAGTGTGGTAGTGGAGCAAAGACAGAGTTTGGGCCCTGCTCAGTGCGAAATTTGTATACATGAATCTATTTGCATTAACCTGGGTGTTTCCTTGTAAAACAATTATCGTGGGAAAGCCATGCACGGCACGTATGGGCCGGCTCGACCGGAGTAACACTACGACCTCACAGAAAACCGGCATTGAAGTAAAGATTGCTTGCTTTTTGCTGAGTGAGTGAGGTTACCGGAGGTTACCCCCCCCCCACTCTTTCACTCTTCCCCTACTCCCACCTTAAAGGCCGGCAACGCACTTGTGACTCTTGAGTTGCAGGAGCCCATGGGCGGCGGTAGTCATTTACCATCAGATGACCCGTCTGCTAATTTGCACATTATGCCGCAAGAAAAAACGTGTGTATTTACAAATAAAATGTATTGAATCATATTTGTCCTTGTTTTAGAACCCATAGTACAAGCCTATGGGTCCAGAGTTCTAGAAAGCTCTGTGTGCCATGTGCCAGAATAGTATTGTATACTAACAGTCTGGTTACCATAGTACAGGCTCTGCCTAGTTTGGGATCAGACGGCCTTGTGGGAAGTGTCTCAAGTTATTATTATTTTGTTTGTTATTAGATCAAATTACGCTATAAATTTAATACGATGTTGTTATTTTTATTTAAAAGCCAGTTATAAAAAGATATGACGTGCCAATGGCGGCCCTCAAAGTCGTGACGCCTCATTTCGAGTGGCTCCATATCCAATTGACCTCTCTTACCAATTGACGTAGACTGCCATACATTTTATAATAAAATGACACTAAAATTAATTCTTTAAGTTGCTTCCTTATGACATCCGGTTATAAACAGCCCGGTGCCTCATATACATCAGTTTCAAAGAAGAAAATAACATCTGAATGTCTTAAAGCATTCTAAATCATGTCCGCTTATGACACAAAACTTCTTTTGATAAGCTATTTGATAATATACAAATGTTATCTAATATCACAGCTATTACAGAGTTAAGAGACACAATTAACGTAATTATATTTTGTGAGATATGTGTTTGCATAATATATCTTTACAATATTTTATACTTCTCCGACTTAGCTTGTGTTTACCAATAAAAGCGGCGGTAGCGCAATGGCTAAGGCGTCGGACTTGCGATCAAATGGTTGCGGGTTCGAACCCCACCCATTGCACTACCGTCGTGAACTCACTCTTAACACAAGCGTTAAGCTTAGCTGGAGGGGTTACTAGTAATCTTTTAAAAAGAAAAAAAAATAATTTAAGAAATTAAATGTATTGTACTACCACAGATAACATAATACTATACTAGTACAGATACCTCATCCCATACAACAAAATGCGACCCTCCTAACTCGGGCAATTCCGCGGGCTACTATTTTTTAGCCTACAAAGGCGCTGGATGCCGCTAGCAGCGCGATAGATAGCTAGAGCTACCTAGCGGTGAATGGAAGAAAATATTTACTTACCAATAAACACGCAACCAATAGATCTCGATAATTAGTATGTAATCAGCAGGTAGGACTGTTCGTTATATTAGATAACCGATAAAATAACTTATTACTTATAAATAATCAAACGGCCTATTATTTATTACATCCGGTAAGCATTATTTATATTGCGCGAATATATTTATTATTACATACGACCAGATCTAAGTACGTGCAACATCTCACCATTCAAGGTCAATTTCACTTCGATCATCGTTGTGTAATATTTGTATCCCATGCCAAATTATGCTCTAGTACAACCTCATAACAACTATATTCCCATCAATGTACAAAAATATTAGTAAAAATAATAGTCAAACCACAGATTTGATAATATTTTCGTCAAACTAATATATTTGTTTGTCTTAAACCTTAGATTAGAATATTGTTTGAAGAAAATCAATGCGGATAACTCGTTTGACATCGTTGCGAACACTCTTAGCAGTAAGTAGATAATCTACCTACCTACCATTGCAGCATTGACGCTGCGACACGCGACGATCACGAGCAAGCCGGGCTGCCAGTAAGGGCGACTTATTTTCAAATATCAAATTAATCAATTCAACATCTCGTACTATTATACACAAAATCAGTGTTGTACAATGTACGATGTTACGTCACTCAATCACGTCACGTGTACCGAACACGTACCGTGCACTTAAACTTATTGAAAACACCGACACCACCACACCAACAGTTATTAGCTTAGATCATAGCGGCCTCATTTATCTTAATTTTGTCTTAATTTTATAGACAAAGTCAAAATGCCGAAGCAAGTTTTACATAATTTGCACGACGACACTTTTTTGAGCGACTAAGCAAATAAAATGAAAAAAGTATAATAATGTATCTGATCTGAAATAGTAATATAGTTCATAGCGGCCTCAAAATTTGATACGTGTAGTATGGATTACGTAGAAAAAAAAACACAATCAAAAGCATAAACCTAGGTACTTAAAACCGTAATAGCATCCGTAATAGCTGTAAATTTCTCTTTACTACTATATTATTTTTACAAACAATTTATACCAGAATAAACGTTAGTTCATAAGTAATTAGGTATTTGTATTTTTTTTAAATAACTAATTAAAAACCTTTAACTGCCCAGAACTCAGCGCTTGTAGAGGTAAGACCTGTGCCGATTTTTTTAACGCCAAACAACAGAACGTGAACCGTATACTACGTCTGCCTATTTTTGATCACGGAAGTATGTTTCGATTATTTTCTATATATTGAACAATTATTTTGTAGGATGTAGAGCTTATCTTGACTCAATTTAGGTTATGTATTTCGAGTGTATGAATAGTATAGACTATTATTATAATGACAGTTCGAATTACAACATCTTACTACAGTTAAATAGTAGCAGCATATTTTTTTTAAATTTATTTTTTTATTTTAAAAACTTAGTACTATGTTACAGATAATAGCCAAGCTGCCAAACTATTATCTGTAACATAGTTAAGTTTTTGAAATAAATAAATATATAAAAAAATAATATATTAAGCATCACATCAATCTCGCCATACATTTGAAAACAAATGCAAATTTAAGTTATGTATAAATAATTATGTCTGTATGTTTGTAACGATGTATGTATCTAATAGGTAAGTACGAAAGAGTTTCAATTATATGCAGTATGTATAGTATGCAAACATATTTGTTTGGCACGCTGTGCGTCCAAGTGTGTTTAGTTAACTTGAGGTGTGATATATAGATTTCTCTATCACTACATATTATAAAACAAAGTCCCCCGCCGCGACTGTCTGTCTGTCTGTCTGTCTGTTCACGATAAACGGAAAAACTACTGAACGGATTTTCATGTGGTTTTAACCAATGGATAGAGTGATTCAAGAGGAAGGTTTATATGTAGTATACATGCATATTATTTTAGAGAAAAGTCGAGAAATTCAAAGATTTGTAATGTCATGTCGTAACAAACATATTTTTGTGCGCTTACATTGCAAACGCTGGCTAAACCTTACGAGATAGATCAAATTAATATACTACGGAATTGTATATCTTAAAAAGATCAATAAAAAAGTCCGCGATGGTAAATGTTTATCTCCTAAGGATAGCCCACAGTAACCATTTTTATCTTTTACATATTACAAAAAAAATATGGGTTATTTATCAACCATTTTAAACAATACCGTATTATTCCTTATCCAATTAAATACATAAGGTACGTTCTGCATTTCATGTACATCAAAATTGCGCCTTTCCAGCATACAATAAAAATTAATATTTTAGAAGATATCAGAGATTTAAAAAGCGGGGGCAGAGCGGCTGGCGGTCTGAACTGTTTTTTATTATTCTTTTCCGTTAGATAGGGTACCTCAAGGGTGGTCCCATGTCAAGGAAGTCAGGATCTGTTGATGGGATCCTGATAAAATTGAGAGAAACCCTCGAAAATTGTAGGAACGAATAGTGTTTCTGTTTACTTTTCATTACTTTATGAGGTTTTTGCGTTTAGAATAATCATCATATCATGTAGCTGAGCTAATGATGAAAAAAAAAATCATATTATAAGAATCTTCACTACATATCACTACATATTATAAAAAAAGTCCCCCACCGCGTCTGTCTGTCTGTTCGCGATAAACTGAAAAACTACTGAACGGATTTTCATGCGGCTTTCACTAATAGACAGAGTGATTCATGAGAAAGGTTTAGGTGTATAGTTTGTACCCGTGCGAAGCCGGGGCGGGTTGCTAGTTTTTTAATAATGATGACTCTGATTTGTATCTGGCATGAGTCGAAAACGCTCCGTGTACAAATATTTTAGAAAGACATTACAAACATCTACGTTAATAAAAGCAAATGAAGCAAGGTACACCTGCCTTAAATAAAATTATAATATCATTATCTTATGTTATTTTGTAGCAATCGATATACGAGTATAATAAAGGAAACGAAATATGATTATAAAAAAAAACAGTCAGTAGTAGGACTGTATGTCAGAAGTGAAAACAACTTCACAATGTATTTGCATATACATACACATCTGTATATATATAATTAGGTTAAAAATAAAAAGTAGGTAATAACATATCTAAATGTATACATAGGGTACACTGGAAGTTCTGTGCTCCTGGCCGCTCATAAATATTTGAATTTCGAATGTTATTTTTTTTAAATATAAGAAACTCGGCTCCGTCTTACGAATTTTCGATCAGGTCACGTGTCCTGACGTGAGTTTAAAATTTTTAACCATCCCAAAAAGTGCACAACGCCGCTAAAGAAGTTTTCACTTCAAAAAACAACATATTAATTTTCGTACTTAGAAGTTTATAGGAATGTTTCACGATACGACGACATAGGGAACCCGAAAACAGTCTCGTAAGAAAGAATCTCTTTTTTCTCTTTCTCTCTTGATTTCTTTTTAAATAATTTTTTTGACAAGCAATAACTGCCGAAGAGTTGCAAGGCGCGGCTAAGAAATGAAGATTCATAGTCTATGTGAATGAGATTTGATAGTTCAATACCTGTTAAAATGCTGTGGGGTGCTGACGAAGAATGTTACCCCCCCCCCCCCCCCCCTCCGCTCTTTCTCTTACTGTGGGTGTGGGTGCCGTAAGATTTGGCTAGGGACAAAAAACCATAAGGTGTGCAGCGTCTATCGCGAAACTACAAAACCCCATACCCGAACACTGCGCCCGCCTACCAAGCGTGGCGAGTATTGGTAAAAAACCCGCAATGAAAGCAAATAGAATGATCAGGCCCCGAGTCTCAGGCAGCCCTGCTATTCCTGGCTACGGTAGCGGTTACTGTATCTGATCAAACGTTCGGCTAACAACCCTTTAAACGACAACTGGTTCTGGTAACACACAACCTTCGCACAGTGAGGATTAGCGAAAAGATTAACAATGATGAACAGGAAATTGTAAAAAAACATGTTGAAAGAGAGTGTCTTTGGAGTTTCTTGCCTGTTCTCCTCCATAGGATCTGCGTACATGAACAGACTATCTTCACGACTGACTTATTCTGACTGACTCAAAACGTTGACAATTCAAAAATACTTATTGGATTAATTACCAATAGGTATTTTTAAATTGAAATATTTATATAGTTTTTTATTAATTTAAATCACATTTTTATTATGGAAATAATTTTATTTAAAATACCTACTTAATGTTTTTAAAAATAAGAAACTTCATACTATCATAATCTATACGAGCAAAGCGGCAGGCGCATAGCTAGTGGCTGGAACATTACGCATTATTAATAATATTTTAAGACAGGAAGTAAAACAAATAATTTAATAGTAGAAAAAGGATCATGATTGCTTAGTCACTGCGGTAACACAGTGTCAGGAACTCGCGAGTGCAACCTAGTCGATGTCGTGCGTAAATACCTAATTTTGTAAAATGCAATTATGTGTTATAGCTCTTAACGTATAATTACTTAACAGGTTATCACAGACATGATTTGTTTTAGGTATCTCTATGTGTATGTTCGTACTTATTACACAATAACATCAGTAATGACATTGTATCCGATTATACAATGCATCTACTAAACAAACAGCATACTTAGGCCTGCCATTACTTAAATTGCCGACGCCAGACAAAAACTTAAAAAAATCCGGACACATGGGTGAAATCGAGATTCTTTTCCGGACACCTTAAAAAAACCGCCGATTCCATTTAAATTTTTATCTTGTTAAAGATTCATCTAACAATTGTAATTGTTCCTTGGCACAGAGTGTCCGGGTTTTACCCGAACACTTTTTGGAAACCCCGCCCGAATTTTTTATAGTAGGTATCTTTGAAATTCGAATTAATAATTTACCTACAATAGAAAATGCAAAAACATAACGCAACAATACAGTTTCATTAAAATTTGGCCAACTATCAATAGTCAATACCTACAAACTCAATAACAAAACCGATAGGTACGGTTTTGTTAAGTGTTACTTCAACGTAGTACCAGAAATTGCCGCCAGAGGACCGAGAGGACAATATTGAATTTTGTCAAAATAAGAAAACTGCATTTAAGAAGCTTTTATTGAATTTTGCCGTGTTTAGGGTATTTTATGAAATTAGAAAATACTTTTATCAGGACCTAATATTCATTTTCCATAAACTTCAATAACAAATCGATACCCGTAACGCCATCTATTGATATTTGTTTGAACCATTTTTCTTTTGTTAGAGATGGGACCCCATGGTACTACTATAACATGTAACCTTTTTTGTTCCAAATAAATGAAATAATAATAAAAATAATAACTTGTGACATCTCACACACGGCCGTCTTATCCCAAACTAGGCAGAGCCTGTACTATGGTAACCAGACTGCTAATAAACATTCTTACATATTTCTAAATACATACATATTTCTAAATACATACATATTATATATAAATTACACCCAGACACAGAACAAATTATCGTGCTCATCACACAATTATTTGTCCTGGGTGGGAATCGAACCCACGACCTCTGGCTTAGCAGTCAGGTCACTAACCACTAGACCAACGCCAGTCAAAAAATAAAATAAAATCTACTTTAAGGTTTTGTTGGCCTAAATTTTTCCATTCAAACATTGTATTTGTATTTCAAAAGACAACTCCCGCATTAGGAATACTTCTGTGCTGCGAGGGGCTTCACAAACATTCAAACAACGGACACAAAGAACACCCAGACTAGGGACAACTATTTGTAGATCACACAATTTTTTGTCCCGTGTGGGATTTGAACCCACAACACTCGGTGCGGCATAGTGGCAAGGTGACCATTGCGCCATTCTTGCAGTCATTGATTTTGATTACTTATCTGTTTGAGATTGTCTGTCCTATGTTAAATGTGAATCTAAATATCTTTTTCGACGCAGAATAGTAAAATAAAAAAGTGATATAAAAGTTATAAGCTAATAAAATATTCGTATTCCAAAACTAATTTAACGGAACTTCGTCTGTACAAACTAATAAAAGAGGCGTAAAATCTCCGAAATAAAACTCGAACACAGCAAACCTAATTATACAACAGTTTAAATAATTTTGTATTGAATTTATATATTCAGAGATGTTTTCATGAGATAGTAACAAATTAATTTATGACTTGATTCTCGTTTGACAAATATGAGTATAAGACATTATTAATACTTAATATCGGTTTTAATTTGAAATGTGGACAGAGCTAGGGTCCCTAGATATCAGGGGTGTTATCGCGCTCCGGGATCGGATATCCGAAATAAAAATCTATCCGAAATTTTAACCAATATAACAGAGTTTAATAATTTCGGATAGGGGCGGAGTCCAAATGACCTTATGACAGGTTTTTATTATTTCTATAAGCCTGGAATAGTAGTTCATCATTTCGTTGTTGCGTTTTTTAATATATAACATTTAAAATGCATAGTTATCACTTATAAAGCTGTTTTTTTTTGTGATTTTACTATCGAATGATAATCTAGAAATAAAGTAAAATCATTATGTATCTGTATTCTCCTATTACCATTCCTTAAAAATCTAATATATGTAACTGAAACTATCCGAAACTATAGGATAATCCGAAATAATTTCATATCCGTATCTAGATCTGAAATGTCATATCCGCAACGCAAGTTCACCAACGAGTCGACCTCCACACTGTGAGCGTAGTCGCTCGCAGTGTTGAGTGCGACTCGTCCACTAGCTCACTCTTAGGCTTCCATTACACGGTAGGTTTTGCTGACAGTTTTACCACAATCCAGGCTGTGACTGAGGGATAACCTACAATCAATACAGTGATTGTCATTTGCATGATATTGGTTGCCCAAAGTCTGGATAGTTGATTTTTACATCATGCAAACATCAGTCATGAATTGAGTGAAGCTTGCATGTGCAGTAATGAACGCCAAGTCTATGTAGTAAACACGAACTGAAAACCAAAGCCCGTGATAATGAGAGTAATATAACTCAGGTATAAAGAGACTATTGAGTATGGCAACTTCACGTTTCTTTGTCAATTATAAGTTTAAAAAAATATACAATGATGTCTATGTAAAAATTAACCAAATTATAGTAGTTATAATTCGATTATGATTGATTGTATATGTATACTTCCTTGCTTCGTAGCAGAATATCATATTCTCAAAACACGATATGATATTCGCAAAAAATTATAATCTCAAAACACTATAATCGCAAATCATCACATTCGCAAAACATCATAATCGTAATTTTAAAGTATCATAATCGCAAATCATTATATTCTGATAACATTATATTCGGGCTTTATTACATTTTCTTATCTGTGTGTACTGTTAATACCAAAAATATTTGACTTGATATCATCCGTTTGTCCACTAGCTTTCCATGGAGCTTGAAACGGAATGGCTGTCAAAGCAATCAATGTCTGGTGATGCGAAGGCACTTGGAGGGTTAATGCGGCAAGTGATGCAAGATATCAACAGCCGCAGGATGTGCACACTAACAGGTGAACAAATATTTAATTATATTTAACTCAACTGACTAGGTAGTCAGCCAGCTGGTGTTCCTGTCCTAGTAGCTTTGCCAGTCACAGGAAATACAGGACATTCTGGTACGCGACCCCAGCCTCTGCGAGCTACTGCAGTCTCAGGCCCGTTACCTATCCGAGACTTGCGGTATCCCCTACCCAGTTTTCGTAAACGAAAAAGTCACCCTAAAAACTGACAAACACAATACATCCAGCACTAAAAAGAGACAAACATATTCATAAATAGGATTTAGCCTGCGAGAGAATGAGATAGAATACAAGTATACAGTGTTTCCTATAATCTTCGTATGCTAGCACGTGTCTTTGCGCCTGCGTATTACGAAACCTTCAGAAAATGCGTCATACTCAACGTATTGCGTCGTTTGCGTATTAAAATTCGTTGTTAATTAATTTAGAAATTTCAATTCTGCGTGTGAATTGCACACACACACACTTTTGTATTATAATTTATCCCCTGAAGATAGAAAAAACTTTTCCAATTTTTGTATTGATCACGCTAAATATACACGATACGCTAAATATACATTGGGTGTTATAGATAAGTGTGGTCACGTTTTATGTATTGTAGACTAAGTAATTAAAGTAAAGCGCTAACAATTTTCTGTACCCCTTGCAAAGTGTAGTTAAAATTTAATGATGCTCGGTTAAGGCACCTTAACCGGAATGAAGCGGAACAAACAAATAAACACACATTTGCTTTAAAATATTATTTAGGATAAAAAAAAAGGAAAAAAACACTGCAAGGCTGAAACGTCGCGTCATATAGAAGACGACATTGTTACTTTCCATTGTTCCGTGTCCGTTCCATGTCCTCGACGGTAATGGGAATATTCCATTATAAACATCCCACGAATTCCGTGCTATGAACCGTAGATGATTTACCGCCTACTCCAAAAATTACGTATGTGGTAACCTCGCGACCGTTCCTGCACTGATGGTAAGCAGTTGTTCAGCCAAGATTGCCTATCTAATAACTATAAAATATTTAGTTAACAATTTTTTTGTAAATACAACACAAACATTGGTTAAAGGGCCCGGCTTTCCGGCAACAGTTAGTGCGAGTTACAGGTACGCCACCCTTACCTGCTCGAGCTGTTGCTTAAGAAAGAAAGAAAGAAAGATTTATTTTTTCACACAATTACACACATAAACTCTTAATTTTCACTAGAAAACAATAAAAATAGAGAAAAAGAATAAGAAAATAGTAATATAGATTAATTAATAAAAAAAATTGAGAGTTTATCATTTCTGCTTACTGGCAACACCACATGTTCCGCCTGACCAAGCGCTCCCCAATCTATCCGCATAAGCAATATCACTTTCCTTCCATTTCCTTACCTTCTTGCCTACTTTTCCGTTTTAATATACTCCCAATTTTCCCTTTTAATATACTCCCAATTTTCCCATTTCATTACCAAAGTTTCCAGTTGACGGCAATAGGCTTGACCTCTATTACGTAAGAGGAATTAAATTAGGTACCTATGTCGGCAAAATGTGGGCGTTTAATACGCGTCGTCGCGTTAGTGTATGTATTTATAAAATCCAAAGATGGACTTCTCTGGTCACCAAATAATATGGTTTCATTATTATCACTGAAACTAACCTTTCTCATCTAAGGAAATATTGAGCTTGTATTTAATTTATCAACAAAACCTGATCGCCTTTTAACAGTATTTTGTACTTACCTGTAATCTTTGGTGCACACTGTTGTGTGTTGTGTATCAAACCCGTTTATACTATACACAACGATGAATAACAAGACAGAAATCATTAAATGTATTCCTCTTGTATGTATTTTTAAATAGATATAGCAAAACTTAACTACACAATAACAATGAGCAGTAGTTATTTAAATAAGCTAACAAATAGCAATTTTTAAAATTATTTATGTTACTTATATATTATGCAAATTTGGGTTATGCCCATTCTGAAAAGAAATACATTTGTATTATTATTTACTAAAATAACAATTGTTTTCGTAACTATAAATTGACTGTGTTAAATTTTTTATGTTAAAATTCTGCTATAGAGTTTGTATATTTTACTATTTCTTGGATAAATACAAAATGTTTATTAAATATATATACTGTATGATGTGTGTATTTCGGGGATACCCGACTAGTTTTCCAGATACTATAACCGTATATCTTTAATAAACATGAATACAACTCACGTAACTTATTTTTTTTTCAATTATACTTGTAGAATAAACAATTCTACAAGTATTCATGAAAAAATTTGAATACACGGACTTTAAAATCCCTTAAACGATTAGGAAAGAGCTGATGATCTTCGAACGGCTGAACGGATTTTCTTGAATTCGATCAGCCTTTCAAACAACAGTCATTATAATAATACAAAATAACAAAAAACTTTTATTTGAACTCATCAAATACATAATGACAAAAACTTTTATTTGTACTCAACAAAAACTTTTATTTCAACTCAACTCATGACTTTAAAATCCCTTAAACGATTAGGAAAGAGCTGATGATCTTCGAACAGCTGAACAGATTTTCTTGAATTCGATCAGCCTTTCAAACAACAGTCATTATAATAATACAAAATAACAAAATGATGAGTTCAAATAAAAGTTTTATTTGAACTCATCAAATACATAATGACAAAAACTTTTATTTGTACTCAACAAAAACTTTTATTTCAACTCAACTCATTTATCTTTATCTCTTTATCTCATTTGACTTGCGAAAAATAACAAATAACAATGATACATATTATAATAGTAATGGTGTAGCTGTTTTGACCATTAAAACAAGTTTTTTGTTTCACACCTGTTGTCACAAAAGTTCAACATAAATGAAATTTTATTTTGTTGTTGTGTGGTAGTTTTTTTAATCTTTAATAATATCTATTTCAAATAAGTAATTCGTTTTGCTTAGTTTGATAAATGTGTCATGAATAACTTACTAAGTTTACCTTCTACCATACGCTCATAAACTTTTTTGAACTCTACGTTTGTCCATTACCGGGAGGATTACAGCAAGTTGGGGTAGCTATTTTTATCAGTGTCCAATATCTTCCAACGAATTCAGAGGCAGCGAACCCCCTCCGTCCCCTCTGGGTAATTTATTCGGAGGTTTCTTTTCCCAGAAAGAGCCACCATTCCCATATGTTATTGGAACTTATTCATAATTCAGAGATGGTAAAAACCGAACCATTTCTCTACTGAATCTTTGACATCAGAGGGATAAGCGGAGAAACAAAGCGACCCAAAATGTTAGCCACTTCTGCTCCGACAAAACCTTGGCCGGAAGCACCAACGTTTCCCCTAAAGCAGTGGAAGTGTCGCTTGCTTTGTCTAGGGTGTAATCAATCTGTGGACGCCACACAAGCGTTGAAATGGCCGAAGCTGAATATACAGCTGTGGCCATAATTATGTTAAGTAGCAACGGCTTGCCGCTATTACCCGTTAAAATGTTCATCTCGGTGCGATTGTAACATAATTAAAACATGTATGTAGATACGTATATACCTACTTTAATACAAACACAAAGTCTGCGAAACGTGTCTTGAAATTTCATGGAAGTAGCTGTCTGAAAGATCAAAACAACAGAAGCGCAGGAAGTAATAATATAAACAGATTTATTTCGCTGTGGTTTTGGGTTAGCATAGCTTTATATTAGCATATAAATACATATTATAATATAAAATAATTAGCCAGGAGATACCAAATAAAAGATTTAGTATTTTTTATTTGCGTTTAAAAAATAAAGCAGCATATAGCAACAGTAGCAACCTATTCATATGACCAGGCTATTTGTACGTTTAATAATAAGTAAAACATACCATATAAACAATTAAAAAGCACAGACAATACGTGCACTTAGTATTAACTATACAAGTATGAACAAGGTTTCATGTCTGTGAATATCTAATTTCAATCAAACAATAAAAATGTCTGTAGCGACACCGTCCATTACTAGATGAACCTTAGAATTTAAAATCAGTGTCTATTTAATATAGATAGACGACAGTTGAAAGGTCTGATTACATTGGGCAATAAATAATTTATGACTAGCTACTAGCTACACATAAAGTGCAAGCTGGTAACACAACAATATGTTTCAATAGATCGAATAATCATTTTAATAAATATCATAGATAGGTATTATCGTAATAGATCGCAAATAATTGTTTTAGTTCTAAATTTAATCATCATCCTCCGCGCCTTTTCCCAACTAAGTGAAGAGGGTGAAGTGGTATGTCGGACTCGAACCGAAACCGAATCGTGCGAAACGACGAAGTACAAAATAGACATTCGTCGATTCACACCACTGGTCCGAAACCACGCATTCAAAAAGGGGCCTTGTGCGATTCACACCGTGGTCCGAACAGCTTGTGGTGTGAATCGACGAAGTACCCATATTAATACGTAAAGACAATTCTTTGAACGCATTTTTAAGAAAATTTCGCAAACGGAGAAACATAACATTTAAAATACTTAAAATTTATGTACAGAAGTAGCGCAGGTAACTAAAATTTATAAACAATTTGCATTACATAATAATTAAAAAAATAACGTGAAGACGGCTCCATCCTGTTACACTCGTCCATTATATATGTTGACTTGTTATGGTACAAGAAGTCTAACAATCATAGTTCAACTTATACTGGAAAGGAATAGGTAAAAAACTTTTTAATAAAAAATTAAACCGACATAAAATAACTAAATTTAAAAAAATATTTTAATCTTCGTCTTGAGCTTATTTACATAAACTTTCAAATTTTATATAAACTAATTTTAAATCGGCGCCAAAGAACAACCTTCAATCAATCAATCAATTAGCCTAGAATAGGCTAATTGATTGAATTGGTTAAAATCAACTGCTGGACATAGGCCTCTCCCAATTAACCACAACATTATCTAACAATAAAGAATCATCAAAATCGGTTCATAAATAACGGAATGGGGCTGAACATACATAAAAAAAATATATGTACGGTCGAATTGAGAACTTCACATTTTTTTCGTCATTTAAAAACATATGAATTATGGTGGAATTTCGACCACCAGGCGTTCTCTAGTTATTAGTATTAAATACATTCAACCTTACATATATTTAAATTTCATGTACGTAAATATTTAC
This sequence comes from Euplagia quadripunctaria, assembly GCA_963859945.1. Lineage (NCBI taxonomy): Eukaryota > Metazoa > Arthropoda > Insecta > Lepidoptera > Erebidae > Euplagia > Euplagia quadripunctaria. The sequence continues at coordinate 21,254,507 of OY982570.1, forward strand.
TCTTAAACGCCAGCCTGAAGAATTTGCATCTATTATGAAATTATGTTTGTATAAGAGACAATGAGAGGTAATACAATCCTACGCTACGATATCGGGTAGCAATAAACTTCAAATTACTCTGTAGGTATATTATATTTAATAATATCCGTACACAGGTTGTCTGGAAGAAATCGCCGTATGTGATAAGACCACCTGATTGTTATACCTAATTGTTTGTTAGGTACCTACCTACATGTTTTTATTGTATTTTACTCAAAAAGTGCACAAAATGACAAACATGTTATGGAAACAATGAGCTACATAATACATAGATGTAATATCGAGTCTCGAAGTTATCCGCCTTCTCAGAGGTTACAGTGTATTGTAATGAACGTTTATTAGCACATATGACTATACCATCAATTCTCAATGATTTCAAAGGCCATTAGGTTTTTCCTAAAAACCGAATGGCCTTTTTATGTCGTTTGAGGGCTTGATTTATCGTTTCACTAAAGAATGAGTTTCGATGCCAATCATTGGCTTACGAAACCAAGCAAACTACAGAAGAATTCCCTTTGAATAAGGTTTACCGCTATAAAACTAGTCGGTTTTTTCTTTACGAAAATCGACTTGGCTACCATTTTTTTTTTAATAGCTATTTACTTTTTAATCCGTTGGTTTATCCACTTGAAAATTGTTTGTTTATTAACCACATATAATTAGTATTCTTGTTACCCCTCCAACAAGCATGTCGCCAGCCCTGCTGACTGGGATCATGTTTTCAGAATGCAGGAGCGCACTGTTTGAATAGGTTCGCGGGAGCGCACAGTGGGAATCTGGAATCCTACTAATATTATAAATGTGAAAGTTTGGATGTATGTATAGATGGATGGATGGATGTTTGTTACTCTTTCACGCAAAAATCACTGAACCGATTGCGATGAAACTTGGTAACTAGATAGCTGGAGACCTGGATTAACGCATAGGCTACTTTTTATCTCGATATTCCCATGGGATCGGGACTTACGCGGGTGAAACCGCGGGGTGCTGCTAGTACCAAATATTTGCCGACTAAAATCCTTACCTATGCTTATCTTTTTAAATACTACACTGTACGACTAAACTGGCTTATCGAGCAATGACAGTGTGATACGGCGTATAAGGAATGGCAATTAGGAATTACATTTGCACATTTGTCATTGGCTTAACATTACGCATATTTTATGCGGATTATAGCAATAATATTACTTCTCATAGTCCTTGTAATACGACAACAACAAAATAACTATGTCTAAGCCTCCGTCAACAATAAATTCACTCAAAGTTTAACCTGTGTTGTATAATTAACATTACCCACTAACCATAACCATACGAGTACTATAGATAATTATGAAGTAGGTTTTATTCGTTGCTTCAATTAATTTAAATTATCAGTGAATCGCAATCGCAATTAAACTGTTTTGTTCAGTGTTTTTTTTTGTCCAAGAGGTTCTTAAATAGTCTGTAATTAAATGCTCGAATAAATAGTATTATATGTATCCTTAGAAAATAAAAGAATAATTTTCACTAGCTGTTATCTCACTCTTTGTCCGCTACTGAGTCTGTTTAGGCTTTTATCGCCATCGTTCGGGAAAAAAAATCGAATCTTTACGTTAAATATTTGTATCCCTTGAAAAGTTATGGATATTAGATATTTAAGATATTAAATACAAATTTACTATTTTTATCATTCATGCCTGTGTGTTTGCTGACGTGTGTACCTAAACACTATTGTAAATAGTTGTAATTATCACATCGTATTCAATGTTGCCAACTTGGGTTTTCCCAACTAAATTAGAAGCTAAAATGTTTACGGTTTTTTTGGTAGGTTCTTAAAATATCATTTATATTATTAGACGGCGGAAGCGAGGTATACGAACAACATTATAAACTAGGTCAGTCGTTTACGTTCATGCATCCATTAAATTCACAAAAAAAATATTCTCCCCATTGATGTACCTCGTGTGTGTAAAACTATAACTCAAATCAACCATAGCACCTCTACATTTACGCCGGAGTGTAACAAATTAATAGCTGCATCCCATTTTTGTAAGAATTAACATATTTAAGAAACTATGATAATTTATTGTATAAACATGCCAGTTGGAATGTACTCGACCGTACGCGAACAAGGTATTTTTATTTATGTGATGAGCTGTAATGTTTAACATTTTTCTGTGTGTTCTTTGATTTTTTACACCACATCGGTGGCAAATAAGCTACGACCCGCCTGATAGTAAGCGGTTTCTGTAGCCTGGACGCTTGCAACTCCAGGGGAGACGTATGCGCGTTTCCAACCCTTTAAAAACCTGTATACTTAGTCCTTTCTTGAAGAACCCCATTTGGTAGTCTTTCGGGAAAACCTCGGCTGGGAGCTCTTTATACAGCCGTACCGTTCGCGGAAGGGAATTTCTCTGGACTACTTGAAAGTTTTATTAGTTTAAACCGTTTATAACAAGTCACTATTTAAAAAATAAACAAAAAAAAATAACTGTCAAAAACTAATTACGCGCTATACAGCCGCCATTTTGAATTGTTTTCAAAAAGTTTATAGTTAGTGTCACTCGGGATGACGTAAGGACTCATACATTCAAAATCAAAATTACCTTATTACTACGCAAGCTTACAAAAGTCAGGGGGGCGGGGCAGCTGCCTTTTCGTATTCCTCAGCACGCCCATGATAATATAGGACGTAGTTCCAGTGAACTTGACGCAGTGAGAGCATAATCACTACATAGTATAAAACAAAGTCGCTTCCTGCTGTCCGTCTGTCCCTATGTATGCTTCGATTTTTAAAACTACGCTATGGCATTTGATGCGGTTTCTTTAATAGATAGAGTGATTCAAGAGGAAGGTTTATATGTATAATACATGCATAATATAGTAGAGAAACACTGATAACTTTAGAGGTTTCTAATGTGATGTCGTAAATAGACACATTTCTGAACCCTACGAGATAAATCAAAATAATGTACCACAGTATTGTACACCTTAAAAAGGTCTACAAAAAAGTCCGCGATGGTATATGTCTATCCCTTAGGGATAACCCACAATAACTATTTTTTATCCTTTACTTTTTACGAGAAATAATGGCTTACTTACGAAGCGATTTTAAGCACTACAGCATTAATCCTTATCCAATTAAGTACCTGAAATACATTGTGCATTTGATATAGATCATCACCCTTTACAGCATGTAATTTCAACGAATATTTTCGAAGATATTAGAGATTTAAAATGCAGGAACATAGCGGTTGCGGCGGTACCGGCCAGAGAGCCGGACAATTTCCGGTAAAGATATTTTTTGCAATGACCATTAATAAATCGCAGGGTCAAACTTTCAATATTGCAGGCTTAGATTTGAGCGTTGAGTGTTTTTCACATGACGAATTATATGTTGCTCTTTCAAGAGTAACCTCTGAAGAAAACATGTTTGTATTGTCTAATGACAAAAAAACTGTGAACGTTGTATATAAAGACATTCTGTAGAATATTTAGTATCATCATTGCACCCGTGCGAAGCCGGGTCGGGTCGCTCGTGATCTATAAACTAATAAAATTTGAAAGGCAGAAAATTAAAATCTACGTGCTTACGTAGTCTACGTGTCTGATGTGTAATCACACATCAGACACGTAGATCACGAAATAGGTATTACACCTGCAATGCATGCAATTCCAGCCTGTGACCAGTTTCAGTGCAACCTGGTCGAAACGGCAGCCAATTCAGAGGTATGTAATACCTATTTCGTGATCGCGTTAATTCCCGTGTACATAAATAATTATTTCATGAAACGCGAAAGTTTAAAAGTTAGTACGGATATACGGACACGTAGATCTAAAAAAGCACTTTTTTCAGAAAAGTTGAAAAGCTAACTAGGTACTGTTCCCCTGTGCACTGCAGGAGTTTTGGAGTTTTATATGCTAGAAGAAAGATATTGCAGGAATCTTGTGTTTTAATCATGTTTTAGGGCTGAAAATTTGATTTTTGTACTTATTTCCCTATTGTTTAATAATGTATGTATATTTGTTTTATTATTTTGAGTTGCCCATTTTGGTGAACTTACCGTCTAGCGTCGAGTAGTAGTGATATTTTTAAATTTAGTTTATTAGTCGGTGGGTATTGAGAGTGCATAACTCAAAATGTAATTTACAACCTTCAAGAATTCTTTTTAAAAAAGTGGTGTTAGTTTTAAGTTAACTAATTTTAAGTTTAAGTCTTGTATGTTAAGAAAACTAACAATTTAATCTTGCAATGCAAGAAATGGGTTAACTGTTGATACTCAATATTAATGTAACATCTACAAATATGTGCATACAGTTTGCACTAAATGTCTTTGTCTTTAAAAAGTTTTAATTTTAAACTAACTCCCTATAGACCTAGGTGTGTGACATGATCTCGCAGCGCCACATGCAGTTTTACATAAGTTGCGTGAGTGATATATATCTTGTTTATCAACTTGGATACATTAATTATGTCGAGGTGTATAGTATCTGATAACAACAGATGATACCTGAGTGATTACGATGTGTAACATTCACGACTGATTGTGTGTTATCGTACCATGTCTGTTTTAGAGCACTCATTAAAAGCTATCAAGATTTCGGGTTTTTTATCTCTTAAAGAACAAGGGCTTTTGGAATTTTGTTGAATAAATATCTATTATATACTATATATATGTAGAAGAATTTCGATCATAATTAAATTTTTGATTATTTCATGGCCAGTATATCTTGATCTCTCATTGAATAGACTAACGTACCATTCGGGCCTTCCATCAATCACGTGATGTTTTTTTAAGCAACTTTTAACCCCCCTCCCTCCTGGTATCTTTATATCCCTCCTGTATTTTTTTTTTAATTCTAAATATATATATATTTTTTTAATTTCTAAATACCATTAAAAATTTCAGAATACTATCGTTAAATACAGATATAATAGCGCATTTTACGAAAAAATAAATACACGTGATAACTCACCACACCCTTTCTCCCCCTTGTGATATTTCGTGATTTTTTCGAACCCCTTCCCCTCCTCTTCGAGCCTCACGTGATTAATGGACAATCCCATTACAGGTCAACATATATACTGGACGCGTGTGGCTTGATGGAGCTGTTTTCACGTAATTTTTTAATTTGTAACACATAGTTTAAAAAATTTTGCTTTCCGCTCTTCTTCTAACCATGAACGTATTAACATAATGTCTAAACATAAGTATTTCAAAGACTATATTAAAAGGAAATATAGTTACTACTAATGTGTTTATTTGTTGATGTGTTGCCAGGTAATGATAACGATCCTTCTAGAACAGGGTAGACTTCTACAGTCACCAAATTTTCAAGTGGTGTGTAAACTTAAAGTGGTGTGGTCACTTTGGCGTGTAAAATCACTACTTGTGTTGTCCTGTAACTTTAGGGCCTTACGAAATTGGTGTGTTGGTCTCGAAGTTCATGGAATTGCTGAGAGTCGCGAGTAAAATGCCTTTACACTACTTCTACTAGAGTGTTAGGTTGCATACCTGCAGCCCTTAGGCCTTTTGGTCCAAGATCCCATAACAACCAACAAGCTGAAATTTAAGTAGAGTAATATGAATAAACCGGTAGTTCCCGCGCGTGTTCGTTCACGTGTTCATATTTATATATTTTGCGCGGCACTCTAATTCTTTTTCTAAAATAAAAGTAGCCTAAGTTACTCCTTATAACACCAGCTATCTGCCAGTGAAAGTCCCGTTTAAATCGATTCTCCCGTTCCGGGGATTAGCCGGAACAAACGCAAACGGACAGACAGACAAAAAATTTAAGAACTGATTTTTAGGCACAGGTATAGTTGCAAATAACTGTATGAGCTTAAAAAAAACTATTATTTTCGCATTAGAAACAGACACTTAAATTTTATTTATTTGTATTGATTTCGGAGATGCCCGACTAGTTAGTAATAGTACTGTGACGCCTGACATCGTCGTCGCGGCAGGACTCTTCACTTCTTGAAAAAGGGCTCCCGTCGGGTCTGGAACTTGTCGGGCTTCCCCGAAATAGATACGTGAGTAAAACCGTATATTTTTAATAACTATGAATTCCGGTATTAGGAATTCCTAATTCAGACTCGGAAAAGTCGTTGAGCATGAATAATGTCTTTGTGTACTTACAAAATGTTCATCTTTTATCGTAACTTTTTTTTTTCTTTTTAAAAAGACAACTCCCGCATTAGGAATTACTCCTGTGTCGAGGGGGACTTTACAAACATAGAAACAATGGACACAAAGAACACCCAGACTCAGGTGGGAATCGAACCCAACCCAACCCAAAGCATAGCGGTCAGGGTCACTAACCACTAGACCAACAGGCCAGTTAACTAGGGACACGTGCATCGGGGCCTTTATAATGATTTGGCAATTCCTCTACGTTACGTGTATATAAGGCTTGCAATGAAGACTTTTATGTACTACTGAATGTCTGATAATAATGAAGTGTTTTATCAATATTACACAAACACAAAATTCAGGTAGTGAATGATGAAATAATGACTCCTATCATAATCGTCTGAGCTTCATGAATTATTATTACACATTGTTATCACGAAAGCCCTTTAGAGGGTAATAATGCATTAGGGCTGTTGCACGCGTGTGAGATATTTTGTTTTTATTTTTAATAATGTAAGTTCTAAAAGATGAACTGCTGTAATCATCGAGATATTATGTACTAAAGAAGCCACTCAGAACAAAATACATGTTCCGTTTTTGTTTGAATTAAAACTAAAAAAACAATAATTTGTAGCCAAATCCTACAGTATTAACAAGCAGCGCTCGATCGTTTTTGAGTTGTAGTTTTCTTGCGAGCGTAAAGTCCTAAGCGCCGTGAAGGTATTGAAGAATTCGGGAAGAAGAAAACGGTTCTTGCAGCCTAGAACCAAGATTATTTTATATTATTCATTAGTCCGTACCATACTAGAATACTACACAAAAACCGACTTGAACGAACACAAAGGAGATTCGTCAGTCATCTTGCTTTTGATATGAAATTACATCATTCACTCAAATCATACAGTTCTCGTCTCGAACACTTTGAAATGGTTTCGTTGAACGATAGACGCCAACTACTTGATTTATTGTTCTTATTTAACTTATTAAACAATAGAATAGACTGTCCTGAATTGTTGTCTAAAATTAATATCTCGACTCCAAATAGGTTGCCGCGCTCGAGTGTCTACAGGCTGCTCATTGTCCGGAGATACAGGACTAACATTGGTCTTAATTCGCCTTTAGCAAGAATAGCCAAATCGTACAATAGTATTCAGCGACTGGCAGATTTGGATATTGTTGGTGATAATTTGTTTGGATTTAGGAAAAAAATCACTGAATACCTGAGTTCCAAACTTCGGTGATTATGATACCATAGTGGGCTAGGTTTAAATTTATAGTTTTAGTTAATGTTTCTATTTCTTTTTTAATTTTATTTTAATGTTTTACATGTAAAACTGTTTATTTAATTCCTGTGGTGAAGGTTTTATCTGTGTTAGATGTGGTTGCCTATAAGTAAGTGAGCACAAGGCATGTCTGTAAATTATTATCTAGATGTAAGAAATGTGTATCATTTGTTGGCGATCCAAATAAAAAAAAAAAAAAAAAAAAAAAAAAAAAAAAAGAATTACAATTCACAGGTGGTCGGTTAGTATCTTTTGTTACTAACTGACCAATCAGATGCAGAAGTTGGGTGGTTAGGAATATCTATTCCTAACTGACCAACCAGTTGGACAGCTCGGCGTTTACGCGTGTTGCCAGATGAACGAAAAAGATTTGTTTTCACTGCGGTGCAGGGACCGCAGTTCCCGTTACAAACTTTTTCTTCGCGGTGTCTACTCTATTCGCTAGTAATAATAACTCAGTGACTGTAATACGAAATATCGATAAATAAGAAACCACAAGTTAGCTTTTGTATCTCGGCAGAAAATAGGGTTGTGACAAATCTAGTGTTCATTGCTGAGTGAGTTATGTACCATCTCTACATAGTATAAAACAAAGTCGCTGCCGCCGTCTGTACCTACGCTTAGAAGTTTTAAACTACGCAATGGATTTTAATTCAGTTTTTACCAATAGATAGAGCAATTCAAGAGGAAGGTTTAAATGCGTATAGTTTCAAACTGTTTTGTGTTAATCTTACTTCTACTAATATTATAAAGGTGAAAGTTTGTGAGTATGGATGGGTGTTTGTTACTCTTTCACGCAAAAACTACTGAACGGATTGCGATGAAACTTGGTATGTAAATAGCTGGAGATCTGGATTAACACATAGGCTACTTTTTATCCCGATATTCCCACTCGATCGGGACTTACGCGGGTGAAACCACGTTGCGCAGCTGGTTTATATAATGATATGACGATAATTGTTCACTACATTAGTATTTACATTGCACGTTTGCACCCGTGAGAAGCAGGGGTAGGTCACTGGTACTCAATAAGTGCAGACACACTTCCGATAGTCGTTTTTAATTATGGAATGGAAAGTTATATTAAAAAATAACTAAAACCATTTTCTAAAAAAGAAAAGAAAATACTGTCGCTTTACTTAAGTTCTAAAAAAAGATCAAAGTTCGTTGAAAAACCAAAGACATTTGTTGTTTGTTATACATACATAATATTTGTTATCCTCCGTTGACACAATCTTCAATAAACACATTTCCTTTGATATGATAACATGAGGCTAGAAAACAGAAAATTAATTTTGACATGCGCAATAAAGTGTAATTTATTACTGTATACTTACATATAATATGTTTATACAGGTTAGCAGTTGTAGCATGATTCATACGCAATGGTATTACGTAAACCCAAAGATTGCTTAAAATAATACAAAAAAAAAATATTATACACTTGTTTTGTTTATGCCATTATCTATACATACTTCAATTCTCCAATAGTGTCACTGCTTGTCTCACTCTTTCTCTTCAAAGATAGCACCATCGGTCTTACTCTTTCACACGCTTTGTATTAGCTTGACATGTATCTATCTATTTACATATCTATGTAACGGAATCTTTTAACGTTGTTTTCACCAATTGCAAGAAAATAAATTATGGTTATAAACAAAAAAAAAAACACTGATAGCAAACCGAACTAAGAAGTAGGAATAATTTTCCTACTTTTTAATTTATAAAAGTATGGTTAATTTAAAAATAGAATAATAAATAAACCTCTTAAGTATTGAGCTTATTTACATAAAATATCAAATATTATATAAACTTATTTTGAGTCGGCGCCAAACAACAAACTGATTAATTATCTAAATTTTATATGTACCTACGTAGAAATGGACATGGCTATAAGTAGATAATTAATCATTTTATAATTTGACGCCGACTCAAAATAAGTTTATATAATATTTGATATTTTATGTAAATAAGCTCAATACTTAAGACTTAAGAGGTTTATTTAATTTTTGCTTTTTAGTTCTTTTCGTTGGTTTAATTTTTTGTTCAAAAGATTTTGATTTTTTGATTTTTTTTTCATCATCAGCTCAGCTATATGATGTGATGATTTCTAAACGCAAATACCTGATAAAATAATGAAAAGTAAACAGAAACACTATTCGTTCCTACAATTTTCGAGGGTTTCTCTCAATTTTATCAGGATCCCATCATCAGATCCTGACTTCCTTGACATGGGACCACCCTTGAGGTATACCCTATGTAACAAAAAAAGAACAATCAAAATCGGTTCATAAATAACGGAGAGAGGACTGAACATACGTAAAAAAAAATATAACGATACGGTCGAAATGAGAACCTCCTTTTTTTTGTCGGTTGTTCTTGTAAAAAGCACTCTACGCTATTTTACAACTAAACATATTTTCTACCTTTAGTTCGATTTGCTTTTATAGCGTGTTTTTCAGTTTTTTAAACTCCTTGTCATCAATACAAATAAAAGAAATTTAAGTGTCTGTGTGTAATGTCAAAATAATAGTTTCTTTTTATTTTAAGCTCATACAGTTATTTGTACATTACATAAGACAAAAAATCAGTTATTAAAATTTTTATCTGTCTATCTGTTTGTTCCGGCTAATCTCCGGAAAGGATGGACCGATTTCCACGGGACATTCACTGGCAGATAGCTGGTGTTATAAGGAGTAACTTAGGCTATTTTTATTTTGGAAAAAGAATTAGGGTTCCGCGCAAAATATAAATATGTACACGCGCGGGAACTGCTAGTAATTTATTAAATTGTCCTCACATTAAATTGCGCTTATAAGCAATGTAACAAATAACTTTGTAAAAAAAAAAATAACATGTTGGCAAAGAGTGTCCTTGGAGTTTCTTGCCTGTTCTTCTCCATAGGATCTACGTTTTGGAACAGGCAACTAGTTTCACGACCGACTTATACTGACTGACTCCTCCTGACAATTCAAAACTACCTACAATGAGTTTACCTGAAATAAATAATTTTGATTTTGATTTTGAAATTCTATGCCTAGATGTAATATCACGTCTACAATATCAAAAATCTTCCTTTAAAGGCATTTTTCATTCACTATTAGATACCACGCTTTGTAATGATGTAAAATGTAGATGTTATTTAATAATTTCAATGTTTAATTAATGACGTGTGTTTTTAATTAATGAGCGAGTTGTATGAAAACATTTTTATACACTGAAGTAGGAAACGCTAAACTTAATACTACCTGTTAAAAATATTTTAATGAGTTAAAATTTTCTAAGAAATTGGGGAGCAAAATAATAATTAATATTATAAATATCACTACATATTATAAAACAAAGTCCCCCGCCGCGTCTATCTGTCTGTCTGTTCGCTATAAACTGAAAAACTACTGAACGGATTTTCGTGCGGTTTTCACTAATAGACGTAGTGATTCATGGGGAAGGTTTTGGTGTATAATTTCTACCCGTGCAAAGCCGGGGCGGGTTGCTAGTTAATATTATAAATATGCGAATGTGAGTTTGTGACTGAGTACTTAACTACGGTTAAGTAGTCAGTCAGTCATCTTGAAAAGTCATTTTGCATAGGTGCACTTTAGCATATGTACTTACACGTTATCTGGGGAACAGAAATGGACATACCGTTACTCTAGAAAATAACCTGAACCGAATTTAATATTTGTACTAAAGCTACTTTATCCAGAAGTAACACACAGTATGCTGTATTTAACTTCAGCAATAGGTAAAAGTTAACCCATGCGAAGCTGCGAGCTCAGCTAGTTCTACTAATCCCACTAATCCGACTAATATTATAAATGTGAAAGTTTGGATAGATGGATGGGTGGATGGATAGATGGATGGATGTTTGTTACTCTTTCACGCAAAAACCGCGGAACCGATTGCAATGAAACTTAGTATGTAGATAGCTGGAGACCTGGATTAACATATAGGCTACTTTTTATCCCGATATTTCCACGGGATCGGGACTTACGCGGGGTAAACCGTGGGGCGCTGCTAGTCTAAGCTAATATTATAAAGAGGAAAGATTTGTTTGTTTATTTGTTTGTTTGTTACGATTTAACTCAAAAAATACTCAACCGATTTTAAAAATTCTTTCACCGTTAGAAAGCTACATCGTCACCGAGTAACATAGGCTATATTTATTTACAGAAATAATTAGGGATCTCTACTAAAACTTAAATAATGTAGCCCAAGGTGTAAATTTTTTTGTCATAAAATGTCTCTCATCGCATGCGCTGCGAAAACTATTGATGAAAGAACAAAACAATGTACTACAGTATTAAAGAACATATCAATATCTATAGAAAAGTCCGCGATAGCATATGCCTATCTCCGACGGATAACTCACAATAACTGCTTTTACTATTAAAATTTTAGATTAAAAAGAATTTTTTTTTTGCGAAGCTTATTTAACCCATATGGTATTAATTTATATCTAAATAAATATGTTTGTTAGAACGGAAATTTAATATAGAATATTTGTTCCCTTAACTCTATATAGTTTAAACGAATATCTTAGAAGATATCGCAATATAAAAAATATTCGCGCAACAAAATAATTACGCGCGCGACAGTCATTCGGTCCGGCCGTCGGCGTCGCGTCGCAATGTAGGTACGTGGGGATTCTGGTCTCCGGGAAATTCAAATTCAACATATTAATTGCACCATAATGTTTACAAGTACAAGGTCTTATTGTATATTTAATAGTAAGAGATACCTATAGTAATCCTTATTTTAATATAATCGAAACTAATCACTACATATTATAAAACAAAGTCCCCCGCCGCGTCTGTCTGTCTGTTCGCGATAAACTGAAAAACTACTGAACGGATTTTCATGCGGTTTCCACTAATAGATAGAGTGATTCACGAGGAAGGTTTAGGTATATAATTTCTACCCGTGCGAAGCCGGGGCGGATTGCTAGTACATATATTATAAACGGGAAAGTTTGGGAGGATGTGTGGATGTTTGTTGCTCTTTCACGCAAAAACTACTGTATGGATTTTAATGTAACTTGGTATGTAGATAGCTGGAGTCATGGATTAACACATAGGCTACTTTTTATCCCGATATTCCCACGGCATCTGGACTTGGCGGGTGAAACTGCGGGGTGCAGCTAGTTTATAATAAAATGAAAATAAGTTTGAATAATATTATTGCTACCAAACTATTGACTACGGAGGATCCGTGTGCATGCCGATATATTTTTTATACTATTAATATGGCAGACCAGCATCGTGTGGGCCGTCTGATGGTAACTTACCTGTGCGTGTAACTACGTTAAGTCATTGTAGGGTTGAGGTAAATTTCATCACTAGCCTGTCGGTCTGGTGGTTAGTGACCCTGACTGCTGCATCAGAGGTCGTGGCTTCGATTTCCACCTAGGACAAATAATTGTGTGATGAGCATGATCATTTGTTCTGTCTGGATGTAATTTATCTACAACTAGCAGTTCCCGCGCGGCTTCGCTCGCTTGTACATATTTATATATTTTGCGTGGAACCTTAATGTCGTTTCCTAAATAAAAGTAGCCTAAGTTAATCGTTATAACACCAGCTATCCGCCAGTGAAAGCCCCGTGGAAAACGGTCCACCCGTTCCGGAGATTAGCCGGAACAGACACACACAAAAATTTTAAAAACTGATTTTAGGCATAGGGTCAAAAGTTGTTTGCACCATACCTATGCCTATAAGCTTAAAAAAAACTATTATTTTGACATTACAAACAGACTCTTCAATTTTATTTATTTGAATGTTATATGTATGTATTTAGAAATTTATAAGTGTGTTTATCCGTAGTCTGGTTACCATAGTACAGGCTCTGCCTAGTTTGGGATCAGACGGCCGCGTGTGAAATTTGTGAAGTTATTATTATTATATTATCTATGACATACATATATTTATTTCTCTTTATTGTACACCTGTGCAAAACAAGTTACAAATGTTAAGGTATAACAATGGGCGGTCTTATCACACACGGCGATTTCTTCCAGACAACCGTTGTACGGATATTGTCAAATATAATTGAGGATAGTCTGTGGTGTACTAATATAAGATATTATATACTTAATACTATATTTACCTATATCAATTATAAACATATTACATATTCATATACATACGCCTGTATCTCCGAAACACTGAGGCGTACTGAACACTCATATTTTGCCAACTATATTCGGATTCCACTCACGTAATACGGGGAACAAGCCCGTCAACCAGGCACTTAAGGGAATTAAGATGAGGAAATTAGAAGTAAATTACAAGGGAAAAAAAGATAAGAAGGAAATGAAGGAATAGATAAGGAAAAAAATTAAAAAATGGATTTTACTTTTTTTTATATTATAGGGGGCAAACGAGCTGACGGGTCACCTGATGGTAAGTGACTACCATCGCCCATTGATACCTGCAACTCAAGAGTCACAAGTGCGTTGCCGGCCTTTGTGATGGGAGTACGCTCTTTTCTTGAAGGTTAGAAGGTCGTATACTTATACGGATTATGGATTGGGGAGTCGCATTCCTCTAACTCGAACTGGCTGTTGGCGGGAAGGTGACATCCAAACGAGTCACCTGATGGTAAGTGACTACCGCCGCCCATGGACACCTGCAACTCAAGAGTCACAAATGCGTTGCCGGCCTTTAAGGTGGGAGTAGGAGAAGATGGGGAGTGGGGGGGAGAGATTGAAGGTTTAAAGTCTCCGGTAACCTCGCTCACTCCTCGAAAAACAACGAAGCATAGCTTTACTGCCGGTTTTCTGTGAGGCCGTGCGTGGTACTCCGGTCGAGCCGGCCCGTACGTGCCGAAGCATGGCTCTCCTACAATAATCTATTGGAATTGAATAATAATTAAGTCATAACTTCTCAATAATCCTGCGAGGTTGACTGAATTTGTGTTATACGTTATTAGTCACAGGCCACGGTATTACCCTTAATCTTATATTACATGGGAATAAAGTTGTAAACGGATGATGGAATCATATCTCCGGATGTCACGTAGTCTTATTTATTGCGTAACGTCCGGACAGTACAAACACCGTGAATAAAGCGCATCAGCTCCGTTTGGAAACGAATGTTGTTAGACATTAAAAAATATTAATAACACGACTTTGTTGAACATTTCTACTGAGCACGAATTCTCGCTGTATACGTATCCTCATATATTTTTAAATTGCATGCAATTTTCATCGCACTTTAGAGGCGGTACAATACAGAATTAACGAGTAGGATTGTTTGGTTCGCCACCACTGGATTTATTTAGAACATTGGATATGGTATTTTACGGATCTCCGATTGGACGAAATCCTAATCTTGACCCCAGGTAACAGGCACCTTTGGTCTTGGGGGTTGTGGTTAAGAAAACCTTTCAATATGTACCATTTTTATTATTCACTAGCAACCCACCCCGGCTTCAACAATCATCATCATATTTCAAACAATTTATACAAAACCTTAACAAATTATATACCTAAACCTTCCTCATGAATCGCTCTATCTATTGGTGAAAACCGCATGAAAATCCATTCAGTAGTTTTTGAGTTTATCGCGAATAGACAGACAAACAGACGCGGCGGAAGACTTTGTTTTATAATATGTAGTGATATTGCTACATCTTTCTTGCAGATTTTTCACTTAATTCCAAAAAACATTATTGTCTTAAAAAAACAAGACTGGTTGAACGTTCTGTACGTGAGCAAATATTAACAAATTGAAATGACGGCCCGCTTTAAAAGTCAATATAAGCTAAAAGTACTAGAAAATAAACATTCAACAACCTATACCTAAAAACTTTCAATGCGTGCGTCCCAACGTCCTTACAGGCATACAGTTGGAGATCTTCAATTTATCGACATGTACTAACAACGCCATCTCTTAACAAATAAATGTGTTTTTTCGAGACGCTAAGCTAGATTAATATACTACTACTATGCCTGCGATCTTTAGATACGAGATCTAA
The DNA here is from genome assembly GCA_963859945.1 of Euplagia quadripunctaria. NCBI lineage: Eukaryota > Metazoa > Arthropoda > Insecta > Lepidoptera > Erebidae > Euplagia > Euplagia quadripunctaria. The sequence continues at coordinate 21,269,922 of OY982570.1, forward strand.
AGATCGTAGGCATAGTAAAAATCATCCTAAGACGTTTTTAACCGACTTCAAAAAAGGAGGAGGTTCTAAATTCGACTGTATGTTTTTTTTTGTTTGTTACCTCAGAAGTTTCTACTGGGTGAACCGATTTTGATATATTTTTATTTGAAAGCTGATGCTTCCTGTGTGGTCCCATTTCAATTTGATCCAGTTCTGACAATGGCATCTATGAGAAAACCATATAAGACTTTTATGGAATATTTTTCTTTTTGAAGTCGGTTTTTTTTTAAAGAATTGTTGTCGTTAATGTTTGCTACGATAAGTAGCACCTTTTCTTCCCTAACTTTCACGCTACCTATTAAATTAAAGTATAATTAAAAACAACATCAACAAAATGTTTTGTACAAATTGTAGCCATTATGTTGTCAGTTGTCAGTGTAATTATCTAAAACATTAGTTCTCTGATATGTTTATAAGATAAAGACCAGTTTTCTAGATAATTTCTTACTACAAGTAAAGTCAAATGACATGAAATTTAAGGTTTTTACTCGCAACTAACATTTATACTAATATTATAAACGTAAAGTTTGTAAGTTTGGATGTAGGACGTAATCTCTGTAACTGGTGATCCGATTCTGAAAATTCAGTCACCAATGTAGCTTTACATTGCCAATTGCTATAGCTATAGATTATGTATAAAGAGAAACTGTTATAGAAACCATGGCATCTTAAATGTTAATAATATAAATTTAATTTTTAAAATACCTTTGACTCGAAAATCCCTTCAGAGCTAATGAACTTCGAACGGCTGAACAGATTTCTTGAATTATATATAAGAACACTTTCGATCAAGTCACCTTTCAAACAAAAAACATGAACTTAAATCGGTCCATTCGTTTGGGAGCTACGATGCCACAGACGCAGATCTTTATTCGTCGGGGTTAAAAACAATAGTAAAGTTAAGTTTTTGGTCTAGTTCGTGTGGTTTAAAATATGTAATGGTGGTGCCTCTCAACGACGATTTTCATGGAATCATTGCACAGTTTATATTAGCTTGACCTGTACTCGTATATATCTATCTATGTAACGGAGTCTTTAAACATAGTTTTCACCAACTTCAAGACGCCCGATTAACTTGAAAATTTGCAAACCGATTTAAAAAGTAACTATATTTTCATGTACAACAGTTCAAGTTAGTCACAAGTAATCGAGATAGGGGTAGGAACCTATGCATAAATACATGAGGCATTAAAAATACAGGTCAGTGGAAAGTGGACTCTAAATGGAAAGTGTTAGAGAAAATATGAAAAGTGTCACACAGATAGCTCGTAAGTATAAAGTCACATTTACATCCACGCCCCATCAGCACACTAGTGAAGTGCGACTAGGATGCACTTTACTTAGTGATTAACGGCTTCTACAGAGTGGAGGAGAACGTTTCAAATAAAAATCACGCAAAGGAAATTACATGCTTAAATAATTTACTTCAGAAATATAGACAAGAATATAACGTTACAAACAATAATGGTACCTATTTCACTGATTTAATCATTGCAAGTCTAGTATGGTTATGGTATTCGGCTTAAATATACAGTGAAACCCATCACGCGAGAAGGTGTCAATACTACCGCTATAAATAGAGGTGCGTTTAGCCCAAACAATAGACTTATTATGAGAAAATTTTTTTGGATACAAAATAACAAAACCTAACTCAATACTAATTCGTGCGTAAATCGCGTGGTGGTCGAATTTCGACCATGATTTATTTCATTGCCCAATATTACTTGACCTGTCATTGTATAGACTTTTGTACCGTGACAGGTCAAAATATATACTGGACACTCATAGCTGTATGTACCCGTTTTTGCATTTTTTTTTAACTTTGCACCAAATATTGTTCAAAAATTTTAGCATTCGCCACTTCTTCTCTGTATAAACCATAAGTGTGCGAAATTTCATACTCCTCCGCCAAAATTTCGTAAAAAGGGATCCAAAGTTTTCGCTTCACGTATTAATATATAGATTCTCATTTTTGTAGAAAAGGTTTAGTCGATTTTCAAATATTGTTTTCATCCATAACAATAATAATCTCATGTAGATATCTTGAAAAATGTAAATAGTATAATTGTTTTGAATAAAATGTATAAATTACTAATTTTAACATAAAATTTCAAGGTCGCCAACAGGCGAGTTACAAGCGGCTAAAACGCCGAACACACTGAACGATTTCACGCACAATCGGCACAATTCGACATTGGGTGGTCAGAACCGCCTGACTTTATCGCGTCACATCAAATCGGTTCGTGTGAACGTTAATCGGCCAATTTTATCATTTAGTCTGCCTGTAGGCGGCATACTGGGCCGATGTGTTATTTTTAAATTTGGTGGTTATATTTATGAGATGATTTATATTATTAGATCAATATAGGTGGCTTTTCTTTAAAAACAAAAAATATTACCTATGCGGTAACCTTTTTTACCTACGTCCGTCTGGCACGGACGTAGGAATTTTATTAAATTAAATGAAAATTAGCGATTTACTCGTTACGTATGCATGCAAAATTTGTTCGTAAGCAATTCAATTACGAAACTGATCAAGTAGTAAAATTGTATCGTGTGTATGCCGTTTAAGATGACCGCTCTTTATCTTGCAGGTCGTGCCAATTTTTGTTACTGCAATATTATTAAAAGAGATGTAAAACATTTATCATGGCCTCATACATTTTTATAAATTTATCTAACATACAAAATCACTATAGAATTATAATATGACTAGCTGTTGCTCGCGTAGAAATTTTGGTGAAATATGTGCTATTCCAGATCTATCTCTGTGTCAAATTTCATCCAGATCCGTTCAGCCGTTTTTGCGTGAAGGAGTAACAAACGTCCGTCTATCCATCCATCTTCACAAATTTTTGCCTGTATAATATTAGTAAGTTTACAATTTAATGTAGTATTTTTGATATTTTTATAATTTAATCGATTCATCTGGTCGAAAACATAGTTTTCTAACAAATAAGTGGTGTTTGTAAGCCTCAAATTATTTAACAAACACGGTTTATCAATCCTTTCGTGAGTGCAAAAAAACAGCAAATGCATAAAACTATGAAGTACCAATTCAATACATCGATTAGTTCCCAATTCGACTAAAGATAATTGTATCGATTGCGAAAGACTGTCGCTTCACGAGTTAAATTTTTATTTTATCGCGTTTTTGCTACACATCGTTTTCTCTCATTGTTTCGATTCACAGTCGCTTGCTGTTTGGAATGCGAATAGCAATGTTAAAATGATGTTATCGTTAAGTATCGGTGTTAATTCATTTTTGCAGATATAAATTTTTAATATTATCTATATAATTTGTGTAAATTTTCGCAACTCCTTAAAAACTTATTGTTGAGTAGTTTCGGTGGCTATCTGTAATCTGTTCCACTTCACCTAATGGAGCTTTCCGAGAGCAAATGCACGAGTTACTTTAAAAATACCCAAATTGTTATTTCTCTAGGATCCCATCATCAGATCCTGACCTGATGACAATGGAATCAACTAGAAACCTTTTCAAACAAGAACTTTTTATCCAAAATATGTCCAAATAAAAAAAAAGATCCGGCGAACTGAGAACTTCCTCCTCTCTCCTCTGTTTAAAAAGAATTTACGTTTAATAAAAATTAAATACGTTTTATTTCTTTTATCGACTGAGACGTTTTCAGGCATTGAAAATTTTAAAAATATGTTTATTAAGTAGCAATTTGAGTGTAAAATTATGCATTAGACACGTATAATGATCGATTACTATTAATAACATTTATGAATATTAGCCCAAAGGTTGAAATTTGACCGTAATGCATTAAATTATTGATAATAGTTGTTGCGCCGAAAGAAAAAACTGCCTACTAATTATTTTTTGTTGACAACACTGAAGCTCATAATAGCTAGTAGACAAAAAAAAGAAAATCAGTTGACAAACAAAAAAGTTTTTGTGCATTCATATTAACATAATAATCAATTCAAAAAAATAAAATTGAATAGAAAATAATAGTTTTTTAAGCTCATAAAGTTATTTGCAAGATACCTATGCCTAAAAATCAGTTAACAAAATTGTTGTCTGTCTTTCTGTCTGTCTGTTTGTCTGTATGTTTATTCTGGCTAATCTCCGGAACGGGTGGACCGAATTCCAACGGGATTTTCACTTACATATAGCTGGTGTTATAAGTAGTAACTTAGGCTACTTTTATTTTGGAAAAAGAATTAGGGTTAGGCGCAAAAGATATAAATATGTACACGTGAGCGAAGCCACGCGGGAACTGCTAGTAGCAACTAAACAAAAAAAAAGAAAATCGGTTGACAAACCAAAAAAAGTCTTTGTGAATTTTAACATAATTATAACGTATAGAATAGAGGAGCTCGAGTGTGCCTTCACCTGTGTTGCCCGCTATTTAACGTAACGGAGAAAATAAATTATTTGAGCCCACGGGTATTTTCCTATTAATGACTGAGGAGCTTTTCCGTATCTCCCGTTAGCGTTAGAGTGTGACAGTTCTATTCATGTTTTTGTACGTTTGTAATTTGAGCATGTTTTGTATGAATGACAATAACCTTTTAACGCAGATTTCTGCAGCCTGCAACTGTCATGTAATGAGGGGTTACACGTGCCATCCTACTTTGTTCCCAAATAGCGCCGTATCAAAAAATAGGACTCGAGTTAATTACAAAAAATTTTTGTTAATTTGCTGAAATCGATTTGTTTTAACATAATTTGTCAATGAGAAAGGGTTTTGTTGCATTCAATGCAGTTTGTTTTGAATACTCAATTGCACTATTGTATGTAAAATATTATTTTATTTATAATAATATTATCATTTATATACTAATAGATATGGATGTCATTTTCGTTGTTTGAAGTACAAGTAAGTTTGTGTAGTGAAGAAGCACTAAAAAAATTATCGATGCGGCTAATTATGTCGAAATAAACATCAACATTTTATTAAGCCTTGTTGCAAAACCGCTGTCAATTCCTAAAGGGAACACTTTGACACTAAGACCCGGTTTCTGAAAGGCTGATCAAAATATTGTTCAACTAACATAGCTGTCAAGGGAACAGCGGTGTCAAAACTGCATTTGAAATAAGATTTAGCAGTAAAATTTTACAGCTCTATTGACCGATCCGATGATAAAATCTAAGTGCCAGTGCGTAATAATGCTTTCAGCAACTCAATATATACTTGAAAAGAGATTTGACATGCGATTAGTTCATTTTTGCGTTAATCAGCCTTTCGAAAACCGGGCGTTACACAGATAAAGTATAATGTTGATAAGTTCTAATAAAAACGTAACCAAAAAACTGTTAGCGGCACGTGCTCGGAGATGCGAATGGCTATAAGTAGTAAGTTTAGTGTAATAACTGTTAAAATAATTATGATGTTACTCGGCCATCGCTACTTCCTTCTAGTCACGTCTATGGAACCGCAATCGGCGACCGAAACACGGTCTTCACGTGAGATTAATCGGAAAATTTATCGCAATCTCTTTTTTTTACAGTAATATATTATGTAGTATGTTATGTTTGGATTTTCCGTCTGCATTACTTCGCAACTCGTATCATTATTATCTAGAGTTTCTTATCTTTACAATGTCAGCCTTTGAAAGTTAGTTATCTAAAGATTTTATCAATGCACATTTGATAAATCCATGTGTAATGTGACACAAGTTTATATTAGTTTATGATACAATTTCCGTTCAACGTTTTTGTTTGAAAAACTATTTGTTCGTTACGGAAAAAGGCAAATAATATATTTATCTTGAGATTATTTCTATAATTTTAGCTTGGGCGTAGCTCTTGGCATAGAAGGGGCAAAAATTTCTTAATCCCTAACTTGTTTTGTGATCTAGATTCAAGGTTTGACTTACCCCAAACAATTCAAATATTTCTTGAGGCGGTTCCTCCGAGTTTTTGTTTTATACCGTGGGAACAATGTAATACCATTAAAGCCAAAAAATTGTACGTAGTGTAGTGACTCAAACGTTACTTTAATCAATTTTATGAGGAACGTAAGCATATAAAAAAACAGGAGGGCAGCTGTCCTCTTGGGACGTCCATCGTCAGAGCGCTACAAAGTTAAGGCGGTGAGTTGTAGAAAGGAAGTTGAAATGAATAAATCTAAAGGTCGTTCATTCAAAATAAAGCTTTTAAACAAGAAGAAGGATTTGAAAAGCAATGAGATAAAATACTTAAACTAATTAATTTAATCCGTAAATATATCTTAGCGTAGAGACTATTATTGTGTAAATCGTAAATGTCGGTGTATTATACATATTAAGCAAACATTTTATGTCTAACTAGCTGTTGCCTGAGACTTGGTTCGCGTAGAAATTTTGGTGAAATCTATTACACGGGAACCGTATATTTTTTCGGGATAAAAAGCTTAGACTATAATCTATCTCTGTGTCAAATTTCATACAGATCCGTTCAGCCGTTCTTGCGTGAAAAAGTAACAAATATTCATCCATCCATCCATCTATCCTCACAAACATTCACCTTTACAATATAAGCAAGATTTAAAAAATACTGTACAACTTGGGGAACACAGGTGCCCTACAGAACACCACGAATATCTAGGTAGTTCCTCTAACGTTGTGTTTTATTTCTGTTCCTATCATCCCCGAAATACACTCGTGATAAAAATCGTTTATGTTTAATTAATATGTATGTTACTGTGAATGTCAGTGCACTACACCCGTGCACTGACATTCACAGTAACAATCACCAATTTTAGATTCAGCAATTTACAATATACGCGAATGTAACACCTACCAGTATTTCTTCGAAAAGCGAGAAAGCCACACAGTTTTCTCTTTTGAATTCACATTAGACTGTTTTGTTCTGCAACTGATTACGGAGGTTTCACTAATGTTTGACAAAAATTTGTGATTTTACAATAGAATTCGGTTCTGGCATTTGTTGTTGATTGTGATCGCAGTTCTAACTTAACCTAAACCTAGCCATTTCCTAGTATCCTAACATTTTCTAAATCATATTTTCATATTACCGTCGCTCACAATGAAGATACACGAAGTCGTATTGGTGTAGGATAACATTCACTGGTGAATGACCGCAATCGTAACGAAAAGAATCAATAACGGATATTCACCAGGTAGCTTGGTGGATGTTAACAGACACCAGTGTAACTTAACATGCACTGCGCTTTGGACATTCACGGTAACATGTATACTACTCCCAAAAAAAAATGCGTGAGGTGTCTTTGGGACAATAAATATATTTAATGGATTGAATAAATATTGTAAAAACTCGAAATTAAAATCCACAAATTGCGTCAATAAAATAAATCAACTCGCGGTCACTATTTTTCGTTGCGTTTACACTTTTTTTCGTCTAGCTCACATGTGCCGAGCGTCAGAATTGTAACGTGCGTTATGGAACTTCATTCCAAAAACCCTATTATTTATCTGTTAAAAAACGTAACTTGACCGCAGCGATCGGCCTTCATGGCAGGATACCGTGTGGTTTAATACGATTCAAAGCAAGTTTGATAGCGCTTAACAAACTTAATTGATTTTTTTGTCCAACAGTGGGCACGACGACGACGCACCTAACAGTAGTAAGGGTGAATGGTGACCCCACTCCGGTCAAAGATCATCAAGTCCCAGTGTTCCTGTACAGCAGGCACTCATTCGTGGCCGACCAGTGGGATCTTACCACCAACCAGGTAAGGATAGTTTAGTCTTAGACTTATAAGCAAACCATACAGCTTTTGTTAACAGACTTCAAAAAGGAGGAGGTTCTCAATTTGACTGAATATTGTTTTTTTTTTTCTGGATGTTAAGCTATTCGCCATTTGTGACCCGATTCCAATAATTGCTTTTTTAATTGATTCGGTTGTACTCAAAATGGGTGGTCCCATTTGAATTTGAAGAAAATATTCCATCGCTAAGGGTGGAAAATTAAGGGATGAAGAATACAGCTTATTATAATTTATAATAATTTAGGCGCATTAAAGTCAATGATCGAGTTAGAGATAGAGAATCCTATTAGAAATCACGTTTTTTTTTTTTAAATTGTTAGTGCTTTACGTTATTTACCCTAAAATACGACCACACCTTCCTGTAACACCTTGTACAGATAAAAAAATATTTCTAATCTAAATGAGAATATACCAAATTCTTTTTTAATAAGGTATTATTAATGTTAACAAAAGTTTATCGATTAATTTATATCTTATTGTTTTCGCCCATTGCCAAAATTCGTTGTGTGAATTTCAACACTAGCTGTATAAATATTAGCACATACTCGACGTATGTACCCATGTGTGAGCGCCTCGAGTTATATCCTTACTGAGACAGCGCTTAAAAACTTTCCTCAATTTATCTATGACACGAATATTGTCAACATATCTGTTTGGCCCACAAATGTTGCTGTTTCCAGAGATGGGAAATCACCCGTGATAAAACCCACGACTGGGTAAAAACCCGGGTGATTACCCATCTCTAGCTGTTGCTATTCTAGTCATCTATACTTATAAAGCTGTAGAGTTTGTTTGTTTGTTTAGTTGAACGCGCTAATCTCAGGAATACTGGTTATTTTTTTTAAATTATAATTTATTGGTCGCGTATAATTTGCCCCGTATGTCCTGTATTTCCTTTGACTGGGAGGAACAATGTTCCTGTCCAAGTGGCCACTTGGACAGGAACATTGTGAAGCTGAAACGCGATATACACATGGACGAACAAGAAACAGTGCAATAAGAACTAAGAAACAAGTGTCCAGTTATAATATGACATGGAGCAATAACTGCTCTATAACACCATAAAACTGGACACTTGTGCCAATATATGTCCAACAGTTCATTAGCTCATACATGAGTCTTGTTGCCAATTATTATGATTGTATGTTTCCGGTTGTGAATAAAATAATTATTATTATGATAACATATTCAAAAGAAATCGGTATAGGTATATTTTATTACAATGCTGAAAAGAGTAAAAATAATCTGCCATGATGATCATCTTTCTTCGCCTTAAAAAACTTATATCTAATCACTATTAGATACAAGTTTTTTAAGCCTAGGCAAAAATATCAAATCTAAAAAAAAAACTAAGAAAACGAAACCAGCAGCAGTGAAAAATTTGTGGGCAGAAATTCTTAACAATCAGTGGATTGTTAAGAATTTCTGCCCACAATTTTTCACAAATTCTTAACAATCAGTGGATTGTTAAGAATTTCTTCCCACAATTTTTTTACTACTGCTGGTTTCTTAGTTTTTTTTTAGATCTGTTATCTTTGTCTAGGTACTTTGTAATCTTGATCAAATTGTTAAACAGCTGCAGTAGATCCTGACATTTTGATTGTCTTTCCATAGTTATACAATTTTCCCAATTTTTTATTTTTTAGTTTTCCCTTCCTCCATTTGTGGTATTCTCTTTTTAACATGCTTTTAAAAGCTTCACTTGTAAGGGTAAAAAAAACACTAAAACTGATGAAGTTATATTTCATAGTAATTTATTGTAATCTGTACACCATATCTTACTTATTTTTTGGTGAACAACTTGAGTCGCATAGAGTAGTATTAGTAGAGATTCTGAAGGGACCATGTTTTAATGCTATTTATAAGTAACTTTGACGCCTGGTACCTGAAAATTGGCATACCTTCCCAAGTTATTCAAACATGAATTTCACTCCCACGATTATATACCAAAAATCCTTTACATAAAGCTATTCAAGACTCCCCTTACATTCCTCCGCAATATTGTTAAAGACTTGCCTACTTCACTGGTTTGCGAGAATAATCGACGTAATTCAAAATTCAGTAGAATTGAACTAAGTATGCCAAACGAACATAAATCTTTGATATTTTATTTTGAATTCGTGCTAATGTTCGTTAGAAAGCGACAAGTTCATTATATATTTGAGACAAAATACTCAGCGGCAATCACAAATTCATTGCCATTCTCTAAAATTAATAATTTTTAGTTCCGACGCTATTCTCGCAAAACCAGAGACTTGTTTAACTTTATTTCTTATTTGGTTTGGCGCACAATCTGAATCACCTTAATTTATTTACTGGAATGTGACATTTCGTAGGATCACAGTTCTTTTTGTTACGACATCAATATTATATTAGTCGATATTTTATTTTTAAATAATAATAATAATAATATTTATTTCTTTGCAGACTGTTAGGTCAATGGTGTTAGTGGTTACATTATAGACTGGTTCGTCAGTTCGTCCCAAAACAAACGACGTTTTGGGATGAACTGACGGACCAGTCTTTAAAGTAACCACTTTGATGTATTGTTAGTAAACATATATACACAAAACTTACAGACAATGACAATTAGCTACTACACAATGACTGAGTGTGCAGTCTCACCCATCGGCCGAGCATCTGGCACTCCCACCGGTCACTCAATGCCCTCATCATGCTGTGCGAGGTGGCGCAAGTTACACAATACAATAAAATATTTTTATAATAAGGTTTGAAATGACAGAACACACACATATTCATAATCTATATATATTTACCACCAATTTATAGTCACATCAAGTTATTAAACTGTAACTTTATTTAGTCATTGTCACGCCGCGCCCGCGCTGGCGGTGTGAATTACGGAAAATGTTGTTTAGGTATTCATAGTCACAGTGAGGTGATTACGGAATAATTTTAATTACTGATAGTTACACTGTGGTTACTACTGATGATTTTAGTTACTCACAATTACTTGTGGGAGTATGCATAATTTTATAAAGCATATTAACTATTCTTATACATATACCTAGGTTGTTACTTAAAATATAGTTTTTATTTTTCGCTCATTGTTACTGATAAATATCACACGAAAATAATTGTTTAACCCACGAAAAAAGGTAGGAGGTTGTCAAGTCAACCCAATTTTTGAAGTGAAAATTTCTTTAAGCACGTTATGCAATTTTGGTATGGGAACAAAGCACTGAACTCGCGTGACCGTCACCCACAGATACACATATACAGATGTGTTTTTCACTTCTGACGTGCAGTCCTACGACTGACAGTTTTTTTTATTTTTTTTGGTAATGCAGTAATTTCTTCTTTGAACTTCATTCAATTGTGTCCTCATAAGAGTTGTGAATGTATTGGGAAGTATATAGACATACCATAAAGTGATAACTTTATTTGTATACATAACTAGCAGTTTCCCGCGACTTCGTTCGCGTGGAAGTTCAAATTTATCCCTCGGGAACCGGTTATCTGCTCAATTTTCTTAATTTTTCGTTCCGTAAGAACCTTCTACAAAGTATTACAGACATAAGAAAATATGAACGAAATTGGTCAATTCGTTCTCAAGTTATGGCGTGACCAAGGGAAATAGGGATTCATTATTCCTAGATATAGATAATATTGATATAGATAATATTGCTAGAATTCCTTTCGATCTTACTGTACCTACAGTGAAATTGTCGTTTTAAGTTTACTTTACACATTTCTGGCCAAACTTTTAGATTTTGTAAATCATGTTGCATTTTCGGAGGTATATATTTTACTTTTTTTTGTGCGTGTGGATACCCCCTCGGGCCGTCACCCCACCGGGGTTTTCGGTGGAGCGGTGTGTCGGAATCAAACCGACTAATACCACACGGTGTGCCGTTACTTTAAGCTGAAAATACGACCATTTCATGAAATGGTCGGACACATAGTAGTGGTCAATTCTCACGACATATAGGTACAGCGGCCCTTAGAAGCGCCGCTCGTCTCGTGTAAGAGGAAGATAGTCAATGGTAGTCAAGGTCAAAGATAAGTTACGAAACTATGTGACTATTTCCACCAAAGCTATAGCTATATCAAGCGGACAGAAGATGTGCTGTAGTTGTGCGAGGAAAATATACGTGTGTAATTGATTTAAAAGGTGGCTTATAAGGTGTGTGTTTGTCAATATTACGTCATTTACTTCATCATTCAGGTGTGCTCTAGCTTTATCGTATTTATAGCTACAACCACGCGCATCCTTAACTTGCATCCAGAGAGCTTTAACTTAAATTCATTGAATTTCATACCTGAATGTGGTCTGGTGTAAAGGACCAGATCGAAGCTTGGTTTCGAAATAAAGTATTTGGTAAGTTTATAAAATATTCTTAGCATAATAAGAAGAGAAATTTCCACGTCATGATATTGGGACGCGTCAAATAACCTACGACCGATGTCACAATTTTCAATGAGATTATTTCAATGCACACAGCATTTAAATATTGTCATTAATTGGTGTGACACCGGTTCCCCTTATTATTCCCTAGTACCACATTTTTGGTCGAATATAAAGTAGAGACATCTTCAACAATCATCATCATATTTCAACCAATTTACACAAAATGTTAACAAATTATACACCTAAACCTTCCTCATGAATCACTCTGTCTATTGGTGAAGACCGCATGAAAATCCGTTCAAGTTATTCAGTTTATCGCGGACAGACACGCGGCGGGGACTTTGTTTTATAATATACTAGCAACCCGCCCCAGCTTCGCACGGGTACAAATTATACATCAAAACCTTCCTTATAAATCACTCTGTCTATTACTGAAAACCGCATGAAAATCCGTTCAGAAGTTTTTCAGTTTATCGCGAACAGAAAGACGCGGCGAGGACTTTGTTTTATAATATGTAGTGATAAAGATCAATGATTTTTAATATTCTCCACAGACAAAGAATCGTATTTTTTGCTTAAGCTCTTTTTCTCTGTTGTTTTAAAAAACATCATATTAATAGATCCGAACTTAGAACCTATTAGGTAATCTGATGTCATAAAATCGCTCTCAAATTAACGACATTCAGAGAGCCTTTAGCTCTATGTGTAATGAAAAATGTTATTATAAAATACTAGCAACCCGCCCCGGCTTCGTACGCGTACAAATGATGCACCTAAACCATCCTCATGAATCACTCTGTCTATTTGGGAAACCCGCATGGAAATCCGTTCAGTAGTTTTTCATTTTATGGCGAACAGACGGGCGGATAGACAAACGCAGCGGGGGACTTTGTTTTATAATATCTAGTGATTACTGTGTTTGTGTGTTGTGTATATGTAAAATGTTATTTTTCTCTTGAATATCACAAAATGAATCTCGCCAATAAAATTAAAATGCAAAACAACATCATGTTACTCAATTCACTGGTTTGCCTAACATGTAATCCGGCTTGATTTTAATATGATTCGACATGGTATGTAGAATGTATGTGTTAGAATATAATTGGAAATTTGAATATTAAGAGCTGTGAATAGCAGGCGTTTATAACTACTGAAATTATAGTGATATACTCCGGTGCATGTATATTCTAGACTAGCAGCGCCACGCGGTTTCACCCGCGTAAGTCCCGATCCCGTGGGAATATCGGGGTAAAAAGTAACCTATATGTTAATCCAGGTCCCCAGTTATCTACATACCAAGTTTCATCGCAATCGGATCAGTAGTTTTGGCGTGAAAGAGTAACAAAAATCCATACATCCTCAGAAACTTTCACGTTTATAATATTAGTAGGATCTAACAGAAATCCGCAGAATGCGCAGGTGAATTGTTAAATTTCCCTTACTCTGTGGTACAGGGTAATTTAAATTCATAAAACAAAATCATTTGTTTCCATAAAACCAATTATGTATGCATGATTATATCTCTGCATTGGTCTCGGTGTTTCTATGTATAACAAGCACAGATTCTCAGTTCTGTGAAAATAAGTATGTATGTATTTAAAAAAAGTACCTAAGTATATTTTGTCTGTGTTGAAGAACTTGTATTACAAACTGTGCGAAGCTTAAGTCTAGATAGTAGCTGTAATAATGTCCTTGAATAATATCTAAATAATTATATTAATACGTGAGGAGAATAATTTGTAGGTAGGGACGAATTTTTTAGCAAACGCGCACAGACGGTCACGTAAATTTCGAAATGCTTAAAGTTTATATGTAGAAAAATTGCAGAAAGCGAAAATATGCGTAAAAAGCGGCTGTAGCGTAATGGCTAAGGCGTCGGACTCGCGATCAAGTGGTTGCGGGTTCGAACCCCACCCAGTGCACTACTGACGTGAACCCACTCCTAACACAAGCGTTTAGCTTAGCTGGAGGGGTTAACAATAATACTAGTAATGTGTGACCCACGTTGCTAGTATGCTTTAAAAAAAAAAAAAAAACTCAAACTCACACACTATATCTATACTAATATTATAAAGCTGAAGAGTTTGTTTGCTTGAACGTGCTAATCTCAGGAACTACTGGTTCGAATTGAAAAATTCTTTTAGTGTTGGATAGTTCATTTATCGAGGCTATAGGCTATAGGCTACGACCAATAGGAGCGGAGCAGTGACCATTAACCAAGGTGAAACTGCGGGGACGGCTAGTTATTATAGAAAAATAAATATTTTTTAATTTACATTCATTTTAAATATGTAAATCATATGAAGTCATTATCGTTATAGTGAATTACAACTCGGCAACAATTTGTGCTCGTAGTTACATGACACTAAAATCTACTAACTACTAACTAACTCGCCTACGCTACGGGCCATTGTGTGATATGAAATATTATACACGTTGACGTCAACTAAATGTAGGTACATGCAAATGTAGCGATAAAGAGTTTAATGAACTCGTTGATATTGTTTAAGAATATTTTCGAACGTGCACCGTGCCAACAGGGATGTCTGTTCACTCGTTACCGGGATAAGTCATTATTTACAATAAAAAAACGTATGAGATGTTTTTGGGACACCTGGTTTCTAACGAAGTTCCTTTCCATATATAAATATAGGTATTTAATTGATTGAATAAATTGTATCAAAATATAGTAAATATTGTAAAAAACTCAAAATTAAAATTGCGCCATCTGTGGAAGTTGCCCGAAATAAGGATAATTAGTATACAACCAACATCAAATTACAGTAGTATTACGCAGAATCCACAGATTGCGTAAAAATGAAATAAATCAATTCGCGGTCAGCATTTTTCGTTGCGCTAACACTTGCCTCCGGCTAGTTACCCCATCCACCGAATGTCTGAACGTCTCGCCTTCACTCGGGTTCGTGTAGATTTTGTCAATAATCCCTCGGGAACAGTACTTTTTCTGGATGAAAGCTACCCTATACCCTTTTCTGTACCCCTGACAACGTGTATGAAAAATTTCAAGATGATCGGTTAAGTAGTTACGGCGTGAAATCGTAACAAATAAACAGCCACGTTCGCATTTATAAATAACAAGCTGTTGCCCGCGACTTCGTTCGCGTGGAAATTTTTGTGGAAATCTATCCTACTTGAACCGTACATTTTTCCAGGATAAAGCCTGTGTGCTATTCCAGACTATAATCTATGTCTGTGCCAAATTTCACCCAGATCCGTTAAACCGTTTTTGCGTGAAAGTATAACAAATATCCATCCATCCTCACAAAGTCAATTACAAAATGGATTCTTTAATAGATGTTATAGATTACTCATTATAAAGATAATATTTATATCTTTAAAGCTCGTGCCACTTTATTTATTTCGTTATAATTTTCAGGAGATTTCTGATCGTATTGGTTTCAGTACTTTCTTCCTAAAAACGACTGCGGTTACCGGTTAGATAGTTTTATTAGCGTTGTGCTTTTTGTTTCTTGTGAATGGGGTCATCACAGCTCTATTAGAGAGAACGGATAGGGTTGGCTACACAGTACACACTATTGTATACGAGTGTTTATAATGTATACACTTGAATGTAATCGGGGCCAGAGGTGAGGGGCGGGAGCATATCCCCCCGCCGCCCGCGGACCTCGCCTCTCACGACCGCGAGCCTCGCCCGCACGCCCACAGTGTGACCATCGCATTCTTGTCTTGAGCTTTACACTCAACTGGTAGCCGGTTTGTTTGTGATTTAATGATTGTTAATCTATATATCTATTGTTTATAAACCTATGACTGACTAGTGTTCGTATTTATCTAGTTGGTTGGCGTACACACTTACTGCTACACTTATGTATTGAAGCGTAACTTCATACCAACTGGACTAGTCAATTCTAAGATAAGAACGTTCAAATAGGTCAACTGTTCATTTATGTAGATTTATATATTCTCTCAGATTCACTGTACATTATAAGTTTATTAAATAACTGACAGTTAACAAGTGAAGTAGTTATAATATGAAACGAAAAAATTAAATATTGTGAATTTCTTGTTGCTTATTGTATAAGTATAATTCCATATAATAAGCAAAATCTCGGAAATACACAATCTTAAATTTTTTCGTAGGTACTATAATTTATGTAGCTCATGTTTCAGACTTAAGAGTTTTCATCCTTTTCACACAATGGCCCACATAAATTAGTTGACATACATTTCTATCTACACCTAGAAATGTTTTTTTTTTAATATTCACTAAATAGCCCAAAGTTTACAGGGATATTTTAATTTTATTATGTACTGAGTAGTTTAAATGCGTATATTATAGCAATGTTTTATTTGTATTTATAACATACTGGAAGTTATTATAGTTAAAACAATGTCTGCTGAAGAAAAGCTTTTGAAGACGCTTTGGATTCTATTATTATGGCAGTGAGACAATCCAAAAAGAACCAAACCTTTTCTAATTGTTGTCTGCTGGAATAGACAAAAAAAAAGTATTCCAACGCCAACCCTAGAATGCGGAGTACAAAAACGAAGAAGTTGTCTGTGGTGCGTTTATTTTCATTCGTTTCGACATCGCTCGCCTGCAGCTGAGCCGTGTTAGCCGTGTTTGTTTACTTTTGTTAATTCCAACAATCTTATAATTCGATAATTTGTAAAGTTAAATAGAAATTCGTTTAACATCTAAAGTTTTCTTATTTTCAATTCTTTGGCGCAATCTGCAATCGACATTTTTGACATTATTAATGGTAAAATGTCTATCAATGGCATTAATAAACACTATCGATAAAACCCCTTGTCTGATAACTACATATGAAAACGCACTTATGTACACGGACCATTTGACTGACTTGCGGGCTTATTAGAATCATTTTGGCAAGCCTTGACTACATCCGAGCTTCTCTGAATGTGATTTGTTGTAGGTATTGAGAAAATAATATGTAGTTGCTTTTTAACTTACGCGACTTGTATGCATATTACTTGGTACCGATCCCGACCATTTCGTTTGATTACTTTGATTCGATTCAATTTAAATCGTGTTATAAATAATTGCGTTTGGCAACCAATTATAAACAGTGTTAGTACAGGAATTAAATAGGCTCCCCTTCTCTGTCTTTATCAACTCGGTTTAATTTTCCATAACAATTTTGTTGAACTATATTGATCAATCTATTGGCATTTGAATCGCTTTCAAATGTTCACATTACCTACTTGTTTTAATATTATATTGCATTATATTTGTACAGCTCTATATCACAATTTCAACGGCGATAACCTGTAGCTACTAGTAAGTAGGTCTGCAACCATATCTCTATTTATTGGCCCTGTACCATATCGAGGTTAATAGTCGTCTGCGCATGCACATACCGTGCGACATACAGATTTACAGATAGTTGCTTGTTGTCATTTTTTAGAAAATGACACTTATCAACTATTTCATTTCATTTTGAAAGATTTTCAATTAAGTGATGATACTTCATTATATGCCATTTCTTGCGTTGTTCTTCTTCAGTTAATTGTACCTACTCTTAAAAACCGACAAGAAATTTCAGATTGATATTATTGTATGTTTTTTAGATAATTTAGATATTTACATTAGTGTACGAGTTTAGTTAGGCTAACAAGTTTATTTTTTCGGAGTCGGTTTAATTTTTGTTATTAAATTATTAGTTTTTATTTTTTATGGCTAAAATATAATTATAATTACCTAATAGTTGCCTACTTATTTGAAATTCTTACTTATCCAACTTACTTAATTATATTTTATGTATAACCAGCAGCGCCACGCGGTTTCACCCGCGTAAGTCCCGATCCTGTGGGAATATCGTAATAAAAAGTAGCCAATATGTTAATCCAGGTCTCCAGATATCTACATACCAAGTTTCATCCCAATCAGTTCAGTGGTTTTTGGGTGAAAGAGTAACAAACATCCATCCATCCAAACTTTCACATTTATAATATTAGTGGGATATAATTACCTACTTTAACTATTCATTGTTATTTGTTGTAAATATTTAAACAACAATCTTTGATTAGGTTTAAAGGTATCTTTAAGATTTTTCATAAACATCAACAAGCCCAAACACAAGATAGCTGCTGTAAACCTTTCCCACAACTGTCTTCCGTCTACGTCATCCGATAAACTACAGGTATCCGTCACCTTGTAGTGTCATTAGAGCTACCAAGCTAATGTGTGCCAAGTTTAAAGAAAATAGTTTTTCAGATAAAAACTCGGTGAGCGAACAATCACTCATTTCCTATTTTTCTATCTTTGAATTGTTTCTTATTTTTCAATTTAGTCTAACTATCTAACTTCAAAGTATACCCTATCAAATAAAAAAAAAATAATCGAAATCAGACAACCCTGTAAAAAGTTATGCGTGGTCAAACATAAAAAAACCCGCCAAGTGCGAGTCGGACTCGCGCATGAAGGGTTCCGCACCATCGTACAAGAAAGATCGCAAAAAAGCAAAAAAGAACACGTTTCTAGTAAGGGTGCTCCCTTTATTTTTTAATTTATTTATTTTTATTATTTGTTGTTATAGCGGCAACAGAAATACACATACTGTGAAAATTTCAACTGTCTACCTATTACGGATCATGAGATATAGCCCGCTGACAGACGGACAGCGGAGGCTTAGTAATAGGGTCCCGTTGGTTACCCTTCGGGTAAGGAACCCTAAAAAAACAAATATACGGGTTGACCTGAGAACCTCCTTTGTTTTTCCGTCGGTTAATAAGGTTCTTACTAAACACGAACAGGCTAGTCAATTGCTAATTCTGTATTGCAATCCAGACAGTTACGTACACGTACGTACGGCAGACATCGATCGTACAGATTTCATTTGCTTAAATATTAGAGCAAATAGGCGACACGTTCACTTTTGTTTTTTTTTCTTTCAAAATATAAAGAATTTGTAAACATATAGAATAACATATAGATATAAAATGATCTTTTATAAATATAAGTTGAACTTCTCTTTATAAAATCGAATCGACTGATCACAATATGTTCTCGTTACAATTTATCTGTATCGGACAAAAATATTTGTAAATTAATACATTATCTCTATCAGTTCAAATATGCAAAAAACATGATCAGGAGAGTGAAAACTTTAGTAGAAAATTAATGAAATAAAATGCCATTTATATTCAAGTTTTGTCACGCTTAGTATACGAGCCATGTTGTAACGTCACACAAGAACACAACAAAATAAAATAGTTTTAATGTCAACTTCAAGTAGGTATTGTTTCGTCAACTCTTCCAAATTTAGACACATTATGTCAAACCAGTTTCTAATGTATTTCCCATTTATAACTCAACAAACATAAATTTAGATTTTTATAGATCAGACCTTTTTTATTTATTGGATTCCTCCAAATCTTTTATTGCTTTAATGATTTATAATATACCCGAGGTTTTTGAAGTGAAAACTTCTTTAACGGCGTTGTGCACTTTTTGGGATGGGTAAAAAATGTTAAACTCGCGTCAGGACACGTGACCTGATCGAAAATTCGTAAGACGTAGCCGAACTTCTTATATTTAAAAAATATAACATTCGGAATTCAAACATGTATGAGCGGCCAGGATACATCTCACTCATACATGTTTGAAGCAGACAGAAACAGAAAGAAGCCGCAGAACTTCCAGCGTACCCTATGTATACATTTAGATATGTTATTACCTACTTTTTATTTTTAACCTAATTATCTATATACAGATGTGTGTGTGTATGTATATGCAAATACATTGTGAAGTTATGTTTTCACTTCTGACGTGCAGTCCTACGACTGACTGTTTTTTTTTTAGAAACTGAACTTGAAACCTACACACTTGCCACACATGAATCTGTTCACCCAATAACTCACCAAATGGAACAATCCTGGTAAATTTAAGAAAGCAGGACCGCCTTAATGAGGAAGTATTTCTATCCTAATATAGAGGGCCCTACTAATATGTATTAACCCGCCAACGCGACGTACAGCAGGAAGCGGTTACGTCAGTGGTAAGCGACTAAAACCTACAATCCCCGGCCGGCAGATTGATCCCGTCCTTGAGAAGAGCGTGTGTGATGTGAGCGTTCTGACTTCTCTGAATAAGTACCTGATTGATAGGTTACTCTTCTCGCTAACACTAGGCCTTGCGAATCTTTAAGACATCATAAGGAGGCGCTACAGTGCGCAGTGTCAGCGGGGGAAGGCGGCGAGCAACTATCGTTGTTCTTTTTGCTGACCGTTGAAGCACAGATAAGATAATGGTTACTTGTTGCAGTTAGTCTTATATTATTATATTAGTTTTAACATCTACGACCCCTACGTATACACGAATCAACACGCATACGCGAATTTTTAACCGACGAAAAAATGGAGGACATTCTCAAGTCAACCCGTAGGTATATTTGTTTTTTTTTTATGTTCGACTACGCGTAACTTTTTACAGGATAGTCCGATTTTATAATTCTTTTTTTATTGGATAGGGTATCCTTCGAATTTGGTTCCATTAAAATTAATTCTCAAATAAAAATTTATTTCCAATAAAAATTTCAAATTCAAATTTCCACAAGAAAAATAGGGAACGAATGAGTGTTCGCCCATTGACTTCAAGAAGCTAATTTGAAAATTAGTTAATATCGAAATTTAAATTTACGTAAAAAGAAATCGGGAAATCACTCAATCAAGTAATACGATACTAATCCGATTATTCTTCTTCTGCATTTTGTGTACATATATGTATAGAGAAGCTGCACTCTAAAGCGTCATCAACACACAGTCAGTGTCTGGTCAACAAACTTGTCGGTAGCGTACCCTGGTTTACATAACTGTTCTCTTATAAACTACAGGCGCGCCACAGTCTCTAGGAGAACAGGTTAGCGAACACTACACTATTAAAAAAATCATTAATAGCGCCATCTAGCATTAAAAAAAAGTATGTACGACGATAGAACGATAAAACATTCTTTATCGTTGTAATGAATGCAATTACTATCTACTGTAAAGTCGTAAATGTTCCTTAAACTAGAATATAGAAACAATAAATAATTAAATAAAACAAGAAACCCGATTGCGTTAAAAATACTAACTAATAAAAATATAAGTTGTAATTATTTTTGTAATCATCTTATAAAAGTTTTCATTTTGATACCACACACGGGATACAAAAAAATTGAAATCCTACAAAATGGCGCCCAAATCCACAAATTTTTTTAGCTACATATAAGATACACTACTACTACACTACATATATTGCCAAGTCGAATCTAAGGAAATCTTAATTATGAAAACCCATTCAGTTTATATAAGAATATTACATACATAGTTGGCAGTCGGGTAAATAAGAAATCAAAAACTAGAAAAGACAATTGAGGGTTATTTAACAATTTCTTGTCATCAATTACCTTCAAACATATTGGTAGTATAAATGTTTGCTATCGCCTCTTAGCTCAAAGAGTATACAAACACTACGTTTCTTAGCCCATCATTTTGACACCCGAGTTGATAGGTAGGTATGAAAGAAAAAAACATTTAAGATGCCTAATTTGGCGCTAAAATATCCGGCAAACATTCGCGTAATCAAAAAGAATCAACGAAATGTACCTACTTGTGCGATGCCTGTAAACTTTTTACAGAGAACCAACCCCCCCCCCCCCCCCCCCTTAACCCCTTACACCCCTTTTTCGCATTAAAAAGTAGCCTATGTCCTTTCTCAGGCTTTAGACTATTTGTGTACCAAATTTCATTTAAATCGGTTCTGTAGTTTTGGCGTGAAAGGGCGACAGACAGACAGAGTTACTTTCGCATTTATAATATTAGTAAGGATTACGTGTTTCTATATGTATATTTGTGGCTACTATGATGAACATCAATAAGTAATTAAAGAGCACTCATGGTTCGTAGTACGGAATATAATCAATGCATATTACAAACAAGCAGTATATCTCTAACCATCTTCAGTCAATCGGGTTATACCGTGAAATTAAATGATAATCCGTAAGGCGAACGTGTCGCCTTAAATACATTATGGCCTGTTTTACTGTGTCATAATGAGCTGTTGGTCGTTTTTTACCTGAATTTGGTCTCTGTATAGGACAGACGGGCAACAATTTATAAAACTGTATTTTACAAATTGAAAAAAGTAGTAATGGAATTAATTGTGGATCTGAATAATACCTAGTTTAAAGGTGACTTTGTTCACATGTCCCATGATTAATCATATCACATTTAATAAAATGTTCAGTCTAAAAGTGTGCTAAAAAGCCAGAATATAAACTTATTCCGTCTAGTTATAAATAATAATAGTTTAAAAACTAAAAAACACGCTTTTGTAACCAGCTGAACTAAAAGTCTCTGGAACTGCACGCATGCGTAGTTCGCGCACTAGCTCTATCTCTCTTACTCTCATGCAAAGGATGCGGAAAGAAATTGATGAATCCTGGCGAATCTAATCAGGATATTCGGATATTTTAATCGAATTATTGCATTGTCATCGGTCTTTGACAGGTGTGCAAAATTTGAATGAAACCTGGCTGTTTAAAGTGGGTTAAAATCGCGCCCTAAGGAGTCGGTTACAAACAAACATACAAGTGAAGCTAATATAAAGTGTGTAATAAAGTGGACTAACAGAACAAGGGCCTTATGATTGAGATGATGATGATTATGATGATATAATTCTTTAAAAAAAAAACCGACTTCAACAAAAAAAACTATTCCATAAAAGACTTATATATGGTTTTCTCATGGATGCCATTGTCAGAACTGGACCAAATTGAAATGGGACCACACGCCACCAGCTTTCAAATAAAAAAAGAATCATCAAAATCGGTTCACCCAGTCGAAAGTTCTGAGGTAACAAACATAAAAAAAAAACTGAGAAATTGAGAACCTCCTCCTTTTTTGAAATCGGTTAAAAATGTTGTTCAACAAGCGTTGTTGTCAAATGTTTTAATGTAAGGATTTGTTATACACTATCTTTATCGTCTCATTCGCCTTATCTCATATTTAAAAGTGTTGTTTGTCTAGACAAACAACATGTTATTACCTACATGTTGTATAAGATCAGATATATTTATGTCATTATACGTGTAAAATATTTTTATTTACGATTTTAAGTGGAGTTTAAAAACGATTGAACTGTCATCATGTGATTTTTAGTAGATTGCAGTAGTATACCCTTTTGTTTTTATTTCCGACTAAATTTAAGTCGAATTTTCTCGTCAATGGCCATCTCATTCTATCAGACACAATAGTTACAAAAGTTGCCATAATGAAAAATACTTGGTTGTTGCCTAATCGATGTCGGTTTGTTATTTTTACGCTGAGCGTATAGCTCGTGATCGCAGGGAATTTATAACTTTACTAGCAGCCCGCACGGGTAGCAGAGACATCTTCAACAATCATCATCATATTTCAACCAATTTACACAAAACGTTAACAAATTATACACCTAAACCTTCGTCATGAATCACTCTGTGTATTTGTGAAAACCGCATGAAAATTCGTTCCGTAGTTTTTGAGTTTATCGCGAACAGTCAGACAGACAGACGCGGCGGGGGATTTTGTTTTATAATATGTAGTGATAGTTTTTAATTATTAGAAAAAAAATAGGGTTAAGGCAGATAAAATAAACTTTACGTTACCTTTCATCCACAAAGAAACAAAACAAAACCAGAAAAAAACGAAACAGTACTTTCGTCTAGATGACAGATACTAGACATGTAACGGATACCCAGGATCCGGTCAAACACCGGATACTGGATATCCCGCCAACCTCTAGGCCGTATATCTGGCGGAACGTTGTCGATTGCACGCGTTGCTGCCTTAATAATCATAAATTTAAAATACCCCCGACTCGAAAACCCCTTCAACGATTAGAAAAGAACTGGTGATCTTCAAACGGCTGAAAACAGATTTTCTTGAATTATATCTAAGAACTGGCCAAAGAGTATATGTGTGTATGTATGGAGAATTTCGAACGAGTGTGTTATATTATTATAAAATCAGGTTACGCACAATCACGATAATCATCAATTTATAAATTAGTAATTACCGTCAAATGTCTTTGTTATCCCTTTAACAGTAAATTCACGTATAAATGCATGACATCATCTTCATGGATCGCGTTTACAAGGAACTTCTATATACTAATACTAATTTTCATATATGACTATAGCATGTATAGAGAGATGTCACATCATTGCTTCTAGGGCCAATGTCTAGACAATAATCAAGAAGATGTGTTTCCTATAGTTAGACTAGTTGCTTAAAGTTGGATATTGGTAGATAAAAAGTAGTCAATTTCTGAACAACATTATTTAGGGTGTATCTGACATAGGAACACTTACTTAAATCACTGAAAGGGCATGACTCTAGCATGAGGTTACAAAAAAATATTTTGAAAAAAAAGCCATCCGTTTAAAATTTATGACTAGAGATGGGAATCTGTTTGTGCCTCCGAGCAGAAATGACAAAAATTGGGCATTTTGGGCATACATTTATTTATGCCGGAATATATGCCCAATCACAAATTATTTAATAGTATTTGAAATAAAAGAAGAAATATTAATGATTGAACACATTTATTTCAACATAATAAAATTGATATAAATTTTCATCACAAAGTGAGGTTACCTATAATCAAAATCATAACTTTAGAATATATACCTATAGCATGGAACCTTCCGTTGACCGATAAAAAATTTTAACGTGACAAAACATTATAATTTATCACACTAATGCCTAAATAGCAGCGCCCCTCGGTTTCACCCGCTTAAGTTCCGATCCCGTGGGAATACCGGGATAAAAAGTAGCCTATGCGTTAATCCAGGTCTCCAACTATCTACATACCAAGTTTCATTTCAACAACTCATTAAAATGAAATTTCAGTGGTTTTGGCGTGAAAGACTAACAAACATTCATCCATCCATCCAAACTTTCACATTTATAATATTTCTGGTATCACATAAGAGAATCATAATCCTTGTATGACATAAATAACGGTATTATAATAATCAAGAAATGTTTATTGTAATTATAATTCTAATATGCATAATTTTTTAACTTAGTTTTTTATGGATTTTCTTTTATGAGAAACGGAGGTGATAACCTGCAAATTCAAGCGGTCATAACTTTTAGGTTTTTAAAATTAAAAATTTAAATAAAATAAGAAGTAAATTCATATATTAATGTATTAATTAACAGCCATCAGTAAGCAAATCATATGCATGTTGGAAATTAACGTCGATAAAAACACTAAACCTTGAATATTAAATGTTTTGTGCTATACAAAGCGGGCCAAACGGATTATCTAGCCGTGTTTAACATTCTACTCAACCATTTGTAAAGATAAATTAATTTGCTATGGATTTGTTTTGCATAGGCAGTTAGTACTTCTTTATTTTTATTATCACCAGTTATTTAAATGCAGCCATTAACTTTTGTAATTATTTGATTGTTTGATTGTGAGCATGTATTCGTACCTGTCATAGTAAATAAAAATTTATCAATAAAATATTAGGAGATCAAATTTCGTATGGGAGACCAATCATTTGTCAAGTTTATTTGAATGAATTGTTATACAGACAGACAAGACTTGGAAAAGGACATAGCCTACTTTTTGTCGCGAAAATAAACCTTGAAGGTGGCAAAATAAGAGATCAAAGTTTATGCGGGAAATCAATCATTTGTCAAGTTTAGGGATAAAAAAATCAACATATCCATGCTTTTTGGTAAGCAAGTGTGCATTTCGTGGAGTGATCAGCGTTTGGTACGGGATGTTTCTCGAGTTCTGTCCATAGTTCTAAGCTTTCGCCTCATTTGTCAGGAGGTGAAGCGGCGGAAAGAAAACGGGTTAGGACGAGTACTCTCCTGCCTCGCAGCAGACGCACCAGACGCCGGAGAGTGCAAAACCATCTCCGGGCAATGTTACCCTTCGCTGCGTCACCCTAGCAGAATTAGGCCTGAGACAGGAGACACCCTATCGGAACAGGGTCTGCGCGCGCCTCTTGAAATAAAGGGGGCAACGCCAACGTTTAATGGACGGCCAAGTCTGTCGGGATTGAAATAAATATTCTCTTTACCTTTGAGACTTGAGACCCCGGCACAAGTAGGATTTCGTGACGGAACACCATGTGGTTTGAGGCAAACATACCACCTTGTCATTACCCCGGTGAGGTGGGGATTTCTACTAAAGGTGTATCTATAAGTGCTCAAGAGTAAGGAAGTACTTATTCTAAGCAGACGAAGTTACGGTAACCACTAGTATCTACATTTATAATTATTGTACAGTACTAAGTAATACAATTATTGTGAGACGAGCGGCGTTGTTCGCATAAATTGTCTGCAGTGTTTAGAATCAGTGTGTGAGTGAGCATAGATCTAATGTGCAGCTTAGCCGGCGCACGACAGCTCACTTAATTTTGGCACGATTAGTCGATCCCACCGTGTACTTGTAGCTTTATACCTACACTGCGGAGTGGACCGGGCCTGGTCTAGGTGCACATTTCTAAATAGAAAATATAACCACACATTTCTTGTTACAATCTATATACGTACTACTATAAGTTATTTTGCCTGTAGTTTTCTATAATGAAAGACAGACAAACAAAAAAGTAAAGTAGACAAACTAATACTAATATTTATAGTAGCATAGTACCTACATATCTCGTTGATTCTGTTTCACATGACGTAGGTAATTAGACTATCTATTCTTTAATAAGTCTATGGCATTTTGCAATAAAAATATGACCGTTATTGCATACTTAAAAAAATAATCCAATTCTAAACATGTTTGCGAAATAAACTATTTAAACGACGCGACGCGACGGGAAGTATTAAAATTTGACCGCCAGCGTAATTTATATTCCCTTGAACTTTGAAACAGAACCACTTGCAGACAGTAAATAGTGTTTTTTTTTTGTTACATTGAAACGGAAACAGTAATAGTTTTATGAGTTCATCGCCCGAAAACAAGCCAAGATGTTTATACTAAAACTGAAAATTGGGAAAACAAAATTTAACGATCTATTAAAAAAAGTAGGCCGTGGGTTGCATCAATACCCATTATTTTGATGAAAACATTATCGCAAATACGCACGTAGGTTTCATTCGTTAAAATTAATTTGGCTCTTGAGAAGTAAAAAACAAATAAATGTCTTTTACCTGTTTACAACGCTCGTAGTTAATTAAACAAGATTGAAATAATTATTATCATCCTCCGCGCCATTTCCCAACTAAGTTGGGATCGGCTTTCAGTCTAACTAAGATACGGCCGAACATAAAGCGACTGCCATCAGACCTCCACAACCCTAGTACTAGGCGATATCGAGGATCTGTAGTTAGACCAGGTTGTCGAACTTTTTAGGGCCCCAACTACACGTAACGAATGCCACAGATGTTTGTATGGCACCCGGGACCGACGGTCTAACGTGCTCTCCGAGGCACAGAGGGGTCTCAATGTGTTAAGAACGGTCACCCATCCTAGACGGACCTGGCTAGTATTACTTAACTTTGTAATGTGCTAACCTACTCGGTTACCACTTCAACACGAGCCCCTTAGATTGAAATAATTATAATTTAGTAAATAATAGAAAATAATAGCGAACTGAATTTAAAAGTAATAAAACCTCATGGCTTATCATCAGACCATCGTTACCAAGCCCAATCAATTGGACTCATCAAAATGAATCATACGAGTTCAAACTCGAGGGGTTTACTAGTAGCCACCGGAGAGTTCCACTATCCACCTCCTGGCTCCATCATCAGAACAGCTCCAAGATGCCAAATTATAGTATTGTCATCCAAACTACATATACATACAAAGTTTAATTTCGAAACTACAATAAGAAGCAGGTTAAAATTTACTAGATTTGTTTAAATAGTTACATACAAGTGTAGCTAATAAAAGCGTGTTAAAAATATTCGGGGACATCAAGATGTCGAAGGATTTCCGTCTCTAATCAACCTTTTTGTCACGAGTGTCACGACTTCAATAATTTAACATTAAAAAAAAAAGGTTTAGGCTACATATTTCGTTTTTTTTTCCAAATTTAAAATGTAACTAAATTTTTCTTATAATTTTAAATTTGCCAAAGGAAACATGAATGGTTCTCAAAAGTGAAATCGTTGCATACGGGACTTACGAAACATTCCTACATATATCGGCGAAACGAACCGTGAGCTACAAAGAAAAAAAAACATAAACATATGTAGGTATATGGGCATTTAAATCGGCAGGAAATCCACATTAAAAACAAAATCGCAGCAACATTGAACAGGTAATTATAGAACGTTGTTCTAATTCTTTGATAACTACCTACTCCATTACAATCGGTAGCAGTAATTTAGTCGATTACGCAAGTAATTTAATCTCATCACCAGGGCGCCAGCAATGGCCGCAAGCAAATGTTTATTTGGTTGGATATTTGGCATGTTCCAAGTTTGGACAGTTGGTGTAATAGACACGGACTAGATTTAAACCGGTTTAAACCAGTTTGGCAATGAGGAATACATTAGAGTATATTTTGAAATTCTAAATAATACGGTACAGGAAACGGAAAGATGGAGTTGCAACAAAAACTAAGATTATTTATTTTCATTTTGTCTACAGTTAAGCTAGTCACGTGTAATTTTAGTTCTAGTTGGATTTGGAGTTACGATTTGTAAATACAGTGATATTTAATGTGAAAACCGGAAACGTCGCCTTTGATACTAAGCAGTTGTCTTTCGTGGGCGCTTAAATTGTGGAATGAAGCACGTGTCTTGGTTTTACCTTCAGGGTAGGTACAGTACCAGGTTTTTCAAGAAAAATATAAAAAGTTTCACGAGAGTTTTCACTAGTATGCATCAACAGCACAACTCACCTCAAAGTAACATTGACGGTACGAGCCATGACGACATCTTGTAATTGAGTGGCGTTTGACTCTTTAATTTTGTACTACAATTATGGAGTTTGTGGATTTTACTGAAAATATCTAGGTATAATAATTGTTTAATAAGTAGACTAGCTGTTTAATAAGAATAGCTGTGTCATTATTGTAAGGCGCACATAGGCATCATCACTATTAAACACTAAATTACATGCTTGAAATCGACCATGAAAATAACCATTTCTTTCACGTTTCTATGCTAGAGCGTATATCTCAATAATTTGAGTAGGAAAATAGAAATGTTTTCGTAAATTAAAGTATTCATGAGCCGTTTTTCATCGGCAGGAATTCTTGTTTTGCCTACTTATCACCATCTTTACTACGTCTTTAATTATCGTGATGGAAAAGTTTTGTAAACCACACATTCTAAAGACGGCGCTTGTTTATCTTTAATGCATTTCGCAGAGTGTCAGAAAATCACGGTTTTTTATTAGAAAGAAAAGAAAAAAGAATATTTTATTTGTATCTTCTACAAGTTACACAATAAACATACGTCTTAACACTTAACACAAGATAAAGCACACGGTTAAATAAAGTTCAATGTGAATAATAGATAGACACCTATAGATGTATTCCCTTTGCATGCCGGTCCCTTTCCAAGGTCGCCCATGCAGTTGCAACTTCTGAGTACTGTAGGGAAGGCCCATAACTTCTATCTACATAACTTCCAGCACAAGGCTTTTTGATCGTCACGTTAACTTTAAATATCTACTATAAAATAGAACATAAATTTCGAATCCGATAACGAAAAAATGCATGCCAGTGTTCTTTATTTGAAAATAATTAAAGGGTTATCCAATAGGGACGAGTCGATGTTGTAATGGAATAAAACAAGGTATGTATGAGGCTTTAACGAAATTTTTTTTTATTTGAAAGCCCCATGTATGCCATTATGTGTGGAATATGACATCGTTCAAATGTCAGCCGCGGCTTCTCACTGTGGCACGGATCCAAGAAGTTCAACTTTCAATGACTCTGCCGCATAGATCCGGCTGAATTTGAGCGATAGTCTGGGTTATGTTGACTTTGATCTGCGACTTCAGAAAACCCCACAAGAAAAAGTCTAGCGGGGTCAAATCGCACGATCTTGGTGGCCAATTGACGTCACCTCTGCGAGAGATAATCATACCCTCAAATCGTTCATTCAGAATGTCAGTTGTGGCGTTCGCTGCGCTGTGAACATGTGGTTCAATTCGGGTCAAAAAAATTGGTTATCATTGATCAGTAGCGCTCACCGTTGACAATGATGGCCTCACCAACATCGTTTTCGAAAAAGTACGGACCAATGACGCCGCCGACCCAATATCCATTAACTTTTTGTGGATGCATTACCACTTGGTAAACGTCGTGTGGGTTGGCGTCGTCCCATATACGGTGATTTGGCTTGTGAACATAGCCATTCATCCAAAAATGTGCCTCGTCGCTAACGATGATTTTTCGGTAGATCGATGGAAATCAGAAGTGACATAATATCACAATATGGTAGCAGTAGTTCCGATTTTAGTCACGTGCCAAAAGACCATTGTTGCATTACTTCACGGTTTTGCAACGCATTTTTTAATATTTATTGATTATTGCTTGGTTATATTATCATTATATTGGTTCTGGTGATATTAAACTTTAAAGCCTCTCGTTTGTACATTAGAATAGAATGTATAAAATGTTATATTGAAGAAGTACGAATAGAAACAAGCCAAGATGTTTATTCTAAAACTGAGAATAAAAAAAACAATTTTTAACGATCCATTAAAAAAAGTAGACCGTGGGTTGCATCAATATTATTTTTATGAAAATATTATCGCAAATACGCGTAGGTGTTTATTCGGGAAAATTAAGATGGCTCTTTAGAAATAAACAAATTAATAAATGTTTTTTACCTGTTTACAACGCTCGTAGTTAATTAAACAAGATTGATATATGTAATAAGAAAAAGTAAAAAAAAAACACGCTTTAATGGCGAACCGCATTAAGTTAAAAAGTTCTAGTTTTATTATCAGTCCTTCGTTATTAAGCCCAATCTGTTAGACCCGTTAATACGTCGTCGCATATATAGGCCTGCCATCACTTAAATTGCCGACGCCGGACAAAAACTTTAAAAAATCCGGACACATGAGTGAAATTGAGATTCTTTCCCAGACACCTTAAAAAAATGCCCATTCCATTTAAATTCTTAGCTTGTTAGCGATTCATCTAACAATTATAATTGTCCCCTGGCACAGAGTGTCCGGGTTTTCCCCGGACACTTTTTGAAAACCCCGCCCGGACGCTCCCCAGACGCCCTCTAAACTAGGACAAATCCGGGGAAACCCGGACGGATGGCAGCCCTACGCATATACCTACTAGGGCGCTACATAAGTTTTGTCGTACCTTGTGATTATTTTTTTTTTCGAAGTAGTCTTTACTGGCAGCAATAGTAGTAAGTAAGGTCTTTATACGTGTAAACCAGGTACTGAACACATTGCTCCAGTATCCCTCTTGAACACAGGCGCAAATCTTCTCAAAAGCTCCTAAAAGCTCCTCATCGCTCGAAAACTTGTGTCCCTTCATTTGTTTTTTTCGGACTATAAGGAGGGTGTCCCAGCAATCTATTCCAGCTTTATGAAAATAGTCTAGTTTTGGCGGCTCGATGTGCAGGGGCGTTATCTTGATGCAAAAGCGTAGTATGGAGTTGAGTTGTCGAAAAATGACACACAACAGTAGAAGGCCTTCACTTCAAAGAGCAACCTGATGTACCCTGTCTTTTTTTTCAGAATAACCTTTCCCCATTCCATTTCAGTTGCTAACCTGCTGGCGTGGCTTTTGCCTCAGTAGAGTACCTTGTACCACTTTCTGGGTTATTGAACTGATTGTGTAATGAATATTCATTTATATGGCACATTTTTTTATCTTGACATCCTTTGAAGATTAGGTGGATACAAGATAAACTTACTTCAGTTGATAAAGTTATCATTAGATTATATTTTTAACATTTATTTATTAGAAACTATTTGCATTGCCTCCGAATGCTTGATGCAAGGGGCATGCGCTGCTCCGACCGCTGACCGAGCACGGTGCAAACAGTCTGTGTGAGTCCATGTTCAATAGTGGACATCTCATGGTTGAAATGAGGATGGTTCCTGTTTGACAGTAATCTTATGATTCATAGTGATTCTGTTTTGTGAGATAATATAAATAGACTTTACTATTGATTTAGGTAGAAATTTAAAAAAAGTGTTTTGTACTTATATACGCACGTAAAAAGTTATACTTGTATCTAGTTAAATAAAGTTTATTTAAATATCATAATAAATAATACATACCGTCAACTAACCTCAAATTCTACAAATGTACTCAAAGTAATATGTAAAAACCATTTTTATCACTATCGTGAAGTTGGTAACTTTTTTTGAAAATATTGACTAGCTAACTTCAGGGTGTTGGTTTTTCGTGATGGTGTGCTCGCGCATCGTAAAAATTTACTCTCATCATTTTTCCATAACGAGCCAAAAGAAGTAGCTATAACTTCAAAAATAAATACACAACACATCTTATATCACATTATAGAAATCTGTGTTAAGTTTCATCAATTTCACCATAGCCTTGTTAAAAACACATTGACTTTTGTAGCTTGAGTCAATAAAAATTGATATCAAACAAGATAACGCTCGAATTGGAATAAACTTTATCGTCAAACTGTCTAGCGGGTTTAACCGATTATTTATTTAATATTAGTCAATAAGTACATAGAAATGTTTCTGATTAGTTAAGTTAACTTTGAAGTCTCTTAGCAACAGTATCTTTATTTGTAAGCGTGTTACTAGCTTATCATTCTGTTGTTTTGTTTCGTTATCAACACATTTAAGACGAGTTTATCTCGTCCCATAAATTTAGACATCCAGCACGTTAATCCGTATGTCTAGCCGCTGGAAACCAGTGGCGGATTTACCAGTAGGCTGAGTAGGCTGAAGCTTAGGGCGGCAGATTTTAGGGGCGGCAAATTTGGGGCCTACATTATTTTTTATGTCTTGTCCTGGTCGTATCGAATTAGATAGACCGACCGGTAGGGGCGGCAAAATTTTAATAGCCTACTGGCGGCAAATGTCTAAAAAAAATAATAATAAACTATCAAAATTACTAAATATCAGTAACTGCTATGTTATTCAAACCTTAATCCGCACTTAAGTGATTGTTAACAACTTATAATGTTAGCGTGGCCTTTTATAACCCCACTATTCATCAATATTTGTCAACCGATCAATAGCATTGCGTTACCGGTATAACTAGTCATAATAATGTATATTTACTGTTTTATCATCTATTATAGTTTACTCCTATTTTTAATGAAATAAATAAGAGCTTTTGATGTGAACAAAGTTAATTTCTATTCCAATAGAACCGCTTTAAAAAATAGTAAAAAATCACTCTAAAAATCTGAAACCATAATCAACTGAGTATATTTCATCTTCAATAATTCTTCACTGATGGTAAGGTCGCGGTTGTGTTGATCTGTGGGTGATCTAGCCTCTAAAACTCTTAAACCAATACTGTCTCTGGTGATGCAGTAGGTGAAATAGTTCCAAAGAAAATAAATGCTTCAAAATTTATTCTGGTGTTACTTCTACATTGACAGGTTTGGCAATGTGTACACCACACTAGTCGGTGTTAGAGGTGGTTATATACACCCGAAACCACTTTTCATCGGAAAGAGAAAAAGTTGGGAAAATGCAAAGTAGTCACTGATTTCTATTTCACGTTTCGTAAAGACTCGACTGTGAGGTTTCATATCAAGTAAAAAAGACATCTGTATCAAAATAATTAGTTTTTGTATCGCAACATTGGTACGAAAATATGACAATCAAGTTAGTATGCTGTCACATTAATAGGAAAAACCAAACACATTTTCGGGCCATATGACAAAAATACAAGGCTACCAGATGTTTGTTGTCCAACGAGTGTCGCGTATAATGAGTTGATTTCTATCTGTAGCTTGGAGTGACATTGTGTTTTGGAAGCTGCTTTGGAGGGACAATTGGAGCATTCAGAATAACTGGTACCGTGACATTAAAGTTAGGAACCGCTGCCAGGGATTTTCATCCAAGGTCAGGATAGGGCCACTCCGCACTTTAGGTGTAAAGCTACAAGTACGCCGTGACAGGCTCGACTAGTCGTTCCAAAAATTCAGTGGAATTTATTGATATTGTTTATACGGATGGATAGGGGAGTGTAGCTAGAGAAGGTCAGGACCACACACCTGTAACTCAAATTGGCTGTTGCTAGAAAGTCCGAACCATGACAGGCCTGTTGGTCTAGTGGTTAGTGAACCTGACTGCTGGGCCAGAGGTCGTGGGTTAAGTAATTGTGTGATGAGCATGATCATTTGTTCTGTGTCTGGGTGTAATTTATCTATAATATGTATGTATTTAGAAATATGTAAGTATGTTTATCAGCAGTCTGGTTACCATAGTACAGGCTCTGCCTAGTTTGGGATCAGACGATCGTGTGTGAGATGTGTGAAGTTATTATTATTGCTCAACAATAGCAGGGTTACATCACTCGCTGAAGATCGCGTTATATGTACCTACTGGTTAGCGTTTCGCCGGATTCACAAATCGCCGGTACGGGCATGATACGCTTCCCTAAACGCTCGGGTATATAATTTAAAAACAAAATGCCGAAATAAAATAATTATTGTGGAGTGGACGAGTGTAAGAGATAGAGAACCAATGAAAATTTGACATTTTTAAATTGCCGGCAGAAGAAGAAGAAGTTATTACTACATTGTTATGTTATATTAAGTTATTACGAGATGTATGTTGGTAATCTGTTCAATCCTTTCAAAATTAGTCGCACAAATGATTTTAGTTATTACTTTATTAACATAATTAAAAAAATCTTTAGGTATTTATTCTTTACACGCCATTGCCATGTGGCTATAATAATACTTATCTACTTAATAAATAAATATTGCTTATATACTAGGCAATAATAATAAATTGAGCTTAACTAATAGATATCGCGTAATAGTGAAAATATTTGAAATTATATTTTTAGACAACAGTACCACAATTTCACAATGTGTTAAACAAATCTGTGATAAGAAACACACCATAGCTAAATTTTGATACTGTACAAATCATTTTCGAAATGCTCCAAAATATCTTTATTACTTAAAATAAAAATTTCAGAGAGGGAAATAAAGTATTTTATAAAACTTAACACTCATAAATTTAATTTTCAAATACATTTATTATTTTATAATTTATAGTATTCTCTTTATTAACATCTATAAAACATATAAATTACATTTTTAAATACATTATTATAAAAAAAAATATATATTTAAAAATATAAAAAATAGTGTCCCACCGGTATCGAGTACAGGGACCAAGCTATCGGTGGTTAGGGTTCCAGAGATAGTATTTATTATTATCATTTTTGTACAACCCTAGAGCCTCGATTACTGCGCAAGACGCTCACACACAACTGTCGTGTGGTGGGCGAAGCGTTCTCAACTTTCGATTACTATGCACAAGATATATTTTTGGTTACACCTAACGGCAGGTATTATTATTTAAATTTAGTAAGCTATTATAGCGTAGATATTTTCGCTTTTTATGAGGAGATGTGTCTGTTACGAAGTAACTATTATCTTATCTGTGCCAGTAGTACAAAAAGTACCGTCTTGTTGAGGTCTTCTATAGAACGTAGGCATTTTTTCACTATTACGCGTCTCCTTCTGTATGTATAGGAATTTCTATAAGTACTCGGTAACGAACTCTATGTCATTAGTGGTGTACAATGCAGAATATTGTTACGAGCTAAGGTTTAGAAATGTAAACCAATTATCACTATTACACTACTCTGATTATTTATCACACTTGTTTTCTCGCTTTTCGCTCAACTAGAACTCTATCTTACCGTATTGGAACTGCTATTATATACTTCAAACGTTACCTCACAGAGCGATCGCGACATCTCCGGAAACTTCAAACTACCATACCCTAGAACTTTCCAATACATCGTGGCACATTCTATTCATAGACTTATTAGTTCCGTGTATTGTCAAAAGATGGCGTGCAGCTCAATTTAGCTTCCTATAATCGACAATAGATGGCGCCGGGGGTTTACAATATTATGTCTATCTATCCAACGATATACAACAATGTTAGTATAGAAATAGGTAGTTAGTGTAGTCACAAAATAGATAGAGAATATAATATACAAAGTGTAATTCGTTTAACCTTATCAGTAACCACAACAGGTCAATTATTCTAATCTGAACGAAACAGAGTCCATTTAAAACAAGTTTATTCGTTACTGAGATAACGGCACCCAAATAATATACATGAAATATATTTATCTTGAAATGTGTCGTGTCGTGACATTGAATCAAAAATACTCCTAACATTCCGATTGTCATATTTGTTATAAATATGAATTTATTTTTAAAACTAGCAGTTCCCGCGCGGCTTCGCTCGCGTGTACATAAACTACATAGTCATATATTTTGTAGTTCTGTTTTCTAATTCTTTTTCCAAAAAAAAAGTCTTAGTTACTTCTTATCACAGCCGGTATCTACCAGTGAAAATCCCGTGGAAATAGGTCCATCCGTTCCGGAGATTATCCGGAACAAACAGACAGACAGAGAAAAATTTTTTTTTTTTTTTTAAATGTATGTACCGTGTTCGGGTGCATTTAGCGGAATGCTGTTATTATGACATTACAGACACTAAAATTTTATTTATTTGTATAGTTAGTCTAGATAAAGTGTCTAGTTTGTACTCCATTTACTTTACAATTATATAATAATTATAATCTTTAAATGCACCTACTTCTTCTTTTCTCTGCATCACCCAATGGTTGACTGAGAGAATGCCTTGGCCATTAAGTCCACCAATGTAGTGGCTTCGAGCGGAAACGTTACTTCGGTGTCTCCTATTTAGCATGAATTGAATGTTATCATACCTAATCATAATCCTAACTTCGTAACTAATATTATAAATGCGAAAGTGAGTTTGTTTGTTCGATTTCACGCCTTAACTACTCAACCGATTATTTTTGCATACACGTCGTTTGGGGTACAGAAAAGGACACAAGGTACCTTCCACCCAGAAAAAAAGGATGGACAAAAATCTATTAGGCGAGCGAAGCCGCGGGCATAAGCTAGTAATATTATGAATGTCAATGAGAGTCTGTTTTATACGTGTTCACACCTTAACTAATCAAACGATCATTATGATTTTGTATTGGGGATTGGGGGGGGGGGGGGTTGGACTATCACCACAGCCATACCTAATTTAGTAACAAAATAGCACTCTTGTTAGCCAGAATCTCACAACTATTGCTATAGCTATAGCTATCAAATTCACTAAATAACAGCAACTGCTATGTCGTTCCTACCGTTATTGTTATCAACTTATAATGCATGCCTAGCCTTTTTTATAACCCACTATTGTCAGGCCGACCAATGACGTGACGACAACACTCTTCTATTATATCTATATATGTAAATATGGAAGGTTTTTTGACTAATACAGAATTGTTCGATAAAAATCTTAATGATACGTTTATACTTGACATTAATTTTTAGCTTTAATATTGTGTTTCTAAACTTGTGACACATGTCAGGTAAATGTTTGTTCGTAAAAATTAATGTGAGAAGATATAAATGTTTGACATTGGCGGAATGTCTGCGTTGATTCTATACGCGAGACAATAATAATAATAAAAAAAAATAGGCAGTAATGGGATTCTGTCGGCAGACAGAAGTGAAAACTTAAACGAAACGACGAACTTAAAACGTCACATTAGCAGGTTGGTGACATTAATTAATAAGGAGCTGACAGAACTCAATGTTTAGATTAGCGCCCTCTGGTGGATGCAGCGCCCCGCGGTTTCACCCGCGTAAGTCCCGATCCCGTGGGAATATCGGGTTAATCCAGGTCTCCAGCTATCTACACACCAAGTGTTATCGCAATCGGTTTAGTAGTTTTGGCGTGAAAGAGTAACAAACATCCATCCATCCATCTATCCAAACTTTCACATTTATAATATTAGTGGGATAGTGGGATTATTAGCGTGACGGTCACGAGTTCAGTGCTTTTTCCCCATAGCAAAAGTGCACAAACGTGCCTAAAGAAGATTTTACTTCAAAAAAATGTAATAAGAATTGAAATGATCTGTGCTTTTTGTACAAATTAATTACACTTAATTTTGTTATTGTCTCATCACCTGTGTTAGTCAGTTTAAGTTGGGTTGGATATAAAGGTCCAAAGAACAAGTATACATATTTTGATTTTTGTAACACTAAGGTACCCACTAAGCACTACTCGGGCCATACCTACTCGTTCAGAGCAAGTACATAGTAGGTAATATGTAAAAAAATACATTGAAATACTTATAAGAACTTGGGTTAAAAAAGAAGTAAGTATTAAGTACAACAAAATACGTGATAATACTCCTTACCACGTGGACGTACCAAGCGCTTGTGTGTCACTATTGTGCGGCAAATCCGCAAATATTCCGTTTTCTAGTAGATGTAAGTACATAATAGATACTTCAACTACGTGTAAAAGTTATTACGCTATTCTACTAATATAATTAAAAAATACTGCAATAGAAATATTACCAAAGATGAATCGTATTTTTAATATTTATCTATTGAAGAATTACCCTATAATATACAACGTGTAAGTTTGAGCTACGCAAAAAAATTACAAAAACGTCTTTCTGTGGATATTTATCATAATACAAAAGTCAGTTCATCATAAATATGCGAGATTAAGAATTTATAGTCATTAGTTTCATTTGACGCTACGCAATGTAAGCGTAACAAGCGTAGGTATTATGTTTGTGCGGTACGGTGAATGACCTTCAATGAACGGCGCCGTCGGCGTCGCGACCAGTTGATTGCATAAAATTTGTAGTTTTTTGGCCGTATGTGGTATTTATTGATTTTTTTCAGTAAAATGTTCTGTTTACTTATTGTAATATCACTTTTAACCAAAAAAAAATGAAAATTTAAAAAAAAATATGAATATTCCGGGAGAAAGTTCCAATGATTTTCCACTCAGAATGGTGGTCTGAATGCACTATTTCAAGATTCGGTACGCTGTCACTTCCACCCTGTATCTATACCCCATAAATAGTACATTCATCTTAAGAAGTAACGATTTATGAACTAGAAACAATAATATAAAATAGTATATATAGGTTATAACTTGGTGCTGTAAAGTGATCTAAATTGATGGATAAATGAAATTAATTTAGGATAGTTCAACGCGTAGCGTGATCGTTTAAAGACTTAATAATGCTTGTATTGTTGCTAACAAGGTGGAACATGTTTAATAGGCGATTAAACATAGTTTCTGAATTACTACAGCGGCGTTTTGGTTACTTAAAAAAACTAAATTATTGAATATTAATTGTTCCTTCTTTCCTTCCTTTGAGATTTTCGGTGACCCAGTGGCTTGGATAATTAAAGTGAGTGTCTCTATTTAAAGGTGTACCATAGAGTAAGGCAAAACCAAAACCATCTGAAAACCATAACCTCACTTATGTCAGGGCCCATGAGCCCTTCAATC
This sequence comes from Euplagia quadripunctaria, assembly GCA_963859945.1. Taxonomy (NCBI): domain Eukaryota; kingdom Metazoa; phylum Arthropoda; class Insecta; order Lepidoptera; family Erebidae; genus Euplagia; species Euplagia quadripunctaria. The sequence continues at coordinate 21,309,511 of OY982570.1, forward strand.
CATGATTGGAGGGCTGAACAGCACCTTGTCATCTACTTCCGATGCCGGTACTGCTTACCTCTCCAATCAGGCTGTTCTTATACAAATTAAACATTTTCGGTGCTGTCAACTTCCCTGGGGCCCTGTACTCTACTCTCCAGCCCGTATTCCTCCGATTAACTATCCGCCCACTTAACATTATTCTTCTGACAATTAAACCAGTACTTAAATAACACAATCTCGGGAGAGAGACTAGTGTCTTGACGCATTTTTGTAAATTGAGGCTCGTATGGAACCATATTGAATCCCGGGACAGGTCCAGAACACGCGTACACGCGGTGTAGCCTGTTGTAAACTGTAGCGCGTATGAAACCATATTGAATCCCGGGGCAGGTCCAGAACACGCGTATACGCGGTGTAGGTAATACTGCTCAGTCTACTTGAGACACAGGATCGCACTATCCGTGGATAGACAAATCCGAGAGCCGAACCGACCTGATAATATAACTACTTATTTATTATATTACTGTGTATATAAAAAGCATATAAATCGATGACTCTAACTCTTTAATTGAGTTTATTTTGTTTCTTATTAGCTGTAAAACTCGTAAAGTCCTCGTTTTCGTAAAGAAAATATAACAAATGTAATGCTATACCAAACAAAGTCGAGGTGAGCTCATGATAGTAGAATCAAAACATTAAATTGGAACGATTTGTTACCAAGCGTATTATAACACTATAAAGTTGGAGAGGCTATCTAACCGCGTTCGTTAGATTCGCGACTGTAGTAAGTGTTTATTCAGTCGGTTAATAGGCGCTTGACGACAGCGTCAGTCAACTGTCAGGGGCGCTCAACAAATTGATAATAATCGTTGTCGGTGTTCGTTGGTCACCTATTTTGGTCGTCCTGTAGGTATCTATGAGAAGTTCTGTTACGTTTAATAACAGGTGCTGGTCTTTTATCAAACAGGTCGACTGGTATACAATTGGTTTGTTTTGCACTCGTAAAATATATGTAACATAATATGGTGCAATGTTATTGATAAAGATAATTATGTAACATTATATGATGCAATGTTATTTTAGCATATCGTGTTTTAACACTACAAATAGATGATTTATGTGTACATCATACACGTGTTCGGCATGATCAGTAATGTTAGTCTTTATAATTATACTCTACTAACTTTCTCCCGCGGTTCCGCTCCCGTAAAAGTTATTTTACTATTCCTCGGGAACAGTATTTGTTGTGGAGGAAGGTTGTGTGAGGAGGTTACTATACCCCTGACAGTGTGAAACAAACAAACTCACCATTGGATTTATAACATTAGTAAGAATTAATCTGTTCTCAAAATATTATGTTCCGAAATAGTAGATTTATCTACAATACGAAGGAATATTTTCTATTTTTTTTCACAATTTTTAATAAACCCGAAAAACCGATTTAACCGGTTTTGAAAATAAAAAAACCTGAAAAACCCGGTTTTCAAAACCGACCGGTTTTTGCATGCCTTACTAATAACTAACATCAACACACGATGTTTATTGGATGTAAGAGTTATTATACTTATTATACAGTCGGAAAAAAGTAGTTGTTACTAATCACAAAGAAAACCTTTTTCCCGTTTCCAACCGCTTTTAACCACTTCGCCAAAGGTATGAAAAACATGTATACCGACCACGAGCTATCTAGTTTTATTCCATATAGAGCATGCAAGATGTAGATGTGACATCATTACGGTCGAGAGATGTTCGATATCAAAGATTGGATAAGTACATATAATAGTTAAACAAATAAGATGATTGATGATTTACAGTTCATGTTTCATTTTGAGGTTCTACTGTATACGTTTGAAATATATTACCATTAAATAAAAGTGGGCTTCCAACGGATATACGTATATCTATGTATATTATGTTTATAAATTATTTATTTACGATATATAGTTAAAACGTTGAAGACAAAATAATAACGAAATGATATTATGATAATTTATGATCATTTTGTACCAAATTTCGGTATTAGATATTTAAAGAAACTTTATCATAATTCCTTTTTAATATTTAATTATATATTCAATATAAAAAATAATATATTGAGTTTTAGATGTCTAAGAAAATATATAAATTTAATTATTCTATTTTAGATTTTGATACTTTTGCATATTTTGTCTAAAAAAAACAAATATATTACGATTTTTCGAGGTGACAGCCTCTTACTAATTTTATAGAAAGACTAACAGCGCGGTTTCACCCGCGTAAGTCCCGACCCCGTGGGAATATCGGGATAAAAAGTAGCCTATGCGTTAATCCAGGTCTCCAGCTATCTACATACCAAGTTTCGTCGCAATCGGTTCAGTGGTTTTTGCGTGAAAGAGTAACAAACATCTATCCATCCATCCAAACCTTCACATTTATAATATTAGTGGGATGTTGACCCTAACTAAGCTAATAAAAATAACATATTTTTAAAACACATTATTCGTCCGCAAAATCTTCCATCAATGTAGTGGTCAGTGGCTCTCGCTTCAGCTTCTGAGAGCTGTGCTAGCTTTTATTGCACTTTTTAGATACTGAAGTATCTATAATTTAATATAAAATCTAGGTATATTCGAGGAATCTATTTCCAGGATTACAAATTCTGTTAAATTGCTGTGCTGTGTCTTTTTCTGGTTGCCGTAACTAAAATCAGTTTTGTATGACGCTTCCACAAAAACTGGTATTATAAAAAAATATGTTGGCAAGAATTTTCAATGGTACTGATCCTAGATGTACCTATCCACGGAGTCTGATCTCTGCCGTTGCGGGCTGCGGCTTGCGTTTCGCATATTTATAGAACAAATAAAAAAACTAAATACTTTGAAATTAATTATACGATTTAGTTTCCAAACTTATGAAATGAAACTGACATTTTCCGACTGCCTATTGTTACTATCTTACTATTATGTTTTTAAATCACGACATTCATAGAATAAAATAGGCACTCTATTGTAAGAATTATTGAATATTACTACCACGGTTTCACCCGCGTAAATACCGATACCGCCGAATATCGGGATAAAAAGTAGCCTATATTTTAAACCAGGTGTCCAGCTATATATATATACCAAGTTTTATCGCAATCGGTTCAGTAGTTTTTACGTGAAAGAGCAACAGACATCCATACATCCTCACAAACGTTAACGTTTATGATATTTCCGCCCTTTCTAGCCATATCCTCTTTCACACAGTCATCCATCTTTTCTTTGGTCGTCCTCTTCTCTTGTACCCGTCAACATCCATACATATACATAAAACTCTTTTCACCATATTTTGCTCATCCCTCCGCATCACATGTCCGTACTACGATAACCTTACGCTCTTCAGCTTTCCATCCACTGGTGCTACTTTTAGGCTCCCTCTAATATAATCATTTCTCACCTTGTCCATGCTAGTCACACCACACTTCCATCTTAACATTCGCATTTCGGCTACATGCAGGCGTCTCTCATCCGCTCTCTTTGTGGGCCTAGATAAATAAACCACGGTAAGTAAATCGGGTAGGCAGAAATCAAGATCAAAAGATATATGTGTCACATCTGTACAGTTTCGTTTCATCTTTGACCACTTAACCTACTCCGCGAACCCCGCAGTGCTCGTGGGGCGCGCACACACTTAAATCTTTAGTCGCGACAAAATGTTACCTTACTTCATTTGATTTGAATAAATATTAGAATACGAGAGATATAACTGAATAATTTAGCATTTTAAACTTTGGGAGTTCAAGAGTTTAGAATTTCAATTTCTTTTGTTTTTTTTTTTAGATTTTAGAATACCAACTAAAATATTACATACAATACGCGTCTGTAATAACAAGTTATACAGCAACAGGAGATAACAGTGCATAAATCGTGCATATCTCAGCATAACATATGTTTTCTTTCCTCCCAATTCAAATTATCAGCTCCTTTTAGAACTATACCTTCATTATATATGTACGAAACTTGTATGTTCGTTAGAAAACACCTAGATTTATTCACCACAGCAAATGGTGTAAATCCACGCAACAGGAGATGAGGAGAGACCCGCATAGATTAGTAAATATTATATGACATTCCTCGATCAACAAAGTACAACAAAAACTGTACAGCTATGTGCATTCGCGTTTATAATAAGATACCCAATCATATCAAATCATTACATTTAAGACTATTTAGAGTTAAATTGCATGAATGGTTAATAGATAATAGCTTTTTATAGTATTAAGGGTTTCTTCAGAAAAAGTAGATTGTTTAAAAATTTTGCATGCTAGTACATTTTAGCAAAACATGTATATGCTCTAAAAAACATATGTAACACCTTTGTATACCATGTTTAATGCAAATAAATATATTATTATTATAATACCATTATCTCAGGCTTATTGTAAATATATCTAATTATTGATTTCAAAGCAAACTAAACTACAGTATAATGTATGTACATATACTGTGACTAAACGTCCGATTTAAAAAGTATTTTTGAATTAGAAAGTTTACCTACTCATCATTTATTATGCCTGTGTATTTATAAAGTCTGTTACATTCATATTTTTAATTATTATTACACACATATGTACATTCGATAATGCTGATTGATTGAATTAATTACCGCATCGCCAGACATGTCTGTGAGACATCTGTTATTGTTATCAGGTTATTGTGGCAAGTGTACGAACGTTTCCGTGTTGTAAGCACTCATATGAGTAGGTACCTACCTACTTAAGTACCGTATAATACCGAAACCAGTTCGATTTTACAACAATGAATATGATAGCTGTGTTAGTTGAGTTCATATTTAGGGACTAATGTGTATGTATGTGCCTGTTATTTCCTTATTCTTACATAATATTCATGTCATAAAATAGGTATCGCCTTATTATTTAAATATTTACCTTACTCTTGACTGCACAGATGGCACAATGGTTTAAGTGTGGGTTCAAAGCCCTCAACACTCGGTGTTCTTTGTGTGTGTTTATTATGGCATAGGGGCAAACGAGTGGACAGGTCACTTGATGGTGAGTGACGACTGCTGTCCAGGGACACATGCAACTCAAGAGTCTGAAGTGCTTTTTCGGCCTTTAAGGTGGGAGTAGGAAAAGGGTGGTGGTTCAGAGAGAGGGGTTAGGGCCCCGGTATCCTCATTCACTCGACGATATACAACGCAGTCATTGCTTCACGCCGGTTTTCTGTGAGGCCGTGGTATGAGTCCGGTCGAGCCATTCGTGCCGAAGCATGGTCCTTCTATTTTAGACGCAGTATGGCGCACCGTATGGTATTTAGTCGGCTTTAGTCTAACAACCCCGGCCCTGACAAGTCGGCGTCCGAAAACCCCGGTGAGGGATCAGGGATCCATGAGTTTGTACAGACAAAAGCACTATTGTCGGTGTCGGCGGTCAAAAGTACTTTTGTCTGGTTAAGTTTTGACTGCAACATATCGCCTCCCGGCAAAAAAGTGTCATAATACAAAAACAGTTATTTCGAGAAAACACAACTTTTATAGGGGTGAATTGAATCAAACAGCAATCAAGCTAATAAAGATGTTTTTACAGCTGACCAAATGCAACATTTGCTATTTAATGCTATAAAAATGTTACAACGTACCTAACATGTGATATGACACTTTTTTTGTGATATGACACTTTTTTTGCCGGGAGGCGAAATACTTTTCCTAATCAGTGTGAGTGGGTACTTTAATTGCGCGATGCAGCGAAGACCGAGTGGTACCTACTTACTAACAAATTCGGCCTGTCTTCGCTAGGGGACATTATACATACATAGGTATGTGACATTTATAAAAATTTAAAGACTAATGGAAACCTCCTTTATCGATTCGTTTAAAAAATCAAAGATATCATTCATACTCATACACACAAATACATACATACAAATAAATAAAATTGAAGTGTCTGTTTGTAATGTCAAAATAATAGGTTTTTTAAGCTCATACAGCTATTTGCACGATATTTATGCCTAAAAACCAGTTTTGTCTGTCGGTCTGTCCATCTGTCTGTTTGTTCCGGAACTCCGTAACGGGTGGACTGATTTCCACGGGACTTTCACTGGCAGATAGCTGGTGTTATAATGAGTAACTTAGGCTATTTTTATTTTGGAAAAAGAATTAGTTTTCCGCCCAAAATATATAATATGTACACGCGAGCGAAGCCGCCGGGAACGCTAGTCAACAATAAACATGTCTAGTCCGGACAAATTATATTTAACCAGCAGCGACGCGTAAGTCGCGATCCGTGGGAATATCGGGATAAAAAGTAGCCTATGTGTTAATCCAGGTCTCCATCTATCTACATACCAAGTTTTATCGCAATCGGTCCAGCCGTTTGCGCGTGTAAGTAACAAACATACACACACGCACACTCCCAAACTTTCGCCTTTATAATATTTGTGTGATAAAGTCGATCAAACATAAGTACATTTGCATAAAATAATATTGGCCGACTTATATTATCAACAAAAAACAACTAACTAAAAATCAAGGTCATCCGGAACCGCCGGCGCGGCGGTTATATCAAGTACTAGCAATCAAAGGTCATACGGTACACCAATGACCTTGGTTACGGTAGTTTAAATGTTGTTTTGAACTTTTGTTCGTCGTGTGTACGCAGTATCTCGAATACTGCTGAAACTTCCTTGATTTACATCAGAGATGTTATGGAGCTCTCTAACCGTTACAGATACGTAACGGATATCCGAAATAAAAATGTACATCCGAAAGCATAAACGAAAGTTTCGGATAATATGTCGGAATCTAAATAAGATACGTTATGACAGCTTTTTATTATTTCTATATGCCTGAAATACTTCTACCTACTTATAATGTTTTTTTTTCGTTTATTATAATTTCGTTTTTTCATTTTTAAGTAGATAACACTTAAAAAGGAGTAGCTATAAGTAAGGCTGATTGTTTAATTTTTTTTATTTTAATAGAGACCAATGATAACCTAGAAATAAAGCCAAATCATTACTTATCTGTATTTTCCCATTACAATTCTTTAAAAATAACCGTAACTCAAATTCTCCGAAACTATCGGATATCCGAAACAATTTCATATCCGACAGCGGTATAATATTATTCATGTATCCGTATCCAGATCGAAATTTCATATCCATAACATCCTTGATTTACATATCTCATTGAGGCTTATGCACGACCATGTACGCTGCTTCAACAATCCTGTCAAAACTACTGGCCTTCATCCTTTTATTTTAATAGGCTTTTATTAGCTTAACTTCTAAGTAACAATGTAATCAAATCTTATAAGTAAATTCTTCGAATTGTCGTATCGACATGAAACGTCAATTAGATGTTTAGATGACAATACTAAAATTTGGTAGCTTGGCAGCCCAAGCTACCGAATTTTCAATCTTATGATGGAGACGGAGCCAGTAGACTAATAAACCCCTCGTTTTGATAAGTCCAGTAGATTACAATTGGTGTTTAAGGGCCTGAAGATAGAGCCAGGAGCACAGATAAGATAATAGTTACTTCGTAACCAGGAGTTAGATCATAAAACCTTTTTTTACTTCTTGTTCAGTTCCATTAAAGCGTGTGTTTATATTAATCACGTCGACATAGGGGTAAAATAAAGTCTGGAAAAAAAGTTATTTATTCCCCTATACGTAAAGTGGGGATGAATTTCTTTTTTCTCGTCTATCCCATAGTGTGGAGTTGGATAGGTCTTTAAAAAACATTGAGGGGGTGTGACGATGAAGACTATTTTTCGATTCAGTAATCCGTTTGCGAAATATTAAACTTTAAAATGGTAGTTTATTTTGGAGTGAAGTGCCCCCCCCCCCACCATCCCCTACAAGTTAAGCAAACAAAGCAAGCAAGCAAGCTAAACTGTTGGCTTGAAAATGTCTGAAAAAAATCATGAAACCGATTTAGAAGGAAAAGTATCACGGCTGAGTTAACTTTGTCAGTGTAAGAGAAATACTTGTTAAAATGAGTAGGTAGATATCCTTTTTATTGATCGTAAGATCATAGAAAATAACACCCATTTATGATCATTCGTTTGCTATTAATCTCACTTGTTTACAAAATATTATATGGAAAACTAAAATTAAACTTGTGTTTACACATAGGCACATGACTAGTTAATAATACGTCTTCTGAAATAAAGTATGTTTTGCAGACGAACGCATTAAAACGCAAAGAAATACAATAAAACCAAACATCTTCTATATTATAAAGCTGAAGAGTTTATTTGTTTGGTTGCACGCGCTAATCTCAGGAACTACTGGCTCGAATTTAAAAATTATTCCAATGTTGGATAGCCCATTTATCGAGGAAGGCTACAGGCTATATAACATTACGCTACAATCAGCATAAGCGGAGCAGTGACCATAAACGTAGGTGTAACTACGGGCACGGCTAGTTTTAGAATAAAACAGTAAACACAATTTTAAAACTATGTAGGTACTATAAATATATTATCTAAGGAAAATAACAGTTGAACTATCGAACATACCTGAAAACAATGTACACATATATAAATATTCAAACAATACACTTGACAAAAACACATGACTCATGCATATTTTTTTCCACCAATTTAAGACACCCATCTGTTATACAAATGTTAATAATAATGTATCTTTAAATCTGGTTATATTATTGGTGTTATATCAATGACTAGTTATAAGATGTGGTGCCACTGCTGGCGGTTAAAAAAATATTTCTAGTAACTAACTTCGTAAGGCCTTTCCCATGTCATTATTGTGAGAAATGTATGTATGACTAGCAGTTCCCGCGCGGCTTCGCTCGCGTGTTCTTATTTGTATATTTTGCGCGTATCCCTAATTCTTTTTCCAAAATAAAAGTAGCCTAAGTTACTCCTTATAACACCAGCTATCTACCTGTGAAAGTCCACCCATTCCGGAGAGTAGCCGAAACAAACAGACAGACAGCCAAATAGACAAAAAATTGAAAAAACATATTTTTACTCATAGGTATCGTGCAAATAACTGTATGAGCTTAAAAAAAAACTATTATTTTGACAAATCCTCCCCCTATCATTTTACAAACAGACACTTCAATTGTATCATCATATTAAATTATTTCATAATTTGTATCAATCAATTTCGGCACAGGTTTCAATCACTACCATTCTTTTAGCAGGGTAAGAGGATTGATGCGTTGTACTCGCGCTACTCATTGCAACTGGTCGAACTTCAAATCATAGTCTTACAAATTTATTTAATGCATTAAATAATGGACTGATCATATAAGCACCCTAATTGGGCAAGTGGCATCTTGAATTGAGGAGATACCTTCACCAACCCTCGTACATCGAAACATCATAGTTTCCCCCTTATTTAAGTTTTCATATAAAGGCTGTGATCGATTTAAATATTTCATCGTGGGAGAGCCATGCTTCGGTACGTATGGGGCGGCTCAACCGGAGTGATACCACGGCCTCACAGAAAACCGGCGGAAGCAATGCTTCATTGCTTTTCGCCGAGTGAGTAAGGTTACCGCAGGCCCTAACACTTCCCTCCCCCCTCCCCTCCTCCTCTTCCACCCTTCCCCTACTCCCGTCTTAAAGGCCGGCAATTTCCATCCAGTCATTTACGTTTACCATCAGATGACCCGTCTACTCGTTTGTCGCCTATACCATAAAAAAATACACTACTCTATTTATCACGCTGCCCGTCAACACTGCAACCAAAGCCGTACTTGGCAACAAATTTCGCGTACTTATGGAAAGTTGAAAGATCTGTGTTTACATAGTAACCGGTCAAACATGAATGTATCCTTAGCGTTAGTACTGTCCCTGCATAAAAATAAATGGTAGAAGGTATTTTCTTTTGTAGCTTTTGTATCTTGTATTTTCTTTTTCAACTTTTTAAAGTAAACCCTTATGTTCCTATGGCGCTGCTTGTCGCGTGTTCGTCGGGTATTAGCGGAGTTCGTTGACTCTCAATTTATTTACAAAAAAATAAGAAAAGATATATGAATTAATAATAATAACAATAAATTATAACTCAAATGATGATAAGCTATTGCTTGCTTTTGTTCATCGAACTAGTGACGGTATATAAGTAAGCTACGTATTTTTTGGAACCAAGTTCCTTATCGCACGTTACTATTAAGACGTTAGGCGGATGGGGCTAAACGGAAAAAAAGTGTTAGCGCAACGAAAAATGCTAACCGCGAGTTGATTTATTTTATTTACGCTATCTGTGGATTCTGCGGGATACTACTGTTATATACTAATCCTACTATATATATTATAAACATAAAAGTTTATGAGGATGTATTGATGTATGGATGTTTGTTTGTCTTTCACGCAAAAACTACTGAACCGATTGCGATGAAACTTGGTATGTAGATAGCTGGACACCTGGATTAACACATTTTTATTCTCACGACATCGGAACTTACACGGGTAAAACCGCGGGGCGCAGCTAGTTATCCATATATTAGTTCGGGCAACTTCCACAGATGGCGCAATTTTAATTTCGAGTTTTTACAATATTTACTATATTTTGTTACAATTTATTTAATCATCAATACAAATAAATAAAATTGAACTGTCGGTGATGTCACAATAATAGATTTTTTTTCTTTTAATCTGTTTTTTATTTATTTTTGTCTGTCTGTCAGTTTATTCCGGTATAAGGAGTAACTTAGGCTACTTTTATTTTGGAAAAAGAATTAGGGTTCCATGCAAAACATATAAATATGTACACGCAAGCGAAGCCGCGCGAGAACTGCTAGTAAAAAATATTATTAAAGTTCTATATCAGCTGTATAACAGTAGTTGACAGTTTATTTGCGGTGGTTCAACAATTCTCGATCAAAAGCCCTCTTACATCGACGAGTAGGTATCTACGGTAAACAACGCACAAGTGTCAGGTAGCCACTCTGTGTTATAAGCACCATTATCTTCGTCACTTTTATGTTTGTTGTCGCCACATCAAAAACTCCTGACTTATTTATTTTATTGATAATTCTTTAAAAAAAAAACCGACTTCAACAAAAAAAACTATTCCATAAAAGACTTATGGTTATATGGATATTATGGTTTTCTCATGGATGCCATTGTCAGAACTGGACCAAATTGAAATGGGAAAACACGGGAAGCACCAGCTTCAAATAAAAAAAAGAATCATCAAAATCGGTTCACCCAGTCGAAAGTTCTGAGGAGAGTTGAATTGAGAACCTCCTCCTTTTTTGAAGTCGGTTAAAAATAGGGATAAAATATAATAGATGATAAAAAGGTTCACTATTTAATAAAATATATTATGACTTATACTGGTAATGACACGCTATTGGTTGGTTGAGACTGGTGGGGTGATAAAAGGCTAGGCATGCATAATAAGTTGAAAACAATCACTTGAATGCTGACAGAGGTAGATACGAACAACATAGCAATAACTGTTAATTAGTTCGTTTATATTCTTAACTCAAAAGGTACTTTTAAGTAGAGCAGAATTCGATTCGAGCACTCAGCTCTTAAACGTAATTACATACTCGTATATACATAAACTTACGGCCTTCTCCCTTCCATATTCGACTGCCTAGGCAGACACTACCGCCACTTGTTCTTTTTCTTTCTTTATTTATCAAATAAAATACAGAAAATCCAATTTGTATACATAGCATTTGTAAACCACTAAGGTTTGTAGTAAATGCTAGAAGTAGTCTACATTATGTATTTAAAAATAACGACAGTGCAGGTGTTAATTAGTAAATATTAAACTAAATAGTGTTTTTTTTTATTAAATAAGGCTGGTACCGACATTTTACAAGTAACTACGGGGTTTCCATGTTCTGGCAAAGTGAGACTTTACTGTATATCTAACTAGCGACCCGCCCCAGCTTCGCACGGGTGTAATGTATTTACTAATGTGCTGAACAATTATCGTCATATGATTTTACAAATTAACACAAAATAATATTAAACTATACGTATAAACCTTCCTCTTGAATCCTATCTATTGGTGAAAACTGAATTAAAATCCGTTGCGTAGTTTAAAAGATAAGGAAATACGAATATACCAACAGACGTTACAGATAAAAATAGCCGGTGGAACTAGTGAGAATGATCCATTTTTTTTGGGAGTAAAACCTATCAAATCATGATATCTGAAGTCATTGTTTAACGTTCCGTAGATTTCATTTCTTTGTCATTCGCGTTTGAAAATATACAAGAAAATTATCGCGGCAAGAATAAATAAACCGGGGTCCTAGACATCTTTTATTTTAGAGATAGTTATCCTTATTAAAGGTGATAAAAACAAATATTCATTTAAAGTTTACTTTCGACACGTGTAGGTACAGTGGAACACATAAGACACGTGTATCTCAAGGCCGTTGAAATACAATAAGATAATTGTTTCACAGACATTACCATCTTCTAAATACATGACGTACAATAATGCACTCTGTTTGCTGGCACTCTCGTCTAAAACGGCATACACGGCAGAATTTCACGCACAATTTGACTAGATTTTCAATTGAATCGTGTTGTGTAGACGCCAATTGTCCAATTCAAGGTCTTTTTTTTCAGTGGTGTGTATACTGTGTATTAACGCGTTTTATCAGTTCGATAGTTATATTTCTAAGGTAGTTTATTTTATAAGATCATTACAGGAAAGCTATTAGGTAGGTACAAGGGAACCTGTGAGCGTGATGTTTAATAGCCTTAATACGTTTAATTAGCTTTCTCAAGAAATGTACCATCAAATGCAGAAATAATTTTTCTTCGGATCCGTAGTTCGAGAGATATAGGCACTTTTAACCAAAAAAGCAAAGTTCAGCCTTATTATATTAGTACAGAATTACAGATTCGGTGTAATTGATTTTTATGTTATAAAAACTCGTTTATTAAGAGCACGTATGGGCCGGCTCGACCGGACACGGCCTCACAGATAACCGGCGTTAAGCAATGCTTTGTTGTGTTTCACCGAGTGAACGAGGTTGCCAGAGTCCCTTAACCACCTCCCCCCCTTCCCCCTTACACACATACTCCTGCATTATAGGCCGTCAACGCACTTGTGACTCGTGAGTTGCAGGTGTCCATGGGCGAGACGGCAGTCACTTACCATCAGGTGACCCGTTTGCTCGTTTGCCCTTTATCGCAAAAAAAAGGTACCTATAGAATAACAACCTCTGTGTTTGAGATGAGTTTCGTGCTGGTTGGTGTGATGATGATGTGAGTAGGATTACTGAATTCCTTTTCAGTTTATTTGTTTATAGAAAAAAAATGGAAGATTTAAATGAAAATAAAAGACGATCGGAAGACTAGGAGTTTTGATATCAATCGTGGTGGTTGATTGGACAGCTCGTCGGAAGATATACGATATCTATAGTAATTGTTTGAGAACTTGACAGTGCAATGACTAGACGAACTGTGATTTTGACGTATGAAATTTGACCCGTTTGAATGTAAGTATTTTAACTACCTACTGCTTTTAGGTTTCGATCCGGCCACATTCCACTTAATAAATTTGCATTCTTAACGAAAAAGGTTCGACCTCAGCTATGAACAGAGTGCGGAATAGTGGAAGATGTACGGAATGAGGATGTTATATGATATTGTCGATTTAAAACAAGTAGGGAGATGTAATTGTGTCTTATCATATCTGCATCAGCTTCATTGATATACAACATGTGTTAACATATGTATGCGTCGGTGGACACATTAAATTGTCTAGACGATTATGTCATTTGTAAAATAAGTTTAAGAATGGCCCAATGGAGTAGCATAATCATTTGATTAAACTGTAAGCGCCTACGGCTGAGTAATTAAAGATATGGACTGTATTACATGAACGTTACAAATTTGAATTATGTATAAAAGGCGCGTTACGTGCGGGCGTCGAGGCTTGTGACAGCTGACTGCTTGATAGTTGATTGATAGTCGATAACGGCGCGCGCGGCGGCCTGCTGATGACATGCCCCGCACCTCTCCGTCCTCACCGCCGTAATCCAACCGGTTGAGTGCATGACTCAAAATCTATACTAATATTATAAAGCTGAAGAGTTTTTTTGTTTGCTTGAACGCGCTAATCTCAGGAACTACTGGTTCGAATTGAAAAATTATTTTAGTATTGGATAGCCCATTTATCGAGGAAGGCTATAGGCTATAAAACATCACGCTACGACCAATAGGAGCGGAGCAGTGACCATAAACGCAGGTGAAACTGCGGGGACGCGTAGTAAAGAATAAAAATAAAGTAAATATCTAATTCCAGATATCAGAATTTAATTTATTATCTCCAGTCAACACCACTTTCACGAAGAAAATCCTCTCGATAGTGCCTCGCGAATATAAACCACGCAGGAGAGTGCTACAGTATTACATGCACGGAAATCGAGCCCAGGATCTCACGATCGCATGCCACGATAATAACGAGACAGCCAGTTATTAAAATTAAAATTTCAAGTAAACCCATTGTAGGTATTTTTGAGTTGTCAGGAGGAGTCAGGCAGTATAAGTCGGTCGTGAAGCTAGTTGTCTGTTCCAATACGTAGACCCTATGGAGAAGAACAGGCAAGAAACTCCAAGAACACTCTTTTTCAACATGTTTTTTTGTTTTACAAAGTTACTTGTTACATTGTCATTTCTTAATTAATGTTTTAGCAAAATCAGATACAAGCTTAAAGGACACTGTTTTATTGCAATAGCACTTATACAATTTAATTATCCACTGAGAATAAACATCAGAAACGAGTTATAATTATAACAATAGTATAAATAAACAAACGGAGCCGTTAATCGCATGCGGCGCACGCGCAGCATTGTGGCCATCTAACGACTCCACGTGTAGAGCGTTTGGTGTAATTCATAAACGATAGCGTTAGTTAATACCCAATTTTATAAAAAATCTCAACAAAAAGTTCGACAATTGTTTTTTTTCTTATCAAATTATGTTTTTTTTATTTTCATTTTATTGTTTATTATATTAATCGTTCTGGAACATTGTCTGGACTTTTCATCAAATACATTCCTATCCTAAGTACCTAAAATATATACTATGTATTAATATTATTACAGGGAAATTTCAGATTGTATGAAAAGGAAGCGATTTTTGTTATTTATCAAGTAGACAGCCAAGTCACACAAGAAACATGTATAATATTTATTTACTTAATTAAAAAAGGTACCTACTAGTAAACTAGGTTACTTATTATACTCGTACATAGTTTTCTTTAGTCACCCTTCCAACTCAATTTACTTATAAAACTAGGGATGTTATCCAGAGTTTGAGCTCGGAAGGGTTTGAATTTTGAATAAGCAAGTTTTTTATTATAAGACCAATTCATTGATCCCTTCCAACTCATCTTACTTATAAAATTAGAGATTTTATCAATAGATTGAGCTGGGTAGGGTAGGGTTAGGAATTTTTTTTTTTTTGGAATACCAGTGCCTTAGTAATTTTATTATGCTACCTTTACTTTAAACACATCTTTTATAATAAAAATATCCTAGAGATGCATTTAAATGACTCCTTGCGATGTTAAACATGGTTTTTAAATGTTTTATTTCTGCATGTTTAACTAATTTTACATATAATCCATGTAGTTTTATATGTTTGTGTGACATCTTCTATTTTTTAATATTAGTATTGTTCTTTTTTAATTAAGCCAATTATAAGCAATTATTAATACAGGATTTAAGGGACGGTCCTTTTCACCCTCTATATGAATATGTCTTAATTATTATCCTACTTACTATATCTAATTATTTTGCCTGGAATAAGACCTCCTTACCTAATAGATGAAGGTTTTTGTGTCGTAAACAATGATTTAAGATTTACAGGTGTACAAGTACACCTATAACTTAGGTGAGACAAATCCTATACGGTGTACCTTTTTAAATTAAAAACAAAGCCTTGTCTGCTGAGTACCATTAGGGTCATCAATCGCCCTACCTGTCTATTCGATTGAAGTATGTAGGTAAATGTGCGTTAACATTTGTAATAGCAAACATAATAAACCTTATGATATTTGGCCAACGTGCCCACACCTTTTGGAGTAATACTCTGTTTATACGTACGTACGAGTAGATACGAGTTTTCTAGGTTGTCGTTTATATCGAGGAAAAGGTGCCCACACACTATGAACAATCTTTTATCAAAACATTTTCAGATTAATAATGTTAGGAGGGCATCGGTTGGTCAAAATTTGTCCTTACTCATTAACCAATTTTAAAGTTAGTTTCTAAAAAAGACGGTAAAGTATGCGGCCTTAGGCCCCGTTTACGCAGATGCGGGGCCTTAGAGACGTTGGGCAGTTGGGGTACAGACGCCAAGTAGTTTGTTCATGAATTAGGGTGCAGGCTGAACGATATGAGTGGCGATTCCCGTTCATGGTCGTTCCTGGTGCAGAAGTTGGCATTTGCAATTCGTGCGTTCGAACGCAGCAAGCGTTAAGGGCACCTTTGCGCCGGGAGCAACCAGGGGTTGGTTATTTGTTCAGGTTTAGTTTTTGACATTTATTTTATTTTATAACAAACATTAGGCTAATAATTTCCGAGACATGTATTTTAAACTTGTTTTGTTAAATAATATACCTTTTACACATACACATGTACAAATATTTTTGTTCTATTACGTCAGTTGTGAGCGCGTGTATATAGCACCTTGTACGTAAACAAGGGGCGAAGTATTTGTATATGTTTGCCATTGACATAAATGTAAACAATGAATGTTTTGTTTTATTTTATGTATTTGTAACTGTAACCTGCGCGCGCGCAATATGCTTTAAACTTAATATCTAATTAAGTTTCAAGTATTTATAAATACTAGGCAATTGTAATTGTTACCCATCGAATACTATTATTTATAAATAGATAAATACGTAAAGAAAAAACACCACAATTTAATCAATTTAAAAATAACAGTGTTTCCCCTATCTTCCACGGATCTTTATTATTATCAATAATTTAATTAATTAAGGTCCATTTTGATTTGCGCGTACATGGCGTAGAACACAACTGGAACTATAATGACTATAAATCCTTAATCTCGCATTTTTATGATGAACTGACTTTTGTACTGTGATAAGTATAAACAGAAAGAGGTTATTGGAAAGTTTTCGCGTAGCTCAAACTTACACGCTGTATATAGAACGTTAATAAAAGTAGTTACTGTACACTATTATTATGACTAAGTTATAGCGATGACTCTGGTCCGTCTGACAAATGTGAGGCAATGGTGTCGTGATAAAAAGGTTAGGCATGCGTTAAAAATATATAAAGGAGTGACCGTTATATATTTTTTAATCATCCCACTAATTTTATAAATGTGAAAGTTTGGATGCATAGATGGATGTTTGTTATCTACTCTTTCACGCTAAAACCACAGAACCGATTGCGATGAAACTTGGTATGTAGATAGCTGGAAACCTGGATTAACGCATAGGCTACTTTTTATCCCGATATTCCCACGGGATCGGGAATTACCCGGGTGAAACCGCGGGGCGCTGCTAGTAAATAAAAAGTGTTTGATCGAGGTACACATCACGGTTACGGTTATTTAGTGAATTTGTGGTAATGAGGTCTGAGGTTATTTATAATATATAATTGAACCTGTCTTTTGGAGAGTTAAGACGCTGTTGATGAATTACGAGATTCAGGAAATTTAAAATTTATTTTTAAAATATCTCACAAAAGCTTATCACTTGTAACGCTTGGAAGTAACGTTTAGATCACATTGTTCTCCCTCGCATGAGCTGTAGATACGTAGGTGACGTAGGTATATGGTATTTAAACCACCATTGCTTACTCAATGTAAAAGCATAGGATTCAATTATATGACATTAACTGGAATTGTGTTTATTTACTAAGTGATATTAGTATTAATTATGTGTAATAGTTATAATGGTCTATTTAATGATTTCTACTACAACATGTTGTTTGTTTGCCAAAACTCAAAACGATGCGGACGCGTGTTCTGTGAATATTGGCATACAAATTGTTTTTCTCCTAGACTTTATGACCCTAATCACACGAACTCATATGATATTTGCATACGTATTGAATACTAGCCATTCCTCGCAGGTTTACCCGGTCGTAGCGAGATGTTTGTAGCCAAAAACCTTTTTTATGAATTGAACACGTATGGGCCGACACGACTCGTGTTTTGTAGAAGAATGCAATGCCTATTTTCGCTCCCCCGATCATGGAAAAGCAGTGGAACATCGGGATGGTTTTTAGTCGGCCTTTAGCGTGCCTTCGCGGATCTTCCACCTCGTTACAAAAAAATCTCCTTTCTTGCGTAGCATTAACATAGTATCCTATCGTGCTAATTTACGTATGAATAAATTTAACTTAAGGCAGTTTAGTTTAGCCGTTTAATGAGCGACAATAATTCAGCAAATCCCAT
This sequence comes from Euplagia quadripunctaria, assembly GCA_963859945.1. NCBI lineage: Eukaryota > Metazoa > Arthropoda > Insecta > Lepidoptera > Erebidae > Euplagia > Euplagia quadripunctaria. The sequence goes on from OY982570.1 coordinate 21,327,864, forward strand.
TCTCTAAAAGCCTATATAAAATATTAGCCAAACAAACAAATGTAACACAATCCAGGTGATATAGATTACAAGTCAGATTACACGCGGTTAGGGGCGTCGAGCACTCTCCGTTACCAAGATTGATACATAACTCCAAAAAGGCCTTTTTATTTTCTATTTCATTGTGCGAATATCAATCATTTAAGGCTCAACTTCAGTATGTACACAGAAAGTGAAAGTAAAGAGACTAAAAGACAATTATGTTGTCGAAATAATGTAAATTGCATTATAATAACCTACACAAAATCACAAATCCATTCTATTAAAGAAAAATGATATGACGATCCACATGAAGCGGTGTTATAAAGTTTTACGAGTATTTCCACCAGGGAAAATATTCATATGTATATTTCCATTTAAATAAGAATACACCGCGCAAGTAAAGGGACTATCGTGTAAGTGTATGCGATAGCTCGATAAAAAGGGAACGCTGCTGTACGTGGTCCCTATATTCCTCCTTATGGCCTTGTCTAGGGCGTGTACCTAAGCTAAAAAGAGACAGAGGGACCACGTATGGCACCGTTTCCTTTTTATTCATCTATCGCATATAACGCTCCCTTCCGCGGTTTATTCTTATATGTCTATGATAAATATATACGTATTTAAGAAAAAAAATAACAATTTCCTCTCTATCTCGAAGACATCTCTGGAACCCGTAGTGCAATGTACGCTTAGTTTTTGTCTAGATAGCGCAATGCGATAGTGTAATGCATTCCAGAATATTCTTATTAGTTATCATCATATTACCAGAGCTCAGGCATGGCACTTTGTGCCTAGCGATAGATAAAAATTAATGTCGTACTGTCCTGTCAGCGGAATCACCAATACTCGTAATAGATAACAGCAAGAATACTGATGGTCGCATAATATCCTTCGCACTCCTTTCTCTCTATGTCGTCTTTCGGAAAAACCAGACGAGTCTATTGTGCGTGCGTCTATCTGGCGGACTGACCACCTATCACATTCATACTCGAAATAATGTCGTCCTGAGTTACTGATCTATTTCTTTACTAGCAGCATATACGAGTATTATAATCTGTAATCATTATTGAAGAGTAAAAATATCATTCAGTTGTCTACGGCACAGAATAAATATATCGGTCAAATAGCGACATGATGGTGAAGCACCTTTCGGTATGCAAATATTATATTTTTATATCCTTAAACCATATGCAATGCGATTCACGATTCTTATGACGTTAACGAAAGACAGTTTTCTTTCATTATTAAACGCCAATTGCATTACTTATAAAACAAATTAAGTTTTGTGTTCAGTGTGTCAAAAGCTTTAGTATGGAATAAAAAGGTTGCGAGTCTCGGGTAGCAGTTAGGTCAATCGTTTTGCCTCAAGTGACAAACCCTTGTAAGTGATTGATGCATAAACTGTGTATACTACGCCAGTATACTTAAGTGTATGATGTAATCACTTACTGACGTTCAATATCTCGGGAAATATCTTAGAACAGCTTCACAATCTATCGATTTCATAGGCCTTCGCATTGCAATCATGTGAAGTGGAATACTTGTTGACAAAACTTTCTTTAAAGAAAGTCTTAACTGAACGTAGTTTTGCCAATATATATGTACAAGGCAACAGAAATATATTGGCCACTATATAATATATACTAATATAAGAATATGATCGTGTAAAGGTTGGTTTAAAGTTGAGCGTTACGCCTTTAAAGTTCGTGACTCATGGCTACTCATGAGTCATAAAGTAATTAATTTCACAGTCATATCGTGATTATTGCAAATAGACTCTTAATGCAATTGAATTAAGTACTTAGCTTACATTTGAAATTATTATATTTAATTTTTTTTACCGTAAAAAAAGCTGAATCATACAAACGTGCATTTAAATATAACATTACATTTGCGCTGGTTGAGCGCCCAGCGCTGTTGCTACGCGCTCAGAAATGGCACGGTGCACACTGCGTGCTTGATGAGTGAGATGCACCGATAGGGCTGCCAACCATTCTTTAATAACGTATTCTTTATTTTCGATAATTATCTTTATACTATTGTTTAAAAATAAAATATACACGATTTCAATGATATCCAGTGACAGTGATAGTGATGTCAATTACAGATGTCACTATCAACGAAATTGAAAATTGTTTGTTTGATTCTGTTTGAAGAGTCGATATTTTATTTCTTATTTACTCCCTGTTCACGTCTCTTCCAGTTTCACTGACAGAGTTTTTCACTAATTAATGTGAAGTGGAAAGAAAAGAGGAACAGATTCATCATAATTTTTATAAAAAATAGTGTTTTATTTATTTAAAGCTAAGTTTTGATTGTAAGCAGGTACTTTACCCAAAAATATATTTTAGGACAATAAAAACATATAGGGCAAAGAAATATGAATTTGATACGTTAATTTTCTTAAAACAAGTTGGCAACCCTATGCACCGATGTGCGTGATTGGCCGTATGCAGGTTGCTTTTTATGTCTATTTTTGTTAGGAACATAATTATATTATCTGCATAACGGTCTACATCTGATTTACTAACTAACAAGTTTACTTGTGTTGGAGTTATTAGCTTTCACGTTTAATTTTAAATGAGTTGAGAAATTCTGTTTACAATAATAATTTTATTTAGTAAAATAAGTAACCATTATCAGTTAAGCTGTATGCACCGAAACGTAAAATGTTAGCTTAACATAGCATGCTAAGTCATGAACATTAGCTTGATCTGTTAGCCAGACTAGCGATCATTGCTAAAACGAATGTGAACATTTCTAAAAACAGAAATCATTGCCTTTTGCGGTAGCTAGTACATAGAAGTAATAGTAGCGGTAACTTACATCAATGCATCACAAAATATTCTTGGAATAGATTCAGATCATCATTCTGATTGGAAAATCATTGGAATTTTCTGCCGGATTTTTTTTTATTTTACGTTTTTTGGTTAAAAGTGATATCACAATGAGTAAACAGAACATTATACCGAAAAAAAACAATAAATACCCTATACGGCTAGAAACTGCAATGTAATCAATTAAACAACATTTATGCAATCAGCTGCTTCGACGGCGCCGAACGGTTAAGGTCATTCACCTTACGGAACAAAACAAACTACGGGGAAGGGCTAGTCCATATATAATAAGTAATAGTAAACTGCATCCAATTTTAGGACGATTCTGCGACTGCTACTTCTGTGAAATGTTTTTAATCAGTAATCTTAAAGGACAAAACGAAAGTCAAATAAAAAAATTAAAAAATTAAAAAAGAAATTACTACAATATTAATATACATCACAGCAACAGCTAACATTAAAACAGCAACTGTGAGAGGACTAGTGTCTGAATTAGGCGTGAGCCTGTAGCTCCGATCACCAAGGCACTCACCCCGCTTAAACATAGCCCCGCTCTAATTTAAAACGACATTACAATTTGTTGAAGAAGATACAGAGATGTTGATATAATTACTACTAATAATACCATTTAGGTACATAATAAAAATATAAAAAACTAGCAACCCGCCCGGCTTCGCACGGGTACAAATTATACACCTAAACCTTCCTCATGAATCACTCTGCCTGTTAGTGAAAACCGCATGAAAATCCGTTCAGCAGTTTTTCAGTTTATCACGAACAGACAGACAGACAGACGCGGACTTTGTTTTATAATATGTAGTCAAGATAAACAAAAAAATTAAAGCAACTGGCCGAATAGCTCAGTTGCTTTAATATAACTCTTAATTCTTAATAAAAAAATTAAACATAATTACAAATATATAATTCTTCAAATCGTGCAGTGTTATTAAAAAATATAATTTCGATTCGTTGAAATGTTATGGAAATCCTAATTTCAAAAGTGTGTTGCAGGGTTTTAAGGTGGTTTCACCCGTACAGGGTTTATCTATTAATAAGCGGCAGAGTTGGTTTCTTAAGTTGAACGCTGTAATCTCAGGAACTACTGGTTCAAATTGAAAAATTCTTTTAGTGTTGGATAGCTATAGGCTATATAACATCACGCTACGACCAATAGGAGCGGAATATCAATAAAAAATGTTACAACAACGCGGAAGTTTTACAAACGCAGACGAAGTTGCGCGGGTCAGCTAGTAAGAAATAAAATTGTTAACTAATAACTTGTTTGTCAGTAAAATTATCACCAAAAAAGATTAAATTAAGGCTAAGATTACTTTAGGATTAACATAGATTAGTGAATCAGTGTATAAATGAATAATAATGGATTAACAAAGCTTATTATTTACATAAAAGATTGATCACTTGTGAGACCAGACGATCCATTACATCAATTTAATTATACAATTTAAAACCATTAAAAGTATTGGATGAATCTTTCATTTTACGTTGGTTGAGGGTTCGAGTCTAAGTAAACCTTCACACATAAGTATTTGCTTAGATATAGAGTTTAATTAGAGTAGTACTTACGACGCGTTTTATTTTTATACAAAACGAGTTATATGAACTTAATTTAGTTTACTCTAAAAGCTCTCACATCTTGGCCAGATGCCAGAGGAATCCCTTCTCTGTTGCTTCATATAAAATGATCTAGCGAAGCACAATCTATTTATCGGTGTGTACCTAATGGAAAATAAAACAAGTGGGTGACCAGTTTAAAATATAGTTTTTTTATGCAGTCGCTTTGTAATTATAAACATTATATATATTTATAATAATGACATAATCAGATATACAGACTGTATTTGAAAAAAGGAACACTTATTTATATCACTGAAAGGGCTCCTGCATGCAGTTACAATAAGAATTTTTGAAAAAAAACTCCGTGTACAAGTTATGGTAGCTTAAATTTCTAGGTATTTTTGCCTCCGTTTTCATAAAAGTAGGTGGAATATGTAAAGTTAAAGATTTTAAACTGTACGTATTTTTTTTATTTTTCATTCCGTTTCTAAGAAAATCCATAAAAACTAACTTCGAAAATTTTAAACTTAAGTAAAATTTCTGTGGATTGTGTCAAAAGCTGAGTGAATAGCTTCAAAATAAAAAAAAATGTGTACGATCTTTAACTTTACATGTTCCACCTGATTTTATGAGAAATGGAGTTAAAAATATATGGAAATTCAAAGGGTCATAAGTTGGAAACGGATAGGGTTTTTTTCGAAAATTCTTATTGTAACTGCATGCTAGAGTCATTACCTTTTCAGTGATTTAAGTAACTGTTCCTTTTTCAAATACACCCTGCATAAAAATCAATGTTTATTTGTTTGTATTTTATGGGTTGCCATACTGTTCATTATAAATTTTGAATGCACGTTGCCAGGTATACAGAAAAAAACATAGGCTACAATTCTTCCAAAAAAAAGTATGTTTTCGAGGGATGGAAGAAATACTTGTACGCGAGTGAAGATGTTGGCAAAAGCTAGTAAACTATACATTATAGTTAGGCCTAGGTCCCCTTGACCTTTGGGAGTTCCAATCGTGCGTTCGTAGCTTTTATTTACCCTTTCGACGAAATCAATAAAATTTGCCGATCGTTGCCCAGGTCACGTCTCATACAGTGCGGCTTCTTCAGCAGCCAGCCTTAAGGGCCGATTCTAATGACGATTACAACAGTAGGATATTACTTAGTAGGATTATTGGTGGTGTGGAGGAAAGGGTGTAATGTGCTTCCAACACAAAGGAAATCTTCCGATCAGGCTAGGTGATCATACCTCGTGGACCGCGGCCCAACCGTTGAAGTTGGGAATTTGTATATATAGGTACTAATCAGCGTGAAAACTTTTGTTGAGCGATGCGGAATCAGTAGTTACTGCGTAGTTAGAAACCCTGAACACACTAGGACAATTAAATAGCATCACATTGAAATGGGGACCAGGCCACTCAGGTATCGATGACAATGAAAACGCCGATAAACTCGCCAGAAATCAAATGATGAAAACTGAATCTTCTTCTCTTGATCTTTATGAATATGCTTCGCACTTTGAATTTATTTTTATGAATACCAAAACCTATTGCGATGGTACATAAAATTTTATAGCTAATCGCAAATTGTAACAAGTGTATCGCTGTGTAAATGTACGAAAGATCATTGACTCACCATTCAGCCATCTTGTTTAAAATCTGGTAGCCTACATATGACGTGTCGTGTATAATTCATTGTTTAAAGGGAAACTGCTCATCTTCGAATCATTATACTCTCTAAATCTCCACTACATATTCAAGTGTTAAAAGATAATTAAGCGAGATGCCAGCGACAGTGCGACCAACTCGGTATTTTCTTGCATTGAATAGATCAAAAACTACATGGACCATCCATCGTCAGACAAAAGCAAGTGGCAAAAAGGGAATTTGGTATTATACATACATACATCACGCCTCACGACTGTATTCCCGAAAGGGGGTAGGCAGAGGTGTATTAAACACACATATTTTGCCAACTTTAAATTGGTGCCATTCAACCGGGCACAAAAAGAAAGGTGGGAAAATTGGAAGTATATTGTGAAGGGCTCGTGGCTAAGTGGTAACCGAGTAGGTTAACACATTACAAAGTTAAGTAATGCTAGCCAGGTCAGTCTAGGATGGGTGACAATTCTTAACACGTTGAGACCCCTCCGTGGCTCGGAGAGTATGTTAAACCGTCGGTCCCGGGTGCCAATACAAACATCTGTGACATTCGTTACGGGTAGTTGGAGCCCTAAAAGGTCCGACAACCTGGTCTAACTACAAAACTTCGATATCGCCTAGTACTTGGGTTGTGAAGGTCTGATGGTAGTCGCTTCACGTAAAATATCAAAGTTCGGCTGTATCGTAGTTAGACTGAAAGCCGACTCCAACTTAGTTGGGAAAAGGCGCGAAGGATGATGATTGAAAGGAAAAGGTTAAGAAGGGAAGGCAATGGAAGGAAAGGGATATTGCTTATACAGACGGATTGGCGAGTGTAAAGCTGTGTCTAGATTACGACATTTCACCGTGACATGACTCCATGACCGTTTCATATACACATGTCAGTATCTCTAATGTGGACGGTATTTGTCACGCGAACAAGTCTCACAGCGCTCTGTCATGACGGAACCCATCCTGAGTACCCGAAAATACCGCCAAACAAGCAGTAACGAATGAATGTTGTGCGCTGTAGCTAATCTCTGTACTGTTACGCATTAATGACACATGTCACGAACTATTCCATCCAAAGTAAGTCTTTTGCAAAGGATGTCCACTATTATGCTCGTGAACAAGATTCTTCCACACATTTGTGTTACGTGATCAAGTGACGGATTCTGTCGTGGTGTGTATTTTGCTCATTTCTCTGAAACTGAAATAAATATCTGTCAGTTATTTCACCGTAAATGGTTCGAGACCGTGTCAACTGCCGTCCACATTACAATAAAATTGTATGCCAATAAAATAAATAATTTGAGACATTCTGTGGCTTCTATGTAAAGGTACTTATGTGGTCAAGAGAACTAAACCCAATGTCAGCGGAAACTTTTCTGTGTTTAGTACCTGTCTTATGTCTGTCACGAAGTGAAATTAATAAAAATAAACAGCAACACCTTTATTTCATTTTGTCCTTAATTACTAACATCAAAGAAATGTATTATTATTAATTTCATAGGTTTCCTTTTAATACGTTTTCGCACTTCAGAGGAAAATAAGGTTTTTGTTTTTATTCAAAGGTTATACAGATTTCTTAGAAACCAACCTTAAATAAAAGCTTTTGTTAAGTCCTTTGTGATATACAAAGATCGGTTTCTTAGCAACGCTAAATAAGAGAGCTTTTCTTCTTATCCGGAATTCTTTGAAAATATAATTAAATTAAAAAAAAACGTTTTATAGATAATGTTTTATAGATAATGTTATAAATTAATGTTTTATCCAGCCTAAAAATTTAGATTTTGGAGACGAAAGATTTAAATTTAATTTCCGTTCCGAAATGTAGATGATGATTCTTCGTGTAGATGCAATGTAAACAATTTTATATGTCATTTCTTGTCAATTTCAATGATTTTGTTTATTTATTTTTAACCGAATTAAAAAAAAGAAGGAGGTTTTTATGTTCAGCTGTATGTATTTTTTTTGTATGTTCATCGATATTTCCATCATCTATGGACCGAATTCAAAAAATATTTTTTTGTTTGAAAGGGTATGGCTCCCCAGGTGGTCCCATTGTCACCAAGTCCGGATCTGATTATGGTATCTGAGGGAAAACGATGGAAACCTTCATAAATTAAGGATAGATGTGTTGATTTTACTTGAAAGCAAAATTTACATGAGCCGACAAATTTGGATATTTCATCAAATTCCTTTTTATATCATTTTACGTTTCTTACATACACCTAGTTTTATCTTTCACGTTTTGTTTCATTTTTGCATTTAGTGGTAAATTTAAAAGTTCATATTTTCAGATCCAAAATATGGTGTCTGTATTAAAAACTATAAACTTTCCTTAAATATTAAGCGCTCTACGCTCCTAAAATTAGACAACACCTTTCTGCCAAACGTTGATAGAACTCTAGAGCTGTGTCAATATAATATGTACCTACTAAAAAGTACAATTACAATTATTAAAAGAAATAATGACACTGTATTCCTTCCTACATATGATTGCAAAAAAAAACTTGTAAACTCAATACAAAGGTTTCTGCACTGCACTCATTTCGAGATTACGTGCTCATACCGAGACAATTTTACCAAACTGGGAATCAGACCCAGAATCTGACACTTGCACCAAACATAGCGCAAAATTCAGAAACAACGAGGCACTTTATTTTATAATTTTTGTAGAAAAATATACAAAACAATAATATTAAACTGAAGATGTTCTTGGAAGGAACAACGTGACCTGCGCCAAAAAAAACGTTTAAATTTTTTGAAAATGCTATGAAGATTATTAAACAATAGATTTTTTCATTACTAACATATCAATAATGAAAAAATCTATTGTTAATAGTCTTCATAGCATTTTAAAAAAATTTAAACGTTTTTATGATTTTTTTAAAAGTATGTTTAAAGAGTGTGTCGAAATTCGGTCAAACTTTGGGAATTTTGAACGTTCTCCTCAAAGCAACACATGCTGCATGCTCCCTAGCTTGCGTCATATGTCGAGTAGGCTAAGAAAAGGAAGACCAAGCATCCAATGATTAATTGTACTTAACAATCCCCCCCTAAAGGTAATTTAATAATAGTAAACCTCTTTGTTTCAGATTCTTCCCTACATAGATGGATTCAATCATGTGTCGAAGATAGCTGCCCTCACAGACGTGGAGATCAGTCTGGTGCGCGCTTGTGTACAAAACCTTGTGTACTACGGTGTGGTGACGCTGGTGCCAATCTTTCAATACTGTGCTGTAAGTTTTTTAAATAAAAGTTAATTTGAAGTGCGACTCAAGATTTAACCCTGATGTTATCTCGGACGGAAGTAATGTTCAGAACATTTCTAGACCGTTTAAACGGTTCTTCTTAGACACGTTCGGAAATTCACGCATGGCCACCAGGTTTGTGGCATTTTTCTTGTACATAGATAATGTTCATGGTGAGTTATAGTGAGGATGACAGTAGTTTTCTGTTTAGCAACTCTATCAGTAAGCGCCATAAAGCCTTTTTTATACTTACCTATTCACTTCATGTGTGACCATCCATAAATTAAGTCATAAGCTTCGTGACATCACGTGTTAAAATCTAAAGTATTAAACACAAAACATTACCTACCTGTAAACGAAAGACTACATTCGCTACTACACATAAACTAAAAAAAATCCATTAGGACTATTTTTGAGTTCGGGGTGTAAATTTGCTAAATATGTGATGTCACACCAGGGCGGAGGGGTTCCACAAATGTGACTACCTGTGACAAGGACGGGCGGGGGATCCAAAAATCATTAAATTTGACGTAATTTATGGATGGCCCCTATTCATATTCCAATCACAAAACAGTTTTGTTTAATGTGGAAATATAAAAAAACAGTTCATTTCGCTTCTTGAACTGTTAACTTCTTTTGTCTGAGTTCTAGAATCGAAATAAATAGTTTTTTGCTGGTTGAAGTGTACTTAGTAACTAAGTACTTGTAAGCAGGTACGCGCTACAAAAGACTAGAAATTTTCGAAGTAGCATTAGGCTCTCAACAATAATAATATGTAGATAGTTACCTACTACATATTAGTAAAGTACCAAGGTTCGACCATAGGTACTCCCGCTCCTACACCTGAAAGGCGGTATACGTATAACGGCAGTGGCTGACGTTGCGATCATGATGAAGTAATTGGTCGTTGTATATTTTAGGTGTACAGCGCTACCCCGAAACTAAGGCAGCTAACTCGCTGTGCAGGTCTGCAGCGGCAATGTGTGGAGTTTTGTGCCAGATCACGTAAGAATTTTATAAAACAAAATAACTCACTGTATTTGGTTATGAAAGTACAACTTTGCTTTTAAATTATTTTTTGTCCACCGCCCAACTGGAGTGCTCAACTTTGAATAGTTGATTGAGCATTCCGTCAAGAGAGATTAGGAAACAGAGTTAATATTCTGTCTTTATCTTTCGTATCGATGCCATCGAATTCTACTTTAAATCTAAGAAATGTTCGTAATAAGTTTCATTTAGTTTTCAAGTGGACGGTAAATTTTATAGAAATACTAGCTGCGCCCCTCGGTTTCACCCGCGTAAGTCCCTCGACAAGTTTTCTTTTTTGTGCAAACTTCACATAAACCATCTACTAAATAGTCCGAACAAAGCCTAAACATTTGGTTTAGATAGATGAGCCCGTTCTTGAGTTATAAAATTACAACGAAAAGTGGCATTGATTTTTATATATATGGATAACCTAATTTTTTTACAATTGGACAGCTAAGGATAGACTTAACTAAGAACGGCATAGTAATACAACTTACTTTATATAAATACATAAATAATGGCCCAAATTATTTGAAAGCCTTGCACGTCTAATTTTTTCTACCATGATATTTAGAGAACTTGATCTGGCAACACTTGAAACTTTTGCAGATATTTACAATACAAATGAAAATGTAACAAAAAAATATGACGTTAAAAAATTATCTTCAGGTGTAAGCGTGTCTGCTGTCGCATTCATAGCCCTTTCAAAATCATCTGTAGTAGTTATTCTGAATTAAATCATCTGTTGTATCAGCACAACCGTAATTCGTCTCGGCAATTTTGTAGGTAGGTACATATAGAACCCACTAAACTCCCACAAAGAGGTGGGGAAAATGTGTAGTCCTCAAAAAATATGGATACATATCTTTGTTTTAACCTCAATTAAGCAGGGTACTCTCATCTTACAGCTCGCCAGCTACCTCGAGTGAGCGACCTATTTCGTATGTACGCCGGCATGACTTACGGTAGCACGGTGCGGGACCTCTGTCGAAGAATGAAACCGCAAGATCTAGCCATCAACGAGAGGAAATTAGTGTTGTTTGGAGTTCTAGAAGGTCTTATTAGACGAGTTTATAAGGTAAATTGAAAGAACTGTAAGTTTACTAACTATATCAATGGTATTCCTCTATTTTGTTGTGGTTTTTCTAATGAAATAACAACACCAAGAGTCTTATTGGATTAGTCCCTTAAAAAATAAATACATGTGGTGGAACACCTAGCGTCATCTAACGAAGACAAGCCTAACTACTTCGTAATAACTTATCCTGCATCGCAATGAAAGTTCTCACGCTGATGAATTTATACCTCGCATCAAATATTGGGCCGCTGGTCCTCTTTGTGTTTATCAAAGCTCGTTCCTCTTTACAGGTGAAGGATAAAGATAAATAATATTTTATTTGTGTACCAAGTTTTACAGAAACTAATAATGATACATAACTAGCAACCCGCCCCGGCTTCGCACGGGTACAAATTATACACCTAAACCTTCCTCGTGAATCACTTTGTCTATTAGTGAAAACCGCATGAAAATCCGTTCAATAGTTTTTCAGTTTATTGCGAACAGACAGACAGACAGATGCGGTGGGGGACTTTGTTTTATAATATGTAGTATGTGCGTGTGTATGTTCCTGAACTCCTCCTAAACGGCTGGATCGATTTCAATGGAATTTTTTGTGTGTCTTCAGGTGGATTCGAGAATGGTTTAGATTTACAATTGGACCCGGTAGATGGCGCTGCGATAGGGTTCAAGGAATAATATTTTTTAAGTTCAGGCAGGACAACGTCTGTCGGGTGCGCTAGTTTATTATATTTCCTTACCTTTTGGTATAGTACCGACCTTTCTACACACATGGAAAGAGTTAGTATGACCATGTTTTTTTTACAGAGACTACACGAAAAACTAATGTTAATCCTTTTATTATATAGTACCCGTTGACCCTCCACAATGACGACACAGCTTCAATACGCAGTGATCACAGCCAGCCACTAGTGAAGACCACATACAATGGACTTGTCTGTCTCGATGAACTGTGCTGTCAGTCCGGCCTGTCAACCCTGCAGTTCGAGGAACAGTTGGAAAGGGACAGCAATGTTGTGTTCATAGTCAAATGATGCAGATACTTAAACATCAAAAGATTAAGTTACACTTGATGTTCCTAATTGTAAAGATTCAAGTTTATCTCTTAACAGGGTTGCCTGATATCAGAGGCCATATTTGAATTTTGCTGTCTGTTTGAACGTTCTGCCTCAGACAACAGAGGTTTGTCAGACCACAGAAGTCTCGTTTTGCAAAATTATAATTTTTACTGTGTTTTTTTTATATTAGATTGACGGAAAGCTGGATGATTTGTTGATTCATAGGACCGTTAACTAGTCTTTGTACTCCAACGAATAAAATTATAAATTGTTTAAGCTTGACAAATCACGAAGATATACACATATAATTACAGTGCGACAAGGATCTTTTAATGCGTGGTTATAAAAGGAACTAACTATCATAACAACATTACCGTCCCTTTTTATTACATATTATTATTTCTTTAAAGTGTCCTAAGGCATAAAACGTAACGTAGATGACTTGACGCATGACGCATATTGCCTAAAAGTAAGGAGATTTTATTAACTGGTATCATTATTACCGGTGACACAGGAATATTCCTAATGCGGGAGATGTCCTTTAAAAAAAAACGTATGCCCCCTGTCAATGTCAACCACCAGCCAAAAGATCCTTTATCACCCTGAATAGAATATATAAAATAAGGTAGCATTACTCATTTAATATAATTAATATAGATTGCAAGCAAATACATCGCTGGTTTGCGAGAATAGCGACAGAACTAAAAATTATTGATTTTAGAGAATGGCAATGTTTTGTTCTAAATATATAATGAACTTGTCGCTTTCTAACGAACGTTAGCACGAAATCGGCATTGCATCTCTGTTCACCATAAAATATCAAAGATTGGCGTTTGCCATACTTAGTTCAATTCGACTGAATTTTGAATTACGTCGATATTCTCGCAAACCAGCGACATATAAATATTTACATTGACTTAAGAAATATTACAAAGAAAATATTGTTATTTTTTGGACCGTTTTGGCTTTATCATATGTCAAAATACATGATTTTTATAGTGTCAGAAAATCAGAATTACTTAGCCTAAATAAAGTATCCCTTTAGTAGAGTAATGCCCCCTTCTTATAATCAAGAAACAATTCGTTTTGCTTACGGACGGTAAAATTTTCTTTGAAAATTCAATTGAAAATGAAATTTTACTGTCCGTAAGCAAAACGAATCGTTTCTTTATTATAGGAACGGAGCATGAAGGAACTTGAGGTTTTGAACTACAGTGGTTGTGAACACTCTGTCTGGCTTCTAATGAAACGCGATTAACAATACCACAATTACACATGACATTTTTGTCGTTGAATGTTTTTAATACCTTGTTAATACCTCGAGGCTCAATGGTCGTATTGTTCATCAAGTATGTGCGTCAAATATACATTTTTCGAGCTCCGAGTTATATTGAGAGATTCCTACTCTTTGACCTGAAAACCTCTTAAACCTTTCTCGTTTTATTATTGCCATATGTTATGGGACGCATTTTGGATTTTATATAAATTTTCCAATTTATGGGTAAATCAATAATGCATTCTACGCTTATTCTGAGCTTTCACACCTTCCACTAGTAGAAAACATCCCCTAACTATGGTAAATTTGAGAAAACTTCTTAAACAATGAACTCAGTACACAGGATGTATTTGAAAAAGGAACACTTACTTAAATCATTGAAAGTGCAAGACTCTATCATGCAGTTACAATAAAAAACTATTTTTGAATTTCCAGGTATTTTTGCCTCCGTTTTTCATAAAAATAGATGGAATGTGTAAAGTTAAAGATTTAAATCCTATGTATTTTTTTAATTCCTTTTCCAAATACACCTGTATATAGATAGTCCTCCCTCCTTTCTGTGACGTTTTAAACCTCAAATCACCTCATCAGAGCCGACGGTGAAGTTGTATATCAGTGGTATGGAACCGACTAAAACCACTCGACGCTGGAGCCACGGGTAACTAAGTCCTCAGCCCGTAAATCGTTCTCCACTCTCCAGTGCCTGGAGCTTCTTTGACGGGACAAATATTAGTCTTGTCACGTTCTCTTTTTACCGTCCATTTGGCCACATCATTTCCTCGCAAATGATGTGCGCCATGAAGCATGGACAGGTCTCCAGCGAGAGGCTTTCCACGTACACCAATAGAAGTTGCAAAATCCTACCGTGGCACCTCTCTAGGCAATCCTTCATGATGGCTGGTACTACCAAGATTCTGGCTTGCCCTAAGTTCGTTTCTTCCACCCAGAAAGTCACTGCTAGTACTGGGACAGTTCCACCTAGGTTTTTCGATCGTCAGGCCTAAGGTCCCGCTCGTAATCCACCTTGTGCAACTGGTACAGTGATATGTCCTCAGTTAGGAGACAGAGCAGTAGATTCCTAGTATGAGCAACTCCGTGAAAATCCGTAAATGGCAATGAAGGCATGCCCACCTAAGATTGTAGATTCAAAAACTTAATATTGTAAATATTTACGAAGTCTGATTACTTTTTTTGGTCAAAGTGGCGGTGAACGATGACCGGCCTGATAACTATTAGACGTTGATAAAAGAGGTTACAGTGACCTCCTCACCAGTAGACGTAATGTTAAAGAAGTAGGACAAGCAACGCCACATTCGATCTGTTATCGAATGAGACACTTGCTACTGTTCAAATAATGTGAAGATTTTAATTTCAATTTGATTGTTACACAAAAAGTTCGTAGAAAAAAGATGGATAAATGATATATTTATTATTAATATCGACTGAACATGGCTCCCGCATTTTTGATCTCTTTTTAATAGTCTTTGAATGAAGTAAGTACATCACTCTCAATGTGCGGGAGACTCATCACTATAAATAATTAAATGGAATTCACCTAACTGTTAAGTAAATGATTTCAAACATGTAGCTAAGGGAACGTACGCATACTACGTGATCCATTTTTTACAATTTTTATACCCGTCCCCCCTCGGTGAGCACCCGTAGTATATGCCAAGACCCCCCCTCCCCCTCTACTTTTCACGTAGTAATTTATAAATGTGGTTTTAAATCATTTTTTGCCGACAGAAAGTTAAAAAGGCTTGCTTGTTGCCACCTGTGAGTTTAAAAAGCGCTAAACACTGCGCGCCATATTTGAATATAGCTCGAAAAAGCACGAGATTTCCCTACAGGATATTGACTACGTGACGAAAACCTAAGCCGGGGGGCTTGGGTTTCGTCTGCCCCTGTGACTAAACGTGGTATTTTGAAGACCCCCCTCCCACCAGAACGGGTCACGTAGTATGGGTACGTTCCATAAGTAATCATTCATCATCAACCATTAAGAAAGTCATATTATAAGTAGGTATATTTTATATTCTGATAGGTATTGCGGCAGATATGAGTCCATGGACGTACCGAAGGAAAGGCCTGACTGGACCGAAAAAACAAATTTGGCCAAGAGGGAATAACAAATTTGGGTACGCCCATCGATATGACATACATTTTTGTCTATATTAGATCGCTATCATTGAGCAATTAGATATAAGATTGTAATTTTATACTGTAACTGTTAAGAAACATCATTAATATGCAATTGTTTTATTTAAAAGGCATTAAATAAGTGAAGAAATAATTAAGAATAGACTATCTGGTCACTTTTAGTCGTATAATGTTTAAATTTATTTAATACTCATGTCAGCTGTGTATTACAACTAGAGATGAAGCGGATATCCGACAATTATCTGGTATCCGGCATATCCGGCCTAAACTTAATATCCGGGCGGATACCAGATATTAAATTTAGATGCTTCTTATAAGCCGCAAAACAAATATTATCGCCATATTTTCATTTCCACAATATGAATAGTAATTTTCATAAATTCTAATAGAATCATCAGTTGAGCGCATTCAAGTTCAAGAATCCTTTGTAGTTTGACTTAAATCTGGCGTCGAGTAGGTAGACTGATTTAAGATGTTGAAATCTTTGATTCAGATTTAAACGAGGCCTACTTTGCTCCGTTTTATCTCTATAAATATTTTTTTTTTAAGGCAACGTGTGTCAATCTACTATGTTCGGCCGAATATCCGGATATCCGGCTTCGACGTAGGCCGGATATCCGGTATCGGGCCAAACAGCTATCCGTTTCATCTCTAATTACAACCATAGATTAAGTATTTCCCCAAGAATTATCAATTCCATCTACAAATAGACTAAAAAGTACGATATTATGCGCAGAATGACAATTTTTTACCCACACGTAATGTAAAAAAAATGTTTGGTAGGTGACATTGCCAATACAAGGAGTACTTATTAAATCTATGGTTTCAATACTTCAGAAAAAAGTGTGGTTTATAAGACACCATCACTAATGCCCAAGACCAAAATAATGTCTTTTTTTTTTTTATTCTGAACTGAAAACAAATGTGTGTGTCAAATAATTTAAATGTAAAAAAAACTTGTTTAAGTAAGTGTAAGGATAAATAATATTTATAAATACCTATCTTTAATGGATACTTTATGCTAAGAAATAACCAACGCACATGTTGAATTTGTACCTCAAAAACCTGAATAAGATTTTTAACATATATTAAACTACATAATTATACAACTTACTATTCATAAGCTAGACTTTCTATTTTTAGATTACAAATACAATAACTTTTAACATTAATTCTATTTTGTAATACCATTTGTAAAAATCTTTTAAAAAATGTATGAAAAACTTATAATAGGTGTCGCGATTGTACTTGTGGACACAAGCGACATCTACGATCAGTAAGACCTTATTTTATATACATGTTATAAAGCTGCTCAATCTTCTTAGTTTTAACGTCTTTATAAAAGTTTTATAATACCGACCGTTCAATCGTTAAGGTGCTAAATATTTTTATATTAAAGCAAAATAAACCGTGTTTTGAAAACCAAAGATAATGTTTGTTGCGCCATGCAGTGTAAGCTATTTTACTTAATAGTATGCAATAATGTTGCAAAGTTAAAAAATGCAGTTTTTAAGTTTGTATTTTCAGACTATTTCAGCGAATTAATCTTTTGTATATGAACTAGAAGGGTTCTTACACGAAACGGCAGAAAACTGCGTTAAGAGGTTTTTGTTAGTCATATAGGCAATAAATAAATAAAAAAGTATCACAAATCAATAAAGGTTCAACAACGCGAGAACTATTATCACGCACTAACAAAAGCTAAAATAAATTAAGAGCATTATTACATATCACGCTTCAAATTTACGTCTTTTCTACGTATATTGTCTATTAGTGGAATATGATTGTTGTGGTATAATAAATATGATAGTAGAGCGTTTATGACAATAAATAACAT
This sequence comes from Euplagia quadripunctaria, assembly GCA_963859945.1. Taxonomy (NCBI): domain Eukaryota; kingdom Metazoa; phylum Arthropoda; class Insecta; order Lepidoptera; family Erebidae; genus Euplagia; species Euplagia quadripunctaria. The sequence goes on from OY982570.1 coordinate 21,345,633, forward strand.
AGCTTTTAACGCAAGATTTCTGCCGCTTTTTTTTAATAAGCCTAAGGTTTCTGCAAAGAATACCTTTTTGTCAAGCAGAAAATTTTTCAAGTTTATATAATTTTTTTAACTAAGTACTTCTGAGATTCGGGGTGGGATATGCCCTTTGGCCAGGAGCAATATTTTGCTTTTTAATAGTTTTCTAAATATTATAGTTTCGTTTTCAAAACAATGCATAAAAATGTCGACCGAAACCCCACCGAATGTTCATAGTTCAGAGAGTCAAGTACACCATAATGTCGGAGACATTTAGGGTTTTCCGAAATTATTCATTTAATTGTGTCTAGTCGTGTTTGTTGTAAAATAATCTGTATATTTGTTAAATGACTTGTATATATCGACATTCAAATAAATAAATCCTATATAAATACGTTATTTTTGACAACTTTTTTTTTATTATTCAGACGTGTTTAGAATAGAATAGAAATTAACTTTATAATTAAATTACACGGAAATCAGAAGAATGTCTAGGCGTTATTGCTAAGTTTTATTATGCTAATGTAATTGGATATCCGGCAACAATCCGGATCGGGCCGGATACCAGATACTAAAATTAGGTACTTTATTTAAGCCGTATACCAAACATAATCGCCGTAATGTTCGTTTACAAAAATTTAAATAGTACTTATATTCTTATGTTTACGTAATAGGGCAAATTATGATGAATAAATACCAATTTTTCTTCATAGACAAGCCAGCTTTAAAAAAATCTTGTATCTTGTATCGCTGTATACACTACTTCTGGGTGCATCTTCCATATAAATTCTGACAAACTGGTAAGTCCGGGTATTGTGTAGCATTATATGGAATAATAATATATCTCTTTATTTTACACCAAAATAATTTTAAAGAGTAGCAGCACAGCAATAGGAATGTAGATATTTAAGAGCAGAGTGGCTTGAAAGGAGAAGTATTGACGAAAATTGAAAAGGCTATGCTGAGGTGGTTCGGACACGTAAAAAGAATGAGTGCGGAACAAATGACAAAACAAAAACGTGAGTGGGAAGGCCAGTAGGGAACGCAGAACATAAGAAACTGCGGACTTATATGAATACGTTTGATGACAATTTACCTCTACATACCACACGAGCTTCCTCTAGGAAGCTTGTGAGTTATGTAAAGATAGATTCAAATTCATACGAAATTGCGTTTTTTTTTTCTTGATCGTGAGACTGATAAGGTACTGTTGTCTTATTTGCTGCCTCATTAAAGCAATTGCAGAACGTTTCATAAGTTTCGTGAGATATATTTGACTCTGTCATCGCATCTCTACTCTTTTTAGCCGGTGTTAAAAACCAACTGCTACTTACTGGAGGACTCGTCGCAAGACATTTTTATAAATTCCAATGAAATCGTCTGTCAAATCCTTCAATTTCAAGACCCTCCGTAGTTTGTCTTAAATCATGCTTCGAGTAGTTACTGACTTAAGGAGTTGAAACGACTTTCTAATTTAGCTTCACGAATATCGGGTATCCGGCCATACAGCTATTCGTTTCATGTCCATTACAAAACTGCAGGAGCGGTGCGTGTCAATCAAACTCTCTGGTTGGTTGCTCACTGATCTAATATTACCTTACATTGAACTCGTAGGGCGGGACGCAGCCCGCCCATCTTAATATGCGCTCACATTTATATTATAATAAGTATATTTTAAACTTAAGTGTAACAAAGATGAGAAATCTCTTCGTACCTTTACCCAAACTGGCGCATATCTCATAATTTAATTATTAACTTACATAAAAGAATAAATACTATTCTGACTTTTGTATTGAGTACCTAGTTAAAATAAATTGTTTGTCTGTAAAGTCTGTTTACGTACGGTAATTTTATGTGATAACATCATAAGAAAGCTGTGGAAGAGAGATATATATATATGCGTCACAAGCCGAAGGCTTAGGCCGATCGTGCCTCTCTATAGCTTTTTCCGCGCTCTCGCTTGCACGCTCGGCGAACGAACGTGACAATGAGTCATGCTTTTTCGTGCGTGCAGCCTGCGTTCATCGATTTATAAGACGTTATCACGTCAATAAATTAAACTTGATTTTTTCAATATTCAAATTCACCAATAATATACTTTTAAACAATCAAACATTTATTCTCTTTTCCAAAAAAGTATCTAAACACGTCTACTAGTCAGGTTTTTCTTGTGCCTTATTATTTCTTGTATTATAATATTATTTGAAAATATGTTGCGCTTGATACATAATATTAGTTATTAAACATTATTTTAAGAGATTATCACCACGAGCTGTTGTTCTTTCATGTTTACTTTAAATTAGTGTAGTTATTTTATTGTCAAAGTACATTAACATAAAAATTGTCTTTGTTTATTAGTTGCATTACATTTTCGAATTAATTATTAGGTATTTGTTTTGACAATAAAATAACTCTGTTGAATTCCATTATCGATGTCCATTTTATTTTTAGTATTTCGATATGAATGTAAATGTTAATTTTTATGTCAAATGTTATATGACTCATTATTATATTGATTATTTTTATAAAACTTGTTTTTTTTTCACTCCTAACTTGTGTCGCTACAAGCCTGATAGGCGAGGGGTTTGGACAACAAGTTATATGCACATTTGATATTTTACAACAAACGTTTAATTTGAAGGGTTGTGAGTGTTATCTAGACTAATACACAATAAAACTGAAGAGTTTTTTGTTTATTTAAACCATAGAGATATAAATAGAGTAGGAACGCTGGCTGTAGAATTAGAGAGAGAGAAAAGATTTAGCAGGTCTTGCATCTCTTTCTCCTCTCTTCACTGATTGGCTCTCACAGTGCTTCTTGGGAGGCACGATTGTAGAGGACTAATTCGATTTCACATACTCGCTAGCCTCTATATTTCTATGGTTTAAACGCGCTTCAACTATCAGACGGATTTGTATATCCATTAGAGTACCCATTGAGGTATATTATATTGTATGTAACATCACGCTACGACCGTTAGGTGCAAAGCAGTGACAATAAACGCAGGTGAAACTGTGGGGAAGGCATATAACTCGAAATAATGAGGGACGGAATACCGTACTGATGAAGAGATAACTGGCGTACATTAGGGATCGTCCGTCAATTACGTGATATTTTTTTAGCAACTTTTTAACTCCCCTGGTGATAAGTGGTGAGGTTTTAAACTAACAAAAGCCAAAATCACGTGTATATTTTTTAGTTCAAAATATATTTAAAATTTTCAATATATTATCTTTAAAAACATACAATCGCGCGTTCTACGAAAAATTAAATACACGTGATAACTCACTACACCCCCCCTCATATGAGTAATGAACAATCCCTTAGGAAAGACATACATCAAGCAGTGGATGATGATCGTGATGATGAAAGAGATATCTTGGTTAAGGGAAATTACGCTGGTGTTTGAATTTTGCAGTCCAGATGCTTCTCAGACTGCAGAATCAAGCTACCGCCACGACCCGCCGTGTACTTGTAGTTTTATACCTACACTGCGGAGTGGCCCTGACCTGACGTAGGTGCACATTTCTAAACAGAAAATATGACCACACATTTGTTGTTACAATCTATATACCTACTACTATAAGTTATTTTGCCTGTAGTCTTCTATAATGAAAGACAGACAAACATCTGTGTCACGTCTGCAAGCGGGAATAGTAGAACAAAAACTCAATCATGAAATACAGTAGTGATTTATTCTTATATAACACATAAGTTACAAAATACATAAACAGTTATATAGGTAACAAAACACTTGACTAGCGTTTCAAGACGAACGTACGAGTCGATGTGAGCTGACCCTGTACCGTGTTAATATTGTATTCGGTTCCGTCTTTAATCAGAGATCGCAAATGAAGAAAAAAGGGTCACTTGAGGTTTTAAGACGGGCGACAATTAATCATACAATTTGAACATTAACTAATATGCATTAACAGTTTTTTTATGTAGAAGGCAGATTTCTGGCCGTGTTGCCTTCATAATAAGAACTTGGTTAAACATCGGAATATTTTAGCTAATGAGTAGGTCGCAAAAGCTCCGTAGGTCGCCGTGTGGTTGTTGCAACTTTAGTTACATCATTTTAAAAATAACACGTTGGTAATATGCGTTTATGAGTAAGGTGTCAGTTAGTAATCAGTTTATCAGATTTAGAAAAAAATATCAATTAACGTTAATATGGTAAGTATATGGATAGACCCTTAATTTCTTTTATACAGTTCATTTCAAATAAAATTTATTTTCAAGGCCAAATGTTTTCACGCACACAAAGTAACTTTAGGGCGTAAACACATTGTGTGACGTCAGTCTTTAGAAAAACTACAACATATTCTAGTTTTTAATGAACAAATGTCAGTGTTAGTAATCCACCGAAAAACATTTTAACACGATACATAGATTATGAACACTAGATGCCTCAATATAGATCAGAGTGGTATGAAATTATAATAAACATATATTTTCCCTGACATGGGAATTACACTATTTATATTACATTTTTCGAGGTCTTATTACAAACTGTAAAAATACTGAAAAATAACAGTTATTATAAAAAGAACAGTAACTACAAATTAGATAGGTTATTATCAACATTGACTGGGTATTGTCGTAAGTCTGGACAGAATGGTTTACCGGGTCACATCAACGCATTAAGGTATATGCAATATTATTTGAAAGTATTTACAGAACACCTCATCTCATGCAACCGACGGTAGCCATAGGTCACCATGTCTATAGTGAGACAAATATCTTTAGGTACGTCGTAGTATTATTATATACAAATTAAACCAAATAAGGCCTTTCAATTTATCTTATTACTTTTAACGAGCAATTCTTGTATTTATATTTCGGGTATCTCGAAAACAGCACTAACAATTTTGATGAAATTTTGTATTCAGATACAGTTTTGCATTTTAAGTTCAACTGCACCTAGTTGTATTTCCTGTAAAAACGCAATTTTACAATACTTTTTTTTTACAAAACAATGACTATTTCACAAAAAGCTAACGAGCGAAGCTTAGTCTCCTAGGTACTACAATTGAAAACGTACAGGCATGCTCGCATTAAAAGTGACTAAGAAGTCTGTACTAATTTATTGACTAAAATACTTACTGCAAGGCACAAAAGCAAGCCTAAAAGTACTCCTGAATAGTAATTATACTAACAATATATGATCACAACTCATAACATCTCTTTCCTATCTCAAACTATTTGAATATAAAAGCAGGACGCAACCATTTTAGAAACTTATTTCTTCTTAAATGATGTGTAAAAACACGATACTTGAATACGCAACGCAAGTACACGATATTTGAATGTATTCTAGTATTAGTTGATATATCGGTTTAGTTGTGCTGGTAATGGTCACTGCAATGCGACTTTGCCCGGTCAATGTCAACACACTTATCTATGAGAAATGAATATATTTTGGCACTGCACATGTGTACAAAATTAGAACACTTCTTTATATATATGTTTAAAATATAATACTTGATTACCGTTGTGGAAAATAAATCCTTATATTATGAACCATTGTGGCTGCTCGATCGTCGTATTTCTTAATTAATAATCATTGGTTATTGTGTATACTAGCCTGGCATTTTCTGCATGGCTTACTTTCATAACCAATGTTTAAAAATTGAAGAATTATACGACCAGAACAACTTTATTACAAAATACTTTGATTTCTTCTGATTGATCTGATTTAAATACGAAAGAAGACCTTTTCACATAGTTACACAAGATTCTATGCTAACTTAATTATTTCGCTTTATGTTTTATATAATACACACTATTAGGCACACGTTGTTCTGAATTACACCGACTTTTACAAGAAATAAAAATGCTTAAAGAGAAGATAAACAATTGTTGACGGTTACCCGTTCAAATTCACAACGCTGATTGGTCGACAGTTCGGGTGAGATAGTTTTATTCCGGAGCCACCCGAAAAATACAAACTAAAGTTATATTATGTACATTTATGTATTAAGGTATTTGCCCACTTGACTGTAAGCTATTAGATGTCAAACATACATTTTGATGGCAAATATCTTTATGAGAATATGAAAAATAGGTAGTCATTTTACTTATTGTCCATAATTATAAGCTAGGGCATAATTCAGAACGCACAGACAATAGTTTTAATTCACTCATAAATAATGAATTATTCTAAGTGTTCCTAGTCTATACTATAAATTTGAGGGAATGGCCTAATTATTAAGTGAACAGGGGTACAGATTGGCTGTGTTTTCTACACTTTTTTAATTTTGTTCATTACGCGTAAATTAAACCAGATTTTGGAAAAAATATGCTCTTAAAATGACGGCAAACGTTGATGCCATTAGTGATATTTTCTTACGCGCCAATCAATTAGACAGAAATACATTTATGTACTATTTTCTAAGTACAATTTTATTTCAGTGTTGCTTTAGCACATGAGCCTGCAGCAATGATGTCGTACTAAAATCATAAAACATTTTTAATATAGTCATCGTAAAGACACGCTTGCACGGCTAAATTAAAAACAGTAAACAAAGTATACAACCAAGAATATTTAAAGATATTTTGAGCCACATCACATATATGTATGTTTTTTAACATAAAGTTCATTCCATTTGATTTTAATGAAGTAATGAGACCCGATGTGTAATAAGGTTTACTCTATCCCTTGCTTAAGCGACTGAATGAAGTTCATCAAGGAAGAATTTTTGTTGCACATAATTGTATTATAGAAGAGTCAGACTAATATTGCTATTTTGTCATAAGCATAGCCAAGTCAACAATGTGGTGACTTCTACATACACCAACAACATACTTCAACATCATCTAGCAAATACGAGCTGAAATACCTAAGCAGTAAGTACAGATTCTGCATTGCGCAATAACGGGTGTTATGTCCCAACACATAGGGAGGATCCTCCGACCAGGCGAGGTGATCATGCTTGGCGAACCGCGGCCCAACGGTTGATCTTGGGAAATTTTTGTGTACTTATCGCCGCGAGAACTTTTATTGATGCAGAATCAGAAGTTACTACGTAGTTTAGCTCGTCTTCGCTAGATGGCATTGAAATATGTTTTTACTATAAGTGGAAGTCACCAACAAGATTGCCCGTGTATAGTGCGACAAATATCTATATAGGTACGTGGCTAAAATCGGAACTACGGTTGTCCTATAGCGGAACGTCACTTTGTGTCACTTCACATTTACCTCCCTTGGTATGGAGAGTAGAGGTACGGAGCACAATCTTGTATGGGACGCAAACTAGCAGTAAACAATAGTTCAAGAACCGACCAAAATGGCGCTAGTGTAGGCAAAGGATTTGAACTTGGCAGTTATAGACGGAGTGAAGTGTACCGAGTTAAAATATTTAATTTTTTTAGCCACCATAATTACTACTCTGGTAGCTAAAAAAAAATTAATATTTTGATGGTGGCGATGATCATAATGAAAATAAAAAAAAAATCTTGTCATATATCTGGTCATATATTTCAAAGCCGTTTTTTTTTCTTCCCTACACCCTCTAGCTCCGGTAGCGCCACCTAAATACACACTTTTGGAGACATATTTCATACACAGAGATTCGACCTCCTTACCTCTTACTTTCCATACATATTCGCCGCTTTTTGATATCCCTTGCATATTAGATTTCATGTATTTTTTTTTTCCAAATCTCCTTCGACAGATAAATATTTTTATCTTTGAATTTGGATTTGATTGTCATTTTCGTCGTTAAAACTCCGTAAAAGAATAACCACTAATTAATTAGGCGGTTGTATTTAACGAACATGTCACATTTTCGTCAGGTTCAATTACTTAATTCATTTTTTAGTATAAATGATAAGTAAAAATCAATCTAAATAACGCAAGCTGCCACGCAGCAAAGTTTAAAGAATTTATGATTTTTGTAGATTAAAAAAAATCAGTCAAAATTATATTATTATGCACTTCTAATATTCTTATACAATATAATAACAGTCATAAATAATGTTGATGTTGACTATGATGTCAACCGCCACGCACGTTTTATTCAATTTAGGAACAAATAAATGAGATTAAATTTTCCATAGTAGACCTTACAGTCTTCATTATAGGGTCTATTTTAGTACGTTTGTATACATTACAGATGCCAATAATGGCATATACACAATAGTTTAAAAGAAAAATTGATTTTCAAATACTTCCTTAAAATTGCGATGTCTAGGGTTCTTTTGCCAGAACCAATAATAATTATGTTATAAGTAAAAATAGATAAATAGGCTAACTCAGGTCTAGAAATGGCGTATTAAAACTAGACCAATTGGCCTAGTTGAGATCAATTGACGCCATTGTTAGTTTCACATATAACATCATTGATTACGTAAGTTTTTAAGTTTTACTATAAACGAGTTTATTATTCGAACAGAATATGAGATACATGTCATGTTGTCTCTTTCTAGTCAAAGTGGTGGTGGTACAGTGAAGTAAGCAAACAGTTCAAATACTAATTCCATTATTAATATTTGGTACAACATTTTTTTTTATTACATCGCCGATTGTACACGGCAAGTTTTATTATGTATACAATCAGACATAAATTTAAACTTATTCGCAAACGTGTATAGCGTCCAGTCTAGTAACCGATTGTCGTGTCAATTACTTTACTAGATATATAAATATAAGGAATATTTACCCAGCAGACATACATTTATATGTATAAAAAAAATTATTATGTATAGTCAGTGAAGATGTTGATATCTCCCCTTCCTGGTTTCCTATAAACTAACTAATTGTATGTAAATAAAGGTGCGTGCACATTGGAGCGTAACATAACATTCGCTCACGCACATAACGCAAAATCGATTGAACGTTCTTCTCTGATTTGCTTCTATTCGTGACTGAAATAATACAATGGAGAGAAAACCAAATAAAATGTATGTCATTTGATATACAATTTTTAGATAAATCGGTCGCAGATCGTTTGGAAAGTAAAAATATAGAACTACTCAACAATGCAGGTTTTTTTTATATACTGTATAATTTTATCCTTTTGTTTTTTTTATACAATTAGAAATTCAATTCCCAGATTGTCGCACGCGTATTTAAATCCTAAAATCCTGTGGTAGGTAATATTCGCGTCTGTGCTAGGAAGCGAAGCCAGCACCACCAGATTATAATATATACATAGAGATTATTCTATGGAGGTTCTGGATTTGCTTCCGAAAATAGGATCATATACCTACGAACGGGAGTTTTTGCATCGTGAAAATTTGTGAATGGAACATTATGCGTAGAGACCTTTCATAAGTCTCCTGCTGTTGCTACATAAAAGAACAGTTGCAGGCGAAATTTAAACATTTTTTTATGTGTGAGGCCGTCTCACGTACATCTATATATAAATAGGTATAGACAACAAAGTCTTGTACCTTTTTGTTCTGTCTTTGTTAACTTTTTAAGTAGATATTGACGAGCTTTAATGTTTTAATGGAAACCATTTTTTTTTCTTATATAAATACGGTAGTCGATTGTTTAAAATCAGTAACTCTTTATTAAATGTCAAAACTGTATGTTGTACAGAAATAGTTTTTGAAATAACAGTTTAATTTCATAAAGACTATGATTTTTTTTTTAAACAGACAACTACCGAATTGTTATTAATAATTTAATGAATAACAGTCGAATTGCGACTTCTGGGCGACCACTTGTAAAAATAAATAGTTTTAGGACAACATGACATGATAATCATTTCGTTATTAGACAGTGACTAAAGTTTAAGACAGCCACCCAGTACTCCCAAAAACAGTAACTTCTAAGTATAGGATGAACTCATAAATATGCACGTGTAATATCTACTCTATTCTACAAATACAGTTCCAAACAAATGTTAGGCGTATGACACTGGCTAACGGTCACCTCTACTAGGAATATCTTCTATCAATTCTATACACTTCGTTAAGTAATGTCTACACCATTTATATCGCAAATAGAAAGATATTTATGTCTCAAAATTACTGACAACAGAACTTAAAAAGTTTATTTATTAAACATTTATGAGCAGTGATTTTTTTTAATTTTTTTAATAGAAATCAAAATGAACGCGAAAGTCCCGTGCGTATTAACAGCTTTTATATATTTGCCGAGAAATAATCTTATCAGGGAACTTACATTTGGTTGTTTTAAATATATTTAAATACTAATTTAATGACTATAAATTAGTTTAATGGTAGGAAATGCTGGCAACTCTGGTTAAATGTCAAATATCAGAACCATTTTTTGTGTTATAAGTGTGGTAGGAAAAAGGCGGGCTTTATCTACCAATAATGATTAGTATTTTAACACAAATTGTATCGTTACTCGTATGTAAAAAAAGCGTGTGTCTGTGTTATGGGACACAATCGATCAAATTTATTTTTAAAATGATAGATGTGTTATTAAACTCTGAAAGTCAACGTCCTTCTATCATTAACCTTAAGGAGCTTTTTACAACCAAACAAGGCCAAATTTGTTATTTATTTTCTAGTAATTTCGAATGAATGACGATCGATGATGATGATGGCTCGATCGAATGAGGAAACATTACTTAACGGTATAAATACAATAAATTATATGCGAGAAAGAATTATTTCATTTTTTTTTACATTTATTGCTAAAGTAGTCTTTCAATATAATTATTTTCATCAAATTATAAATATTTGGGAACTTTTACAATTTGCAGTGCGGTCAATTTTTATTCATCTTTGTTTCAATATTTCTATTATTTAGGATATAAAATAAATAAATTATTATGATTTGAAAAAGGTTTATCTAATTGATTTAATTTGATTAAATCAAAATAAACTAAGACCAATAAGGATCTACATATTATATTGAGCTAAAAATATATTGCCAAAAGTTTTGTTTGCAGCTAGGAGACCTGAAAGAAATTCACTTAAACCAAAATCTCAAGATTGGCCAAATGTCTAGATAAATCGTTTTGAATGGAAACCAGTCTGTGAATTTAGTAATTAATTAATTTAATAATTAATTAATTACATAAGAAATTAATTATATAATTAATTAACTAAATAATTAATTAATTATACAAATAATTAATTTCGTATAATTTAATTCTTGAAATATCAAAATCCAGCTTGGTTTAATTATTTAGGCATTCTCACTAGTTTTATTAAGGATTCTTGGAGAAATGCTCGCAAAAAACGCAGTCAAGCAGAAAATTAAATATCACTTACTCGCATGACACTGTTGCAAAAATTACTTAACATACATTGTTGCTTTTCTAAATCGATTGAAACAGATTCCTTAATTTAAGTAAGCAATATACAGCTTAATAGTATTTCAAGTCGATGTCTACAGTTTAGATAGTACGGAAGGTGAATAAAAACGACAGCACCAACATGTCTGGCACACGTCACCTGCGAGATTCCTGTGTCACTACTCGATAAGGCAGATGTCGCTAGTGTGCGCACGTCTCTATGTAATATATACTGCGTTATGTATACTATATCATTATATCATAAGTTTAACTTATCGTTAGCCCGAACACATTTCTGAATGCTCGTCCCATGCTGCCACCTGGAGGATAAAAGAGAAATGAATTAAAGAAAACCGTAATTTATTTAGACGTTATCCTACCGACATTGTCGCTGCTGGAACTCTTAGAGAATACTCCAGGATCATGTGAGAAACGAAAACATAAAGAATGATACTCGGCGAGTCACAAAAAATATGTTACTGTTTTGCAAACAGTTTGCAAACAGGGGGGCGTTGGGTTAAAAAAAAACATTATATATAGGGTGTATTTGAAAAAGGAACACTTACTTAAATCACTGAAAGGGTATGGACTCTAGTATCCAGTTAAAATAAGATTTTTTGAAAAAAAAAAAACTATCCGTTTACAAGTTATGACCGTTTGAATTTCCAGGTATATTTGCCTTCGTTTTTCATAAAAGTAGGTGGAATGTGTAAAGTTAAAGATTTTAAATCGTACGTATTTTTTTACTTTGTAATTTTTCATTCCGTTACTAAGAAAATCCATAAAAACTAACTTCAAATTTTTTTAAGTTAGTTTTAATGGATTTTCTCAAAAACTAAGTTTTCCCTAAGTTCCAAAATAAAAAATACGTACGATTTAAAATATTCAACTTTACATGTTCTTCTTGTTTTTATGACAAACCGAGGTAAAAAAAACCTGGAAAATCAAACGGTCATAACTTGTAAACGGATAGTTTTTTTTCAAAAATTCTTATTGCAGCTGCATGCTAGAGTCATACATTTTCAGTGATTTAAGTAAGTGTTCCTTTTCAATACACCCTCTTATAAATAGTTATCAATAACATTTAATATCAAGCATCCCAACGATTTTTCACGACCAAAAATTATTTTCTACTTTTTAGTTCGGTATGCTATTAAAGTTTTTTTTAGGTTTTTGAACTATAATTAATTTTCTTATTTTTTAAGTCTTGTATGATCATCAGTTCTTGATACGTGTGCAGATTTTCAAGTTAATAGGAAGTCTTGAAGTTGGTGACAACTACGTTAAAAGATTCCGTTACACAGATATAGATAGATACAGGTCAAGCTAATATAAAGCGTGTAATAAATCCACTTCCCTCACCAGCATAGCGGATGATAAGAGAATAAACAAAAGACACTACCAGCGACGTCACGAGTGACGTTGTCAATTGTCAGCCTATCTCCAGCCTGATGGAGCTCTGTCGCGCTAAAGTTTCAAAAATTATTGCATTCTTTTTCCGTCTAAAAATTCACGATTAGTACATGTATATCAGGACTTAATAGCTTAATATATATGTAAATCAGGATTTAATGGCGATAATATTTGTAAGGTACGATACCTTTTTGGTTACTTACAGTTTCGGCCGAATTGTACCGATTGTGGTCCTTACAAATATTATCGCGATTAAGTCTCAATTTACACCTCTAATAGATCGCATCCCTAGATTAAAACTGTTTTAACTCAAAGAAACTTTTTTCACAATTCAACAAAAATTGCAGCGTTGTCGGTGGCGCGTAGGGGCGCCTGTCACACGTCAATGAAAACATAGTACCTACAGTTGAGGAGTATAGTTTCAAAAACCGCAAAGTCCATTTTTTACATGTAACCTTTTTATTGTCCAGGCATCACTATTTCTCGCTTGTAAAGCGATATAAGTTTATAAATAAGTTATAAAATGTACTATAAGCAATCATTTTTTAACAATACATACAAGTATAATTTTTACAAAAATACTAAAATAAATAGAAAAAAAAATTCAATTTCTTGATTTTGTGCGTTTAAGGACTTCGCGGTTTTCGAAACTATACCCCTCAGTTTTATTTCCTTGTAGGTAATTCGAATCAGTGTTTCAAAAATTCGGTTAGGTATGTCAAAAGGCGCGATTTTTGAGCTAAAAATAGATCACTTCACAGTGAATATTGTATAGGTGAGTCGCTTAACTAGTCTCTATAGACTGACCTGACAATCCCGACTGCAGTACCACTGGTTGGCGCATCCAGCACACACGAACTGCGCGTCCCTCTTTCTGCAGCCCTGGCACAGCGGCGCGTCGTCCCCCGCCTCCGCCTCGGGCTCCGGGCCGTCGGCCGCGCCCGAGCCACCGCCCTCGTCGATCACTAGCCGCCCCGAGCCGGAGCCCGACGGAGAACCGGAGGCTTCGCCTTCAGACGCTGGACTCTCCTCGTCATCCTGCAATGAGTAGAATTTTCCTATGATTGAATTGATAACACATTACCTTTGTGAGCTAGCGTTGCAAATAGCTGTTACGTTGCCAGAATATACGTGTTACTGAAAGCTTTAATGACATTTTAGGATCTTAAAGACCGCTTTTAGAAAAATACTTTTTTTAATTCATGAGCCTTTATTACAAAATTTGAAAACATTAATGTGATAATGTACAGATAATGCTAATATTAGGCAAGAGAAAAGGCTGTCATGGTTGAAACGATTGGGGGATTAATGAGACGTCCCCGTATAAGAAAAAAAAGAAACGAAATCATTGAAATTGACATATAAATTAAATTAATCTTACAAAGTATTTTTGAAAGAATAAGAAAATCCATTTTTTTTTCTCCGACGCAAAAACAGGGGTGTTATAATTTTAACGTATCTGTGTGGTGACTTGATCCTTTCGGTCAATCAATACTACATACTACAAATAAATAAAATTGAAGTGTCCGTTTGTAATGTCACAATAGTAGTTTTTTTAAGCTCATACAGTTATTGGCACAATATATATGCCTTAAAATCAGTTAAAAAGAAAAATTGCCTGTCTGTATATCTGTTTCTTCCGGCTAATCTTCGGAACGGAGTGACCGATTACCACGGGACTTGCAGGTAGCTGGTGTTATAAGAAGTAACTTAGGCTACTTTTATTTTGGAAAGAATTAGGGTTATGTATCTCTGTCTAAATAAATAATATGCTTATTATAATTAGGTAATATAAAGAAATAAACTCACCAACTGCACAACTTCTTCACTTTTTTCTACTGGAGGTTCCTGCGGCGGTGGCGTGGGCTGCACCGGAGTTATCGTTATCTCACCGCAATTCTAAAACGATATCGTTAAGTTATTGTTTCTGTATCAGGATCCGAATACACACATTAAACTGAATAATTATGTTAGCCAATTCTATGAACTATATTTGTCATTTCTACTGTTACATATTGTTATTATAAATATTTAAATTAAATCATTTATTATACGCTTAAAAGCACATCAAATTGATAAACAAAAAAGGTTTACTAATAATTTATCTTCATGGATCATTTTTTAGAATATATTAAATTATTTTTCAGCAATCAGTCTTTGGCAGACAGCCGTATCGAAAAAGGATTACGCGTGGCAAGCGTATCGTATTTTTATTAAATGTGCTCCCAAGCGAATATATTAGCTATTTCATAAATATGTCTAAAATGTCGATAGCAATTTTAAATTAACAAATGAAATTTGCATAACCATGTATATATATTATATATACATGGTTATGCAAATTTATATGTATTTATAGCATAGAACATTCACATGTTTATAACTTTTTTACATATGGTTGGTTTGCTAGAATATCGACGTAATTCAAAATTCAATCGAATTGAACTAAGTATGCCAAACGATCAAAAATCTTTGATATTTTATGGTGAACGAAGATGCAACGTCGATTTCATGCTAACGTTCGTGAGAAAGCGACAAGTTATTTATACATTTGAGACAAAATACTTTAGCGGAAATCACAAATGACTGCCATTCTCTGAAATCAATGATTTTTAGTTACGTCGCTATTCTCGCAAACCAGCGATATATGTTATACAAATACATATATGTATTGATTGATATAAAGGACGAAAACATATACATTTCTTGCATATTGTATATATCTATAAGTATAATATATAGGTTTTGTTTATATATTGAAATATGGTATAATGATTATGAGGTGGCATTTTTCAATGAGTATTGCCAGTCTCAAAAAATAAAAGTCAAATAGTACAAAACTGTTTAAAAAGTTGAAGCTTTATATATAATTTTAATATGTAAGCCAATGTTGCATAACAATATGATACTTGTTATAAATATAAATATATGTTTATAATACCAGATGCAACAAATAAAATAACTGTTTTAATCTGGAAATTGGCCTTTTGTATATCAATATATGAGTTACGTATTCTTGTTAAGATTCTTGACACATTATGGCTTCATTAAATATGACAAATTATCAATGGAACAAATTGATCGACACTTACATTTTTAATATTTTGATAAAATAAGTTATTTAAAGTAAATACTTTCAATGCCCACAATTCAAAAGACCCATAGACAACCAAATCAAGTCACAGATTAAATCGTTCAGCATTGAAAGTAAACCATAAAGCACCGAATCATAACAGCTCCAACTCTTTAAAAATTGGTTACTTAAAAACTAAATTTCGAATTTTGATAGATCGAGGCCAATCAGCACACCAATTTGTTATAATCGTTGTACATTTAGGTGGTACCTTGGCCTGACCGAAAGTTGGCAATGTTGATGCACTCTGTTTCCTTTCCGGCGACATGAGGAGTTTAGCCAACGTCGGCGAGTAACTTTGAGTCGCAGGTGTCCCCTGCTGGAAGTTTGGCAACACTCATTTCAAGCTTCGCAAGCATAATTATTGCCATATACAAAAAAAGAAATTATTAATAATGAAAGCTGGGATATGATTATTTCTACAAGCAATAAAAAAATTAAGTATGTTTTTTTTTTACCTTGGTTAGGATACCGTGCAATAAGGAGTTTTGTTGTGATGTGTCTTGACTGGTGGTGACAGGTAATAACGATATTTCTGGGTACGGAGGTGGTGGAGGTAGCCTCGGGCTTGGAGACGCGAGTCTTTCCGCCTGCTTGACAGACACGTGAACGTCTTCGTGTGGGTTCCTTTCCTGCTGCCGTCTTCTCGCTTCTGGTCTTATATGATGTTCAGGTCTATTTGTTATGGTTTCTGGCGGTCTGTTGGGTATAAGACCAGCATTGGTCTGCTGCATATTTGCAAATTGAACTAGTACGTCTTTGAAAGATAGGCCATTAGGTAGACCACCTGCTTGGATTTGTTGGAGACGTTCCAGGGTTGCTTTTTGGTTCTGTGGCATAAACAAAATGAAAATTAAGCGAAGTTGCTTGTTACAATACAAGAGAGTAAAAAGCGGGATTATTATTAAAAGGCTTATTATTATTATTATTTTGCGGTAGGAATATTAATTTATTGTATATTTAACCTGATTAGTTGCTAGATGTGTAGTGACGTAACCTTAACGTAGTTACCCTATTAGGGAACGTACCCCCCTCCCCCTCGGCGACCACCCGTAGTATTTGCCAAGACCCCCCCCCCCCCCTCCCCTCTAGTTTTCACATAGTAATTTATATATATGGTTTTAAGTCATTTTTTTCCGACAGCAAGTTAAAAAGCGCTAAACGCTTGCTTGTTCCCATCTGTGAGTTTAAAAAGCGCTAAAAAATTTGAATATAGCTCGAAAAAGCACGAGATTTCCCTATAGGATATTGACTATGTGACGAAAACCTAAGCCCCCTCCATCGGACCCTGTGACCAAGCGTGGTATCTTGAAGACCCCCCTTCCCCCCCCCAGGACGGGTCACGTAGTATGGGTACGTTCCTTTATAGACTTCAAATTATCTTCATATCTCATTAGAGACCGCAAAAATAGGTAATATGGGTATCCTAGAAAAAATCTATCAAAACATAAGATGGTTAATTATTAATTTGCGGAATACGGCATCGAAAACTATTGATCAACACAATGAAACAATGACGAACTTGAGATTGCCACTGTTTACGAAAGACAATGTGCTGTATTTTTACGTTCCATTGCCAGGTTAAAGATTAAAATTAGCATTAATATTATAATTTTCTTGAGATTTTTGTTAAAAGGCCGGGCTCCTTTTACTATGGGACGGGTATGTAGATAACTGTATGCTGATATCCCCCCTCGAAAAGTGACATTCAAAGTGTCTAGACTAATGAAAATAGATGAAAAATTTTTAAAAAACAAGTGAAGAATATTGGTTTTTAAACTTTCGCGACTCCCATAGGTCGGTACAATTCGGTCGAAACGTCGGGTAACCAAAAAGGTACCTTATTTCCTTAGTAATTTATCTTATTACTAGCCATCCACGCAGTTTAACCTGCGTTTATAGTCACTGCTCCACTCCTATTGGTCGTAGCGTGATGTTATATAGCCTTCATCGATAAATGGGCTATCCAACACTAAAATATTTTTTTAATTTTTTCGTGTATCTCGGTAACTACTCTAACGATTTAGATGAAATTTTGTATACAGATATAGTTTTGCATTTTAAGTTCAACTGCATAGTTGTATTTTCTGTAAAATTGCATATATTTTACAAAAAGAAAAATATAAAAAAAATACGATTTTTCAAAAAGCTACCGAGCGAAGCTTGGTCTCTCAGGTCTTGTGATTAAGTGCAATTCCCAATTTAAACATGTAATATGAGTAATATTATTACCGAGTAATTTCAGTCCAGAGAATGAGCTCTCCATCAATCGTGTGTTGGGGATGTAACCATCAATCCTCGTCGTCATGGCGGGTTGGAAGACGACCACTTAAAGCAAGGTTCGGGCACAACAGATTTCTTCTCGAATAGCAGCCATCCGACTAGGGAATTATCTACAGGCCAAACGCGGCACTACTGTGGTAGTGCTGTGTTCAATTACTCATTTGCTCAGACTTACCGGCAACAGCAAGTTAGCCATCTATAATTCCCAAAGTGCCCGGTTGACATCAATAGGCTTGACCCCTATTACCCTTGACTCTGCCTATCCCTGCGGGGATGCAGGCTTGAGTGTAACCGTTTACGTGAAAACTAGTTAAAATTAAAAAAGAAACGATTGTTCATTCCGTGCTAACTTATCTCGTATGTTCTGCAGGGACGTTGAAAAAAAATCTCCGTGTATAAATTTTCGTTGATTTCAGCGAAATTTTACCGTCCGTAAGCAAAACGAATCGTTTCTTCATTATAGGAACGCGGAATAAGTCGATTTTTGTTCCGATTCGTGGTGTAGGAAATGAAATACATAAAAAAGAGCAGCACATTAAGTTGGAACACGAATAATAAAGTATTAGACAATAATAAAACGAGCGAGTGTTTGGTTCATTGAAGGCCATTAGTCCTAGCCGTGTCATGAGCCAGATATTGGGTCAAGGCAACACTGTCAGTAACCTATAGACACTTTGCAAAGGTTAACAGGTTGTTTTAATGCGTCTTATTCATTTTATTTTTCTATCTTCATGTAGTATGATTTTCAGAGATACGTTGTGGAATGATTTTCAGAGGTTCGTATGTATAGATACGGTAGTACTACGTATGCAGTACCGCATTACGTGTAGCTTGTACCGGACAGCGCTGATAGTTGGCCCTGCTATTGTAATGTGGGTATGTCACATATAGTTTCTACTGTGTTTAATGGGGTGTTTTTGCGTTAACTCGCAACGCATTGAGTATTTCCCTGGTCCGGTATTAGTTTTTTTGAAGTGAAAACTTCTTTAGGCACCTTTTGTTGTGGGGAAAAAGCACTGAACTCGTGACCGTTACGCTAATAATACATATATAGATCCACTAGAGGGCGTTAATCTAAACATTGAGTTCTGTCAGCTCCTTATTAATTAATGTCACCAACCTGCTAATGTGACGTTTTAAGGTCTCGTTTCGTTTAAGTTTTCACTTCTGTCGGCAGTCCTATGACTGCCTATTTTTTTATATTAAATACGTCCAGTATTCTGATAATTCCTAATATGAAAATGATGTTTTGCAAAAGTCAAATGGCCACAGTGATTTATCTATTTGTTTCAATCTAAATCTCGTCCCTGTTAAACGTACAGACTTAACTTGTGTATAGGTAAGGGGCCATCCATAAATTACGTCACACGAATTTCATGATTTTTTGACCCAACCCCCCTCCCCCCACGACCTTGTCACACATCACATATTTAACAATTTTATACCCAGACAGAACTTTTTTTTTAGTAGAAGTTTAGTAGCATACAATACATACGCTACTACACTTTTAGTAAAAAAATATTTACAGGTAATGTTTTGTATTTACTACTTTAGATTTTGACATATGACGTCACGAAGCTTATAAACCCCACCTTGTCACACATTATCACACTTCGTTGACCCCCTCCCACTTTAACGTGTGATGTAATTTATGGATGGACTCTCAATAATAATTATTTATTAAATTAATGAATCATTATGAATTACATATCCCAATACCTAGTTTACATGATTATAAAACCCTACTCATATTATAAACGTGATTTTGTGAGGATGTAAGGATGTTTGTTACTCTTTCACGCAAAAACTACTGAACCGATTGCGATGAAACTCGGTATGTAGATAGCTGGAGACCTTTTATCCCGATATTCTCACGGCATCGGGACTTATGCGTGTGAAACCGCGGGGCACAGCTAGTACCTTATAATGTCAAGTTTAATGAGAAATCACTCATTCGTGACGACCGCAGTAGTGACTATTATTTTTTGCTTGTCATTTATTCTAAAACTAGATAGTCATTGACATTGTTACATAATTTAAAATATTTTCGCATACGTCTGTCTACAATGGAAGGTAGAGAAATCTGTTTTTTTTTTTATTACTTTTATAGCATTGCCGAAGAATGTTACATTCAAACTGTTTTAGTAAGCTCAATTGACATGGTGAAGATATCAAACTTATCACCAGTGGCTTCCCTAGGGCGGTGATAACCGTGTCAAAATCATTGACAGGTTCCCTGCGAAATTTCTGGAGCCAGTGGCACTGTACTAGAGCAAATCTCCTTGCTCTTTTCCTTTCAAGAATCGCAAGCGTCTTTGAAATAACTTTTTTTCCTTGGAGGCGAGAAGAGTAGGTAAGTCAATCTCCACTCGGACTCTATTCGTCGCCGGCGAAGCGTCATGAGTACAGTCGCGGGTGGACGGGACGGGTTTTCTCTTACACGCCATTGTGGCCAGCCGCGAAGAGGGCAAAGTCCGCGTATGAACACAAAACGACCATTTTTTCCCGTGTGGCGAATTTAATCATTTACATTAAAGTCGAAAGTTATATAGCGTATGTAAATTCAATACAACATTCAAGCTTTTCCAACGTATATTGAAATCTTTTACTGAATGCATAAATATCCCTCTATGGGGACCATTATAAATTATGAAGGGGTCAATTGGGCTCAACGGCCATAGACAAACCAGTTCCAATGACATTTTCTACATCTACACTATTTACAATGTTAATATAATATTTGTACATGTGTATCATATATTGGACTTTTAATAGGTTGGGTTATCATTATAATGTCTTCTTCGGAATAGATAAAAGGGTTTATACACTACTGTAATGAAAACCACGGACCGGAAAGCACAGCGTAGGACGTCCATCAACAAGGCGGAAAGATCGCAAGAAGTTCGTGGATGCAGGCCGCTTCCAACCAGTCTGCTTGGAAGTCATTAAGGATGGCCTATGTCCAAAAAGACGTCTTATAGATGAAATGATGATAATACACTGCTCACCCGCAGAAGCAAAGGAAAATGGTAGTTGCTTGCAGTTACACTCAATTATGTAACAGTTTTAATTGTGGGAGAACCATGCTTCGGCACGGGCCGGATCGGTGATGGGTCTGCTCGTTTGCCTCCTATCCCATAAAAGTCTTCAGGAAATTTAGTGTTACCTACCTGTTACGTCTTTGAACAATTAGCTTGTAATGTAAAAAAAAGTAAAAGATTTGACAATAGCGGGTTATGACGTCATAAACCGTTTTGACGTTTATCTAAGAAAACTGATTTCACTCGGATAGTCTAGTACCGTATAATTGCTGGTAGTAAAGGTTAACCAAGACTTCCTGTAGGGTACACGTACTTCTCTAGTTCGGCCACTCCTAGCAGAAATCTGGTAATGGTATCACCGAAATAGCATTAATGAATTCACAATAAATTTATATTTTGTTCGATATATTTTATACGTGGGAACGACAGTGTGAATGTTGGAATTAAGTCGACCGTTTAGAGCGCCTATTGCAGGGGGTACGGTTATATCTGACACCGACAGCTGCAGCTTCCGTTTTTTAAAGGAATCATTCAATAAATGCTTGAATAAACCCTTTTTTATGAGATACTAACAACTTGGGGTGAATTTAATAATTTTGAATATTTTTTTAAAAATAAATGTGTTACGTAATGCGATTTTATTGAATGCGTTTTAGTCAAAAATGAAATATTTTGAAATGTATTTGATACACTTTAAACAATAAATTATAATAAGATATGTGACGTTTTCATAAACACTCCGGACGAAAGATGTATGTATGTACGTGAGACTCGCTACTAAGTGATCTGCCACTCACATTAAAAGACAAATAAAGAGTCGGTAACTAGTGATGTGCCGGATATTCGAGGAAAAAAAGATCTATCCGTATTCGTTACTTTTAGGCGGATCTTGAACGGATCTTTTACATTATTATATTTTATGACGTTTATTAAATTCTAAACTTATTTTGCTAAAATGAAATATTAAATATCTGATGTAGGAAGTTACTTATATTATTGACAGCTGCGATCCAATATACCATAGACGTTTATTATTACGATTGCATATTATATGCATGCACGTTAAGTAATGTGGAACTACCGAGAGCTACTATTTGACTCGATTTTTGTAAGAGATTGTGTATTTATGGTATATTTAATCTAAGATTGTCAGTTATAAGGTACTATTTGACTAATTTTTGACGAGATCAAACCCTAAATCTATGTGATAAGTATGTGTATTAAAATACTTATAAAAAAACAAGCGCAGTGCAAGTTGAAACATGTCGTGTTACAGTCCTCAACTCAACTATCGTGTCAAAGTCACGCGTAGCGGCATCAAATGAGAAAAAACTTGAGGTCTGTATCCGTATTCGCGGATCTAGACACTAATAATCCGTATTCGTATCCGTGGATATACATTTGTAACGATCCGGAACATCACTAGTACTAACACAGGTATGTAGCTACTTACGTACGTGTGTAAATACCTACTCTACGTGAGTATTCTACTCATTATATTAGCAGCAGTATATGTTCTGAACAACTGTTTGAGATGATACCCGCGACTGTTTTACCAGTAATTCTAGAATAGAATAGAATAAACTTTATTGTACACTATTACAAGATAGGTTACAGTGAATGTACAGAATTGATATGTACAAAGGGCAGCCTTATCGCTAAATGCAATTTCTTACCATAATTCAATTTCATCATACCACTAGCTACTGAGAGGGATCTACCTTCACTCTTTAACACCGTAACGGTCATGTTGTATGCTACATCTACTACAAAATGTAAAACGACTTTCCTGCCATGATTTTCCCTGGCGACTACCACGCCCTGGCCCTTAATTGAAGTACCGCTCTAATATTGATATTCAAATCTTAATGTTAGTTCAAATGGATATTGAAAAAAAAAATCGCACTAACCATTCAAACTGTAACTTAGCAGTTAGTTTGCGGAGGGTCTAAGCAGGATCATCAGGATCTAGGTACAGTCACGTCGACTACAAGACGTAATAAATGAATGTAAAATTAAATTTATGTACTATGATTATAACGTAATATTTTAATTGAGGTGCTTGTTTATATAATAAAAGGAGATTCTCAAGGTTTGCGTTTATTTATATATAATACTTGAATAGAATTCTTTGTACGCATTTTTAAGAAAATTTCGAGAACGTAGGAACTTGAAAATTGGAATACTTAAAGTCTATGTATAGAAGAAAGCATTAGCCTAAATTTTTTAACAATATGTGTTACAAATTTAATTAAATTAAAAACAGCTACATCAAGCTACACGCGTCCAGTATCTGTCCTGGTACGTGAGTCTTTAAGTGTATCATGACAGTTTTTAAGTTAGACTGGCCAATGGAATAAACCAAATAAGAATTATGGTCAAAATTAGACCATCAGGCGATCTCTAGTAATGATAAATGTGTATATCCTGGAATAAATATATTTTATTTTTAGGGACGTATGTATCGGAAAATGTGGATTCTCCTAAGTAACTTTAACGAACTTAAATGAAATTAAAAGATATGAATATTTAACAACAAAATGTATGTATATGAAATTTCATTCATATTAAAGAGATGATTATTTTTATTCTAATTTATTTCTGACTAGCAACCCGCCCCGGCTTCGCAAGGGTACAAATTATACACCTAAACCTTCCTCATGAATCACTCTGTCTATTAGTGAAAACCGCATGAAAATCCGTTCAGTAGTTTTTCAGTTTATCGCGAACAGACAGACAGACAGATGCGGTGGAGGACTTTGTTTTAGAATATGTAGTATGTGCGTGTATGTTCCTGAACTCCTAAACGGCATATAAACAAACGCATTAAAACGACATATGTAGTGATTTGAGATAGGTATACGGAATTCCATTTAGAATCGCTAAGGGATTCAAAAACATGAAATAAGACACTTAGGGGACATCGGGGACTCGAACCAAAACCGCTCGGTTAATACCATTGAAGTATTTACATTGTTTTGCAGTCCTAGTATAATACTGCTAGTTTTTACATGTGAACGCTCAACTTCAAACGGGCCCTGTTATCTTTGCCGGTGCCTTCTATCTCTGTTCTCTTGTTCTCTGAATTGACAGTCTTAATTGAAGTCAATGAAAAATGCTATACAAACATTCTAAACCTGTGTCATTCCAATCAAATAGAATTCTAGATCAAATATATCAACTACTGTCCTCACTACCCTTGAACAAAGCGTGATAGTACTCGTAACATTCAAAATAAAATGCAAGCCCTTGAGAATGACAGTTCGCTAACATTAGTTGTAGAACAGTAGAGGCGCTCGCAGTCATTGACAATTGAGGTCAAGGAACGCAATTACAAATTAGATTATTGACTTCACTCGTTCCAGCGATAGTAGAGTTAAGACTTGTATATTAAGAAAGTAGTTGCTTAGTGATGTGATGTTCAAATGTGAATTACATTTTTTTAAGTAATCGCTTTATGTAAGGCAAAGGGGTTGAGGACGATTACGGCCTAAAGGAATGGCATACGTCGCAAGGACTTTACAAACGCGTAACGGTATGTTACACAAAAAAAAACAAAGAAATTTAGAACCTTTACTTTTTAAAATACTACTTATTATTAGAAAATCAAACAAATCAAAAATTATAATCCTCCACAAAATATTGCTTACATAAAAGTGACATAACGACTTCTATGTATTATGGTAGTAGTATATAGTTGAAAAAATTGTATAATGGTACTCATGAAATGTCAGTATGACATAAGACTGTCCAAAACAATACCCGTTACTGTGTTTAAGTTTATTAACCGACGAAAAAAACCGTATCTATATATTTCTTTTATGTATGTTCAGCCCTCTGTCCGTTATTTATGAATCGATTTTGATAATTCTTTTTTTGTTAGATAGGGTATATCTCAAGGGTAACTAAATGATTAATTACCTACGTATAGCTATGTCCATTTCTACATAGGTACATAAAAAATACATATAAAATGTAGGTAATTAATTAGTTTGTTGTTTGGCGCCGACTCAAAATAAGTTTATATAAAATTTGATAGTTTGTGTAAATAAGCTCAATACTTAAGAGGTTTATTTTTTTTGCTTTTGAGTTCTTTTCATCGGTTTAATTTTTTGTTAAAAAGATTTTTATTTTAAATATCAAATCGTTAAAGCGGACATCATCATCCTCTATCTTCCGCGCCTTTTACCAACTAAGTTGGGGTCGGCTTCCAGTCTAACTACGATACGGCCGAACTTCGATATTTTTTTTAGATGAGATTTACAATCAGACCTACACAACCCAAGTACTAGGCGATATCGAAGTTCTGTAAGTAGATTAGGTTGTCGAACTTTTTAGGGCTCCAACTATCCGTAACGAATGCGACAGTTATTTGTATGGCAACCGGAATCGACGGCTTAACGTGCTCTCCGCACGAAGGGGTCTGAATATGTTAAGCATGGTCACCCATCTTAAGACTGACCTGGCTATTATATTACTTAATCTTGTAATGTTAACCTACTAGGTTACCACTTAGTAATAATAATAATAATAACTGGAGGCACCTCACACACGGCCGTCTGATCCCAAACTAAACAGAGTCTGTACTATGGTAACCAGACTGCTGATAAACATATTTATACATATATGTATTTCTAAATACATACATATTATAGAAAAATTACACCCATTAAAATGATCATGCTCATCACACAATTATTTGTCCCGGGTGGGAATCGAACCCACGACCTCTGGCTCAGCAGTCAGGGTCACTAACCACTAGACCAACAGGTCAGTCAACTTGTTAAAACAAACAATATAAATAAATGATTTAACAATATCGGGTTACATACATCCACTTACGCCTGTCTCCTCGTAGGTTTAAGCAAAGAAGTATTAAAAGACCACATCTTGCCAAATTTAATTTGGTAATAAGGGACAAGCCTATTGCCGTCAACCAGGCACATCGGGAATTAAAGATGGGAACAAAAATATTGTTTTCAATATACTCCTAATTTTCCCATCTAAAGGTAGGTAAGGAAAGGTTTCTTTGATAGAAGGGTTTTTTTTTTTTTTATATAAAAAGACAACTCCCGCACTAGGAATTACTCCTGTGTCGCGGGGGACTTTACAAGCATAGAAATGTAATGGAAGGACAGGGATATTGCTAATACGGATAGATTTGGGGAGTGTAAGCGATAGCTCCAGTACGTGAGGGTCGCATACCTGTCACTGGAACTGGTACTTGCCGGTAAGTCTGAGCCGTCTAACATAACGGGTTGTGACGTCATAACCCGCTATGTTAGAGATTTAAAACAGGTTTCTACAGGGAACTGCTTTGATTATTACCGTATTCTCTCGAAATCTGTTAATCATATAAATAACTTTGTCCTACGTAATAGCTTGATCCCACCCTCAACATTCGACGCGAAACTTAATCTATATAATCCGTGCAGTCATCTTTTTTAAATCAACTATTCTATGCGGACTATGCGTAAAGGGTTGGAAACGCGCTACTATTACATTACTTATAATGGGGCTTGTGGGGGCACGATTTGCTTACAAATATTTTTTTGTATAAATGTGCTACACTGGTCCCCGTTAAACCAGTCGCGTTCCCACATTTGTTACAACATCCCAAGGGCTAAAAAATAAACTATCTGTGTGACTCATAGCGTTTCATTTTAATAACCAAGATATGTTTAATAACTGGTAGTGGTGACTCCGACGTGATTGAAGGTTTAGTTAATTTCATAACTTGGTAAAAAAGTCTACGCACATTAATACGAGTAATATTTTTGTCATGAATGTATTTGTAACTGACTTTTAGCAATGACGGGACAAAGGTGAATGACTGAAACTGGACTAATTGGCCTAGTTCAGATTAGACTAAAGAGTCATAGTCTTTAGTCTAATCCGAAGTCTAGTCTAATCTGGCTTTGTATCATTTCAATTATGTGTTAATTAGCAAGAAGTTTATTTTTGAAATTTTTAGAACAACTTTCAATACTCTTTCTTTTTTAATAACGAAACATACTTATTATTATTTTATTGTGAGTATAACACATACAATAAAATCGGTCTACGCGTTTAGGCCAGTCGTTCATTATCATAGATATATATTTATTTTACAAAATCTCAATTATTTTCGATAAGAATTCGGTTCGGTATGCACAGGACAAAGAATAGCCTATTCATAGATAATAAAAATAAATTCAATAGTCTCAAATAGAAAATGTTTAAGCCCTTGACATTCTATACCTTTTCAGATTTGATTTGGGAATCCGAATACAGAATTTGTAGAGAAATTTACGCAAAACCCATTTAATAAAAATTTATTTGTATAATTACTATTTTATCCGTAAATGTGTTGTTGACTCATGATTGCATATTATTTTAGCCCTTCCTTTTTGCTCGGTATGTAAAAGAATGTTGAAAACATCAAATAGAGGGGCTGTTGGTTTTATTGACTCTTTTCTCACGGACTCTTGATATTACAAACAATTCCTTTTACTGAACATGAAAGTACTACGATGTAATCTGGCTTTATGTGGTTAGACATGATTGATGCATTAAAATAGGTTATTCCTTCCTTTAATCTTTCACAACTGTTCAATAAAGGTGAAACGCACAGCAATATAAACCTAAATACGCGCGGTCTATTTTGAGTTCTATTACTACGTATCAGAAGTTCTTTTGCTCTATTTGGTAACAAAAGTGGTGGTCTAATTATTTAGAACTAGCAGCGCCCAGCGGTTTCACCCGCGCATATCGGGATAAAAAGTAGATTGTATGTTAATCCAGGTCTCCGGCTATCTACATACCAAGTTTCATCGCAATTGGTTCAGTGGTTTTTGCGTGAAAGAGTAACAAACATCCATACATACATACATACATACATACATCCATACATCCTCACAAACTTTCATATTTATAATATTAGTAGGATTAGCTAGCAAATAATTTAAAAAACGAAGATTGCTTTACAAATTTAAAAATAAGTAGAAATAAAAAAAAAACTCACCATATCTAAATTATTAAACAGCATGTTGAGGGTATTCAAATTATTCATGTTCTCAACTTTCGGCGCGATAGCTCTTGGCACGTTCGTCATATTAGGATTCAGTATCGACTTCATTCTTCGACCTCTTCTAGGCGTTATATCTGGATTTCTTTGCCTATAATCAGCTATTATCGACTTTACATCCTTTGTAGGCCCTTGCCGGCCCATAGGAAAACCGAAACTCGTAGGTAGCTGCCCATTCATGTCTCTCGGGAATCCTTGTAAAGGGCCAGGCATCATCATAGGTTGAGGGAATACTGGTTTTGGCATTGACTGCATATGAGCAGCCTTGTCATACGGCGGGGGGAGCCCAGCCATAGGATTAAAGTGAGTCGTGACAGGCATTACTGGTGATTGCATCATTGGATTGATGGAAGAACCCGGCTGCTTCAAAGCTAGACCAGAAATTTCGTCACTTTTATCTATAGCTAAATTCTTTGCTTGATTTAAATAATCAAATGGATCTGTTCTATCTGAGCCGTTGATTTCAGCAGACTTTTCGAACGATAAAACTTGTTTTCGTCTTAAAAGTCGGAGTAAAATTTCTTCTTTGACCTTTTTCAGGTGGAGAATGTTATTCCATTCGTGTTCCTTCTTCTGCGCAAGTTCTCTTAACGTCTGTATTTCTGAAAGTAACTGCTCTGTATGCCTCTGTATTTCATCTACGTTGTTCTTTGTTGCCGTTTGTATGTAGTCTGTGATCATTGTATCGTGTTGTGGAAAGGTTTTCTCGACTTCAATACACAGTTTCTTGAGAGGGGATTCTGTGTCTACTTCTTCACTAGCACGCCGTTTTGTTGCCTGCTCCTCCTAAAAAGGAAATGATATTAAATACTATGCAATCACACATATTTGGATATTAAAGGTGGGTGTATGGTTATTTAAATCAGAAACCTACAGGAAATTTTATTGAAATGTAATCTACACTTGTAATATTTGTTTCTTACGCCTTACTGAATAATAAAGAAGATGGGTCCACCCAATGCGAACGCGAGGAGCGAGTACCAATTCCCCAGTATAACCGTACAAGTCTGTGCTGTTATACGCGAAATGGTCAAACCCATAAGCGGTTTACGTATCACAAAACGTCAAACCTCTCTCAGATCAAAACTTTGTTTTTGTCAGTCCATCAAATCAAAAATTTTACTCAAAATAACAGCATACAAAAGCCGGGGGGGGGGGGTAGCTGCCCACACCTGCCCCCTTCCCCTTTGGTACGGCCACGGGTACAGCCGCTGGGGTCCCAACTGTCAACTTAGTCTACAAGTTATAATTACCTAGTATAATTATAAAAATACCACCTACACGGATTTGAATTCTATAGGTTAGGTACCTGTATTTTTTTAAGATAAGCTTGAAAATATAATGTATATAATGTCAATATTTGACTTATATTATGTGTGTTTATCGTCTTTCGACAAGCATTTCTAACGTCAACATAAATCGACATGTTAGGCGGCGTGGTTCACGCGCAATTTAAAAGACATTAAATAAGAACCTCATTTAAATAATAAGTTTTCGAAATAGCCATAGCAACAAACAAATCTCTTTTTAAGAAAATATATGTAAATTGTTGTGTTATTATACGTTAGTATATTAAGTTTATGGTTATTATAATCATAAACTTTTACTGATGAGTTTGACCAGCATGAGATATATTTTTTTAACACTAATAGGTTTGAAATTTGACCAATCACTTCCATGACCAAAAAAAAATTATATTTTTTTTCTGGTAAACATATAATTCTTTAAAAAAAAACCGACTTCAACAAAAAAAACTATTCCATAAAAGACTTATATATGGTTTTCTCATGGCTGCCATTGTCAGAACTGGACCAAAATGGAAATGGGACCACACGGGAAGCACCAGCTTTCAAATAAAAAAGAATCATCAAAATCGGTTCACCTAGTCGAAAGTTCTGAGGTAAGAAACATAAAAAAGAAAAAAAACATACAGTCGAATTGAGAACCTCCTCCTTTTTTGAAGTCGGTTAAAAAGGGTTTCATATATGTATCTTCTACATAAATAAAATTCAAATTTTGTATGTTTGTCCTCTATGCGTTCCGAAATCATTGATCAGATTGTGATGAAAGTTTGGTAGGGTGTTCTGGGAACGCCCGCGAGGGTTCCTTACCCAAAAAATCAATATTAAAAAAAATATAGCGACTATACCCTGATTTACACACTTAATATAAATGTATAGGTCACGAAAGTTAAAAAACATTTAAGATAACCAATAACCACTTCAATGAATCAGTCATACACATAACGAAAGTTGAGAAATACGACCATTTCGCTGATTGTAGAAATTATTGGAAGTAGCTTATGTTGCATGCTCCTATCGTGGAGGAATATGGCTTCGCTGATGGTGATAACGAAGATTCTAGTTTCTACTAGAATCTTCATCGCCGTTACTCGCTTGGACGCATGGAGTATTACTATACTCCATGCCTCAGAGCAAGTAGAGCCGCCAATTTGACCATACGCATAGAAGTATTGTCCTACAAGCGATTCAATATTTTGGATAACACAGTTTGATAATTTCCGCGCTGTTTTGTAAACAAATATTATTAGTCGTTGTCACAGTTGTTATATGTCACGTCAAAATAGTAACAAGAATTTAGTCTACGTCTATATGAACATTACATAACAATTGATTTGTTAAATTTGGCTCTTATAACTAAAACTGAGCTGTCTCCTGCATTCTTTCTTGTCACTTGCTGTTTGCTCAATAATGGGTTCAGTTCCCGGGTGAGATGAGTTTCAGAGGAATTTTAGGAATTTCTGAATAAACCTGTAGTGTAGTGCATTCATTGCCACTTCAGGGATAACAGGTTCGATTTCCCCTCGGAACAAATATTTGTATAACGAATGATGCAATGCAAAAGGACATATCCTTTTGCATTGCATCCATAACTTTAAATTTACAATCTTTTAGTCAAGAATCGTTTGGGTCTAGACAGAAAGACTTTAACCTAACTCAAGTAAGAACCATCCCAGACGAATCGGATTTGTTAAAAAAGAAACAAGTCGGTCCAGTCGTTTGAGAGCTACGATGCCGCAGACAGATAAACAGCCTTTTTTGCATTGGCGGTTAGAAATACTAGCTTACACTCTAATACCTATAATAAATACTCTTTATTGTACACCAAAAAAAAGGAAACAATACACAAACAAGTTATACACAAAATGCACAATGGGCGGCCTTATCCATGTCCACTTAGAGGGTTCAAGGTATGCGCACACCAAATTCTATCAAAAATTAGGAGTACCTAATAATTAATCTACCTGCGCTGATTTTCCCTAGAGACGAATGGTAAGGAGTTCATAAAACAAATAGCATGAAAATTGCTTTTTTAAGGGATTGGTATCAACACCGTAAGCGCTTATAAGTTTACCATCAGGCTTGCCGTAAGCTTATTCGCTACCAATATTATCAGCGATTTAATTAGTTGGGACTTTCATTTGTATTAATAAATAATTGATGTAGAAGCCTTCTTGTCTTTTTTCTTTCTTAATAACCCACCCCAGTGTGTGCAGACTCAATCACTGAAGATTCATTACAATTAGATTAATACTGTTCTGTCTGTACTGTACGGTGTATTAATACTGTACGGTCTAATTAACACCGTTTTATTTCATAAACTTTCCTATGATGCACTTAATAGCTATCCAAAGTTTTGAGTTACTGACGATGGATTTTAGTTTACATGGCCAACACATGCCATTTATGTTTTCAGAAAATTCCTCTGGCATGCATTCATATCGATAGGATAAATGATTTAAGAAGGTGTAAAAGACGATGCGACTTTCATTTTTAAATTTGAGATTACTATTAGGTAGATTTCAAAGAAAGTCTACTTATTGGTTTTGGACCAGTTGTGGAGTTTTCCAAAAATTTCTTCACAGGAGGTCTTACGTGGTAGTTACGATCCCTAGCCCCCAAAACAACCGCCAGTTAAAAAGTATGTATATACCTCAATTTTACCGGCACGATAGAGGTCGCACTTATGCACCGATTGCTTTCAAACTTGGACGAAAAATCAACAGGGCAAGCATGAAGGTTAAGCTCGTGAATGGGGGATATTCCCCCAAAGGAGGGGTTTGGGGGGCAGATTTTCAAAACAATTAAAAGAACACGAAATCTATCTAATATCGGATAATCTATATATCGGATTTTTTTTTATTAGCCATGTGTGTGTATTGGCGTCAATTTTTTTTTTTTTTAATTTATAAAAGACAACTCCCGCATTAGGAATTACTCCTGTGTCGCGGGGGACTTTACAAACATAGAAACAACGGACACAAAGAACAGCCAGACTCAGGTAGGAATCGAACCCACGATCTACAAGCATAGCGGTCATGGTCACTAACCACTAGACCAACAGGTCAGACCAATTGGTGTCATTATGTTATTTTACAAAACAGATCTGTTATGTAAAACAGCTGAATGTCATTTAGCGGTTTTTCATAATTACTGAACTTTAGCACGCGGAATAGCTTAAACGTTTTGAATTTAATGTCAATGTCCAATGTCGCGGGTCAACGATTAAAGTTTATGTAAAACAGTGTAAAATTAAAGTCAGATTGTAGATTTTAGTACTGAAGAGTATCGCTCGTGGCTGTGCAAAACAGTGGTTAGATTATTATATTTTATGGGATAGGGGCCAAACGAGCAGACGGGTCATCTGATGGTAAATGACTACTGCCGCCCATGGGCACCTGCAACTCAAGAGTCACAAGTGTGTTGCCGGCCTTTAAGGTGGGAGTAAGGGAAGGGTAGAAAAGAGGGAGGGGGGAAGGGAAGGGTTGCAATCATTGCTTCACTGCCAGTTTTCTGTGAGGCCGTTATCACTCCGGTCGAGCCGGCCCATACGTGCCGAAACATGGTTCTGCCACGATATAAATGTTAGATGAGGTTAACCTTATTATATTTTTCTCTGTCTGTTGTAGTTTTGTAAGTTTGTATTAAGTATATGATATAGGTAAACACCCATCTTTATTAAAAGTCCAATATAATAGTTTGTAGCACTAATTATTTACTCATGTTTATTCAGTTTCATTGTGCTGCCCCACACTATACAGATAAGCCATTCTACATAATATAAGCGATTTGGTTGTATACAGGGTTACTGGAAATACGTAGCGATCCCTTTACGTTGTGATAGTGGAGATCATTAGCTATCAAATTGTCCTCGGGTATACAAAACAATTTTTTTCTATTTTTTTAATAAAAGTGGATTACGCTACTTCCAAGTGGATTAAAAAAAACAATTTACGTATTTAACTGTTGTTTTTTGGTGTTTTTAGTTTGCTAACACCCTAATACGTAATAATAATACAAAAAGGGAACAGGAATGTCGTACTGTTTGTGAATGATGAATTTTAGAGAATTAAAAAAATTTCATATTTTTTACTGTTTCCTATGACTAAATTCAATTTTATTACACAAAATCCTGCAACTTTATCGGCGTAATTGTTTAAAAACAAGTATGGTTTATTAGCTATCCAACGAGGTATAACACAACGGAGAGAGGGCTGAACATACATAAAGATATATATATATATATACGGTCGAATTGAGAACCTCCTTTTTTTCGTCGGTTAAAAATTAAATAATTTGACAAATGGCTGAATAAATGGACTTATCGGGAATAAGTGAAAAATCGTAAATTTAAAAACATAATAATTTTTTGCTTAAAATTCAATTTTCCAAGTGTGCGTTTCTAATGAAGGCCTGTAGTTTTGTTTTTAGTGACGTTTAACAAAGAAAACATCTCAAAGGTCCAACCGAACTTTATGACTACAATTAGAATTTAAACGCACAAGCTTACGAGAACTTTTTGAATGAAGACATGTTTGGACTTCTTGAAGACGTACATCTAAATTTGGATAACAGTTTTCTTAAACATAACGCAAATGCAATTCAGATAAACGTCGTTCAGCTGTTACAACGGATCTGTTTTGTAAATAAAATAACTAGCCGTTTTGTAAAACATCGGATACCACAATCCATTCGCGACATTGATATTTCATTTTCGAACTTTTCGACCGCGCAGATAGCGCGGTGTTAAGTGTTCACCTTGCCTATTGACACCACTTGTTGTATTAGTTATTCGAAACGGAAAATAGTCTGGGTGCACTTTATATGTGTTCATTTTATGTTTGTATTTAATTAATCTATACTAATATTATAAAGAGTTAAAGTTTGTGAGTTTGGATGTTCGGAGTAATCTCCCATTTATCGAGCAAGGATGGGAAGAGATAAAGGAGGAATAGGAGCCGATAATCAATAAAATGTTGCAAAAACGGAAAAAATTTACAAACGCAGACGAGGTTGCGCAGGTCAGCTAGTTCCATATGCCGCAAATCGGCAAATGGAAGGTGGGACGATCCCAGCCAGATGGACTGACGTCCTGAAGAAGGTAATTGGAATGGATTGGATGCGGAACGCGTGATGGGCCCGGTGTTAAGGCGCACATTGGGAGAGGCCTATCTCGAGCAGTGGACTACTGCTCGAGATAGGCCTAGCCTAGCCTATTGGAAGAGGCCTCTCTCCCAATAGGCTGATTGATCGATATTTATTTTCTTTAATTTGTCATAAATTATAATATAATTAACCTAAAAAAAATGTTATTCAGATAGCTCTGCGCAAAAAAAAAATACAGTCAACCCCTAATCGGTGTTGCTCATGATTGTATGATGTATTTAGGGAATAACACTGCTTTTAAAAAGGGTCACCCATCTAATAAGAGACTATATAAACGTTATTATCCTACGTCCTTAAGTATGCGCCTGCGCGACTGTTCAACGAGCCATAGAATTCTTTATACATATACTTACAAGTTAAAAATAAATGTTGAACGCATAATACCGCAGGCTGTATTGTTCATTTCGAATGTCAGCAGAGTGCCCGTAATTTAACCTTGGCTAAGATCAAGTGTCATAGAAGGTCATGTTGCTACACTTACAACTAGTTTTCAGTTAAAAACGTACCGGTCAAATTTTATTTTTTCGTGACGTCACCGGTGTTGCAAGTGTGTATGGGCACCGGTAAAACGTTAGTATCAAGCGGAGCGTAGAGTTGCTTTCCAAGTCAGATTTAAAAAATGTGGCATCCTAAAACTAGGACAATTTGAACTAGTTCAGCTCACGTCGGTATTACGACTTCGTCTGGGGCGTTAGTTGTTTTTAAATCCCGACACAAAAAGGAGGGGTGTTATAAGTTTAACGTATGCACCTGTGTGCCCGTCTGTGGCATAGTAGCTCCCAAACGGATAGACCCATTTTGATTTAGTATTTGTTTGAAAGGTGACTTGATCAAAGGTGTTCTTAGCTATACCTAAGTCAATAAGATCTGTTAAAGAAGGGGTGCTGAAAGGATTTTTGGGGGTTATTTAAAATTTTTACCCTCCACGGGCTCGCTCCATAGGTGGGTGGCATATATCAAAAGGTCACCAGTCGACCGTCCTCTGCGAAAACTATATTGGCTGTCACTGAGAAGCTCGTAAGTTTCAAGATATGCCAGGAGACCGTTGTTCAGTACATGCTCCATAATCTTCCATATTATTGAGGTGATTGCAATGGGTTGATAATTGACTGGGTCTGCACGGCTTCCCCTTTTGGGTACAGGTTGAACATTAGCAAGCTTCCAGGATCTGGGGACCTTGCCAGTTTCTATTGAGAGTCGATAGAGGCGCGTCAGTACAGGAGACAACTCGGCTGCGCAGCACTTCACTGTGGTGTAACTCAACTGACTTGGCAAGAGACCAGAAAGCTTTACTCCCTAAAGGATACGAAGCTAACTTGTCCCCAATATGTTCAAAACGAC
This sequence comes from Euplagia quadripunctaria, assembly GCA_963859945.1. Classification (NCBI taxonomy): domain Eukaryota; kingdom Metazoa; phylum Arthropoda; class Insecta; order Lepidoptera; family Erebidae; genus Euplagia; species Euplagia quadripunctaria. Next base: position 21,381,615 of record OY982570.1, read on the forward strand.
GATTCAAATCTATTCCACGGGAACCGTACATTCTGGAGAGCCATGCTTCGGTAAGTATGGGCCGACTCGACCGGAGTGATACCACGGCCTCACAGAAAACCAGCAGTGAAGCAATGATTGCATTGCTTTTTGCCGCGTGAGTGAGGTTACCGAAAGCCCTAACTCTTCCCTCTTCCCCTTTTTCTTTTTTTTTTTTTTTATCGTGTGGAAACCCCCACGGGTCATCACTTCACCGGGGCTAGCGATGAAGTGGTATGTCGGAATCAAACCGACTAAAACCACACGGTGTTCCAACATAAGTGGGTCTATTGCAAGGGACTCGGGTATACCCTAGGAAGGAAGTCCCCGAGAATCCCTCTTCCCCTACTCCCACCTTAAAGGCCGGCAACTTGTGACTCTTAAGTTGCAGGTGCCCATGGGCGGCGGTAGTCATTTACCATTATTTGATCCGTCTGCCCCGTTATACCATAAAAAAAATACATTTATCAGAGACAAAAAATTCTAGTGCATAATATATTTCTGTGTCAAATTTCATCCAAATCCGTTTAGCCGTTCTGGCGTGATTGAGTAACAAACATCCATCCATCGAATCTTTCGCATTTATAATAGTAACTAGCAACCCGCCCTGGCTTCGCACGGGTAGCAGATACATCTTCAACAATCATCATCATATTTCAACCAATTTACACAAAACCTTAACAAAACCATAAAAAAAAAAAATATATATATATATACCTAAACCTTCCTCATTCCTCGCTCTATCTATTGGTGAAAACCGCATGAAAATCCGTTCAGTAGTTTTTGAGTTTATCGCGAACAGACAGACACAGACAGAAGCGGCGGGGGACTTTGTTTTATAATATGTAGTGAAGTAAGGCTGGCTACCCGGCAACGCTTTGCTGCGGCTTAGTAATTTGTAATAAAACAATTTTGTGACTACAAATTGGGACAAAAACTTCCCTATAATAATAATATAATAATAACTTGCACATTCCACACACGGCCGTCTGATCTCTAACTAGGCAGAGCCTGTACTATGGTAACCAGACTTCTGATAAACATACTTATCTATTACTAAATACATATATATTACAGATAATTTACACAGAACAAATGATCATGCTCATCACACAATTATTTCTCCTGGGTGGGAATCGAACCCACGACCCGTGGCTTAGTAGTCAGGATTACTAACCACTAGACCAACAGGTCAGTCTATCTCTCAAGTTGGTCCAAACTGCACACAGTCTGCTAAATCAACGTTCATCGACAAAGTGTGTGAAAGAGATACGATTTTTTTAAAGGTATAAAGATTTAAAAAAGGAATGTCAGGTTTTTATTGTAGTGTTATATTTTTATGCAATTCGACATAAATCGTACGTACGTATTCGTAATTATGTTCACGAATCTGTAGGTGTTTAGTGTATAGTCGTCACAGCGGACGCAGTTCCGAAACTGTCTGCCTATATTTCCTTCTAAACCTATTTCGAACGTGGTTGAACTACAGAAGTATCGGAAGCGACTTGTCGCATATTCAGGGATATCTCCGAACGTAAAACTACACTCCTGGTATATACGAGTAATACTGTAATAGACTGTCAAGTTAATCGAGTTCTTTTTTTTAAAGTCGAAACGATACGTCCTGTAGAAACCTGTATGAAATAAGGAACTATGACGTCATACCCCGCTACAATCAAAACAATTACAATTTTAATGTTTGATTTTTTTATTAACAATAGTGACAAACTAAAACATATCTAGTCTATTTTTTTAAAGTCTTATTTACGTAGATTAGGTTCACTCCATAGTGTAGGCATAAAGCTACAAGTACATAGCGGGGTCGACTCATCGTGCCAAAATTTTGTGGGCTGGCGCGCGCCGCGACGGCCGGGCCGAATGTTAGTATGATGCTAACTGGCGCACTGCGTCGCGTAATCCGTTCGTATAGACTATCGAGTTATTAGTACATAGCCTACGTTTATTTACAGGTACATAACTTACTGGTAATTTAATATTCAGATTAATTAATTCTTTAAAAAAAGACAACCCTAACGTCGCGGCGTCGTCAGGACAGATAAAAGTTACGCGATAGAAAGAGAGCCAACTTCTAGGTGAATATAACTGTAGGTAATTAGCACTGTGCTACCTGAATTGTAACTTTATTGTGTCGGAACAAGAGTTTATTTATTTAAATGATTTGGCGGATGGAGACTTCTGTGCCGTGTAGTATTGCTGCTAGTGCTTGAGCTGTGTACTATTAAGTATTCTGTGCTTATACTGGATATTTATAACTAGATTTATGTTACAAACAAGTATTTAATGAATTACAATCGAAATTCGACCACCAGGCGATCGCTCGTTATATAGCGAGATACTGATACGCCATACTCTAGAAGAATGATGATTAATCTCTACCCGACTTAAGATAGCTTTCAAAATAAGGGTTATTTCGTTATTGCAACATTAGCCGCTCCCCGCAGTTTCACCGGTCATTGCTCCGACCCTACGGGTTGTAACGACATTGTAAATAGCCTATGATTGTCCTCAAGAATTAGGCTATTTAATGCAAAAAGAGTTTTTAAATCAAACAATTAGTTCTCGAGGTTAGCGCGTTCAGCGAAAGAAGCAAACTATTCAGCTTTGTTATATTAGTGTAGACACAAAGCGTTAAATGGCTAACTTCGATTGTTAGAGTAACGCTGTAACATATATTTTTCATGGTATGTTCACATACATACCCTCACGCCTGTATCTCTGAAGGGGTAGGCAGAAGAGTATTCCACATTTTGCCGACTATAATTTAGACCCACTTACGTAATAAGGGGCAAGCCTCTTTGGGAATTAATTGGGAAAATTGGGAGTATATCGAAAGGGAAAGGTAGGTAAGAAGGAAAGGCAATGGAAGGAAAAGGATATTGCTTGATAAGGGAGTGTAAGCAGTAGCTCCAGCGAATCAGTCATGTCATACGTAACTCGTTGCTATTTTAACTTTTAAACTTTCGCGTTCCATGATATAATATTATTTACGTGTTTGCGGGAATTAACGCGATCACTGGCCATGGTCACAGGTCGACTGGCTCAGCGGTCTCGACGACGGAGGGCGTACACTGCTGAGCCACTCAGTCTATGACCACGGCCAGTGCAACGTGGTCAAAACGTCAGACAATTCAGAGTTATGCAATACCTTTACGTGATCGCGTTAATTCCCGTAAACACGTAAATAATATTCGTTGCTATTTTTTTAGTATTTAAGTCGCATCCAAAAACGTGAGCTGGCAACAAACTACTTCATCCGTTGGGAATAAACCCTACAAGTATTTGTAACGAATAAGGCCTTTAAAGGTTGTAAGGCGCGCCGTTCGTAAAGTTTTCAGAATGAGAGCATGGTAGTCCATGGTCCATATCGAAATCAGACTGTTTACTGTTGAATATTTGTGACGTAAGACTCAGATTATATTTTTACAATGTCCAAAATAATCTAAACTCACCTTAGCAATATCACCATTCATTGGCTGCGGCTTAGGTTTCTCAACTTTGGATTCTACCTTCTTCTCCTCAGCAGGTACAATTTCGCCCATTTCCGCATCACCTTCTTTTTCTGACTTCTTCTCTTCCACAACCATACACTCTCCTATCGGAGCACTAGTTTCTTTCTTAGCAACTAAAGGTTCTGCTACAACATCTTCTATGGGAGACTTTTGTTCTTTTTCTATTACTTCAGTGGTAGAAACTGGTTTACACACAGTTGTAGGGTCATCCTTAGTTTGGGTGGTTGGTACATTGTAAACTGCTACAACTTCTGTGTTCTCTTCTTTTAATGTCTCTGAAAAATTATAGGGTTTAAGGATTCTAATTATAAAACAATGATAGCCTAATGATGAGTTTCATGTATAGCGTAGATACACTAACAATTATTTCCATAGAAACCTCATTAAAACTATCAACTTTCTAGTAATCTAGTGCCAGTGTGCCACAGATGGTGAAGAGCCTCCATATTTTTTCTCTGTGAAATGTCTATTTTTGTATATATATAACATACATACTAGCCAGAGATACTGAAGGTTAAGTTTAATAAATATGGAGTCTATGTAGTCTCCTACATAGGAACAAACCAAATTTACTTGGTTAATTTTAGTTATAATTGAAAAGTAGGTTTGTTGGTTTGTCTGCATTTTTTACTATTAAGGTATGATTCACTATAAGGAGACTAGAGTGCAGAGTGAATAAAATAATAAAAAGCTTTTTATTCCATATCTAAAGTTCTTATTGCGTTAGTATCTTTTTTTATTATTACTTACTAGCTGCGCCCCGCGGTTTCACCCGCGTAAGTCCCTATGCCGTAGGTATATCGACATAAAAAGTAGCCTATTTGTTAATCCAGGACTTCAAGTATCTACGTACCAAGTTTCATGGCAATTGGTTCAGTAGTTTTTACGTGAACGAGTAACAAACATCCATACATCCTCACAAACTTTCACATTTATAATATTAGTAGGATGCTAGTTATTTGTTGTTAATTTGTTTTCTTGTAGGTAAAAGCCTCCTTCATAGCTTTACACTAATTCTTATCTTTACCAGTCTCATACCAGAAACCAGAAGAAGAAAAGAAGCTCTTACTGGTCCGTGGTCAGATGAAAATTATATATGGCTAGAACGAAAGCTTTTGGGTTTGTTACACATTATAAAGTCTTTTTAATTGATCAGGCGAAAACCAAGTAAACTTTCAACTGGGTTTCTTCTTGAAGAATGTGTTAATTATTATCGTTTGCGTTTTACTATCGTATTCATTGACGTATTCAATTAGTTCTTCGCCTCTTTCGTTTCAGTTTCTATAGCCATATTTTGCCATTTTACGATCTTTAAGGGTTTTTAGTGGTTCTATTTTCGCATTAAAGTCACCCAATACTGGTGTGGTTTTTATGATTCATGATGTGTTTTTTTTTGGTCATAATAGAATTTACAACTCTCGTCATTATATTATATTCCTATGAACTTTATTTAATTTTTGAAAACAGAAGTTCCACTGAGTAAAATCATTTAAATAAATAGCTATTCTTGCTCAGACACATAAAAAGTAATTAAGGTCGCACAGCGCTAATCACGTACCGCAATATTCACCTACAAGTTGCGTTGAAATTTATTTTCGATGCCCTTTGGTGGTGGGAAAAACGTGAGTGACAAATGAATCTTTGTTTTTATTGAAGCAGCCGAATACCATGCCATATACTTTTGCGTTTATTATAATTAAATGACGGACGACGCGACAAGCCGCGTGAATGATTATCGAACTAACGTGCTCACACAGGTGCAACCCGGTCGGCGCGGGCAGCCGATTGAGTTAGTCCGACCCCTCAACGGAGCCATGTACTTATAGCTTATACCTAAAGTGCGGAGAGGATGGAGTATTTGACCTGCGGGCTGGCAACAGTTACCCTGGCAAAATAGCAAAAAATGATACCACTGAACCAGTAATATCCCTGGCGTTAGAGTAACTCATTATGGAACTGGCCACCCTACTCATCACTAGAAAAACAATGAACGAACAATGAACATGTATTATGACATTTGTAGTGGTATTCAATGCAAATCTCGCGGAAGACCCATGACCTATTGAAACCTAAACATCAAATATTGGAATAAAACTGACTTAGGTGCTATTATTTTATAAGGAACCATGTTACACTTCAAAAGTATTAGCACAACGCTGACTGAGAGTTAATGACCATGGTGCTTTCTAACCAAGTTTGCTAAAGAGGGGATTTGATTATTAATTTTCAATACCTTCAATTATTTAATTTTCTGGTTAGTATGTTGTGAGTTTCAAGAAATTTCATATTCTGATTCTAGACACTTTAACATTCTGTTTGACTAGAGCATAAGTTTCCACAAAATTTTATAGGTTGCTGTTTACACTGGTGGGTGGGTGTACATGATGAAAACCTATGGGCCAAAACATAGGCTACTTGCCAATGCAAGAGAAGCAAAAGTGGTTGCAAAAATGTATTGACTATTTCGAGAAAATTTTTTTTTACTTATATTATTTACTAGCAGCGCCCCGTGGTTTAACCCACGTAAGTCCCGATCCCGTGGGAATATCGGGATAAAAAGTAGCCTATGCGTTAATCCAAGTCTCCAGCTATCTACATATCAAGTTTCATCACAATCGGTTCAGTGGTTTTTGCGTGAAAGAGTAACTAACATCCATCCATCCAAACTTTCACATTTATAATATTAGTGAGATTATAATTTAAGTGAACTAATATGTTAGTTGTGAAAATATTCACATTTAGGAATAATTTATTTTACCTAATTCCGTAACTATTATTATAAACAATTGTTAAGATCATAAAAACCTAATATGACCTAAGTTTAGATTTGCATTGCACATGTAATAGATAGATCATAAAGAAAACATTCTTATTATTATCATTTGAACTAAGAAAAGTCTAAACAGGTTTTAGTGTTTTGAACATATACTGGTTTGAATGATCAGGGAAAGTAGACAGTAGCTTAAGGAGCTGCCCTTTACATTAAAAAAAAAAAAATTCAAAGGGAGCAATATCCAAAAGAATAATGTTATAAAAAGTTCTGCATTCAGTCTTCTTTTAAATAGATCATCACAATTTTACACTACTCTACAGACAGTAGAAAATATTAATAAGTCATTATAGTACTAACACAATTCTAATTAGATTCCTCTAAATTGTCTTATATATTCATCAGGTGAGTTGGAAGACAAACGCCTATTCCATTACCGAATAAACATTTTAGCTTAAATTTTTTAGAAAATTGTTCTAAAAAATCTAAAGAATATACATAAAAATGTTTGAGATGTAGATTGAACATTGTTACTTATAATAGGCATCAGAAGATAACATGTTTTCATTTATTTGTCTTTAATTTCTATATTTGCACAAGTAATTCAATAGATTTTATTCATAGACAAACACACAAACTACCTTTAGGATATTGATATCAATTTAGAAGTAGGTCAGTAAAAGTATTATTATATTTTTTTATATTAACTGTATTTTTGACTACAATCTAACAGTGCTATTAAGTTAAACTGTATTTTAATATTATAATCACTTCAACTGATCAACACAGAGAATTGTTTTATTGAATAGATGGGTAACATTAAGCTTTATCAGAATTAAGTAAGTAACCCACCCAACATAATAAGTGCCAATAATACAAAAGTGTTCAATATTTTAATAAGAATAAAACCGTAAGCTCTAACTTCTGTACAATGATCTACCTTACCTTTCTCATTTCCAGATTTCACATTTACGAAATTCTCACTATTTTCATTACGATTCTCACTTAAACTTTTTTCTTTGGCATTTTCATCACAGTTTCCCGCCTTTTCATTAGATTTCTCATCAGCCGCTTCCTGTAGTACCGGTACCGATTCCTCTTTCAACTTGTCCAACTCCGCCTCATCAATAGCCAACGGGTCTACCTCATTGTCAACCACAGCCTCCGCATTTGGAGACGCTTCCACTTCACCGTGGCCCTTCGGAGATTCCACTATTTTCAAGCTTATATCGTTCATGTTTATTTACATATTTCCGATTCACAAGTCACTGCATAGTGTCACCACGCTGTTCATAGGTTCGATGACTTTAAAATGACCATTTATAACCATAATAGAATATTTATTCCCACATTCAAATACCTGAAGCACAGAAACCATGTAGCAAAACTATAAAAATAATTTAATTAACACTGTTAGTTAAATAGTTTGAAATATATTTCCCATATTGGGTAATATCACGATGTACCAGCAATAGCAGCCGTGAACTCAGGGGTCATTGTGACTAATTACGAGATAATACTATTATGTAGACTATCTTAAGAAATCACTACATATTGTATTGTTTCTAATAATATTAATAATTATAAAACATTTTTGTATTCTATTTATTTTTCAACAAAATAAATGCTATAGCGCAAGGACGCAAATTGCACGCGAACTACTCAGAGTTGCCATAAAATGAATAAAAAATAATTTTGTTAAAGAACCCAACTTATAAACATTTTAATTCCACACGAAAAAATTACGTCAATTTAAAGTTTTTCTTATAGTATTTGCAGTGCAGAATAAACAACGCTCAGTTTTTATCACAGAAAGTAACATACGTCATGAATACTGATTTTATGCTTAACAATTTTACTACTGCGTGACAATATTTTTTAATAGAGTAATATTTTTTGCCCAGGTGATTAATTTCACGCAGCAAGAAAAGCATTGATAAGGAAAAATAATGATTAACAAAACTAAAAAATATTTTCGTAAAAGACCATAGTCTTTTACAAAAATATTATAATCTTTGTTGTCTAAAATAATATGTCTTAAATAATATGGTCAAATTGTTTTCATTTATGAAAAAACAACGTTTCAACGTATCGTTTAGTCTTTTAGTACTCGATATTGCTGATCACGAAGTGTAAGAAACGTTATCCGGCGGATACTAGATACATAATATTGTTTACTCATTAGTTTTAAACTTATTAATCGTTTACCTAATTACCATCGTCAAGCAAAAAAAATGTTAAAGAAAAATTAAGGTACTGTTAGTAACAATAGTATTGTTTAAACACTAAGTATTATGGCAAAAGCATAACGCCAAATCATAAAAAAACAGTAATCTGTCAATTATGTTAATATTTTTGAATTTTGCGCCGCACTTTAGTTTTACTTCATAGTGCTGTACTTTTATGAGTTCAATAATAATTGTTAATCGATTGATCTTAAAATTTACTTATTTAATATTAATTCTTAAACTTAGATTAATTTGAACCCTGCAATGTTAATTTATTTTACCTTTCAAGTTTTTAATTAACTAAATGATTTTTATGAAATATCGAAATGGAAATCAACAACAACAGTAACTCATAAAATAATTAAAAATGTTGCTCGTGTTGTTAATCGTCCTGATAATGTAAGACTACATTGATTTTTATGTGATATTATTTTATTATGTTTTAGATCAAGTTCATTTTAAAATTAAACTAAATAAATTTAGGAAATAACAATCTGATTATGCCTTTTATTTATTTTTAATCGACTGATACAATAATTAATCAAAACAAACACTCAATAACTTAAGAGTCAGACACTCATTTGCACGCAATAAAAGGACATTAATTTTTTCAAGGTCCATGAAACGCCTTTTAGTGAATTACAATCACATTGCGGTATAATTTGAATTGTATCAAATTGTATTGTTTAATTATCAATTTTCAGTTTAATGTTCATAAACATTATAATTATTAGAGGTATATTAGAAGTTTTAATAGTAAGTCTTATTGTAATTCTACCACGTTTAATTTTACCTTATCGACTAGAACTTAAACGGTGTAAAATCGATTGATTTGAGTAGAGGTTTGTATTCACCTGACTACTCCAACCACAATTTTGAGAAAAGTACATCACTAAACGATGATGAAAGAAAATGAATGAAAAAAGCAAATGGCTGACTAAAACCGACGTTCTTAGTCCTAATATAAATCCGATGTAATTACATGAATTATGCGCTCTTCATAATAATGATTAGCGAAATAAGATTAGAAACAGAGTAAAGAACTAAGATTACCATATATTAGCGGCCGAAAGCCTGCTGAAAGTATAAAAAATCCAAGAAACTAATACCTTAGCTTACACAATTTCTATTTTATTGCAAAAGTACTAATCGTGCGTGTGACGGACGCACGTCCGTTTATTGCTAAGGTAAGTCCTTTATTCTATATTTTGTTGCATGTGCTCCTATTGTGCAGTCATTTGTTTACATTATTTTGGATTTTTCGAAATTGCGAATGCTTACGACTGCTTTATTTTTAGAATTTTGCAACTTAGTACTTAATTAATTTTTGAAGTTACGAGTTGCAGTGTGGTGACTAATTTTGTACTTATCTCACGATGAGAAAATAGACGATGGAAAAATATTACTTTTATTTGTGTACCTGCACATTTTTTTGCATTCTGTCCTCAGAATTTTTTATGCGGGTACAGTCAACCAAATAATTGCTTGACAACTAATGATTACATACTTTTATTTACAAGCACTTCAGTTAAGTTCTGTAGGTATGTACTAACCAAATTTATTTATTTAATTAAAGTTAAGAAGTGTATTTCTTTGAACTTTGTTCTTATATTTTTTTATTGTTGAATATGACGTACTTAGATAATTTATGTTTTCATGTTAATCAACTACCTATAAACTATGAAATTACATTTCAGTTGAAGTGATGTGAAGTGACGACACAGGGCGGGGGCGCCGCCCCAGTTGAATATGGATCGAGGCTACGACAAGAGATATAGTAAACATCATAAGGACAAACACAAGAAGCATGGCCATAAGAAACACAAATCATATTCAGGTAGTTCCCATGAACAATCTTATGCTACTGTCAATTCTGTTAAGCCACTAGTGGAGTATTCAGATGTTAGCTCAGAGGCACTATCAGCACCAGAGGCCGGTGAGATTGATAGTGAAACTAGCTCAATCAGCAGGCATATCGCTGATGACCTTGATAGAACCAGAAAGTCCCATTCCATACGTACATTTGTAGATAACAAGACAATATCAGTCACAACTACCAGTCGTCGGACCACTGAAGAATACGCCATTAGAGATTCTTCAGTGGGAAGAAAGAGAAGAATAGACGGGTACATTGAGGCAGAGACGGAGTTTGATGATCATGGCAGGTATAAGAAGAAAAAAGACAAACGTAAAAAGGAAAAGAGGAAGAAGAAAAAGAAATCTAAAAATAGGTCAAGGTCAGCAAGTTTAGAGAGTGTATCTGCAGACGACAACGTGCCTGAGGAGCTGCCGGCCCAGGCGCCGACGCCCCAGCGCTACCACCAGGTGCCTGTGAGCGAGTGGGAGAAGGCATCATCTCCACTGCGCAATGGGTCGTGTTCTCCTGTTTCGCCTAGTACGCCGCCGCTGATGCGCCATGAGTCGCCGCGACATCGCGTTGTGCTCCGCGACCCTCCATTGCATCATAACCCGATGCCTTACTCCCCACATCGGGATAGATCTCCACTTGTAAGGTAAGTTATATCTTTCCATTTTAGAAATAGCCATTTATTGGTTAGATCATGTAATATGCCAATTTAAACTATTAGAAATTTTAAAATGCCATTGTTTTAAAGATTACTACCACCTTTGGCTACACATAATTTCCAGAGAACTTTCCCTTCACTACATATTATAGTCCCTCCCGCCGCATCTGACTGTGTTTCTGAATGCGATAAACTCAATCATATTTTCGATATGAAAATCAATTCGGGAGTTCCTGAATTGATTTTCATACGGTTTTCACTGATAAACGGAGTGATTCACAAGGAAGGTTAAGATTTATAATTCATTAATGTTTTGTGTAAAATAGCTGAAATATGACAATGATTGTGGAAGATGTTGGAAAAATTCAATATATGCTCTGCTAACCCTGCAAAAGCAGGGGTGGGTTGCTAGTTATCCATAAAAGACTAAAGTGGCATTTTAGTGAAATGATTTTTTGTCCTCTTCGTGTCTAATATTCCATGTGTCATCATCACATTCAGCATGAGAACATTGTTTCTTATATGCCTAATTTGACAAATAAGCCTGTCTCCTACTTAATGGTAAGCTCACACTGGTGACTATTAAAACTAGCTAGACAAACATACATAAGCCAAATGTTTGGATGGGTGTAATTCAGACCTACAAATGCTTTTAATAATATTTAAAGCATCTGAAGGTCATTATAATCAAGGTAATTATAATTATTGGAAAATTTTGTAAATATGGGATTGGGGAATTTCCTATAAAGAAATAAATTAGAAGGCTCCTTTACATAAGGTTCTTACAGAACGAAAAATTAAGAAAATTGAGCAGAAAATCAGTTCCCACGGAATAAATTTGAATTGCCACATGAATGAAGTTGCGTTTTACAGCTAGTTTGACGTAAAACAAAGATCTATTTTAATAACTGCATTCTTCCATATATGAAAATTTATGTTATAAATTAAAGTTAATCTTTAAAACCATATTTACGTAAATAAATTAACAAAGAAAGTGAATTCCCAGGCTAATTTCGTCCTATAGCACAATAAATTAACTTTAAAACAAAACACAGTGCACAGTGGTTCTCTTTATAGCTTGTCCTTTAGACACAAAGGCCTCCTCTAGCACTTTCCACCTGTCTCTATCTTTTGCAATTACTTGGCATACTGACCCAGGAGTTTTCTTTATTTCGTCTGACCACCTTCCGATCTGTCTGCCTCTCTTCCTTTTAGTTTTATATCGGGGAGTCCACTCTGTCACTTTTTTGCCCATTTGATTCTTTGCCCCCTAAGCATGTGGCCTGTCCATCTTCATTTCAGGGTCTTAATTTTTGTTTCCACATCCTCCCACTTTGTTACGTTCCTAAGGTCAACAGCTAGCTTTTTATCACTTTTTTATAACCTAGAACACTTCTCGTCAATAACGTTTTTAGTGGTTGCCCAAGTTTCGCTTCCGTTAGTCAATATTGGTAGGATGCAGGTGTTGTAAAGTTTCTTTTTTGCTGCGAGGGGATATTGTTTACTTTTTAGGATGCTTTTTAAAGACCAAAACTTTTCCCAGGCATTTGTGATTCTGTCAATCTCCTGTTTGATTTGGTCTTCCACCGAAATCAGTTGTCCCAGATATAAATATGTGGTTACGTGCTCCACTATTTCGCCTTCCAGTGTGATGATAGCTTCGGATCTGTTAGACATTGTTTTAGTTTTGTTCATTCTTAGGCCGAATTCTTTGCTCTTAGTTGCAAGTTCGTGGATCATGTGTTGTAGAGTGTCCGGGTGGTCAGATATGAGTACTATGTCGTCTGCAAATCTTAATGATTAATTCTTTCTCCTTGTATGTTTATACCCATATCATCCCACTCCAATTTCCTAAAGACGTCTTCGAGAACAGATGTAAAGATGACAGTGGATCTCCTTATCTGACTCCTCTTTTGACTGGGAATACTTCACCAATTGATTCCAATTTGACTTTAGCTGAGCTGTTGCTATATATATTCCCTATGATCCTAACATATTTATTCTCTATACCCTGATTTATAAGCCAAATATGTTGAGAGTCAAAGGCTTTGTTATAGTCAATGAAGGGTAGGTACAGGGGGTATCCATATTCTTGACACTTTTCGATTGTTTGTTTCAATGGGTGTATATGGTCTATAGTGGAGAATCCAGATCTGAACCCTGCTTGTTCCTTTGGTTGCTGTTCATCTAGCTTTTTGGTAATGCGGTTGAGAACAATTTTGGCAAAGACTTTGTACACATTGGACATTAGGCTGAGCGGTCGATAGTTGCCTAGGTCGTATTTTTCTCCTTTTTTGTGGATAAGAATTATTGTGCTTGTTGTCCACTGTGTAGGTATGTACTCTGAGTCCAGGATGCAGTTGAATAGGTTTGATAGTGTTGAAAGAGTCTCTGGGAGTGTTGCTTCTATTGTTTCATTTGCTATATTATCAGAACCTGGGACTTTGTCATTTTTCTGTGACGCAATTGCATGCTCAACTTCACATTTTAGGATAGGGGGAATCCCTTCCTCCGCATCCTCGTTCAATTTAGTAATGGGTTACTCAGTGTTCTTACTTGAATAAAGCTCTCTGCAGAAGGTTGTTGCAGCATCTAAAATAGATAGCCTGTTTGTGAATTGGTTTTTATCTTTATTCGTCATCTAGAACTTTATTCGTCATCTAGAATCGATCATCGATCTAGAATCTTTCAGTTCTTTGAAGGCTTTTTTTATTACTCCAGTCTTGACCAGGTGCAATCAATGGTTTTCATTGCTTTATCCTTTCTTATAGTTTTACTGATGGGCTCAATAATTGTTTCTTCTTTGCCTTTGGCTTTGTAGGTTTAAATATTTTATTTATTTCTCTATCGTACATCTCCTGTAATGCATTTGGTATTCTTATTGGAATGTTTTTATTTGTAAATGTTGTCTGAAAGTTAGGATGTGGATGTCTGTAGTGCTTCCTTGACTTGCTGTGGTCTGTGGTATGTAGAGTTGCTCTGACAATTCTGTGATTGGTATAAAAGTTAAACTGGTTGATGACCTGCACATCTCTGAACATTTTTCGTTGGTTGCTTGTTATGAGGTCTATCTCATTGTGGTAGGTACCGTCTGGTGATTCCAGGTCCATTTCTTTGATGGTTTTTTTTTGAAGAAAGTATTTAGAATTGCTTAGTCGTTTTCTTGGCTCATGTTGATCAGTCTTTTCTCTATTTCTGCTCCTTACTCCTATTCCATATTTTCCAATTTTTGCTGTTGAAGTCTCCCATGACTATTAGGTTTTTGTCAGTTGACTCAGGGGCTTCTTGTACAGTCGGAGCATAAACTTGTACTATTGTCCAGTTGTCCTTATATCCTGTAGGTTTACTCTTAGTACTGCAATTCTTTCTGAAATGCCAATAAAATCTAAAATGTTTTTTCTTTATTTTTTTTTGATCATGAATCTGACCCCATATTGTCCTATTGTCTCTTCTATGAAGTACAAAAAAGAAATGTCTGTAACTTCTATTCCTAGTCTTCTTACTTCACCAAGACCAAGAATGTCCCATTTTATATTCTTAAGTTCAGCTTCAAGTTCCAAGAGTCTTTCGCTAGTTATGAGCGAGATAATACGTTTAAAGTCGCGAAATTACATTTATTATGAAAAATATAAATTAATATCTACACTACGAATATAAGTTATAACAAAATTTGATGTAAAATAGCTCAAACATAATAAAATCAACAATCTATATTAAAAAACGTTAGCCGTGTAATGATCACTTGTAATGATGATATACAACAATGAGACTCGACAGCTTTGAACAGCGCCAGGATAATTACCGACAAGACCAAGAGTAAGATAGGCCTCCTCGTGCTATAAAATATGTTATCCCCCCTCTCTGTGGTGGTCTGATCATGCAGAGGTTTTTCAAACCTTTCCGGGACCTTTACATAATTAATTAATTGCCTCTTAATGACTGGTAAGGAATACAAATCCACCGCATAATGGCCTGCCAGTCTTTATATTATAAAAGATGCACTGAAAACTAGGCATTCATTGTTTATTTTTCGTTCAACGCGACAAATTTTCATCCCCATCAGTTAGATGATTGGCAGTCCACCACTGTGCACTACCAGAATCTTTGCCTCGCACAACCAATCTTTGGAATAAATTGTCACCTGCGGTATTTCCGGACCGATACGACCTTTAAACCTTCAAGAAAAGAGAGTACTCCCATCTCAAAACCCGGCAGCGCACTTGTGTCTCTTGAGTTGCAGGTGTCCCTGGGCGACGGTAGTCACTTACCATCAGGTGACCCATCTGCTCGTTTGCCCCCTATGCTATAAAAAAAGTGCAAATGCATGTATGAGTCTTTACCAATAGTTATTTTTGAATCTTAGATTTAATAAAGAATGAAAGCTTAAATTTTCATGATCATCCAAGATTACTATACTATGTCAGACAACAGATTAATCAAGGTTTTGAATCCTGTCAATGTAAATCAATGACATGCATACATATGATGGCATGTGCTTTGAAAGGCAAGTGGTCACCTTTGATGCTGTACTGTAGTGTGTAGTGGTTGGTTTCCAATATAGGACAATTATTTGACAATGGACAATGATATATTAAACCACTGCATGAATATCTGTTATTTTTAATTCTTAGATTTTTGTGTTATTAATTTCTCCCAAAAATATAGTGCATTGCTGTTTTTAGGGTTCCATTCCTCAAAAGGAAAAAAAGGAACCCTTGTAGTGTGTAGTGGTTTGTTTCCAATATAGGACAATTATTTGTGTTTTACAGATAGTTGCTCTGGGCCTGGCTCTACTTTTTGTCAATTAAATTGTATATTAGTAAGGCCTTTACAAAGTAACGACATTTTAATGAAACCTCTGCATGAATATCTGTTATTTATAATTCTTAGATTTTTGTGTCATTCATTTCTCCCAAGAAATATAGTGCATTGCCGTTTTTAGGGTTCCATTACTCAAAAGGAACCCTTATAAGATCACTTTGTTGTTGGACGTACTATCTACATACAAGTTTGTTTGCTTTTGTCCTGTTTTTTATTTTTATTTTAACGAAACTTTCCTACAAAAAGTTCAAATTTTTTAAATGTTCCAAATAAATAATAGGTCAGGGCAAAAGTCAAGATGGCAACAAGTTATCGAACAAAATGGCACATATATATTATAATTAAGTGTAATTAAACTTTAAAAAAAAATGTCATGAATTTGTATATTTAAAATACAAAGAAACTTTTTCCCGACTTTATTATATATTTCTAGAGCCAACGGAAACGCAAAATAATAAGACGTCATTAAATCTAGCTGTCACTGCTTTTTTTTTTCAAGGTGAATTGTAGGGACAGAACGAGGTTTATCAACCAATAATTAATTAGCCCTTGAGTATTCAGTCATTAGTATAAATATTTGATCAAACAAATGGATGACTGTCTCATGTAATTTTTCATGCTGTGTGCTGTCATTTCTTTAACCAAAAAAGGTAGTAGTACTCAAACCCACCAGTGGCGGTGGTGTACAGGGTAATTTAAGTCGTGCATTTCGATTAAACCATTTATAAATATGGTGCAGTGTAAAATTTATATTTAAGTTTTTTTTTGCCCTGAGACTCTTTGAGTAGTGAGAAAAACAGACGTTTAAAGCTCAAATTTTAGCATGGATTAAATACCATTCTGGTCGAAACTCATTTGAGAGGAGTCTTTTGTGTTAACATTTTCGAAAGAAACCAAAAAAATTCTTTGATTCTTATTGAGTAGGTATTAGTAGGTCAGATGATAGTTTAGACGCTTTTCACGCTCTTGGCGTTTCGGTTGCTCTCTTAGTTGAACAAAAGAAAAGTTGTTCCTATTTAAGGCTACTAAATAATATGTCTAAAACATGGTGATGTCTGGTTGCCATGTAATAAAATCATTATAATTTGCTTTGCTTAGCAACAAACAGTTTAATTCCTAACTCCTTGGATATGTAAACTGTTGCTACGTAAACATATAAAGTATTAAATGTTGCTTTTTAAATTGAATTTAAAGAAGTGAAAACTTGTTTTTATTTTAAAGAAAATACTCAAACGTATAATCGCTGAGTACGGTCTAGGTAAGGTATCACCACTAGTGTTCCAAAGAACTTAGCTTTTTGTAAAATCGTAATTTTGCTTTTAATATTTTTTTTGTATAATTGCATTTTTACAGGAAATACAGTTGAACTTAAAATGGAAAACTGTATCTGTACACAAAATTTCATCAAAATCGTTAGAGCCGTTTCCGAGATACCCGGAATATAAATTCATACATAAATAAATACAAACATACAAGAATTGCTTGTTTAAAGTAATAAGATTTATATTTATATTTCCGCCCACAGTTTCCAATATGATTTTTAATAATATGTAAGTACCTAAAATAATTCAAATTAGTCTAAAAACAATGAGACTATTGCGTATTCAAGTATTGAAATCTACTGTAATCTCTTAGGGCGACCATTAGACGCTCATGCAAACGTCAATCATTACCAAAAATTAGTCTAAAAACAATGAGACTATTGCGTATTCAAGTATTGAAATCTACTGTAATCTCTTAGGGCGACCATTAGACGCTCATGCAAACGTCAATCATTACCAAAAGTCATGAGATTCTCAAAGCACGCCTTCATAATTGGTATCTTGTATGTAATTACTTTGTTATCAATAAAGAGTCTCTGACGATTATAGTAGAAACTGCTACGGGTCCTTCGTTAAGAAACGCTTTCAAAAGCGCCAGTAAATATCAGCTTAAAGAAAGTTTTAATCATTGTTAAAACAAATCTTATTTATCCATTAAAGTTTCATGTTTCTAAATAAAACTGATAAAAAAAGTGATAAAATACGTCTTAACTTGTACACAAACTGACGAAGCTGATAACATAAATGTCTGTTTACTCTATCCGAGTTGAATTTATTTCCTTGAAAGAGAATAAATGGTGCTAATGATTCACTTCGTGAACTTTTCTAATACATACTAATTAATTTTTATACAAATATACATACATATAGACAAAGTATCTCACGCCATCATACAGGCCTGCGCTTCTAAAGGCGCCTTTGGCATGTTAAGTAATATTGTATTGTTTTATGTGATACCGATGTGGTAATATGTTAGATCCATAAACGTTAAATAAATAAAAAACATGGTCTTTAATACAGAAACTTTATTTTGAAACTGCTAATATGCGTCGTACACTAGGGCATGAGGCAGTGACGTAACAATAGGGTGGCAGAGCGGGTAAAATGCCACGGGCGTGAACATAGGAAGCACTAATTACGAATCGCATTAAAAAATTTCTTTTGTATTTAATCAATATAAGTTATCTAATAAATTACACGAGTAAAAATAACGGCCAAGTGCGAGTCAGACTCACACACATCCGATGTATTAGTCTCAGATGGTGTAGTTACGCCACTGGCATGAGGTTCAAATATTTAGTACTAGTTGCGCCCCGCGGTTTCACCCGCGTAAGTCCCGATCCCGTACGAATATCGGGATAAAAAGTGTTAAGCCTATATGTTAATCCAGGTCTCCAGCTATCTACATACCAAGTTTCATCGCAATCGGTTCAGTAGTTTTGGCGTGAAAGAGTAACAAACATCCATCCATCCAATCCATACTCACAAACTTTCACGTTTATAATATTAGTAGGATGCATTTGATAAGTTACCATCCCCGTTGCTCTGTAGGGCTGAGTGCAGGATTCCTTGCACTTTGCACTTTGGAAAAATTATTTAGCTACTAGCTCTTCCCCGCGGCTTCAGCCGCGTAGAAGTCGTTATCGCGTAAAATCATAGCCCTCCTTTTGCGCAGTCGGTTAAAAAGTAGCCTATGTCCTTCCCAGGGCCTCGAACTATCTCTATACCAAATTTCATCTACATCGCTCCAGCCGTTTAGGCGTGAAAGCGTAACAGACAGACAGACAGAGTTACTTTCACATTTATAATATTAGTAGGGATATTAGTAGGGATAATCGGTATTGAATGTATGCAGTACATTCCATGTTCAGTGTTTAGTGCTAGCTTTAATTTTGCATGCATGTAGAATGTTTTTCAATTTATGAACTCCGATTCACCTTTTGCATAATCTTGTCTTTTCTGTGTGACATTTGAAGTATTTGCAATCTGCTAGAACTGTATCTAAACGAGCAATATTTTTATTACAATATTTCCGGCTATCGCAAAAACTTTTTATGCAAAATATTTTGTCAATATCTCTGAACCAGTATTTCTATCTTTGTTTGTCTTTGTCTCTAAATGAGCTACAAAAAAAAGTATCTGACGAAATCATTCGTGTCGCAGCGGTTTACATTATTTTGAAAGAAAATACAAAACCAAAAAAAAAACCAGATTGTAGATACGACCTTACGTTAATAGGCGTGATACTTCATATACACTAACGCCGCATTCCAATAAACAAGAAACGATTCGTTTTATTTTCAATGAAAATTTTACCGTCCGTAAGGAAAACGAATCGTTTCTTGTTTATTGGAACGCGGCATAGGTAAAGTAAAAAACCTTGATTACCATTATTCAAAAACTTTACAAGAATGTCCAAGACCAAGTGACTTTGAATGTGTGTGACTAGGGTTGCCGGCAACTGTATTGCAGTATTGCATACATTGTAGTAAAAGTATTGCCTGTTTAGACACACCATTTTAAACATTTGTAGGTATATATAGGTAGTATTAAGACTTATAACCAAAACATACGATTAAGTCATATTCTAGTTTAAACATTATTATAACATGAGGCATTATTTTTATAAATATAATTAATTTTTTTTATTTCATCAAAATGTTTGCCAATATACTTGTAAAGCCGTTATCTGTCAGCAACCAGATATTTTTTTTAATGACATATGATTTAGGTCCATTGCCTTAGCCAGTAAGCTAACACATTTGATTATTAATTTTTCCTAACAATTTTCAGACGAAGACAGAAATCAACGACCCCCCACACGCCGGTAGCGCCTCCGTACCACGATACAGTCACCATTGATTCGGATACGGAACAGGACTACGAGCGCAGTAGACGTGAGCGGGAGTACTGGTTAGAACAACAACAACGTATACAGTCTCCCATTATGGTGTCAGGTAAATCCGGTTACACTTTTTTTTTAATTTTAGACGGTAGGCTCAGTAGATTTCTTCAGTTACCCTCAACGCAAGCTTAATTCAGGGAGGTGATTACCCAGTCGGGGTACTATTATTTTATTTAAAATCTTCTGAGACCTACCTGCTACCGTGATTTTAAGTTAAAAACAGTTTTGGCCGCCTGTTGATCAAGAGGCAGCCAGGGCTGCAGGGGTTTCCGGAGGCTTCCTTCTTAGGGTATCCCGGGTCCCTTGCAATAAACCCACTTGTGACGGAACACCGTGAAGTTTTAGTCAGTTCGATCCCGACGTACCACTTCACCGTTAGCTCCGGTGAGGTGATGACCCGTGGGGGTTACCAAACAAAAAAAAAAACGTTAAAAGCAGTTTGTCACATCACTTTCGTGAAAACCCGGGTCTACAGCTGTTTCTTTATTGTGAATATTAGCCACTTCGTCAGAGGCCCCTCATATTTGTGGTAAAATTCAATTTATAAGTGGTTTCATGTCCAGGGTTCTTTTAGCATAGGTTCGTTCGCTTTTTCGTATCATTCACCTAGTATGCAAAGATCTTATCTAAAGTCACTTAGGAGCATTATTTTAATTATCAATACACAAATAAAATTGAAGTATCTGTTAGTAATGTTAAAATAATAGTTTTTTATGCTCATACAGTTATTTGCACGATACCTACGCCTAAAAATCAGTTTTTAAAATTTTTTACTATCTGTCTGTCTGTTTGTTCAGTCTAATCTCCTGAACTGACGGACCGATTTCCACGGGACCTTCACTGGCAGATAGCTGGTGTTATAAGGAGGAACTTAGGCTAGACTTTTTTTAAAAGAATTAGGGTTCCGCGTAAAATTTATAAATATGTACACGCGAGCGAAGCCGCTCGGGAACTACTAGTTTTAACTACATTCGTTACATTGGGCACATTATGTCACAATCACAGTAATCTTTGTTTCATTGGTTACCGTTTTCAGTCGTTTACAACGCAAATACTCTTATTAAAATGCCTGTTTGATTGTTTCTGTAACAAAAAGAACAACCTCCCTCGACGCATGTCGCAGTGGTTATCGTGGTTATCTTGCTAACTGCCCCTGAGGGATTGTTGTGAGTTCTATTTCGACATAAGAAAACAATTCTCCGTCTGGTTGTGCTTTATTTTCGTTAAATGTAAGTTTCATTTCGTTAATGATCTGTATGTGGGAGGCCACACATACCTAATTTTCAAGTGAGGGGGTTTAAATAACAACTAGGATTGAAATATCAGTAAGCTCCTGACATAAATGTTCAACATAAGAAAATCTATAGATTGTTGACATAGAAATGTGGGGTCAACTGACAATTGACCCTGATAAAACTCCATATTTAGAACATACTATGTTGCAGATAAATACAACTTGAGTAGACAGCTTAAGTAGAACCCGTACCGATTTTTATGTGGTTCTAGTAACCTGCCCCGGCTTCGCACGGGTAGCAGAGACATCTTCAACAATCACCAACATATTTCAATAAATTTATACAAAAGCTTAACAAATTATACACCTAAACCTTCCTCATGAATCACTCTGTCTAATAGTGAAAACCGCATGACAATCCGTTCAGTAGTTTTTCAATTTTATCGCGAACAGACAGACAGGAGACTTTGTTTTATAATATGTAGTGATTCTTTGTTGGGTAGAAGATTTGTACGATGTCTGTACACTGATCACTAAAAGTGTTTTTCAAATGGGAAGTATGTGTGTGTGCGTGTCTTACCTATAATTATATCATTAATAAATTAAATAAAAAAAAAATAAAAAATAAAAATTAAAAAATTAAAAAGTTTTATTAACTATAAACGAGACGAGACGATGATTAGTTTCAACGTACTTACATCTTTATTAAACAAGAGGTTTACAAAAAAAAAATAGTCAAACAAAAAATAGTCAAATTTAAAAAAGTCTACCCCGATCCCTACTCGACGCAAAGCTCCCCATAACACAGGCCGCGTTTCCCCGCTGTACTGCAATAGACAACCTTTGCGCCAAGTAAGACCCGGAGCGACTATTACTGATTACTAAATGGTAGAAATCGATAGTTTTCGGAAACTGATTCAATGTACTAATTATGAGAGCTACATGTAATAATTATTTCTCCATTATATTTTTTTTTTTTTTTGTTGAATTGTTGATAAAACTATCCGTCACGATGGAAAAAATGCTCAGCAGATCTGTTAGAACTGAGCACCCCTGAAATGACTGCAATCGATAGCATCACCTGCCGTGGTAATCGAGATAGCAGTAAGTTAGAAGACGCCTCTTCTTGACTTGCTGCTATCTCGATTACCACTAATTGCAGTGATGTTTTTTTGTTGGTGATTGAAATTGCCACAACTCCAGGGGATCCTCTGGATAAGGGTATTTAACTAGTGGGTGTGTGTCACTTTCTAACACACCGAAGCGACAGTTCGCTTCACTCCTCGATAAATAGACCCATTTAACGAGGAGTCGTGTCAGGCTTACAAGAGGACAGCGAAATTACGTCTTTAATAGGTATGGACTACTTACGGAGATTATTATTACTAAAGAACGTGAATTGGTACTGGTTTAGGACGACCTGGTTAATTCTCAGTCAGGGTTCTTAGGTTCTTAACTTTTTTAGTTTATTTGCACCATGTATATGGGATGATTATCCAATTTGATCAGAAATCTTTTTTACCCTCATTATTACAAAACGAACATGTACATACATTTTATATTTATTTGATTTACATACTTGTAAATTCAACTTGTCAGTGGTATTATATAAAGAAATGCTCTATGTATGACATCTATACTAATATTACAACTGAAGAGTTTGTTTTTTTGAACGCGCTAATCTCGGGAACTACTGGTTCGAATTGAAAAATTATTTTAGTGTCGGATAGCCCATTTATTGAGGAAGGCTATAGGCTATATAACATCGCGCTACGATCTATAGGAGTGGAGCAGTAACCATAAACGCAGATGAAACTGCGGTGACTAGTATATTATATGTGGATTGTGACTTCCAGACTCGCCCGTGCACGAGCCGCGCCTGCGCGAGTACAGCGAGCAGCGGCGGCGGCGCTGTCGCTCGCCGCACCACCGCCGCCGCACGCGCTCTCGGGAGCGCACACGGGACCGACACAAGGACTTCAAGGCCACGCACCGGTATGTACACACGCGCACCCTGATCTTGTCCTTGAGTGCCGTGGTCCCATATATGTGACAAATGAAAATTATGGCAAGTGTTTATACCGGATTATGGCGTATCGTATTTTTATATATGTATGTGTGACAATGGCGTTCAAAAGGTCAGTTAATAATTTGTAATTTGGGTTAAGTAATACTATTGTAAAAATATTCTTGTCTATATGATAGTTATAAATTGGTCTTTTCATATTTTGCCATCTCCTGTTGAAATTCCCACGTATTAGTTTTGAGCATTGTGTGTAGGTCCCACAGTCGCGGGTCATTGAAGCGCCGTCGCAGCGTGTCGCGGGGCCGGCGGCGCGGCTCGACGGCCTCTCCGCCCCGGCACCGCGCCAAGCACCCCGAGCCCGTTCGCGACCGACACAGGTACGCCACACTCATATCGGTAGCTTGTACGGACCGGCACAGGTACGCCACACACACATCGGTAGCTTGTACGAACCGACATAGGTACGTCACACACATATCGGTAGCTTGTACGGACCGGCACAAGTACACCCACTTCAATTCATGTTACATTATGCCCTCTTTATTAATTGTTTAAATGTACTGTAACATTGGCAACCACAAACATTGTGTAAATATGTATGTTTTCTGGCTAAATAAAAATATAGATTAATTCATTGATTAAAAGCCAATCATTAGACTAGAACTCGAACACACAAAAACATACTTAAACATTTCTAACATTTAACTGCGACCTCAAACCGATATTATAAAATGATCGCTGATTTTACAGAGTCAAGCACGAATCACCTAGTCCACCATCCATATTGCAACGGAAAATCGACTTCAAGGAGAAGATCAGTGACACTAGCCTGTTTGCTGAATTAGTCAAGGACAAACACAAAAGGGCCAAGGTAAATAAAAGTAAAAAATATATAAAATGCAAGAAAAATTCTAACATTGTTTTTTGGTCTTTATTATCAGAATAGTTTGTATGACCAGGCCGGGTCCACGTCGCACTTTAGGTATAAAGCTACAAGTGCGCGGCGGGTTCGACTAATCGTGCCATAAATTCAGTGGGTTGCCGCACGCCTGGCGGCGAACATGTTATTTTGGTGCCACTCACGCGCTGTGTCGCGTCATTCGTTCGTATCTAGACTATCGAGTTAATTAGCCTAGGTTTATGTGTCCAAAAATATAGAGTAATAAGCACAGAGCTTACTGGTAATTAAATATATATTTTTTTTTTATGACAACCCTTACGTCACCGCGTCATTACAACAGGTAAGAGTTACGCGATAGAAACAGATTACACGATTAATATTAATTATTACGATTAATAATAATGTATTCGCTGATCTAGACACTAATAATCCGTATTTATCCGTATCCGCGGATATACATTTTTAACGATCCGGCACATCACTAATATGTATGTATTACTGATGTTCCGGATCGTTAAAAATGTGCACAGTATAGTCCATCCTAAGGTTGTCTGTAAGAGATCGCAGATTGTGATAAGACCGCCATTGTACTGTTACTAAAAATTATATTTCTAGACTGTATAATATTTTTTTGATTACGGAATAATAAAAGTTAGGGAAAATGCCCATAGTTTGTACAGGCAACAATTACACCGTACTTGGAGTGAGCACTTAAATTAGTACAGCAACACAACTTCTTTAAACGAGCTCTAGATATCGTGACGGCGAATAGCTACTTTTGCGCATCTCCTCATATTTATAACACGAGAGATCTCCATGTGAGACTTCCCCTTTTTTAGACCTTGTTCCAAAAGTGATATATTGTGGCGCTGAGAGACTGAGACTTGAATTTCTTTATGTATTAATTTATGTTTACAGAAACTACAGGAAATATTAAATCAGAAAGAGGAAGAATCGCAGGGTGCGATATCAAACACGACGTCGATTAATAACCCTGAGATACTGACTATAGATGAACTGTCTAACGCCACCGCAGACAGTTTTACACAGGTAAATTTTTTTTTTTATTGGTGATTGATAATCAATCTCTTGTTTTGTGTAAGTGACAGATGACGGTCTTTCGGAGAAAGATTCCCTGTTATCGGTATCAAATACTTGGTACAAATCGATGAAGGAATCAAAGACTTGGTACATATAGAGGAAGGAATCAAAGACTTGGGACATATAGAGGAAGGAGTCAAAGCCTTGGTACATATAGATGAAGGCCTCAAAGACTTGGTACATATAGAGGAAGGAGTCAAAGACTTGGTGTATATAGATGAAGGAATGAAAGGCTTGGTACATATAGATGAAGGAATCAAAGACTTAGTACATATAGATGAAACACAAAGGTTTAAAGAATGTCGCCAGTTTGGTCATAAATAATATAGGTCCGTGTGGATCTCGTGCTATTCTTTTTTTTAGTGTATTTAAATACACAAAACACATTAAAAATGAATGTTAATGTTTAATAATAAGTCTTTAGCATAAATACAAGTGTAATGGTTTTTATTTCGCATGTGGAGGGAATTTGTCAGACAGAAGGGCTTATGAACTTTTATGGCAGGATGTTTAATTTATATTGGACTACTATGACAGGCCTGTTGTTCTAGTGGTTAATGATCCTGCTGAGCCAGAGGTCGTGGGTTCGATTCCCACCTAGGACAAATAATTGTGTGATGAGCACTGTCATTTGTTGTGTCTGGGTTAATTTATCAGTAATATGTATGTATTTAGTGATATATAAGAATGTTTATCAGCAGTCTGATTACCATAGTACAGACTCCGCCTAGTTTTTAATCAGACGGCCGTGTGTAAGGTGTTTCAAGTTATTAAAAAAAAAATGTTTACACTTTGAATTTTAGATGTCAAAAGAAAACGGCGAGAGCATAAAGGAGAACCAGGAGGTGTCAACGATGGACATCCCCATGCCGCACAGCGACGAGTCGAACCCCGCACCCCTGCAGCCGCCACCCGACTTCGCCGCCTTTGAGCTACAGCAGAACGGCTCGCCCCTCCTCTCGCCCCTCCCCTCGCCCACCGCCGCCCCCCCACAGCCGCCGCAGCCCCCTCTACCGCCAGAGGATAAAGAGCCAGAGGTACTCATCCTAAACCATTTCTCATCTTAAGCGTTCAATGTTAACTATGGTGGTAGTATATTCTTAGCTTTATTTAAAAATTTGTAAATTAACTAATTTATTATTCAGTTACTAACACAGCAACACCCACAGACATTGTTATTTATTTACTTGTAATCGAGGAATTCTTCGCTGTTTTGCGTAGTTCATCCCTCCACCTCCCCTACGTTTCCCTTGAAGCGGTCTCAACTTAAGAACTCATGAACCCAGCGGTTGTCGGTTCTGCAAGCAATGTGACCAGCCCACTGCCATTTCAGCTTATTAATTCTTTGATAGCTCAAAGATGTCGGTTACCTTGATCTTAACTTAGATTACCCCCCAATACCTGAAGAAGCTCATAAAAGACTATTATGAGAAACATACATTTGTATTTTGAACATTAATATTTTGAATTATTGTAGACTAAAATTTATTTAAATATGATGAGCGTTGTATGATAATTGTGTAGTAAACACGTATAATATTAAATTGTGAATTAGATGAGTGATAGAAATTCAAGACAGTATTTATTTCCGTTTTGTATTAATTTCAGAAGCCAGTGTCTACAACTCCTCCCCCAGTAACTACGACCAGTAGTACGGTGACCAATCCTCCATTACCGAAGACCTCGGTGGTGGACAGCGTGTACTTACAGAACAGCCAGGCGTTGCCTACGTTGACCAAGCACAAGAGTCTCACCAAACTACCCATGCCGCCTAACACACAGGTATTTATCAGTGCAAGTAATAAATAACAATTATAGCATTAAGCTATGTATTCACTGGGGACATGTCGACATTTGCTTTGTCCACACTACCCAGTTTTCATTAATCAACACGCGTCCTTATTAATCGAAAGCTGTCAGGCGACTGTCGAGGGATACAAAAGTCGCTTGTGTCGACGCTTGCAGAGGATCGACTTTTGACATGTCTCGTAACATACACACACAGCGTGCAACGTCACGCGACACATATATTATTTTGTGTCGGGCGACAAGTCCAAATGTGTGGCCCAAGTGAAAACGAAGCTCTGTTTTCGTAATCAGAGGTTGGCTCTGGAGTGACATTCACAAACAGCAAAACAAACTTCAACTTCCACATAGCGAAACGAAAGTTAATAAAAAGCGCCGATTTTGCAATATCCCAACATCGACTATTGGACCGCGGTCCGAGAGGTATGAACACCTAGCCTGGTCGGAGGATCCTTCTTCCTGTTGGACGGACATAATTCAATTAAAAATTGGTTGTCTGTAAAAGTCGGTTTACGGACGATAATTTTACGTGATAACATCATAAGAAAACAGTGGAAGAGAGATATATGCGTCACAAGCCGAGCGCTTAGACTGATAGTGCCTCTCTATTGTTTGTTCTGCGCTCTCGCTTGCACGCTCGGCTCAGGCTTTTTCGTGCGTGCAGCTGGCGTTCATCGATTTAAAAGACGTTATCACTCAAAAATTATTACACCTTTTAAACCTTACTCACAGCTAAAGTTGACTTATTATTAATTTCTATTATTGATATCATCCTCAGGTTGACGATTTAAAAACGTTAGCGAACGACAGTCCGCTGACAACGCCACCGACTAGTCCGGTCAAGAAGCCAGAGAAACCCAAACGTACCGGAATTATGAACTTACCTATGCCGCCAGGTACGTTCGTATACCATTGTACCTGAAAGTTCATTTTACATTATGTGAAGTGCGACGAGTTCATATTTGCAATATTCCCATTTTTATTGATTTAACAATTCAAAAAAAAATTATTTTGTAAAATCACAGACCTGCCACTAACTGGACATCAGCAGGTCGAGTCGGAATTGATTTATGTAAATAAATATCAATCTTTATTTTAAACGTACAACTGTGATGTAGAAAAGTACACAATGCAGATAAAAAAAAAAAACATTAGTGAAATAATGACAGTTTTTTCATTAGCAAAACAATTATGTTTATCAGTGTTCTAGAATCTGCTTAGCTTCCAGGATATTATTATGATTATTCTGCAATAATAGTTTATGTAATTTTTATAGGTTTTCACTCTAAACGGTCTTGTGGAGTCGTACCTAAGCAATATGAAAGAAAAAAAAGTGAAATTCGTCTCTTATATCATTTTAAAATGCTAGTAATACTCAATGTTTACATTCTAGTAATTCCGGGATCCGAGGAGTTGTCAGGCGACGAGCTGGACGGCTCCACCCCCCCTCCCACCTCGCGCCGCGACCAGTACTCGCACGTGTTCGCCAACAGGACCGCTAACCGAGACGCTGTAAGTTGGATTCAATAGTCATATTGTAACTAGTGTTCATCCACCGGTTGACATTCGACCATAATCATTATTATTATTTGAAAAATCTGTTTTTAATATTTTTAGCATTTATTATATACCTGGATATTGATTTCATGACATTGTTCTAATGAGGTATGTATATAAGGTTATTTGTATTGTAACTTCCCTTTTGTGTGCGATTTACGCCGAAAATTAAATACATAATATAGTAAACCTACAGTCATTATTATCCTCATACTTTACTGATTACTTTAATATTATTGCAGACGGGATCGAAACTGAAGAGGCCGCGCATCCTCAAGAGGCGAGGTTCGAAGGTGGTTCCTGTGTCAACGCCTACTTATCATGCCAAAGACTGGGGCGAGAAATGTGTCGACGGGTTCCAGGTACGTTGATTATACCTACTTGATATGTCTGCAATATTCAATACAATACTTTTCATACTCAGATACTCTAGCAATATAGAAAACACGCTGCCTCCCGTCACGAAAAAACGACAAGTTGTTACCTGTGCTTACGAACATTCTCCACATTGGAGATTTTGACGTTATTTTCTCCCCGAGACGTTCCGGCAAATTTATTCATCATCAGTTGCAACACAGCGGCTACATTATTCTTTAAGCGCGTTACAAAACCATGTGTAAGAACTAACTAAACGACAGCGTATCATCTTTAGTTGACCACAAAAGTTTATAAAGCACCTACCTACGGACTTCGCACTTCGAATTGCATTATTTTTTCAGTTAGGTAAACTATAAATACTTGTACTTAGTAGTTAGCTCTTTATAATTTCATAACATTACTATATGGTTTTTGCACGTAGTGGAATGGTGTAACTGACAAAGGATTAAGAACAAATATATTTCTTAAGATGCAGATACTTCGGCGAAAAGTAAATTATAACATTACTTTTACCCCTAAAGTTGAAAGCTCCCATATGGCGAGCATCGCTACTCTAGGGGTAAAAAGTAAGCAACCACTTATCATCTAGCAGGCCGCAAGCTATCTTAGTGGTATTCGAAAACCTGGGACTCAATTACCAATGCTTTGCATAATCCTTACAGGTCATAACTCAAATCGGCGAAGGCACTTACGGCCAAGTGTACAAAGCCCGGGACAAGAACACGGGACAATTAGTCGCTCTCAAGAAGGTCCGTCTCGAGAACGAGAAGGAAGGGTTCCCTATCACCGCCGTGCGAGAGATCAAAATACTGAGACAACTTAATCATAAGAACATAGTTAATTTAAGAGAAATAGTAACGGATAAGCAAGATGCTATGGACTTTAGGAAGGTATGTTGCTTTTTATATATGTATAATAGAGTTATCCTCAAGTAGTTACAGGTAGATTCTTAAATATGTATTCAAATTATACCCATTACTGATGGCTCAATATTGAAGTTATATAACTTTCAGGATAAAGGATCATTTTATCTAGTCTTTGAATACATGGACCACGATCTGATGGGCTTACTAGAGTCCAAGATGGTGGACTTCACAGAGTCGCACAACGCGTCCATCATGCGGCAGCTGCTCGACGGACTTGCCTACTGCCACAGGAAGAACTTCCTGCACAGGGATATCAAGTGTAGTAATATATTAATGAATAACAAGTAAGTTATTTTATGTTATTTTAAGCACTTCTAAACATCAGTGATGAGATGAGAAGGTGGCTTTCAGATAGGATTGGCAAAGTTCTAGTATAATTAGCTTTCATGAATGGGAAGACGCCACTTTCTGTCAGTGTTGCCATTATGAGTGTAGATTAGGAATTCTACTATCGATAAAAACTGAGAACAACCAATGTTTAAGCGTAATTAGCTGTGAAAATTATTAGATTTCATGAACTAAAGTTATTTTATATTTAAAAAAGCAATATCTGCTTTATCAATGAAATCGTCAATGAGGTTTTAATGTTACGTTATATTATTATATTTAAAAAACAAAATAGGTTTATGCAAATTCCTATTTTATTTACGTCTACTTAAAAACTTATTTTGAAATCTACATACATATTAGAATAATTAAAATTAAAAAGGTTATAATTTTGGAATATGCAACTGGTTTGAATGTAAATAAATAAAGTAATTATTGCAATCCTACCCATTTCAATGTGGTTTATATTTATTAGTTGTATTCAAAGTATTCAAAGATCAATATCTTCTCATTTATCGCAAATGTGCTATTTACATAATATAAAAATAATGGAACCTTGAGCATTTAGGGCTAGACTAGATTTTATTATTTTGCAACACGGTATTATTATATTATTTGTTTTACTATCGACAAAGCAATCGTTGAGTTGCCACTGTGTTGATCTATAATTTTAAGTTGAAAAAAAAACATGTAATCAAAGGATTTTTAGAAATAAAGATATTTGATTTGACTCGACGTAGGGCTGACCTGACTGGCTCGGTTAGAGATTGATTCGATCAGACATTAATTGATCTCCAAGATCAAGTATGAAGTAAAAGTGTATGAGTAATTGTAACTTTGCAGAGGTGAAGTGAAGCTGGGCGACTTCGGCCTGGCGCGCCTGTGGTCGGCGGAGGACCGCCAGCGGCCCTACACCAACAAGGTCATCACGCTGTGGTACCGCCCGCCCGAGCTGCTGCTGGGCGAGGAGCGCTACGGACCCGCCGTCGACGTCTGGTCCATGGGCTGCATCCTGGGCGAACTCTTCCTTAAGCATCCACTGTTCCAGGTACCCTTCATCGTTACATACGATAATCTTGTCTGCTACTCGAGCATTGAGTTTTTAAAAGGTTTGATTCCCAAATGAGATAATTATTGGTGTGGTTATTTAGAAATATGTATTTCTTAACAGTATAGTGAGTGTATTCTATGTGAAATAAGAATAGTAACTATAATTTTTTATATAATATATGCGTATAATTATTATTACCTGATTATATTTTCGGTTGTACACGTATGACTTTTAGTTTGTTTTACAAAACGTGTGACATGGTACTAGAATTCTTTCTAAAAAATAAAATTCCTTTAATGGTGAAGGAAAATGTCGTGAGGAAATCGATATACAGGTGTCTCAGAAGTCGACGTCAAGCGAAATCGGGTAACAAGCTAAGTCATAATAGTTATCAGGAAATATAAAAAAATCCAAGTTTATTTTAAAAATTATAGACATTTAAAAAGAAACGAGAAAATCTACAGCCTGTGACGGTCTTTTCACTCCTGTTACTTATATATATTTACGCTTTTACACAATGCATGCTTTAGCAAAATGAATATTTAGCCCAGCTTTAACTGACCATAATGAAAAAAAATGTACTAAGCGAGTTTGGCAAGTAACCTTAAAAGTTGGCGCATTTATTATAGATTCCAAAACGGTATGACACTTGCTAATTTATTTCTTCAATTGGGGATAATTTTTTTTTAGATAGATAATCTTGAATCTTTTGTTGGGCCAAAAGTTATATTTACTTCCAAGCTGGAGCAGTTGGCTTAAAATTTTAGACTCGAGTTTAAAGAAGCAGTATTCGGGATTACATAACAAAAAACATAGTACAAGCGTAAATATCTGTAGTAACAGGAGTGAAAAGACCATCACGGGCTGTCGTTATCTAGATTTTTTAAATTTCTATAGTTTCTATAATACATAACTTAGATTTTTTTATTTTTCTGAAAACTATTATGGCTGTCGCCTGTCGCCACACGCAGAGGCGTCAGCACACTCACCACACTCGTGTCTGCAGGCGAACGTGGAGATGATGCAGCTGGAGATGATCTCGCGCGTGTGCGGCACGCCGGTGCCGGGCGTGTGGCCGGGCGTGGTGCGCCTGCCGCTGTGGCACACGCTGCGGCCCAAGCGCTTCCACAAGCGCTGCGTGCGCGAGCAGTTCGCCTTCCTGCCGCCGCACGCGCTCACGCTGCTCGACCGCATGCTCGAGCTCGACCCCGAGCGCCGCATCACCGCCGACGACGCGCTCAAGAGCCCCTGGCTCAAGAACGTGGTGCCGGACCAGTGAGTACACTACGCGACCTCATCCCTTATGCGATCCCCCGAACTGACGAGTCGATCTAAATAATCATTATCTATTATGACGATCGCTCACAGATTCAATTCTCATACTTCAAACGCAATTATAAAATTACACTCTCTATAAAAAAATAAACCGTTTCTTTAGCTTACTGTAGAATGTGTTTGCAAATATTACTGATTTCATTAAAGAAAAAATAGTTTTATAATGATAAAAACCTAATTATTTGAATGACTAAAGGATATCTGTAATTAAAATTATCATTTAAAATAGAGTTTATACAAATTAACAAATTGAAAAAGGATCCGCTGAGTTACAGACGAATCATGCCTTTATCTACAAATCTAAGCCCCAATATTTAGAAACTAATTAGGTTATCACAATAAAAAGGATTATTAAATAATTTCAAGTGAAATCAGCAACATCTGCAAACCTATGATTAATACAAAAACAAACACTGAATATGCATGAATCCGTAGATGATTTAGTATATTGTATTTCTGATTAGTAAAATGAATCTTTTGCAGCCAGCTATATTGATGTTACTGAGAAGTAGCAAAGGCCGAGCTGTATGAATTTGAAATTTTTTATATATACAATTTTTGGAGATGATTTTTCTATGAAAAGCAATCAGTATTTTAAATGTGTCCTAATATATTTAATGTCAAAATACATTAGATATTGGACAAATACCATTTTCTTATCAACTTTCATATTATCCCTTTCGAGTCGTGAATACTGCAAAAAGGAAGTATTCTGAACATTTATTTTCTCGAAATGTATTTATTGAAGGGGGCATTACGCAAACATTTGACAAAAAATAAATTCAAGATATATATTTCCTGTTAAAAATATATTGAACTCATCTTTAAAACATACTTTAATACTGTTGTACATAAACTGAATAGTAAAGAAAATAAATCGCGGTATAAGAACCAGATGAACGTTTCTACAAGAAAGTCGAAAATGGTTTGTTTTCATGAAACGAGTGACAAAGTGCTCCTTTATGAAAAGCCAAAATGACGTAATTGAAAATGCAATATTTCACAAATTCTAAAAGAACACAATAGCTAAGGAACCACAAGGAAGTAGGTAAATTCTTGGAGTATTTTTGCCCTTCTGTAAAATTAAGAAAATGTAGATAGGTTCATCTGGTGCTTCTACCGCGAAATGTTAGTCACTATAAGACTGCTGGGATCAAATTACGCATTATTGAATACATTCATACATGTTTAATATATTTTATTTTGTTCTTAACTCCTGTTATGGTCCACAACCACTAGTTACTTTTTTTTATCTGCGCCCGTATTTAGCCCACATTCAGCCACGTCGGTCTGACTCAGGAGCTTTAAGAGCACGCGAGATTGGACTTTAGCGTTAAATGTCCATGTAATGCCCCTTTAAGTCAAGTCACAAAACACTGAGATATGCAGGACTCGGATACTCAATAAGGTTTCTTCCCTCGTAGAATGCCGGCGCCCGAGCTGCCCACGTGGCAGGACTGCCACGAGCTGTGGTCCAAGCAGCGCCGGCGCCAGCAGCGCGAGCAGGACCAGGCTCAGGCGCAGGCCAAGGGCAAGCCCTACGGCTTCGACGACAAGGACCAGCCCCGGAACGACTCCCAGGACTATAAGAGCGAGCTCTACAAGCCGGACGGCTTCAAGTCGACCGACTCCTCGCAAGAGCCGGTCGGACAAGTGAAATAGTATAGATATTACTACACTAGGAGAAAAAAACGGTGCTTACATAATAGACATAGACATAAACATAGACACTAGAGACCAATTGATAGTGTGATTTAAATTGTTGCCTATGGTGTTTGAATGATGAGTGCGGGTTCCGTGCCGGTCGGGTCGACGTGCCTAGTCTCGAAATTTGCTTCACGTTTCGTCTCCCCGTAGTTTCTAAGGTTCAAGGCTGTGTTCTTCGCAAAATATTACCGCACTACCCTATGCTTCTGCACTTGGAATATTCGTTAGTACAAAAGAAAGATAATGTTGTCTATTCGTGAGCGAATATTGAAGCGATAAATCAGACCAAGACCTAATGTTTATATTTTTAATAAATTTTCGATAAACCTATAGATTCATTGTGTGTAAATGCGGAACCCTGTAAAGCAATCTAATTTATTGCGTTGAACGAAACGCGTACCAAATTTATGATAAATAGTAGTAACCAAAGTATCGCATAGCGGTAGTTACCCACGGGATAGAAGTTCGGGCGTCCTGTGCATGTTTGTAAATAATGTACTCTAGTAATAATATCTTATTGACAAATAAGAACAGTTTTGTTTATATTAATTTTAGCGAAACGACTTGTTTTATTTGTGTTAATCCTTGTATGCAACACTGATGTTGACTGTTGGCAATACTCACATTCACTAATAGTGAGTGGCACTAATTCTGACACGGTCATCACAAACTCGTAATCTGACGTCATAACTGATCCTTTAAAAAACCGATTTCAATTTCCATAAATAATTTAAAATTAAATTTATAAATGTGAAATTTCATTTCCTATTTCGATATCTTATTGACCAGTCATTTAAAAAGGTATAAGTATAATAGGCATGAAAACGTTGAATAGGTCTCGCGTCATAAAAAAATTGACAAGTCAAAAGAATTGACAATATCCTTATTCTTTGTTAATCCGGTAAAATGAAGTGTATAGCCATTGGAATCTCCCCTTTATTGTTCGAAGTCGATTTCTGTTCAAGTACCTCTAACTCCCCAGTTATTTTGTATCATAAATTAATTATATTATTAACTGTGTAAGCGATGAAGGGAAAGCTTGTGAGGAGTTATGTATACCTGAGATTATTATCTATTATGTCCGCGCAAGGACAGTAAAGTCCAGTATGACCTTACTTCTCTCGTCTAAATACGAGAGGGCTATTGTCCATCAGTTTGAATGTTCCTATAGTCTAATTAAGATAAAGGCGATGAAACCATTAAATTCCATTGCACCTCCACCTCGGTATCTCTTCCACCTACACCAAATACTTTATCTAAAACTTTTTAAAAGAATAAATTCTTGTAAATATTTGCAGTCAAAACTTATGCCGCGTTCCAATAAACAAAAAACGATTCGCTTTGCTTACGGACGGTAAAATTTTATTGAATTTTCAACGAAAATTTTACCGTTTGTTTGAAGTGAAACTTCTTTAGAATTCTTTAGAAATGAAAAGGCGACACTAAAAAGAGACCAACATACTCATAAGTAAGATTTAGCCTGCAAGAGAATGAGATGGAATACAAATATACAGTGTTTTCTATAATGTTTGTCTATGCGCATGCGTACTACGAAGCCTTCAGAAAATGCGTCATAGTCAAACTTCTTTACCACCGTTGTGATTTGAAAATTCGATGAAATGAAAAAGCGACACCAAAAAGAGACAAACATATTTACAAATAGGATTTAGCCTGCAAGAGAATAATATAGAATACAAGTATACAGTGTTTTCTATAATCTTGGTCTTTGCGCCTGCGTAGTACGAAGCCTTCAGACAATGCGTCATAGTCAACATGTATCATTCACGTCTATAATTTTTGACCATTTGCGCATTAAAATTCGTTGATTAATTCATTTATGTTAATTATTTGATACATATGTGTTAATTTGACCAATAACTTTTATATAAATTATCTAAAATTAAATTTATTAACATTAGTAAATTATTTGTATTGATTTTACTTTTTATTTCTCATTCTCTCGTTAGCTACTTTTCTGAAGTTTCACTTCTGGCGTGTGTGAATTGCACACACGTATTTTTTTTTGTATTTAGATAACGTTTTGATTTTTAAGTATCTATGTAAGTGAAAAAAACTTGATATTACAAAAAAAAACGTAGCACGTAGTCATTATATCTTTATTACAAATAGCTGTCAGAAAGAAAAGCTAGCGTGTAGGGATGCAACATATAGCAACTTACACGAGCTAACTGTAGGCATTTGTTTTGAACATGTATGTAGTGTTGTTTTTTCATGCCAGTTTGCACCTAATTGCTTAGATGCGAGAGTCGCTATTTATTTGAGTATTTTAAGGAGTGAGCCTTCAGCTATCTATACTGTGGTGTTCAGTTTCAAACAGAGGTTTTCAATATATCGACTGATTTTGGTGTAAACGTTGCGTCAGTTAATGATGTTTATTTTTAACTAAATCCATCCCTTATCCGCCTTTAAGAGGTTATAAAGGTATGTTGAAATCGTTTTTTTAAGCTATTGGTTAAATATAAATTCAAATTTGAAGTTTGTGATGGTGGGTGTCCCAGAATGAGATTCATTCATTGATTAGTGACCGCCCAAGTAAATATAATACTGTATACCTACACTTCACTTCATTGCTTTAGTTTTTCAATGCAAAAAGAAACAATTTAAATAGAAATTTTCTCGTTAGATATCAAATCATTTATAATCCTGTGACATCAAATGGTTTGCCAAAACGAAAAAAAAACCAAAATCACTAAATAGTGTTGCCAATAAATGCAAAATAGAGCATAATAGTTTTGTAATCCATTTTATAATGAAATAAGACCGCAGAAGCCTTAAAGATGAATATTTGAAACTCAAAACGACAAATATTTGTTATTTGCCTTAGTATAAATGACATTTTATACACAAATATTTGGTTTAA
This sequence comes from Euplagia quadripunctaria, assembly GCA_963859945.1. Lineage (NCBI taxonomy): Eukaryota > Metazoa > Arthropoda > Insecta > Lepidoptera > Erebidae > Euplagia > Euplagia quadripunctaria. The sequence goes on from OY982570.1 coordinate 21,418,964, forward strand.
TGTGAGTTTCAAATTGGAAATAGCACAAATAATAAATGAATATACTTAAAATGTGACGTAAAGCTTGGAATGTTACTTTTCACGAAATTTGTTCACTCAGGCTCCGTATTATGGCTAGTTTATAAGTGACAAGTAGTACGTGCATTGCTTGTACTGTGCTGAATATTCACTAGTTAATTATTTAATCAGTACATACCGAGAAATGTTAGTAAAACTAGTCACTTGCACTTAGTAAAATGTCTATTATTATAAATTATGCATGAAACTCAGATGTCACGCGAATTCAATGCAGCCAATCTGACATCTGCTTTAGAGTTTCATACATAACTACACCCATCCTGTCTAGTAATACCTCTCGCTTGAGTATAAGGTTTTATATAAGTTTCGAAATCAACAAGTGTTTGTAATTAAGGAGAACCTAAATTTTAGTCTGGCAATACTGTGATTATGTGTAAAACGGAATTGAGTTGTTTCGCCTACTGTTTTATATGTGTTATATTAGGTTCAGTTGGGTCCTAAATATTGTGTGGAATTAGACTGTATGAATTGTGTTGGTTGGATAAGGTTCTAGTATCAATAGTAGTTCGTACATACTGTTTTTATTTTAATAAAGTACAGCTTCATCACACTCCAATTTAATAGTTATAAGTTAGCATTTTAATATTCAATGATAATAATGTCGTAAAACTTGTCATGCATGCACCAGCAGGCACTTCTGACCGCATGTGTGTAAAATAAGTGTTTATTGTCAAGATACACTGTCAGTACGCAAACAAGCTTACTAAAGAAAGTTTGAGGCTTAAAGGTGCTTTCCCAGAGCAGAGATGAGCGGCACGGAGAGAAGAATCGATTAATTACATATACGAACAATCATAGCGGCGACGGGATAACACTCCCATACACTCTGCTTTGTTACGGACTCAATAGTCGACTTAACACATACATATCCTTCGTCTTCGCTTTAAAGCTCCGCCCCGCTCTTCTCCATTTCAGTGGAAACGCATCCAGAGTCGAACATAGACGTGAGAATGTGCAAACTTGATTCTGTTTCCCTCTCTCACCCTGGGACAAGCAGATGACTGTACGGCATTATGCATTGGATATTCTACCTTCTCTCTAAACGAAGGAGTGGAATTTCTTGTCGCACTGCGAAGTTTCCGATATCTGTAACTTTGGGAAGTCGCGAGCATATCTTTCAAAAGGGCTTTATCTAGAGATGCTGCAGCGTAAATCGAATCATCACTTAACAGCACAGTGATAAACCGTAAGCAGCAATTAATAAATATGCGGTTGAAGTCATGCAGAGTTACAGCTAGTAAACCTCACCCGGTAAACAGCCGACTTCGACCCACTAGAACATACGCCTGCTTTAAGATGTTGACGAGAAACCAGTAATACGCCATTTTGTGATACGCCTTCTTTATAAATCATTAGTTTTATTGAATAGTGATACTACTACTTTATTTACACAACTGTTCATAAAGTTCTACAGGGTGTCTCTGACAATGGAACACTTGAAAGGGCACGACTATAACACGCAGTTAAAAAAGGAATTGTTGAAAAAACTATCCGTTTAAAAGTTGTGACCGTTTGAATTTCACCACCGCTCCTCATTAAACAAGTGGAATGAGTAAATAGATAAAGTCGATTTTAAATGGGACACGTTTTTTTTTATTTGTTCACTTCGTTATTGAGAAAAGTGGTATAAGTGTTCTATTGTCAGAAACATCTCATATATAACGTGTAATTGATAGCATTAATAAAATGGACCCGACTTATTTGGCATTTATATGGTAATTAAGCAAGTATGTATATTTTTGAGTTCCAAGCGTCGCCAACTTAACGGTGTTCTTAGTTAAATAAATGCTAATATATATATTATCATGTTGTCTGTTCACAAATATATGATTGGATGTAAAAATTAACTTATAACTTGGGGGTCAAGTTATTTTTTAAATGTTGCTAAATGTAAATATGATGCGTGTGGAATACATTGTGCGTTCTCCAGAACGATATCTTCCATGAATTAGTTGAACTGTATATAATATATTGGATTGGTACTTCCTACTGAATTTCCTGAGCGATATAATTTTTATTTTTTATTATTTGGGAAAGCGAAAATTCACACATGGTGTGCAAGCCTTATAGAGCAGCCTTATTTCCGAAAACGATTAAAGATATCGTTAGAATATGTAATATATTAATTATTGATAAAATAGCAATAATGAGAGACTTCCATTAGCCTTGTCTAGATTGGTCCAGGTGTATACATAAATGTATATAAAATGAACTAAATATAGTTAGTTTTATACTAACATACAGCCCAGGGCCTTACATGTCCCATTGGTAGAGTTATGGGGTCGATGACAAGTATATAAGCTGAAAAATCAACTATATTCCTTTTAGAGTTAGACGAGTTGTGAGTTTTGGCTTTCCTGTATCTAAATACCAGGTTATTAAGCATTGTGGTGAGTCGCCGGCTAAAAGACTATGTTCCCTTGTATTATACTAGTTTTAAGACGCGATGTCTTATCGTGTAAATAATCCGGAGTTTCGGAGATAATCGTTTTGTTTTTTATATTTTGCGTGATGTGTAATTGGAAGCCTTATTTTTTTTTTAATGTCACTTGTCCGATCGAACATATGTTTTGATTAACAACTATTGAAAAAGATCCGTGTAAAATATTAAAAGCTTAGGGTAGACTGCCTACCAGATATTAATTCAACTTGTTCTCTAATGACCTGTGAGTAAGACTGAAGCGTGTATCGAACGATTGTCTGTCACTGTAACTCTGGATTGTTGTTATCACATATATGATAATAGTAATTGTAAAAATGTACCTAATGTTTTTTTTAAATAATTATACTACGATGAAATATAATTGTGTTTAAATTTGATAATACTGGGGGTAAGGGTTAGCAGAAATAAAAAAATATTATATCAAAATACATTTATTTAAAATGACTGCAGGAACGGAACGGCACTGACGGCCTGTCTCTAAATATGGCCATTAGTACTGCCATCGAGTACTGTGATAGTATTGTATTTAGTTCACTTCATAACTTATATAAGATTCAGCTCAAAAGTTCCCAGAATACCGAAATACTGTTACTGTACCGATTTCATAAAACCAAATCTCTTTCCTTTCAAATCTTCACACCTAAGCAATTTTGCAAAGCTGAGCTGGTGAAAAAATGCTATTATTTTAAAATACTGATATGGTTTTAGGGTTGGGTATATTAGGATATGTTTCGAGATGCGATAGTTTAGGGTTCAGTTAATCGTTGGCGTTACTTGTGGTTAGAGTAGTCTCAGCAGCGGGCATTTACATTATCGTTCAGAATGTACAACAAGGTTTTAAATAGCATTGTTGTAAGAAAATTGATCAATCATGTTAACCAATGGAGAACTGCTTGATTCTTGTTCCAAGATGCCCTTTGTTTTGTAAAAAATGTGTGTCGATATGCCTAAATATGAGTACTCTGCACAAATAAAGTACCTGTTTTTATTTATTTTTGCAGATACCTATATAATTATCAAACTGACAAGCCTAACAAGAGAACCTTTTAAACTCACTAAGTATTTTGGGAACGTCTTATGGGCTGAAAATATGAATTATTTGAGTAAAAATTTCTAATTAAGAATCTAAAGAGTTCTAATGGAATTTCCTTGCAGTATAAATATCTGATCTTCGTGTTGCAGTGATTTCAAGACTATAAAATACAAAGTTCATTCAAATCTATAAAATCTAGTTATTTAAATTTCCGGTGCTTTGGTGGTCTCAGGACCAATTCTGTTATGAAATATGCTTCTAATATAATATATAAGTAAGTCTCAGTTACTAGGCACCGTTGATTCAGCTTATATACAATATCTATATAAACAACTGAAATGTGTCAATTAATTACACTCAAGTTCATAATGTTGACTAAGCTTACGACTTTTATAGTAATTAAGATATTTTTAGTTCAAAAATTTAGAATAAATGCTTTGGTTTGGGAGACTTACCGTTTTTACTTACGTGGCTTTTTAGCCTCCCATTTAGCTTACGATGGTGTTTCTATATACAAAAATACTTTTAGTGGTATATTATTTTTATTTCTTATAAATAAAGGATAATTGACACATCCCTTCCGATACCTAAATTGTATGGCATACAAAAAATACTTAAGTACTTTGTACGTAAATCTCATGAAAAGTATATCACATAAAAACATAAACACCTGTTACATTCTATGATATTTTATAATATTCTCATAATTAACCAAATGTAAAAAGTAAAAAAAAAATTAAAATTGATTTGAAAATAATTAAGTACAGAATGTATACTGAATATTCTTTACATAGATGCTTCCATATCCGCTATTTTTTTATGTATTAAAAAACGCTTAAATTACTGTTAATAGATTCTGTACTTAATTAAGAATAATGTAAATAATACAGACGATTCATAATAAGTACTATTACACAATAAAATTATTCAACATTAAAATAAAACTATATACCGATTTCTCATAAATGAATAATTCTGCTATATTGTAGGTATACGTAGATAGTTGATACTTTGATTAACTTTATTCCTACCAATAATAATAATATAATATGACTTCAACAAAATCTTTCTCATTTCTTGCTTTAAACTGGTAAAGTAAAGTCGGTATACCAAATAGGTGTTGCTAGTTTATAATAACAGTAACGATACCTACTTAATAAACTTACGACGTCATTTTAGGTTTCAAACAATTTAGCAGAAATATACATTGAAATACATATCACTAATATGATAAATACGAATAATGTAAATGGAATATAAGATATTGGTACATACGTCGCAATTTTTTTTAAATTAACTATTTGTTCGAATACTGGTCATCTCATGGTGTTGCCACCTGAAAAAAATAATTTGGGTCAGTCGTAAAACTAAACAATAAAACATCGAAGTGTATAGAAAGACCAGATTGATATATTGTGGATCAACGGTTGAGTGAATTACTATCTATATTTTACGACCAGACTATCCCCTTTTGGAAACGAAGCACTTATTGCTGTTTTTGAGGTTAAAGTAAAATTTATCATCATCAGAAGCTTGATGTTTTTTAGGTTTTGTTTAAGTTTTGGAAGCAAGTGATCCTTGAATTTTTAGGTAGGATCTTGGTCAATCTCTCTCATCTCAATTCTTATTTCAAAGTAAGGAAACGGCATTATGAATGTTATTTTGCGCAAAACAGTGCTACTGTGATTTACTTTTTCAAGACGCCCTGGGTAGCCAGGATGAATTGAATCAACGCTGTTAGCATACATATTACTGCATCTCTGCCAAGGAATAGGGGTAGAAAGAGCTCAATAGGGATACGTTTGACAATGCGTGATTTATACAAGAGGTATTGCCAGTATAGATGGGAACTTTTAGCCGCTTACTATCTGGTAGCGCGCTTGTTTGCCGAATTAGTTTATTATACGCAGTTACTAAATAATAACTTGTTTATCAAGTATTGATACCAATATTGCAGTGGCTAACTATCTGTTGCCAGTCAAATCTTTTTGTGCCTAATATTACTAAATTAAGGAAGTTTGGTATTATACTTACAACGAGCAAGTTGCCGCTCTTGGCGCGGTGGATGGTGGGTTGCTGTCCGGTGGTCACTTCAATAGTGCCCTTCTTGCCATTCAACAAGTCATGTGCGATTCTGGGAAATAATGTTCATTAACAGAATTAAAACGTTATGGTATTAGGGGAATTGCCATGAGAGTAAACTACAAGCTGGTAAATGTACAGCAGCAAGTCTGTGTTCAACTTTATGTTTAGATGCTTAAAACCGCTACAGAGTATCATTTGAAATAACTTTAAAGCCATAGAGGGTATACATTCTAATATGTAATAAATATTTGTTACACATTTAAGCTACTTTAATATCCATTCCACCATTTTTTTTTTGTCGTAGACACAGGCTTCAGTTTAACCCATATTTTTTATTGTTATAAGATGGAATGAATCTAGTACTTTAGTATCAGTACAGGTGAGAATGTTACTCCAGTAGAATCTAATTTTCTCGAAAAAAGACGATAAGAGCACAAATTTAAAATGTTGGGAACATTTAAGGCTCTTTTGGAAGATGATTTGGAGGAGCGATTGCTTGAAAAGTTCAAACTCTTTGATAAAGTTAGGTTACTTACGTCCTTGTGTCAACGATCTCAATAAGCTCTGGCTTCTTAGAGTAGTCGGTGACGATCGTCATCGCCTCGATCACATGCGGAACTGAGATGATCAGGTCTCCCTGTACAGTCGACAAAGTAATTAATAAATAGAGTGAAACAAAACAATCAAAATGAATCCTGTACAATATACTAAGATGCAGTTTTGTATGAACAACATATTATAATATCTGATCGTTGGTCAGTTTGTCCGATCCTTACCAAAATTGTCGGAGGTACAAGTTTTGGTTAATACCACTCATCAATTAGGAATCATTTTTGAAAGGTAAGACTTGTTTTAATTTGGAGGTTTTGGATTGGAGATGCATAGTAATCTTACCGTATAAAATCGCAATATCAAAATGCTAATTTTGTTGAGAAGCTGTGTACCTAACATTTGATGGTAAGCGATCAACATCAGATGTTCTGTGTATTGGTCTTAAAAACAACTATACATTTCAAATGTTAGGAATCGTTGTAATTTCTAGTCAGTGCAAATATTTTTATGCGTGAATTATGTTGAATGTTGACTATTTATTAATAAACATACTTATTCATGTATAAAATATAAGACTACATCAGTCTGGGTGTTGCTATGTATAAGTACCTAGGTTGTTCCGAAAATTGTTAGCTACAGAATAAATACAATCTCTTTTTTCTAGAAACTATTTTGAACTGATGGCTAATTTCAATATAAATCTCTTCGCTGAAAATCATTGGCCACCTTGGTTACTTATGTTCTTTTTTTAAATATTTTTTAAAAAGTTAATTGTCCCTTTTTTGTTTGCAACAATGGACGTCTCGCGGGAAAAGCTTTTCGTACTATGATTTTTTATGATTATAAACGGGGGTTAATCTTCAAGGAATCTCACGAAAATTTACAAGCTGCATTTGGGGAGTCTGCTCCTACGTTAGCAACAGTAACTTATTGGTTTCGTGAATTTAAACGTGGTCAAGAGAACCTAAACGATGACCCCAGACCCGGCCGACCTACAACTGCAGTAACTCTGCAGTGGCTATAGCGGGAGAATAGACACATTAGGCTGAACTGAAGATTGGATTACAGGCAGTTTCCATTTATGCATGAACATCTTAAAGTTAGGAACTTGCTTCGCGATGGATACTTCATTCTCTCACCGAAGAGCACAAATCCCGTGGTGTTGATTGGAGGAATTTCGCAAAATGTATCCTATATCCTTACAACTGACGAAACTTGGATCTACAGCTACGATCCTCTCACGAAGCAACAATCCACGTGTAGCAAGTAGGCGAGTAACTGTAGACGTTACAACGATCCAGCAAAACATCCGATACTACGTCACATATGGCGTGATCTCTTACACGCGTAAGGAATTAGTGCACTAAGCTCCGCCTACTGCAGTATGGCCGCCTACTCCCCATTGTCCTACCAGCGCGGGCGCAATATGGTCGCCGCGCATCTATTGTTCTATGGTCTACGCCCACATTTAGAAAGTGCCAGGACCGAACCTTTATTTAGAAAGTGCCAGGACCGAACCTTTATTACTATTAATTATTTTTGTGTATAAATACTGTGTCGCATCATATGTAAAACCATTCTGACTTTAGTTATCGTCCTGGTACATAAATAAATAATTACTTACCTTGTTGCTCAGAGTTTTAATTGCTGATGCTGATCAAGCAAGTATTCGCTGCTGCACTCCGTTCACGCATACTACCGTAATATTGTATGTACTAAAAGCAAGTGATTTAGGATAACCTAATATCACTTCACTGGTGACCCCGACGTGATCTCTGATCTGGAGCCGCGCTGATTCCTGACCTGCTCTCGACGTTTCTCCTGACCCTCGAACAACATCATGCCAGACACTCAGGGCACGAAAGAAGTACTGCTGGGAGAAACTTGCCGGGTTGGAGTACGGACGCCCCCGTTCAATCCCAGTGACCCTGAACTGTGGTTCGCTCAATTGGAGGGGCAGTTCATTTTATCAAACATAAGTGCCGATGCCACCAAGTTCTACTACGTGCTGGCACAGCTGGAACCACAACATTCAGCAGAGGTTCGAGATCTGATAGTGTCTCCACCTGCAGCAGACAAGTACCAGACGCTAAAGGCCGAGCTCATACGTCGACTCTCAGCTTCTCAAGAGCGAAAGATAAAGCAGCTATTGGTGCACGAGGAGATAGGGGACCGAAAACCGACTCAATTTCTTCGACACCTGCAACACCTGGCTGGAGAAAATGTACCGTCTGACTTCATCCGGACAATCTGGGCCAGTCGATTACCACCCCATCTGCAGACCTGCATAGCTGCTCAACAGACGAAGATGACCCTGGAGGACCTAGCTGAGCTTGCAGACCGAGTCAACGACGTCGTTCCCTCAACCATGCTGGTTACAGGCTCAAGGCCAGGACACGTAGCTAGTGCAACAACACCTGCAGCAGAACCAAGCGCAATTGAGATGCTGACAAGGCAAGTGGCAGAACTCAGCCGGAAACTGGAAGCTATGAGTATGGACACACATCGACGTTCACGCTCCAGAGGTAGGAGAACTCCGAGTGGTAGATCCCGTTCAGGCTCGCGTCCGCATGACCACCCACATTGTTGGTACCACTACCGATTCGGCGAGCGAGCACGCAAATGTACCCAGCCCTGTACCTACGGGAAGACGGAAAACTCCACAGGCAGTCATTAGTAGCGGGGAACGACTGCCTAGCAATTTCAAGCCGCCTGTTCATAACGGACCGCAAAACGAAGGTGCAATATCTAGTAGATACGGGTTCAGACCTGTGCGTCTTTCCGCGATCCGCTGTGCGGGAGCAACGCAAGAGATCGAAATATGAGTTGTTTGCAGCCAATGGTACAATAATATCCACCTATGGGGACCTGCTGGTCACATTAAACCTGGGACTTCGACGCGCGTTTACCTGGCGATTCACAGTAGCAGATGTCTCGAAGCCTATCATCGGTGTCGACTTTTTAGGTCACTACAACCTGCTAGTCGATTGCCGTAACCAGCGTTTGATTGACGGCACTACAGCACTCACAGTCTACGCACCACATCAGACGTCGACAGATGCAATTTTATCTGTCCGCACAACCACCGACTCAGTTTACCACAGCTTGCTAAGAGAGTACCCTGATGTCACTCGTCCAGCTGGTAAACCTGCAGTTACCAAGCACTCAACAGTGCACCATATACGCACCACCCCAGGCCCACCAGTATTCAGTCGTCCGCGTCGTTTAGACCCTGTACGCTTAAAAGCTGCAAAGCAAGAGTTCGAGGAGATGCTGCAGAATGGCACAGCACGAAGATCAGATAGTCCATGGTCTTCACCACTCCATCTAGCCCGCAAGAAAGACGATAGTTGGCGTCCATGTGGGGATTATAGATCGTTAAACGCGAGAACAATCCCCGATAGATACCCAGTTAAGCACTTGCAAGATTTTACTCACCAACTGGCAGGTAGCGCCATCTACTCCACTATCGATTTAATAAAGGCATACAACCAAATACCGGTATTCGAAGCAGACATACCGAAGACAGCAATCACGACACCATTTGGTCTTTACGAATTCCCGTTCATGACGTTCGGACTTCGTAACGCTGCTCAAACCTTTCAACGCTTCATGGACGAGGTTCTCCGTGGTTTAGACTTTTGCTACGGATACACGGATGACATTTTGGTATTCAGCCCTGACAGTACCAACCACCAGGAGCATCTGAAACTTGTGTTCAAACGACTTTCTGAATATGGCGTTCTAATAAACACGAACAAATGTGTATTTGGTCAAACAGAAGTCAATTTCCTGGGATTCAAAGTTTCAGCAGCTGGTATACAACCTTTGGACATGAAAGTGCAGGCAATTCAAGACTTTCCTCCACCGAAGACTATCAAGGAACTCAGACGCTTCCTCGGAATGCTGAACTTTTACAGACGTTTGATTCCGAACGCAGCTACTTGCCAAGCGCCTCTCAACGAATTACTCGCTGGCCCCAAGACAAAAGGCTCACAAGCCATAGTTATGATACCTGCACTGTTAGACACCTTCAACCGCTGCAAGAAAAGTCTTTCGGAAGCCACACTTCTAGTACATCCTGACTCGCAAGCAGAGTTAACCATCCATACCGACGCTTCAGAAACAGCTATAGGTGCAGTCATACAACAACGACATGACGGCGCGTGGAACCCACTAGCATTCTTCTCCAGGAAGCTCAGTCCAAGCCAAAAGAAGTACAGTCCTTACGACCGCGAATTATTAGCCATCTACGAGGCTATAAAGTACTTTCGCTTCATGGTAGAAGCACGCACTTTCGCAGTAATAACCGACCACAAACCGTTGACATTTGCCTTCTCTGGACGACGCGAAAACTGCTCACCACGTCAGTTTCGTTACCTAGATTTCATCAGTCAGTTCACGACGGATATTAGGTACATTGCGGGAACAGAGAACGTGGTTGCTGACGCACTCTCACGAGTTGACGAAATCGCCATGCCCCTCGATTACCAATCCCTAGCCCGTGAACAAGAAACGGATGATGAGCTGCAAGACCTGTTGAAGAATGGTTCCACCCTCAAACTGAAAAAGTGTAGAATACCAGACAGCGACTTCAACGTTTATTGTGACGTATCTACCTCAAGTCCACGACCCTATGTTTCTCCGTCCTTACGCAAGCAGGTATTTAATACGCTGCACAACCTCAGTCATCCAGGAACAAAGGGCACTGTCAAACTGGTGACACAAAGATTTGTCTGGCCAGGTATCAGGCGTGATTGTAGACAGTGGGCAAAAGAATGTCTGCAGTGCCAACGCTCTAAAATATCACGGCACACATCGGCGCCACTTCAAAGATTCGAGCTGCCATCAGCTCGATTTCGCCACATACATCTGGACTTAATTGGACCACTTCCACTTTGTTCTGGGAATAGATACTGCCTCACGATTGTCGACCGCTTCACTCGTTGGCCTGAGGCGTATCCCCTACAGGACATGACATCGGAATCTTGTGCAGTCGCTTTGATAAATGGTTGGATTTCACGCTTTGGCTGCCCCGAACACATCACCACTGACCGTGGAAGGCAGTTCCTATCGCACACCTTTAAAGAACTAGCCGCGATCGTCAGTGCGACACATCACACCACTACATCATACCATCCAGCTGCCAATGGCCTTGTGGAGAGGTTTCACCGCCAACTCAAGTCCGCCATCACTTGCCATGCTTCATCAAACTGGGTTGAGGTCTTACCTTGGGTCCTACTTGGAATTCGCAGCGCCTGGAAGGAAGACCTGCAACTATCTTCAGCAGAACTGGTCTACGGCGAACCACTCCGTTTACCTGGACAGTTCTTATCCTATAAGGCCAATGAAGACATTGATATGACTTCGCTCACTGCCCGACTTCGTGCTCACATCAGCAGACTAGCCCCACAACCAACATCTTGGCACGGAAATTCCAACAGAACCTTTTACATACCCAAAGACTTAAGCACTGCATCCCACGTCTTTGTTCGCCAAGGTCCTGCACGAAGACCGCTACAAGCACCATACCTAGGTCCTTACAAGGTGCTCCAGCGAGGCCAGAAAACCTATGATGTAGACATTCAGGGAACATCACAGCGAATCTCAATTGACCGATTGAAGCCGGCGTACGTTAGTAAGGAAACACCACAGCCTAATCCTGAACCTCAAGCCATTGTCAAGAAGACAAGAAGTGGACGAACGGTCAGATTTCCTGATCACTATCGCCCGTAGTCACGGTCTCACCGGGGGAGTGGTGTAGCAAGTAGGCGAGTAACTGTAGACGTTACAACGATCCAGCAAAACATCCGATACTACGTCACATATGGCGTGATCTCTTACACGCGTAAGGAATTAGTGCACTAAGCTCCGCCTACTGCAGTATGGCCGCCTACTCCCCATTGTCCTACCAGCGCGGGCGCAATATGGTCGCCGCGCATCTATTGTTCTATGGTCTACGCCCACATTTAGAAAGTGCCAGGACCGAACCTTTATTTAGAAAGTGCCAGGACCGAACCTTTATTACTATTAATTATTTTTGTGTATAAATACTGTGTCGCATCATATGTAAAACCATTCTGACTTTAGTTATCGTCCTGGTACATAAATAAATAATTACTTACCTTGTTGCTCAGAGTTTTAATTGCTGATGCTGATCAAGCAAGTATTCGCTGCTGCACTCCGTTCACGCATACTACCGTAATATTGTATGTACTAAAAGCAAGTGATTTAGGATAACCTAATATCACTTCACACGCAATGGGGTGGGGTGCCCACAAAAGTTGTTCGCGGTCGGAACGTTAATAATAAAATGATAGCGGTTTTTTTTCGACGCAGTGGACCAGAACCAGTTATTCCACTAGAAGACCGTAGAAGAGTTATTAGTGAATGGTATTGCGAAGTTTGTCTGTTGAATAGCGAGCGACCAAGGAGCGGTGTCCGTGGCATTCTTTTTTACCAAGATAATGCGCCCGCTCACACCGCTGCTAGAACCATGGACTATTAGAATACTTCGGGGGTACAAATATTAGCCCATCCTCCGTACAGCCCAGCATTTTTTTTACCGTGGAAATAAAAAATAAATATTTCCACGGTAAAGAAAATGCCTAGTGAGCGAAAATTTAACACTGAAGAAGAGGCCATCGAAGATTTCGCCGGTTATTTTTCAACACAAGATACATTTTTTAAATGTTTCGAAAGCTGGTTCACTCGAATGCATAAGTGCATTGGGTTGGAGGGGAATATTTTGAAAAGCTATAAAAAAACTTTTTCACATTCTAACTATTTTTCATTTCACTAAATTTTTTTGGAATAGCCTATGTACGCACGTATGTCTGTATTTATAATAAGAAATGTATTTGAATATATTTATCCGTGTTCTAAAACCGGTAAAAGTTGGTGAATGTTCCATCGACCACCGACTAGTCCACGTTAAAAAGTGTTATGTCAAATGTTTTTTCGGACTTACTTTATCCTTCTTCAAGTCCTGAGGAATCTTAATGAGGACGAGCGTATCAGTGGCGTTAGTGAGCACGACTCGAAGCTTTTCAAGAGGCAGGCGATGTTTGAGCTTGTACGTCTTGCGGTTGCTGGCGTCGAGTACGTACAGCGCCTTGTCGGAGGCAAGAAGTGTTCGCTCACGTTCTTTGTAGCCGTGACGGTCGTACTTCACTGCGTCGCACGAATACTACAAGTAAAGGAGAATATCTTGTTTAAGTCGCTAGTTAACCGTAATTACGTATCTACAAAGTAAATGTTAGCCTTACGATGAGGTCAAAAAATAAAATATTGTAATAGAGAATAAAACTTATAATAGCAAGTGACACAATGACCGCGGAGTACGTTTGGTGGAGCCCGTGTTTTTAGCCGATTCGGTTAGATCGCGAACTGATGATTACGACGCGTGTAATCCGCGCTCTATAGTGTAGTACTCTAGTTAACTCTTCCAGCAAAAGCTAACTGTGTTTTGAGTAGGTTCATGTCGGTAGCGTATTAGGGGGGGTTTGAACCCCTAACCACTTAACCGCAAGTCCGAGGCCTTAGCTATTACGCTACCATCACCTCAGCAAAGTTGATTTTTAATACCTACTCTGTGGTGGCTTTGACTTTGTAAAAAATTTAAATATCCAGTTGAAAAAAAAACGGAGATTAATATTTCTGGTAAAACCCAGTCACACGGCTTCACAGTCACGAAAATCTGTCTGTAAAAAGACAGAAGTTAGTGGTCCAAAATAGGAGTGCCACAAGGTATCATTTGTAGCCGTATGAGAAGTACGGCCACAAATGATACCTTATGCCAACTGACAAACTGGTTACAAGAAAAAGCTTTGATTGAATAACTTGCAGTCACGGGTTAATTCTCGTAAGGTACTAGAAAGCTTATAAGGTATAATATTAAATGGGTGCACTTTGAACAGTGTAATTTAATTTTGTCTGTTTATGGAAAATGTATAGTGATTACTTACTATAAGTTGTTCGCCAGTGGGCCAGGAGGGCGAGGCCATGAAAGTATTCCTCAGCACCTGGTGCTCGGACGTGAGCCGATCCTCTTGGAAGGGCTGTGCGATACTTTGGGGGTAGCTCTTCTTCTTACCTAAAATACAAAAACGTTTATAATTGTACAATTTATTTAAACAGAAAAGTCCATAATGTTTCCTGTGTTGACAGGATTTGGAGAATCTTAAATAATAAATTGGCAGAAACAAAAAGTTCAGAAAATGTTTCTCCTGTTTGTCAAAAAAATTTTTTTTTAGTAGCTATTTAAGATCTTCACTTTTACCGATAAAATAAATCCTGGAAACTTTAAATAAAAGACAGCTTTAATTATTGTTATTAATAATTAAATGAAAGGGTCAAATGTCGACCCTTTTAATGTCTTTTGTCATCTTTGGAAAATATAGTCTTTGGCTAGTCATTTTTGGCTGGAAATAAAACTAGTTCTCAATCTGTTTGAATGGTATTGTTTGATATCCATGTAGTTATTGTAGAAAGTGAAAAAGTCAATTTAAGTAGAAAATACCCAAAAATAGACAGAGTTACTGCTGTGTGAGTGCTGGACTTCCAGAAATCTCATTATGAAATACACACCGCTACTCAAGAATGTAATTCTATTTCAACATTTCTAGAAGCAAGGAAAACTTACCCTTGAACATTTTTTCAGCCAGTACCTTCAGCTCAAACTGTTTCTTTTCTTTAGGAGATAGAGCCAGCCTGTACTTCCTGGAGAGGTGAACTCGATGTAGCCTTTGCAGCTCTTTGGAAGCCTCTAGGCAGGTCGCCGGGCAGGGTGGCCACGATAGGTCCAAGACCTTAGTGGGCAACTTCGTGGATAGACGCTTCAGCCAGTGCACTTTGGCAATGCCCAGGAAGCGGCGGTTTTCAGGAGTCTCAGGGCCGTTACGGGTGATGAATCCTGTGGTTGGTGTTAGTGTGTAGTTAATTATGCGTACTTGGGGAGGTATATAACCTATATTACTCTGGCAACAATTCTAATATGAATTGGATGCAGGGTTAACGAAAGAATTATAACAACTAGGTTTACTTTATCGAAAACAAAAAAGTTGCCATGTTTTCAACTCTTAATGATAATAATATTTGTGAGTGGTAGGTTTTTAGAAAAATATCCAGGATCGTCGTTATCCCAGGATCATCGTGATCGTGATTTTAGCTCCTTGTCTCCTAGTTTAGTTAAGGAGGAAAGTAGATGTATTTAAAAATATTTAAAAAAAAATCAATTTATTTAAAATTTCAAGTTCCAAGAGACTTCCATGTGATTCACCGAGTGCTTTGTTCAGATTTTGTTCAGATTATGGGCAAGACTTGTCCCTTATAGCAGTAATAAAGTACCTACATACATATAAAATGGAGTACCTTTAATAAATGCCCTGATGACTTCAGCAGCTTTCTTCCTCCTCTGGCGGAGCTTCTGCGCCAAGAACCTTCGCACCCACTTCTGGACAATAATGGCAGCGTGCTTCATCTTGAGGTATTGCTTCCTTTGCCAGTATCCGCGCCACCTGCTCTGGATGATGGTCGCGATGTCGTTCTTCTTGATCTGGTAAGCGTCTTCTGTGTCGAACAGGGTTTTTGGGAAGCGGATGAAGATTTTGGTGCTGGAATTATTTATTCATGATTAAACAAATGAAGCATAAAGGAAAGTAGTTATTATGGTACCCGACAAGAGTCGTACTCAAGTTGGACAATCGAACTGTAGACCCTCCTGACCGCAACAACTCAACACCGCGTTATGACTATGGTCTTCTGCATTTTGGAGTGGTGGCAAATCAGACGAGGTTGAGTTGCAGTCTAGGAAAAGTTCGGCATATGTACAGCACTTTTTCCACTCATCATTCTCCGGATGCCGGATGTTTGATTCCGGCTGTAATATCTGCTAATTCTAGCAGAGAGATACACGAAACGGTATTCTGTGTTTAGATACCTGAGTACCTAACCATAGAATATACCTAGTATTCTTGAGTCTCATGAATTTAATTGATGACAGAAGTAACTTACTTGCCCATCCTGTAGTCTTCCTTCTCGTAGGCCAGAACTTCCACCAGCTTCTGCACTCCGTCCTTGGCGGTTCCGCGGTAATGTGGCCAAGTTTCGCGGCTCAGGCACTTGTAGCTGTTATCACATCACATGTATGGTAATTAGTTATATCGGTAATATAATTTCATTTTGAGATTGTTTGTTTAGGAATTAAAACATTTTGTGGTTGTATCACTACATATTATAAAACAAAGTCCCCCGCCGCGTCTGTCTGTCTGTCTGTTCGCGGTAAACAGAAAAACTACTGAACGGATTTTCATGCGGTTTTCATTAATGGACAGAGTGATTCATGAGGAAGGTTTAGGTGTAAAATTTGTACCTGTCCGAAGCCGGGGCGGGTTGCTACTATATTATAAAACGTCCCCCGCCGCGTCTGACTGTCTGTCTGTTCGCGATAAACTCAAAAACTACTGCACAGATTTTTATGCGGTTTTCACCAATAGATAGAGCGATTCATGGGGAAGGTTCAGGTATGTAATTTGTGAAAGTTTTGGGTAAATTGGTTAAAATATGATGATGATTGTTGAAGATGTCTCTCCTAACCGTATGAAGCCGGGGCGGTAGTAGCCCATATTGTTTAAACATTTTAGCTCGCCACTCTTCTTCAGTATATAAACTTTAAAATATGCGTACATAGAATTCTCCTCACATGTTAATATGTAAATTACGTGAGGCACTACTAAAAAGTCTAATTATTCTCACCGATCCAGGAAAGTCTCGTAAGTCCTCCTGTACGCAAACCCTGCTCGCCGCACTCTCAAGTTCTCCATCAGACCCAGGTACTTGACTTGATGGGACACCAGCTTGTCGTCAAATTGCACTGGAAGATAATACAAAAGTTAATTAAAAAATATCTATTTTCTTGTAATCTCAAGACTCGAATTATTATCGTTTACTATGTCTTCATATTACAGTTAATTGTACTATGGCAATCTCAATATAACCACAGAACCCATAATAGTATCAGTAATATAACCACAGAATACATAATAGTATCTGTAACATAACCACAGAACACATAATAGTACCAGTAATATAACTGGGGAGCATCAATACAACCTCAAGTGCCACAAAACTTCAAAATTAGTCTGTTTCTTCTTTAATTGATTTAGTAAAAGTTTAAAGGTTTAAAAAAAACTTTTGTCATAATAAACATTAGTGTGAATGTTTGTTACTTTTCGCAACATGATTAAATACAGCTAAAATTAAATAGTATTATAAAAATCATTCATAAAGTATCAAAATTATGTAAAACTAGCTGCGACCCGCGGTGTCACCCGCGTAAGTCCTGATGCCGTTGGAATATCGGGATAAAAAGTAGCCTATGCGTTAATCCAGGTCTGCAGCTATCTACACACCAAGTTTCATCGCAATCGGTTTTGTAGTTTTTGCGTGAAAGAGCAACAAACTTACATCCATATATCCTCACAAACCTTCAAGTTTATAATATGCGAGAGACTTCACTCGCTTTTTTGTTTTTTTTTTCTCGGGATTTTTATCAGGAATTATATTTTTGTCGGGATAAAAGTAGCCTACATTTGTGCTATTCCAGACTATAATGTATCTCTGTGCCAAATCTGATCTAGATCCGTTCAGCCGTTCTGGCGTAATCGGTCTTAACAAACATCCATCCATCCAAACTTTCGCATTTATAAGTAGTAAGAGATGAATATTGTACAGAAATGTTGCTGAATACATACTTGGTGTTTTATTATCGTTGGGCTTGATGCATCGGATGTAGGAAGGCTCCTTGCTGCTCAGGATCTTGATCAGCTCGTTCAAAGAGTTCTTGAACTGGGTGATTGCAGTCTCTGGGCGCTTCTTGGAGTCTCGGTTTATAGCCTAAAATTGGAGTATGTCTCAGTATTTTTATATAACTGAATTAGTAAACCAGCACATGTCTCTACTGTTTGTTAGTTCATAATCATAACTTGACACATCTCACACAAGGCCGTCTGATCCCAAACTAGGCAGAGCCTGTACTACGGTAACCAGACTGCTGATAAACATACTTATATAAATGACAACCAGAGATTTTGTTTTTGACATAAACCTTCTGAAAACAATTTACTTTACCATAAAAAACAAATATTTTTCAAAGCTTCACAGTACACTTCACATTTTCAGATTTCATTAACAGAAACAGCCGTTTTGAAAATATTAGGTAAAACATCATTTGAAAACTTTAAAATGCTCTCCTGTAAAGTTAATAAAAATCAAATCCGTCGTTTTTCTATGACGACGACGACATGATTATGATCATCACACAATTATTTGTCTTGGTGGGAATCGAAACCGTCGCCGCGTCGCGGGTTCGATTCCCACCAGGACTTGGCTTAGCAGTCAGAACCATTAACCACCAAACCAACAGACCAGTTCTGATTCCAGTCTGCCTAGTTTGGGATCAGACGGCCGTGTGTGAGATGACATGTGTCAATTTATTATTTTTAACGTACTGTTTTAACATTTAATAAAAAGTACACTACTAGACAGTCAACATTTTAGTGTTTATTAAATAATATTTTAATTGGGGTATTTGGGACAATATTCCTGTTATCCATTGATATTATAATAATTTATTTGTTACCTTAAAGCAGCTGGCGACGATGGTGTTGCCACTGGTGGCCATGAGACTCTGGATGTCCCTGAACAGAAGGTCGTTATTCTTCTCCAAGAATGTGCTCACACTGTATGTCACTTCACCAGCGTAGTGGACCAGGCAGAACTCCTGAAAGTTCAAATATATTTGAGTGTTACTCAAATATAAGTTTCCGGTAGGTTGACATTATCTTCTTAGAATTAGAACTTGGTAATGTTTTCAGCTTCAGGACAGTGCTCAGTTTATATTTTTATGAATACCATAAATATTCTCTTTCCTTTTGTCATCCTTCGCCGCCACAGGCTAGGGGGCATCCATTAATTACGTAAGGTGATTTTTCGATCCTTCCCTGGTGCGATTTAGCACGACCCCTTCCCCCCCTAAACGCCTCACGTAATTAATGGACGACGTCCTAGATTTTAGAAGTCGAAAAAGTGACATAATGAAGAAGTCGAAAAGCACGATGCAGAGGCAATTACCATGTCAATTTCTGACTCATCTATAATCCAATCAGTTGCAATGTTTCTTAAATAGATGACTTGATCTGTCGCTTCGATTTATAGCAGCATAATCCACGCAAAAGAAACAAGGCAAAGTAAATCTCAATCCAATGAGCAATACTTACATCACGTCCCATGGTCTTCTGCGTCTTAATGTCGGAGCGTCTATGCGACTTGTAGTGCTTGTGACCGTCCAGCTTTTGCGACAACTTCTCCAGAAAGCTGTTGTCGGTAGCGTCGCCAGGACGCAGGCATTCGTCGTCCAGGATCGAGATGATCCCTATATACGGACAATTAACTACTTCTTACAAAGAGAGCATTTGTAATGTTGGGTTACACACAAATAGTATTTAGGAGGAACAAACTAAGATGTAAGATATATTATAATGTGTAAGTTAATACATTATAATGTAACGACCTTACTCGATAAAAAAGAAATCATTTAAAAGATTTTTTTGATGTCAATACGTTAAATTTTGATATGAAATCCTTTATTTATTTTATATTCGAAGGTATTATTATTACCTGTGCTAAAATACATTTAAAATAAATAGCGGCTGTTGTGATAGGCAATAAAGATATGTAAGTAGTTTGTATTTTTCTTTAAACAATTGTATTTTTTTGAAGTGAAAACTTCTTTAGGCACGTTGTGCACTTTTGCTATGGGGAAAAAGCACTGAACTCGCACTGTCACGCTAATAGTACATATATAGATCCACTAGAGGGTGCTAATCTAAACATTGAGTTCTGTCAGCGCTTTATTAATTAATCTTTAAAAATATAATTAGTTCAATAAAGTACTTATTGTGTGCGCAATTCATATGGGAAAATAAACAAAAACATAATTGTAATTTAGGTGAAATTTTATAAGGCCTACAGTGCTCAATAGCGAAAACGTTTATTCAAAATTTCGTCCGAACGTACGTCAGTTTGATGGATGTCACTAGTAGATGGCATCACTTTGTTTTTACTTCTGACGTGCAGTCCTACGACTGACAGTTTTTTTTAAACAAGCCTTTTGTCACAGCTAATATGAAACCGATTAGAACTAAGAATTAATAATAAGAACTAGAGATCACCTGGCGGTTGAATTTCGACCGTTTTGAATATTTTGTATTATTTATTGACCAGTAGAACTTGGACTGTCATTGTATAGACTTTTGTACCAAGACACGCCAAAATATATACGCGTATAGCTTGATAGCGCGTTTTTAAATAATTTTTAACTATATTACACATATTGTTCAAAAATATTAGCATTCTGCACTTCTTCTACTTAGAACTTCTGCTCTTTAAGTATACCAAAATTTCAAATGCGTGTCTGTGCGCGTTTGCTTAAAAATGCGTACAAAGAATTCTTCTTTAGTAGGTATTAATATATAGAAGACTAGCTGACTAGCGCAATTTCGTCCGCGTTTGTAAATTTTCACAGTTTTTGCAACATTTTTCATTGACGCTCCGCTCCTATTGGTTGTAGTGTGATGTTATATAGCCTATAGAATTCCTCGATAAATAGCCTATGCAACACTAAAAGAATTTTACAATTCGAACCAGTAGTTCCTGAGATTAGCGCATTCAACCAAACAAACAAACATACTCTTCAGCTTTATATAGTATAGATAATATTTTAACGACTTATAAACTCTGTCAATTAGAATCAAGATGTTACCTGTGTGCCTAGCTTCAATAAGGTCACAGATGACGATATTGTTGAAGTACTCCACGGGCTCCCACTCGATTCCCTCCCGCAAGTATTCCTCCTGTTCCTGCTTCAGGGTCAACTGAATGAACAGCTGCTGCAGCTTCTCGTTACAGAAGTTGATGCAGAACTGTTCGAAGCTGGAAGATGAATAACGTTGTAGGTGATACAAGTTTTTTTTTAATTCTTACGAACAACAGCAATCGAAAAAAAGAGTTGACCAGCATTGGTTAAGTGGACTTATGTAAATGAACGGCCCTTTACAGCTTAGGTACATATTGTTTGTTTTTGGACTTGATGCTTAGATTTAGAAGAAGTTTTTAAGGTTTAGATTCAAGAGTAAAGACAAGGGTACCAGATCGAAATGAATGATTTCATTTGGATCCACACTTGTATTGACTCGCGTTAAAGTAATGGTTTCGTTGAAAAACCATGCCCAACTAAATTAATATCTTACCAATTCTTCGGGAAGATCTCAAATCCGTAGATATCGAGAATGCCAATGACGGACGATAATGATTCCACATTTTTCGGGGCCATTGAGGAGTTCAGCCTGGAGACCAGCCAGCTGAAATGCTTGTCGTAAATAGCCTTGGCGAGGGCATCTTTGGCGTATTGCGCTTGTTCGATGTCCAGGGGAGTGTTGACAACGTCTCCACGGGCTTCGATCGTTCGGCTTGTTAAGGCTTGTCGGAGTTTTATGGCGTTTACTTTGAGAAGCTAGAAAGAGAACAGCATAGTTTAAACAATAACTGTGTTAGACGTAACGAGTAATATATGAAAAATTAAGTTTTGAAGGAGGATTCGAACACAAAAGATTTGCCGAGGTACCCTAGATCTGTCGGAATAAAGTGGATGTTTTACACCAATGTTCCCATCGCCTGGATCTGGTTTTTCACATGAGCTATACTTTTCCTGCCAATTCCTCATGAGTATATCTATTGGTGACACTCTGAGATAGTGAAGCCTACCCATTCAGAATCATTATGTTGTAGAAAACACCTTAGATGGAAATTTCTCAGTGTTGGATAAATGTTCATTAGTGAAAATCCACTAGTGAGATAGGTAATGATGCCTCTATGCTTTAAGCTTCCGTTAAGAAACTTGACAGCTTAACTAAGACGACATGCAATAGTAGTACAAATTTTAAAATTTATTTATTTATTTAAAACTTTATGCACATGAAGTACAAGGCGGACTTAATGCCTTAGGCATTCTCTGCCAGTCAACCTTCGGGTGATAAAGAGGAAACCGGAAGTATGTGCATTAAAAAAATTATAATCTATTAACTATGCAAACTACACACATCTCACATTACACATCATAAACATACATAAATAATTTACATACTTATACCTAAATAATTCACTAGTTTATGAAAGACACCAAAATAAATAGAAACGCAAATTATTACAGATTACCTTTCAATCTATATTATGAAATAAAGAGAAATAATTCTCTTTATATCACAATATCGTTAAGCAATTGAGCAAAATTGTCTTTTTTTAAACTTAAAATATTGTAGATCAACATACACAATATCCTCGCTACAACAAGTTGCTTTGTCTAAAGTAAAATTATAAAGGGTCAATCTCTATACTGTGACTAGTACCTACTCAAAATCTAAAAACTTAACCTTTGATTATATACCGGTACCTATATATATATATAAAGGATGTAAACTGGATGACTGCGTGTAGACACTTATCAATAGTGTAATAATAAGGTAATACAGTAAGGTAGCGCACGACTATAGTTGCGCGAACAATAGTTCCAAGTAACAAGATGGTATGCAACTATGTTCCTAGATAAATAAAAAATCATCAAGCTTTTATAGGTTATGGTGAATTTTGGAACAGACTATGAAAATTAAATACGTATATTTTCGTGTTTGTACTATTGACTTGAGCCTAGTCAATGGGTACAGAATAAGGTCATACTTATTATAAAAGTGCATTGTCACCGGACTTACATACATAGTATGCTACATTTCAGCTCAATCGGTTACAACAAGTGGTCGAAAAATGGCTTGCCAATATTAAAGACAACTTACATACGAATATTGAAAGTTTAATAAAAACTTGTAAATACGAGTCGGTGCTTTATTAACACGCTTCAATTAGCTTCACTTGTAACTAAATAGGAAATTAGCTAACTTACTAACTATGTAATCCAATCTTGGAAGTCAATTATAACCTTTGACTATGAAAGGTAGTTGCTGTTATGGTTAAAATAAATTATTTATGATTTATGAGGACTATCCTCATAAAATTAACTTTCTGACATTACAAAATGTTACTCTAACTCGTTGTTAGTTTCAGGTTTGCTATTGTTTTTTAATTGTAAACCTAACCATTAAAAGTAATTGATTAAAAGATAGCATAGTATGACGTCAAAATTGTTATTTCATACTAATTTCTACAGAACCTCGCGTTTGATGCAAATGCATATAATCCGATGTCTACTTATTAGGGATCTGATAATTTAGCCAAGAGTTGGATGGTGGAACGCTTCAGTAGCTAGCTACAAGTAAACTCCTCGAGTTTGGGCTCATATGATACGTTCGTTCTTCTTGGGCCCATACGAGCCCAATAGACTGGGTTTGGTAACGATGGTCTGATAATGAATCCAGGAGGGGAAAGTCAAAGT
Organism: Euplagia quadripunctaria; assembly: GCA_963859945.1. Lineage (NCBI taxonomy): Eukaryota > Metazoa > Arthropoda > Insecta > Lepidoptera > Erebidae > Euplagia > Euplagia quadripunctaria. The sequence goes on from OY982570.1 coordinate 21,442,655, forward strand.
CAAATATCTTTATTTCATAAAATTCTTTGAAAACGTCTTTTTTTAACCTACTTCAAAAAAGGAGGAGGTTCTCAATTCGTCGAAATCTTTTTTTTATGTATGTTCACCGATTACTCGCCTATATACTATACGCCTGAACCAATTTGGAAAATTCTTTTTTTGTTTCAAAGGGTAGGTATACTTCCCAGGTGGTCCCATTAAAATTTTATCGTAATCAGTCGAGCGGTTTTTGAAAAATCAAAAAATATCTAAAAGTTTAAAAAAAGCATCGATGATATTTTCGTTTACTCCGAAACCTCGCTGTCTCATTGGAGCAGTGCGTTAAGTGGGCCTATCCATATTATATTTAAACAAAATACATCTACTTTCCACTAAAAAGCATATTGAAGTCGGTGATACTTTTTTTTAAAAGATAATTAACCGCACGCTTTAATGGTTTTTTTAGGTTTACTAAACTATTAATTTTTAAATTATGTATTACAAACAAATGTTTGCCAAGTTGACGTTTTCAACAGGAAATAAGAAATATTCGACGGCATTCCAATATCAATAACTAGCAGCGCCCCGCGGTTTCACCTGCGTAAATCCCGATACCGTGGGAATATCGGCATAAAAAGTAGCCTATACGTTAATCCAGGTCTCCAGCTACTTACATACCAAGTTTCATCGCAATCGGTTCAGTGGTTTTTGCTTGAAAGAGTAACAAACATGCATCCATCCATCCAAACTTTCACATTTATAATATTAGATGGATTATGTTGTGTAGTTAGTAGAATTGGCTCTCAGGTCAACGCCACTGATCCTTGAACTGTAAATACTCGCCCCACGAATGATTCAGTTCTTGCAATGAAAGGTTATCTGTCTCATCGGAATACATAAAGTGTGTTTCATAAGAGTTGCCGCGTCATTTCGTTGTGATCTTTATCAGAACTGGTTAGACTATATTGTGTGTAAGAACGTGAATAACGTAACATGCTATACAATATTTTCAAAGGGTAAAAACGGGACCCTATTACTAAGACTCCATTGTCCGTCCGTCTGTCTGTCTGTCTGTCACCAGGCTGTATCCCATGATCCGTAATAGGTAGACAGTTCAAATTTTCACAGAATATGTAAGTATATCTGTTGCCGCTATAACAACAAATAATAAAAATAAATTAAAAATTAAAGGGGGATCCCCTACTAGAGACAATTTTTTTTGACTTATAGTATTAAATCTTGTACCCTTCATGCGCGAGTCCGACTCGCACTTGGCTGGTTTTTTTTTAAGAAGTTATCGGTAGTATGACAAAGCCTTGAAATCTGTTCGGTAACGGCAGAGCGTACGCTTTCATAAGACTGTAGTTGCATTGTCTTCCCGTCTCTTAACCTCTTTGGGGATACATGTATATCATATCAGTGGATATTTTTTTTTATTTTGACTTCCTTGTTGTCTTTCGACTGTATTAACTCGTATACTTAATGGGAAAGTATCTCTGTGTGTAGTCTCTTTTTTAAATTTAAGTAAACAACATAATGAAGTCATTATAACGATAGACTTGCAAAAGATAAAGTACTCTCTGTGGTACGTGTATTTTACAACGTTATTTTTTTTTTTTTATTGTATAGGGGGCAAACGAGCAGACGGGTCACCTGATGGTAAATGACTACCGCCGCCCATGGGCACCTGTAACTCAAGAATCACAAGTGCTGCCCTTTAAGGTGGGAATAGGGGAAGAGTGGGAAGACGGGAGAGGGAGATTAGAGGGGAGGAGAGGGGGGAGAGGGGAAGGACGGGAATAGGGGATAGGGCAGGGTTAGGGCCTCCGGTAACTTCACTCACGCGGCGAAAAGCAATGCAAGCATTGTTTCACGGCCGGTTTTCTGTGAGGCCGTGGTATCGAGCGGAGTCGAGCCGGCCTATTCGTGCCGAAGCATGGCTCTCCCACGTCAATTATATTTTACTCGACAACCTTACGCGGGCTTTCGGAGAGCGCTGAGTGCTCTCAACCGATAACTATCTGCGGATCAAAGGCTTCGTATTTAATAAATATCAAACGCGCCACACTTAACATCTCCGAGTTACGCTATCTATGTTATATCCTTACTAACTAAATATTTCAATTATTTAAAACAATATTTATTTGTTGTATGTTATACTGTCGCCATTCAAAGGTTCCTATATAATATTGGATGTTGTCAAAATATAGACGTTAAAATCTTACTAATATTATAAAGGTGAAAGTTTGTGAGTATGGATGGATGAATGTTTGTTACTCTTTCACGCAAAAACTACTGAACCGATTGCGATGAAACTTGGTATGTAGATAGCTGGAGATCTGGATTAACACATAGGCTACTTTTTATCCCGATATACCCACGGGATCTGCACGGAATTGGGCTGCGTCATGCGATCGCTGGTTCGCTTGCGTGTTTTTTACTTTTTATCCCGATATTCCCACGGAATCGGGACTTACGCAGGTGAAACCGCGGTGCGCAGCTAGTAATATACAAGTATTAGGTTTTTGAGAAATACTAACTACTCCAGGATACAGAGAGCCGTGAGATTGCAACCTGTCAATGGTATTACATAAAGTGACGTCAGTAAAACGCTCGACAATGGCACGCTAATAGTACCGACGATATTTATATAAACACAGCCGAACAATGGACATAGTTAGACCCACGAACTATGAACGGTCTAAACAAACACGAGTATTTACTCGCAGGGAGTCATTTAGAAACACTCGGTTATAAGCACGGTAATCATGGAATACACGACATCTTTAATATGTCAGCTTCAGACTTCGACTGCTGAATATCCTCACAGCATTGCTTTTCGCCCGGAGTTTACCGGAGGCCCTAGCCCTTCTCTCTCCCCACTTTTCCCGTTCTTCCTCCCTCTCCCCCCATCTTCCCCTACTCCCATCTTAAAGGCCTGGCAACGCATTTGTGACTCTTGAGTTGCAGGTGCCCATGGGCGACGGTAGTCATTCCCTATGCCATAAAAAAGTAGAAATATAGGCTTCTCCTAAAGACTTAAAGACGGTCCTGTGACGATTTTATCCAAGGGCATAATGACTGACATACGTGATGGGATATAACTTTTCTGTTGCAAAACAGGTTTATAACATGCGTGGCGACATCTGATATATTTTTTGCTATACAAATACAAATGAAATAAAGTTCCTTGGTAAGCGCATCAACGGCTGTACGGATTTAAAAATATTCGCGTGTAATTAAAATACTTTCTTTGAGAAGAAATCAAATACTAAAAAACTGTCAGTCGAAGGACTGCCCGTCAGAAGTGAAAACATTACTTACATATACACACGCACACACATCTGTATAATTATGTATCTTAACGCGACGGTCACGTGAGTTCAAAGCTTTTCCCCGTACCAAAAGTGCCCAAAGTGCCTAAAGAAGTTTTCACTTCAACAAAGTTGAAAAGGACGTCTGTCGAGTCAGATAGTAGCGCATATAACCAGTAGTGTTGAAAATCTGAACTACTTTGACATATTCGAATTTCGAATGAACTCGCATCGCGCTATAAATATTTTTATGCTGATTAGCTTGTGTAAAATAGATCTAAACTTCAATCGAATATTACATTTTTATTTCAGAAGTTATCCAGTACTAATAGAGAGAGCATTACAATGCGAATTACAGGTCCGATAATCAATCAACTGGAATGGTTTATTGCATTGATTTACGCATTGAGTTACGTTGCGTGTTTTTAAGTATAATATTTATTTATTTTTGAAGAAAAATACCTACTTATGTTTATCCATGTTGTCGAAGTTTCGGTAGACCCATAGAACAAGGTATGATTAGTTTGGCTTTAAATATAGTTGTGCAATAGATGTGAACAATACTATTTTTACTAAAATCGAAACTAAGTATATTACTAATGTAATGCGGTCAGTAGTCAGTAAATGAGCAATATGCAAACAGGGAAACGGGAACAAGGTCAACTGATAGGAAATAGGAGTTCATGGAATGAATATGAACTATATGTTACGAATGTACATATTTGTATTTATACGTACGTATTTAAACGTATATTTATTACGAGTAACGGATATTTATTAACTGACTTCCTTAACAAGGCAAATCTTAAATTGCCTGTTATCAGGTAGCGTTACACGAGTTCCAGGACGGATTGCACTCGAATCGTTGTCCAATGGTGATAAAACTCTTCCATCAAAATCAAGCTTTAAAAAAAAATGAAATGAAGGTCATCATCTCACTACTGTGCCGTTCTTGTACTATCTTCCTCCGTTTATCACCAAGATCCTCTCAACACGTCTACGACTGCGTCGCTATTACAAATGTATGTTGTGACATTCAACAGTTTAAACATTCTATTATTGTACTACTACAGTTACGGATCGCCCATTGTGAGAGGAGTTACGGACTGGCCACAACGCTAGATAATGTAGCATTTTATAATAATAATAGTAATCTTAAGTCTGGGACATATTAAACAGTGTTTTCTATAGTTAAACTAAGCATAGATCGTACTAAAATCATCCAGACCTAAGGCAATAGACGTATTCATGCAAACAAATATTTCCCCTGAACTGAATTTGCAGAAAATTTTATTGCCTGATATCTACATACATCTTCAACTGTTCCTTGCAACAATATATAGTTCACATTTATTTTAAAGTTCATTAAAACATCATGTATATATGTAGGTATATATTTTTACTGGGGTTGGTGTAGAACTAGCCTATCTGGCAGTTTTTCTAACCTATAAAACAAGTCCCAGAAATGAGCAAAAATAAATTAGGCGCTCTCAAATGCAAGTAATGCGAACCAAGTCTTACTTACTTCTGACACGTTGCCCGTATTTGAATCATGCGACAGAATCTCGGCGAATCCCTTCTCATTCTGTACAAACTTGGCATTTCCAAGATGTAGGACGCTGGCGACGATCTCAAATATTTCATTCTGTTCCGAGTCTCCGATTTCTATGACTTTCATTGCTTCCTGGACTGTGCGGAATTGGGCTGCGTCATGTGATCGCTGGTTCGCTTGCGTGTTCTGGGAAAGAATACACAACATGTTGACCCAAGATATATAATAGTTTTATTGAGTTAAAATTCTAAATATGGTGTAAAGGTGACATACATTCGTAAATAATGGAAAGGTCTATTAGATGTAAGACATTGAGTCAAGTTCTAGGGATTCGCGGGAAAATTTTCCCAATTATTTTACCAGAAACTGATACTTTTTTACAGATGTTAAATTATTGCCTTAAAATAAATTACAACTTATTTTTGTGAGCAAATTAACAATTTAATGTTAATTTACCCTTAGATAGAACGAATTTACTAGGAGGGAAAACTTGCGGTTTTTCTGACGATTGGCTCTATAAGCAAGATGCTATAATTTGAGCTATGTAATTGTGTGCACTAATTAATTAAACAGAATCCGTTTTAAGTTTTCTACAAAATGTATAAATAGATAAGGCACATGTTACGTCATTAGACTGTATTTTTAATTACTAAAATATTTACCATATCAGTAGTGTACTTGTATGCTTCAGGTCTTCCTTGCAAATTCAGCCGTCTCAACAATTCCTGATCGGCTCCCGCAAGCAATTGATAGAATATATGGAAATTCCTTTCCCCAGACATTTGGCTTACGACTCTGGACTTTTCCAAAAGATAGTTGAGGATGTGTCCTCCTTCAGGCGCCCCTTCATAGTTGAACTGGATGTCCATGTACTTTCCAAAACGGCTCGAGTTGTCGTTCCTATGGGTCTTGGCGTTACCAAAAGCTTCTAATAAGGGGTTGCTTTGTAGAAGTTTGTCTTTGACAGTTTCCACGGTGCGGAGATGGTTTGTGCGGGCGGCGATATATTCCAGAACCTTTTTGGAGGCTTCAGTTTTACCAGACCCAGATTCACCTGTTTTTTTAAATAGAGAAACGTTAATTTACTTCCAAGATGTTTTGGTTTTTCCCTTCACTTTTTTCATATACAATCTAGGTATTTACGGCTATATATATTTTAAGGGTCAGATGGCTATTACAAATCCTCATTTTGAAAGCTGTATTTTTATAGCAACTCTACAGGAGATGTTTTAGATTATGTTCAGTTACCAAGAAAATCCTATCAGACAAACCGAGAACCTTACAATGTCACGCAAACCTGGTCATAAATTTATATCATATATCATTATGAGTCAGTATTAGTATTACATTTGATTTTTTTTTCTATTTAAAATATTTTATATGTAACAGATTAAACAGTGCTATCATTGTAATAGTATGTTTAATAATACAAAGGTTTCAAAGCACATACCTGAGATCAAAATACATTGTTCTCTGTGTTCGTAAACTAAAGACCTGTAGGCGTTGTCAGCGATCGCAAATCTGTAAAAAAACATAATCATTTATTAAATGACACATGATGTGAAGTGAAGAGTCGATAAAACAAAAGCAGGAGCAGGATAGGGAAGCTAAAAAAATGCAGCATCTCATTATGCTTACGACAATGTATAATAGGGTGAGTAAAAGAATTGAAGAAAAAAAATTGGTAAAGTTTGAGCTCTTAATATTAATACTAAGAGGTGCTTCTGCGTGATTACCCGACTTTTTGATTAAAGGGAAAAAAAGTATTTAGAATTTTATTGCGTTGTAACGAATTACCCTATTGTAGAAATCAATACTTATTCACTATATTATATAATAATAAAAGAATTAAACTATCTCCAAAAAGGTGTGACATCATTTTTCGCTAAGTCGAGTTGTTTAAAAGTTATTTAATTGTTAATAATTGTATCTCTATAGTTCTTGTAAGGCCTCCGCGGTGCGAACTGTGTTGCATCCAGAAAAAAAATATGTATTGATTTATTTGCCTCCCTTGTGTTACTATTATGCGGAGATCCGCTACTTTCTCTACATATATTGCGATTGCCTCTATATATCACATCTGCGTTAAATGATCAAACTTGACGTTATTTTTAAGTATCCTACCAACATTAAAAACGTGAAAGTTTGTGAGGATGTATGGATGTTTGTTTCTCTTTCACGCAAAAACTACTGAAACGTTTGCGATCAAACTTGGTATGTAGATAGCTGGACACCTGGATTAACACCTAGGCCCGATATTCCCACAGTATCGGGACTTACGCGGGTGAAACCGCGGGGCGCAGCTAGTTGGTATATAAACATTCATTTGCAAATCTTTAACCCCGTTAATGTCCCCGAACAAATTGTTTTTTATTATTCTGTGGATCAATTTGATCTAAACCATTGTCGTGTGAGAAAAAGAGTAGTTGTATAAACTTATACATATATAAATACGTACCTACATCACGTTTTATATTAAGAAGATAACGACTTCAATAATGTAATCATTGTATCGTTATCGTGGCACGATAAGTGTCTATTACGATATCTTTGTGTAACAAATACCTATGTACCTAACTTTATAGGGAAAATATTACACGTATGAGTCAATGATTCAAAAGGAAGAATACCGCAAAGTTTTAATATTTTTTTAAAGAATACTACGTGGGTCACTGTTATTAGTATTCTTGTTAACCTCACCAGCTAAGCTAAATGCTTGTGTTAGGAGTGGGTTGATACATGTTTTAGGCGCAGTACGGCTAGGGTTGCAAACTATACTGTTAAAAACAGTATTATACTGTTTTTCACTGTATTATACTTTTTACTGTTGAACAAAAATAAAGTATCCAAAATACTGTTTTCTTTTGACTTTGAGTCGAGCGACTCGAATTTCTAGGAGTTGGCAACACTGAAGAAACTGTCAACTGTCATGTCACGTCAGGACAAACATGCGAGTGTGTGCGTTTTCATAATATAATCTTATTTACTTGTGGAACTTAAATTTATTTTGAAAGTAATTAGTTATGTCCAAATTTTAAAATTTTATTGAAATGAGCACTGGCCAAAACTGGACCCATTTACTAATTAATACAGAACAAGAATTAAATAATATTAATCAAATAGTCTCATATTTACTGTCTGTTCCCGCCACCTCAGCATTTACTGAAACGGTATTTTCAGTTATGAATGCGAAGTGGCGGGACGATAGAAATAGAGCGAATATCAATTTAATAAAAATGAGGTCCTCATTGCTTTTATTTCAATTATAATTGTGGTGAGGTATATGAGGTTTTCCAAAATGACTCTAAATTAATAAGTTCTGCGAGAAGTTCAAGAAAATATGTATTCAAAACATTAAATAAATAAATAATACATAAAATACTGTTCATTTTCCTAAAATAGTGTTTACTATCTTTCTCAGACCTAAATATACTTTATTTCTTGAAAAAAAAGTTGGCAACCCTAAGTACGGCACACCGTGTGGTTTTAGTCGGTTCGATTCCGACAAACCGCCTCACCGAAAACCCCGGTGGGGTGACGGCCCGTGGGGGTTTCCACACGCCAAAAAAAAAAAGGATTGGGTTGATATCGGTATTGGGGTTCCAACCCACAACCACTGGATCGCAAGTCCGATGGTTTAGCCATCACGCTATCAGCGCTTGACTATGACGTCATCTTGGATAAGGCTTTACCTAGGGTTGAAACGTTTCTCAAACGACTACCAAAGATTGGACTGGGACTGAATTTTTCATAAATATCTATAATTTTTTTTGGAATTTTAACAAATTGATGACCTTTTCTTGTAATGGCACATTAAAGTTCTGCCCACAGAACTGAGTATGTATTAACTGAGTATGTATTTAGATATGCCATCTGTTCCAAATCATGTATCATCAATCATGATAATCATTATTTTACACACACAGAGGATTTATTAAATATGAATCCTAAACGCCATTTATAACTATACTAAATACACCCTTATACACACACTTGTCAGCCGTTACGTCCGAGACAGCGGAATGTCAATAGAGGGCTAACGAGTGTGCATCTTAACATTTACCAAACATTTTTTTTTTCTTTTAAGGTAAAAAAGAGAAAAAAAAGTAATATCTTTTATGCCTTGAATTATGTTTTTTTTTATAAAGTTAAACTATTTTAAAAATATTCCATGATTGGGCAACTCAAACAATAAGAGTGGTTTAGTCGAAATATTCTTTTCAAAAATATTCCCGAGAAATTCACATTTTAATGTAAAATAACGTAGAATAAGTACATAACGCTGTGTCATTTACATGAATGTGTTTCTAGAGCCCTATCTAGTCCTACCTACCTAGACACCTATCACTTTCTCTGACCAGTTGATATGAGGAGTAGATAAAATCCAAACGTTTCCACACGGATATCTTTAAATGACGGTTATCATTGTTATCAGTTTGTAATCTGAATGCCTCTAGTCACAACGAACTAGTTTACTTTTGCCCTTTTATTTATTAACTAGTAAGTATACCTAAGAAACTATTTTAATAGATAAATAAGATCACTGTGAAACCCATACCAATTACCTCTTAACAAAAGTACCGAGTTGTAAGCCCTTAATGATGACGATGAAAAGCCATGATAAGTTAAGCTATAAAAAATAAAGGGTGTATTTCAACCAAATCTTTTGTAAGTAGGTTTTAATACAAGATTGCATTCAGTCTCCCAAACTTTACCAACAAAATGCTATTAAACCGTCAAAATGACAATAATTCGTGCCCAGTCTGTAAGGCGTTAATGTATCATGTTGGTGTGGATTTGGTGGTGGACAATTATTCCACCCACGCCCACTGTTATTGGAAGATAATACAGCGCGAGGATTAGCACGCTATATCCTCACTATAGGGGCTTCCCATCTTCCAAAGCAGCAACGACGAACCATTTGGTGTCGTCCCATACCGTACCAATCTAGTCTGCTCAAATACAGAATGCTACGTGACAAGATCGAGACAACTTAACAGCGTGTCTTGGTACACGGGTTGTGTTTTTGCGTGATATCCGAGACTGTTGATAACTGTTCCTCCAATATTTGGAAGAAATCTCTGATCAGGCAGGTGTATAATAATGAGTGTGGAATCTTCATAGCGCGATGCAGGCTCAGTTGCGAAACGGTTCTAGATGGTGCTGAGGTCATTCACCATTGTGATGTGACATCACAGGTATTTGAACCACAATAATTAGTATTACTTTTATGATCACATTTTGTGTGTCAGTTTGATAGCATATTAGCTGTTTATGGTTTCGAATATGTCGTAAAAGTTGATACTGTTATCGAATTTAATTATGAATGTTAAACTTTTATCGTTTATCACTTAGCGGCGACTATAATTTTGTTGTAAAGTATAAATTAGGTTTTATACCAGTTCCAAGGCCTCAGTCACACTGCTTAGGCGATGAAACATATATTTATGTTCCCATTACATTGACGAGAATAAAATTGGGAGGAAATTGGGTCCTTGTCCAAAAATGAACTGCGATAAGTTACTTGATGATCGTATCGCTATCGTAACTGTGGGAGAGCCATGCTTCAGCACGTATGGGCTGGCTCGACCGGAGTGATACCACGGCCTCAGAGAAAACCGGCAGTGAAGCCGCCGAATACTTGCATTGCTTTTCGCCGCGTGAGGGAGGTTACCGGAGGCCCTAATCCTTCCCTCTCCGCTATTTCCGTCCTTCCCCTCTCTCCCCCCTCTTCCCTTACTCCCACCTTAAAGGGCGGTCACGGACTTGTGACTCTTGAGTTGCAGGTGCCTATTGGCAGCGGTAGTCATGTACCATCAGGTGACCTGTCTGCTCGTTTGCCCCCTATACCATAAAAAAACCAATATTTTTCATATAAAAACGGCTTCTAAAAACTGTGTGAGGAGAGCTGACGACCGAGCCTATGTTTAGCAGTGGATGATGAAAGGCTGATGAAATTATTGATGATGGTATTAATAATACTAATTAATAATGTGACTTACACGTGTGGGGGAGCCTCGAAGAAAGCCTTCTTGAAGTACAGCTTGGTTTTCTCCTCTGTGTAGATAGGCAGGTTCTTGTACGGGTTCACCGATATGAGCACGTTGCCGATGTAGGTCTGGACGTAGAAAGAAACTATTGTATTATTGTGATAATATATATCACATTTTATAAAAGGAAGAAGATTCTTAAACGACCATACATCATTCTCATCTGCTGTGAATTCTTAGTTTGTATTTTATTTGCTCCTTGTATTATTATGTTTAAGATTGTCTCGTCGTGCCGAAATAAATGTTTTTCTTTCTTTATTTCTTTCTTCATACATACCATAGACTAGGACTGGATGTTCCATAAATATCTATCTATAATTTCTTTTGGAATTTAAACAAATTTATGACCTTTTCTTGTGGGCAGTGGAACATTGCAAGTTTTGCCAACTCATAATAGGACCAACAATTTCTAGACCCAAAAAATATTTTTTGTTTTAGGATTTAAACCAAGAAAATCGCTATGTCGTCGGAGGCATTACCAATTTTGTTAGCCAACAAAAGACGTCTTGTGAAAAGATTATTATTACTAAGTGGTAGCTATCGACGTAAAAATTATTTTTGTCATTTCTCCAATTCAGTTAAATAATTCACTTGAATTATTCAAATAAAGAGCAGTATTTAATTAAAAGTTCAATATATTTGAATTGTTCGTTTGTCTTAAATAATTGATATTTTTTTGTTTAAAGTCATATTGTTCACACCTCGGCATAACAAAGCCATACAACAAAAGCATTTTACGCGCCTATGTCTTGTCTTTTCAGCAATAAACAATAACTATTAAAATATTTAAGAAAATTCTGTGGAAACAATAACCCAGCTGTGGTGGCACCAACAATAGATCCAACTTTCAAACAAACTTAATAATAATAACAATAAGCCCTAACCACCGGTATCTTGGTCTCTGTACCCGATGTCGGTGGTCTATTTTTTATATTTTTAAATATATATTTTTTATGTACATATTTAAAAATGTGATTTATATGGTAAAAGATTAATAAAGAGAATAATAAGTTTATTGATAACAGAAATATACATACAATGTCTTAACCCATAGTACCTATAGTAACTGGATGTGTACACGTTACTAAACGTGAATTGTTTGTTGGCCGATAGATGGCGTTGTGCGTGTGACGTCATTTTCTGTAAGTCGGTGTTAAGATGTTCCCGCGTACAACGTAAAGGAGTCAAATATTAGAATTAAAGTGATCTACTCGGGAAGTGTGTTTTATTTGGTGCACTCAGAGTGAGCCAAACAAGCCCTCGTAGTGAACGAGGTAGAAGCTTTGTACAGGATGTTTACAATAATCTATGATCCCTAACGTCTAAACTAGGCCGAGCCTGTATCTTAGACGTTCGTTTCTTCCGATGAATTGAGTATAGTATTAACAGACGTGTGTATTAAATCTTAAACTATAGCTAGGTACACAGTAATAAAATGTGGATAAGTTTCACAATGTACAAAGTAGGCAGGAACATATTAGCAGTTTGTGTAGAAGTAAAAACATTAGTACCGTACCCTGAACGAACATAATTATGTATGAAGTGCAGCCACCATGTGAGTGGACTTGGCAATTTATTAATTGTTTAGTTTGAATTTGTATTAGTTAAGTATGATTGTGTAAGTGGTGTGAATATAAACAATGTTCATGTAATCAAAACAAAACATTTTTTCGTTTTTGCATACTTTTAATTTATTTAGTTATTCTTTTATTTGGCAACTAAAAATAATTTTTCTATTTCTTCATAATTTCTAGACTTTAGCCAAGATATTAAAGCTTTCTTACACGCGTGTTGATGTAGCGGGTAGATTTTTAAGATTTTATTTATTTTATTGTAAAGCATTGGACCAAGGTAGCACTGAAATTTCTGAATAAAGGCAGTCTTGTATGACACAGTAGGGCATACCCTGTTTTTCCGTCTAGAGGGCATACAATTAACATATTTTAGTTTTTGATGTTGTAATATTATAATAGTTTTGATAAATAACTGTCTGACCGTTAGGACATCACAATCCGAATACAGGTCAACCGTAGGATATCGAAAAGATTTAAATAACATGACCTTCAGTAAAGCTCGTTGTGCACGATCTAAATTTATTAGATGGGTTTTCCCAGCTCCTCCCCAAGCAATAATACCATATGTTAGAATAGATTGAGCAAATGCAAAATATACAGTTTTAAGGAGAGTATTATTGACCACGTGCCTCATATTTTTAAAAACATAAATCAATTTACGTGTTTTTCCAGCTAAAGAATTAATATATGGACACCAAGTTAGCTTATCATCGAGGATTATGCCAAGATATTTGACAGTTTTCACTCGATCTATATAATTGCAACCGCACGTTTGATAGTTTTTGTTTTGACAGTAATGGATTTATATTTTTATGTTTTGTGCTGTCTTTAGCGAAACTTCCGTATTACCAAAAGTGATAAATTTTGTTTTAGAAATGTTAAGAGTAAGCAAATTTTGACTAAGCCAATTTGCTACTTTTTGAAGACCTAATTCAGTATAACGTTTAACTTCATCCCAAGTAGAACCGTGGAAGATTTATGCCGTATCGTCAGCAAATGTGAATATTTGACAATTTTGTAACTTGAGTGTACATAGGCTGTTGATATAAATGAGAAAAAGGGTTGGGCCGAGGACACTTCCTTGTGGTAAACCGATAGTTAATAAAGCATCAGAACTAAAAAGGCCATCTATAGTAACCCGTTGTTTTCGATTACTCAGATAATCCTTAAATGTATCCAGTACTTTTCCCCTTATACCATTTTTTTCTATTTTCTTAATTAAGATAGGAACAGAGACCGTATCAAACGCCTTGGCTAAATCTAAGAAAACTCCTATGCACTAATTTTTTTTATCAATATGAGTAGCAACTTGGTTAGTGAGTTCGGTGATTGCCTGTGCTGTCGATCTACCTATTCTAAATCCAAATTGATTTTGCGATATTAGTTGTTGGTTTTCCAAGTATGAGAGTTATCTTTTCTTTTAAAAAAATTCTAAGATCTTCGACAACACAGGCAATACCGATATAGGTCAGTAATTGTTGATACAGCCTCTGTTTCCCGTCTTGTGAATGGGGTGTATAACAGATGTTTTACACACACATCTGGAAATACACCAGTTCGTTTAGAGAGATTTACAATATGAGTAGTTCAGGGAACAATAATATGTTTTAACATTTTGACTAACTTTGTTGAAAGCTCATCCCAACCAACAGCGGAACTTGCTTTCAAATTTGTAATGATGGACTCGACTTCTTGTTCAGTTCAAGTCAGCTCTAGTGTATGCTACTATACCATCATTTTGATTTCTGTTGTTTTTCGTGTAATGAGTTTTATGGTTTTTTAATGACGGGTAGTACATAGCTTTAGAGTTCCAAGATTCTGTTAGACGTATTACATCACATATTATTTGAAGCCTAGACAGAAGAACTTCAAATTGTGCAAAATTTTTTGAGATACTTCTTATGTTTTGTGATACTATTTTCATATTATTGTTTTTCATTGCAAAAGGAGACAGTAAGGATGCACATGATGAAGGTCCAGGAGCAATATTGTCTATGTTGCTGAATAGACCATTTACATTTGTGGAATCGAATTTTGTTTTAGAGCTGTAAGTGAGTTAATCCTGAGATCAGTTAATTTGTTAGATATTTTGTGTGGCCAATAATGTCCAACAAGAATTTGAGCCCCGATATTGATCAAGTTAATTACAATAAGAGAGCATAGTATTTTTGACGTTGCAGATTAATATGAGCAATATAAAAAAGAGTACCAATGCAGTTAAAAAAAAGGTACAACACATAAAAACCTAAATAGTATATGCCAACATTTATATTACGATATGTTAAACAAAAAAGTAAAAAAGATTTTAAGCCTAAAAGTAAAGAATATTGAAAGCAAAAAATTATACAATAAAGATAACCGGAAACTAACCCTAGTCATATGCTACGAAGATTGGCTAGTTGTGCTTCATCCTTAATCTCAATACGAGATGCTTCGATATCTATCTTTACGAAGATATATCCTGCCGTTGCTTGACCAGCAGAATTTGTAGTCCTTGGTTTTTGCCATGTCTCTTCCGAGGAAAAAATAATCGACGACTTTTGCTTGTTAAAGTTTCAGATATGTAAATTGGTACCTGCTGGTCAGTGACACCTATAGCGACAGAAGTCAGGTGCCGACCAGGGTTCTGTTTATTGTAAGATTTTACTCCTTGTAGTATATAGTTTTTAACATAAACGAATTAAAGTCCGCAACGATAGTACCTTTTCCAGACTTAGAAGAACTTATACGTGGGGTACACTGAAAGTTTTGCGTAACTCATTAATAAAACAATTTACATGTAAAGTAACATATTTACTGCTTTTCGAAGTAATATCCATTACATTTTAAACACTTTTTCATTCGATCAAACCATTTTTAAAAACATGAGGACCAATGGACTAAGGGCATGTGAAAAACATGCCGTTGAAAGAACCACGTGCTGGTTGAAAGCTATCACGGCCTCTTCCGGCCCCATAAATATCATACCTCTTAACAAATCTTTAATTTTTGGGAAAATAAAGAAATCGCATGGTGCCAGGTCTGGAATAGTCCAGACCTGGTACCATGCGATTTGTGTATTTTCTTCTTTAAAGATAGAGCTAATGACCCATCCCGTACATAGGTACGGGATGGGTCATTAGTTCTACCTTTTCAGAAACCAAAAATGACTTTATGTTGTTCGCGGTGTGCACCGAAGCATTGTCATGGTGCAAATGGTCGTTTTTCCCTAACTTGTTTGAAGACGCTGGGCAAACAAATGCTGGTGTACCACTCAGCATTAACTATCTTTTGTTCTTCAAGTGGGATTGTGCAGATAGAACCCGTCCGGGAGAAAAAAAACGTAATAATTGTTTTGCCTACGTTTCTCGCCTGCCTCAATATTGTAGGATTGCTGTCACCTTCGAACACCCATACAGAAGACTGTTACTTTCTTTCCGGCTTCTAACAATATATCCATGTTTCATCTCCTGTCATACTTTAACAAAAATTTTTTACACCAATCAAAACAAGTTCGTTTTTGTTCTGGGGTGAGTTCATGAGAAATCCAGCGGCAATAAAGTGTTCTAACTTTGATGTAAGATATTTTGAATTTCGGTCATACCAATCCCCAAATGTCCTTGAATCTCCTCATAGGTGATACGCCGGTTTTCTTCAATTAGTTGTCTGACAGTAGCCACATTTTCCTCAGTTATCGCAGTTGACGGACGGTCACGAATTTCATCATGAAGAGAAACACGGCCACGATCAAATTCTGCGTTTCATGTTATATGAAGTACTTACTATTCCACGAAATCCTCGATAAGGGGCCATCCATAAATTACGTTACACGAATTTTATGATTTTTGCAGGGCCTTAACGCTCAAACGCTAAGGCTAATCTTATTTACATATTTTGAACAGATTAAGGATATTTTGTCAACTGAATTTATATTGCCAATTTTAATTTGACAACTGATCTTTCATTCATGCAGCTGTAAATACTTATCTGTCACATGTCAATTGTCTCAGTAATTGTTATAAAAACTTGGTAATATAATGAAGTTGTTTATAACTTTGAGATTAAATTATTAATATTATGATGATTGATTATTGTATGATTAATTCGTAAATCTACTAAATAAATTCGTATGTGCGACTATCGGGCTTCTAACTTTCAGTGGCATTGACGGCCAAGGAGCTAAATAAGTTAGCCATTTCTTACGACCCGAAGCCATAATAACATGCTAAAAAGAAAACTACCTTAAAACTCCCCGGAATGACTATTTATCTTTAACCTTCGGGAAATGATGATGAAGGAAGGTATCCAAGAAAAACAACAGTAAGACCAAAGTTACTTACATAGATAATGTTTTCGCTGAAACGTTTCTTCAGGTTGTCGATAAAGGCGGCCTCAGAACGGAAGTCCTCGAGCAGTACGAAGTCTTGCACGCCGACGCGTTCACGGTGCTGCAGGGCGTGCTCCATCATGCCCTGCACTGACTCCGGCCGGAGGAGCCTGCGAAACAAGAGATCAATCTTTAGTTGTTTTTTTTTTTACACTAAGCATAAGAACCGCTAGACGTTAAGTTCCTATTAGAGCCCATAGATATTAACCACTACCACACTACTAGACTTATAGGGAGTGGCCCCATGGGTCTTTTCCGACTCTAGTCCTATAAATACTATGATGTGTTAGAAGTTCGTTTTAACTGCGGTTTTCTGCAAGTGAAACTATTTTGTTATAGGTGTAAGAGGGCAGTACCCAAAGACTTAAATAAGTCAGTATACAAAATAGTACAAAATACAGAGTTTACAAACATGTCCGCAAAGGAGGCGGCCGAACGGGAGAGAGAGCGAAGTTCAGCTCTCCCTGCCCGCAGTAGACGCACCGGGCGCCGAAGGGCATTCAATGATCTCTGGCCACCGTAGGAACCGGCCTGCGGTCGACGAACTTTTGGGGAAGTCGTCGTCCGAACAGATACAGGCCCGAGAGGCAGAGCGCAGTGTTGCGCGCGCTCAGAGGAGTGCGACCGAGGGGTGGCGGTCGCACCGGGTGACGGGACTCGTTTTGGGTGAGACGGGTCAATGCCTGTCGGGGGTTGCGGAAGAATGCAATGGCGATTCTCGCTCCCCCGATCATGGGCAAGCAGTGGAACACCGGGGTGGTTTTTAGTCGGTAAGAGTCCGACAGACCCCTTCAGCCCACCCCAAGGGCGGAGGACATCCATGAGGATCTTCCACCTCGATACAAAAAAAAAAGGGACAGTTTCATTTAAGATTTTTTTTTATTTTTTTTATCAACGTACTTAATATTAACTAAACCTAAACTCACAGATTCTTTTACATATTAATAAAAAGGAGGCAGTCATGGGACTGCCGACAGAAGTGAAAACTTAAAACGACGTGTCGCGTCAACGAAATTTTGATTAAAGGTTTTCGCTATTGAACGCTGTAGGCGTTATAAATTTTCACCTTAATTACAATATTTTTTTTATTATTTTACCGTATGAATTGCGAACACAATAAATACTTTACTGAACTAATTATATTTTTAAAGATTAATTAATAAGGAGCTGACAGAACTCAATGTTTAGATTAGCGTCCTCTAGTGGATTTATATATGTATTATTAGCGTGACGGTCACGAGTTCAGTGCTTTTTTCCCAAAGTGAACAACGTGCCTAAAGAAGTGTTCACTTCAAAGAAACAATTACTTATCTAAAAATTAATTTAAAACATCTAATACAAGACCTCACCGACTGAGTAAGCTCACTTAGAAGTTATTAGTTAAAAAAGCGATAAATGCAACTTATATTAGTGTCATAGTTTTTTTTCTAAATTGTCCACATATAGGGGTTATATTCGCTTTTGTATCAGGGAGGGACATACCACCCGATTCTCCACAATCTATTGTGGAGACACGGGTGTTAAGTCCCTCCAAGACAAAGGGAGAATCCTTCGACCAGGCGAGGTGACCTGGCGGACCGCGGCCTAATAATAACGTGACCGTAAATCTGATCTTTTTATTTTGTCTTCTATCCTAGTAGTTAACACATTAAAACCTTGTTTAGTATCCTTGCAATATACACTTAGATCGTAAATGCCTAGATTATTAATTGTTAAATGCATTCCTTATAAAAGAATCAATGTATATACTTTAACCTTTCGTTACGCAACGATAGATATATTTTTTTTTACTTGCAAGAATTTAAACGTGTCAAGGAATAATTATAATTCATAATATTTATATAAAATTACAATTGTTAATATATAATCTTGAGTTAATTAATACATGTCGCTTCTTTTAGTCGTACATGAAATTTGGTTTAGCAGATAGATTTTATTTTAGATTAAAATACTAACTTCCAAAGTCTTTGGTTGTAATGACGTTTGGATTCTTATTTTAGAAAAAAAGACTAAAGGATCTTTATTATTCCTTTACAAGAATTTACGATATTTACAATATATATGTCAGTTGAGGACAAACATTGCAAGTTAAATGAGAGCTTGTAATAAAACTACTCATGAGAAAAAAGGTGACCTCATTTTAAACATTCTGGTTCATTGATGTATTAAGTTATTTGTTGGGTTTTAAGAAGTTTTATACACACAAGACACAAGAATTATACACATATACATTTACGACGAATCATGACAAATTCTAGTTTCACAAACTTTTATTTCATTTATATATCAATAAAACTAATTCACGTCTTTGTATTAACAAAAGTCCCACTAAAATACTGAATTGTGTTGACGTTTACATAAAAACTTTCAGTTTATTAAAAACTTTCACTGAACCGTGAAAGAAGTAATACGTATTGTGGCTAGTTTTTATTATTTATACTAATATAATAAAGCTAAAGAGTTTAAAAAAATATTTTTGTATTTGTTGTTGATACCCTCCTAATACTGGAGAGTATTAGGAGGCTGTCAACAACAATAGGTCAACAACAACAAACTGCGTGGCTCGATTATCCCACTAATATAATAAATGTGAAAGTTTGGATGGATGGATGTTTGTTACTCTTTCAAGCAAAAACCACTGAACCGATTGAGATGAAACTTGGTATGTAGATAGCTGGAGACCTGGATTAACGCATAGGCTACTTTTTATCCCGATATTCCCACTTACGCTGACTTACGCGGGTGAAATCGCGGGGCGCTGCTAGTTGTTCAACATGTGTAAGGGATACAATAATGTCATTTTACTTACCAAAGTTTAGAAAGCTTCGCATAGGCGATAACCACAGAACAAAAATCACTAAGATCGCCGTTTTCTTTAAGGCTCACACACTGACTGTCATTGTATCCCATCTTATATGAATGATTTCTGATGACTGATTGACAATCCCAGAAAAGAATATAAGGTAGGGACATAACTCATTAGGATGCTTAATGAGCGCCATGGGAAGTACAAATAATAGTCTTGTTTGTTATTAACAAATCGATAAATAAAACCTATTTACTAAAGAAGTCTCAAATAATGATTATTAGTGTAATGACAATAGTAATGAGACGGATGGATATTTTTGTTTATTGTTTTTTATTCGTACTAATAGTTCGGATTAGTAATTTAAAATTATGGAGATGTGATACTCGATTTTAGTATTTTTAGGTACTTACCTAGAGATTTATAGTAGCTATTATGATATCGTCTATTGGAGATAGTACCGGAACATTTAGAAATGAGCAAGTTTAGGATAATAAGGTTTGAAAAAAAGGATTATTGTTACGTATTATTATGAAATAACTAGCTGCGCCTAGCCTAAACATTTGGTTTGGATAGGTGAGCCCGTTCTTGAGTTACAAAATTACAACGAAAAGTGGCATTGATTTTTATATATATGGATTATTGTCAGCGTGCGTGATATCTGAGTATTTAAATAACATTAATTAACATAGGTTTGACTGTGTATCGCTTAATTTTAGATATTGTTTCTGGAATTCCTATAAGTAACTCAAAACGTCTTATTTTGGAGAGAGGTTCCAGAGGTTCCAGTACTGTGTCCGATAGACGATATATAAGATTTAAAAAAAATAGGAATACGTCATAAAATATTTGCTTTACTGTTTACTTTGTCAATATGTTAAAATATGTATTTATTAAAAAATAATAAAAATTTCGTATCACGTTGTTTGTTCGCGATGAACTAAACTAATGAACTGATTTTAATGAAATTTGTACATTATGCAGTTTGGTCCGACTTGAGAGATAGGATAACCTTTTTTTTCGAATCACCTAGCCAGCAAGGCGTGTCCGGGTAACTAGTGTAGTATATATGGACGCAATCCCTCTTTAAATCAGGATGTGCAGAAACCGTGCAAATTTTAAATTTCATCTTAACAAATAAACATAATACAGTGATGTTTTATTTAATTTTTAAATTAGTATAATTTAAAACATACATTTATTATAATTTATGTAACTAGTATGGCGGTTTGTTACGGTTAAAGTAAATTATATTTAACTGTTCATATAGGACTGCAAAATAAGTTTCGTAACTATTTTGTAGTTTATTATTCTCTGGACTCATCCTGTAACTAACATTATTTACGATAGTAACACTTTACACATATATATATATATATATATATATATATATATATATATATATATATATAATATCAATAATATACCTCTTTAGCATCAAAAACATTGAAGAATAAAATAAAAAACGATGGCGGCTCATACAATTGGCTAATAAGTACTAATATTATAAACCTGAACTGCTTGAAGAGATGACACTATTTATACAAATCATTTTAACAAATAAAAATTAAACCGACGAAAAGAACTAAAAAAGCAAAAATTATAGTAAATAGATATATATATCGTATATCGTAAATTTTATATGTACCTACGTAGAAATGGGCTTGGCTCTCCGTAGGTAATAATAATCAAAATCGGTTCATAAATAACGGAGAGAGGGCTGAACATACATAAAAATAAATATAAATTCGGTCGAATTGAGAACCTCCTTTTTTCGTCGGTTAAAAAAAAAGGTTGGTGTTAACAGAACACATTCATTAGTCAACACTTTGTAATAAAATAGACAAAAGTCTAAGTCTTTTAAAATGTTCTCATCAATGTTTTCTCTTAAACAGTTTGAATTGAAAAATTCTGCTAGCGTTAGCCATTTTATTGAAGTAGTATCAGTAGCTCAAATCGTTAACTTAACCGTAATATGTATAAAAGTATATTCTATACTTATACTAGAAATAAAACAAGTTAGATGTTTTCATAACATATGTAATACATGTCGTAAAAATAAAAATGTAACGAAACTGAGCAACGTGACATTAAATCTTTTACGTAACCGGTGTCGTATTGCAGTGTCTGCTGCAGAGATTCAAAATGGCGTTTTCAGAATGTCAACTGTCCTGGCATTATGGTAAAATATCATGACATTAGCGACACTGTGATATACCACGATTTCTCACCAAATTACTGCGCAGTGTTACGATGTCATTTCGTGGAATTTAGGGGTTCGGCGAAAAAAATATTTTGCTCATTTTCCTACAGTATTACAGTAGCTATATGCTGCTGCGATATCCTAGCTATCTTAAATGGTTTAGATTTTTGGCTTTCAAGTCGTACTCAACTACTCAACCTTGTCAGGGATACGGAAAAGGACATAGGGTAGGTACCCTTCGTCTAGAAAAAAAATAGGCCGTCATGGGACTGCCGACAGAAGTGAAAACTTAAAACCACGTGTCGTGTCAACGAAATTTTGAATAAAGGTTTTCGCTATTGAGCACTATAGGTGTTATCAATTTTCCCTTTAACTAAGTATAATTATGTTTTTGTTTATTGTACCACATGAATTGCGCACACAATAAGTACTCTATTGAACTAATTTTATTTTTAAAGATTAATTAATAAGGAGCTGACAGAACTTAATGTTTAGATTAGCGCCCTTTAGTGGATCTATATAATAATATGTATTATTAGCGTGACGGTCACGAGTTCAGTGCTTTTTTCCCCACAGTAAAAGTGCATAACGTGCCTAAAAGTTTTCACTTCAAAAGAATACAGTTCACTATTACTATAGTTTTAATTAACGTCATCGAAACTCAGCAATATAAGTCTATGACAAAGTTTAGATATTAATGTAAAAAGGATGTACTTTAGTATTTTTATCCGACTTCAAAAAGGAGGAGGTTCTTAATTCGACTCAATTTGTATGTTTTTTTTGTACGTTTGTTACGCGATAATTCCACCAATTCTGAATCGATTTTGATAATTCTTTTTTGTTTGGTAGGTCTTACTTCAGAGGTGGTATAAATATATATCTATGGTGATATAAATTTTATCGAAGTTGATTCAGCGCTTTTTGAAAAAATCAACCAAAACATAAAAATATATACACAGATGACGTTTTGGTTTTTTAATTTAAGTTAGTAGGAATAGTTTTGAAGTGGGTTTTTGTTTTTTTCTAAAAAAATATTTTTATGTTACTCTGTTACTATTACTCTTCTGTTACTCTTCTACTACTACTGTTACTCTTCTAGGAAATTTAGCTAAGGCTGCGTGACACGATATTTTTTTCCATACAAACGTTAGAGGTTAATTACTTCGCAATTGTAATTGTATGTACAAAGTTTATTTAAGACTTTAAATATTAAATTAGTCCTTAAGTGGAATAACAAATAAAATTCGCATTGCAACACAAATTTTCTTCAACTCTATTCTACGTTACGCATTGGCGTATTCATTGGAAAGAGCGTAAATTCGCCAAAACAATACCAGCCCCGATAATTTTAATAAAAATATTATTAAAATTATTGGGCTATAATTTTATTTGGAATTGTTTTAGAGAATTTGTCATTATTTTTGAAGTGAAAACTTCCTTAGGCACTTTGGGCACTTTTGGTATGGGGGTTTGGTAAAAAGTATTGAACTCCCGTGACCGTCACGCTCAGATGACATATATAGAGATGTGTATGTTGTATATGTGTATATATGTGTGTATGTGTTTTCACTGCTGACGTGCAGTCCAACGACTGACATTTTTTTATTTTTATATATTACTAAGCACACGTTTTCAATGTTTTGCAGAATCAGAAGCAGAATCATATTTATTTGCTAAAATACTTTGACAAATGGTGTTACAATAAAGAATATTCAAGGTACAAGTATTTTGAAGAATGGTGAAGAACAGTGGTATGCAAAAACAAAATAAAATCAAAATAATTAATTATGTTAAGCAGAGTAAAAAAAAAAAAAATATTTTGATTCAAATAATTAAATCCGATGTCATGCAGGAGAAAAATATAATAATAGTTACAAGCATAGTGAATTATAGAACAAAAATAGTAAGTCAATTACCATATCCATGCATAATGAATAGATGCCTTGCCATTATATGTGTATGCACACCAACATATAGTGACCAACTCACCAACAGGAAATCCTACAGCCTAGTAATATTGTGGAGACTACATCATAATAAGTATATTCTGTTTCTTACCTACAGTATTTGTCATCCCTGTGATAATGTCGTCCGGTTGCAATGACACAAATGTAGTATTCGTTCTCACGTCCTTAATACACTTATCAGTTTTATTAATAGACTAGCAACACGCCCCGGCTTCGCACGGATACAAATTATACACCTAAACCTTCCTCATGAATCACTCTGTCTATTAGTGAAAACCGCATGAAAATCCGTTAGACTTGCCACGGGAGTGACAGAATTGGCCATCATCTCTTACAATCATTCGAGCCATGTGCTCCGTTCCCAAATTAGTTAGCTATATAAAAATTGTCTCCACTCGCATCGTAACATTGTTAAAATTTTTAGGCGAACAAATATAAAAAAATACTAGCTGCGCCCCGCGGTTTCACCCACGTAAGTCCCGATCCCGTGGGAATATCGGGATAAAACGTAGCCTGTATGTTAATCCAGGTCTCCAGCTATCTACATACCAAGTTTCATCGCAATCGCTTCAGTAGTTTTTGCGTGAAAGAATAACAAACACCCATCCATCCATCCATACTCTCAAACTTTCACGTTTATAATATTAGTAGGATAACATTAAAAAAAGTAAGAAAGAATGTCAGATCGTAGGTGCTAATTTTATAGAACCTGAAATTTGATAAATTTGATTTTACAATCAAGTATGTACAGTAGTTATGGGTAAAGAAAGTAGAGATTGAGAGAGAAGAGAAGAGAGAAGAGAAGTGCCTACTGGTTCACCTACACCAATAAAGTTGAAATCAGGTTTTAGTTTTAATAATTACCTTATAGATAATAAAAAGAATACATACAGCAAATACGCTTTCACTGAGCCGGAAATCGAACAAGTTACCAGAAAAGCAATTGAACCACGAAGCATCTTTTGAATTTAGAATATTAATTATTTATACATCACAAAATATTTAAATTACTTCCGTTTAATTTGAGTTTGAGAATCAACTATTATTGACCTAGTTTTTTTTTTTAATTTAGATAATAATATATGTAGGTATGTTTATAACGCACTCATTGGTTTCACTTATATATTCATTTGTATCATTAAAATCATTTAGATACAAACTGGACTAAACTGTTGGTCTAGTGGTTAGTGAGCCTGACTGCTGAGCCAGAGGTCTTGGGTTCGATTCCCACCCACGACAAATAATGTACTTGCTAATCAATTATCTTTTATATTTAATCAGTGCGTTGATTGTGGTGTATTTCTGATCTAATGAAATGCAGTAAAATTATTCCATTGTTCAAATCTGGTAGTACTTTAGACCCAACCAACTTTAGACGCATTTCAGTAATATTTTTGAAAAACTAATTTATGATCAATTGCAGTTTCTTTCATATCAATATTTTGTTATATAATAAGCAATTCGGTTTTACAAGGGGTCGCTCCACAACTGATGTTGAGCTTGTAAAACATCTTTGATGCCTGTGAAGAGGACTATTCAACAAAACAAGAATTTATCAAATCAAATTTAAAAAAAAAAACGAATCAGTAGTTTCTGAGATTGAACAAAACAAACAAACTCTTCAGCTTTATAATATTAGAAGAGATAAAGCCATAAGTGAAGTCTGAAAGTCTGTCCAGAGTCTTTCTAATATAAATTAACGATTTCATATATTCGTTAATTGGTTTTTAAAGAAATGAAGAACGTTACGGTTTACTTCGACTCTATTTTGCTTGACAATACGTAGAATTGTTCGCATGTCATACTATCCTAAACGTTTTGTTAAACAAAATCGTATCCAAAGATTATTTATGAGAAACACCCACACTTTACCGAAAAATAAATGCTGATTTTTATCTACATGAATCACAAATCACAATAGCTTTACGTTCAACAGTCAACTTTCTGAAAGTCCACTCGTTGATTAATAAAAGCGACATCGCGTGCAGAAACTGCCCTATTTTGCTGTCCGCTTGACTTATTATTATTTGTGAACGTTATGTTGCGAACTTGCGACCGAGTCAACGTACGTACAAGCAATATTATATCTCTGATTTTTGCCCAAAAATATAAACCCTCCTTTTTATCTTTCGTTTGTTTGTAGTCTTTAGTTCTTTTAAAATTTGAAAGCTACTTTAACCAGAAGTGGATTTTATTTTAGAGTTAGTCAGGCGTACACTCTTGTCAGAGAGGTCATGATTGGTGATGGAAGATGTACCCATGTACATCTTCTATAATGTCTAATCTAATATCTAATTCTTCGGCTCCATGACCATTCATGGAGCCTCTCTCGCGATGTTTCTCCACTTGGTACGATGTATGACGTTGTGAGAGCATGTCACCACAAATGATGTTTGGGTCACTGATTTTATAAGGTCGGGTTCGTAAAGTAAGTTTTTTCACAAAAATATCACTTGAAAAGTAACGCCAGAGTATCGCATCTGAAATACTTAGATAGTAGTCCTTTATCGCTTTTCTATTCCGAATATTTATATTGTGATATTAAATTGATATAGTGTTACGACACCATATTAATTCAGTAACACAATAATCGATTGTTCTTGAAAACATCTAAAGAAACCAAGCCAAAATTAATCGCACCTGTTTTGGAATCGCGTCCAATCGTATTCATTATAGATTCTCATCGCATTTTTACGTTCCAACTATATATATTAACAATACAACCTGAAAATATACCATTCTATACCATATGTGTTGCAAATAAAGTTTATATTTCGATGTTAAAGTTTGTTTGTGTGTTTAACTCAAGCTCAAAGTAGCAGACTATTTCGGTAAAGTAAGTTGTTACCAAAAACGAAGCGAGTCAATCACCTTGCGGTTAAAATAGCATTGAAGAATGAGCTAGATGTGTAAAGTACGGCTGTGACTTGGATGTTTCTTGTTTGTTTGATAACTTACAAGTTGGATTGAATTTCTAGGCTTTTGTTATTTTACCGTTATACGAGAATTGGCATATTGACCTGAGATCTATTGTTCTTCAAAATTCCCAGAATCTTCAAGGATCTGAACTAAAAGCAATGCATTTAAAATTTTGAAGTAGATGGGAATTAGTACAATCCCCATCTACTTCAAAATTTTAAATGTATATTTATATTTTAAGGTTTAAATCCCCGTGGATTAAGTTTTATGAAAAAAAAAAACTTTTTTTTTACTTTTATGACAGTATACTTGCTACGATGCTCTTGATAGTAGAGATGTCGGACTCGCAGCTTAACGTATGGTAATGTAATGGCGTATTCTTCTCAGATATTGTGTAAATTTTCCACGTTTGAAATCTCAACAATACCAGGGTATCAGGCAAACGAATGGTCTAGGCAATCATTTGTAGAACTTCCATTACTATCGAGAATAATAATTACTAATATTATAAATGCGAATGTAACTCTGTCTATATGTTTGTCTGTTATGATCTCACGCCAAACTACTCCACCGATCATCATGAAAATTCGTATACGTTATCAGCGATGCAGAGAAGGATATAGGGTAAGAAGAATCCAAAAAATAATATAGAATATTTCATCCAGAAAAAGTACTGATCCAGAGGAATACTTAAATTGAAAAACAAAATCTTCATTTAACATGATCGAAGCAGAAAATCTGGTTAATAATAAGCCTTACATTAATTACATGGTACCTTCGTGTCGCACAATTTCTGATAAGTACATGCCATTATAGAAGTTTGTCTAAACATTTAAACCTCAACTAACGTTCGTTAGACGAGGAGCCAAGGTGATAATTATTGAGCTTTACTTGTGAAAGTGTATTCACAAGTTAGCAAAGGTCTAATCAGTGCGTTTAGATGCAATAATGGGAATTGACTTTCTCCTCTTTCTCCAATCTTAGCAATCCTATGTTTATTGACGGGCTCATCGTCTTAGTTATACTAAAACCAGTTTTCTCCAGAGACCTATCTCGAGTGATTTGAAAGGCAAATAATTAGCTGTACCTCAGGAACCGTGCATTTTGCTGCGATTAAAAGGATTTTAAGTTGAAAATGACAGCGATTTGTTGCTAAATGAAGGAAGGACAAATCAACAAATACTTTTGCATTTATAATATGAAGGGGCCTTCACATTGAGTTATTTATTCAAAACTACGTTGAATTTGAAAAGAAAAATGTGGCCATAAGCTATATTTTTCTTGTAATGGTGAATAAGTAACATATATATATATATATAAAATTTCAAAAATTATTAGAAATCGCCAATTAAAAAAAAATTAAATTTATAGACCAACACACAGAGTCACCGCAACAATATGTTGCTAGGTTGCTTTGTCAAATGCAAAATTATAAAAAAATGGATAAAATAATATCATATCTGCCTGTGTCGATCTATAACCGCCCATTTCCAAATGGTTGAGCCTTGTAAGAAGTAATCAATAGTGTTCTCTCCATATGCAATGACGTGTTGAATGACATAATGACATGAACTACGTAAAAATATAAAAAGCGCAGGGTTGAAAAACAATCTGTAGATTTAATTTAAATATTTCTCTCACCTACAAATAAAACGTTCCTTTCTCCGAAAACCGTTACTTTTTACTACAATTTTAAGTTTTCATAATAGTCGAAAAAAATATATTTTTGTCAATCATATTTTTTTTTAAAACAATGTTTAACGTACGTTTAACGGACAGATTTTAACCATTCACCTTCGATTCGCCGTTAACTTCCTGTCAGTAGCATAGACAATGGTATTTCTTGAAGGATGTTTCATGTGCCCATGATTCTTTGCATCCGTGCATCTTATGGGAATTCTATTTGTCTCACCAACAGATAATAAGAAGGCATCCATTAATTACGTGACCTATTTTCCTTTTAATTTGGATCCCTCATTCCCTTCCTTGGTGAGATCAATTACATTTGGTACGATACACGTGAGATTTATGCTATAGTTGTTAAATGATGAAATTCATTTTCATAAAGCTAAAATAACGTTAAAGTGTACTAATATTGTTCAAAGTTGACGTGACAATTTCGATTGTGAGTTAAAATAAGATTTGGTTGGATTTTATTTGACCATCCTCCCCATTTTGAGCTAACGTAATTAATGGATGCCTCCTTAACTAGCAGGCCTAGCAGTACTGTCTAAACGGGGCGGTCCTAATTTAATATTAAATATAGATGTAACACTTATTAGGCTGAGTGTTTGTTTTAGTAATTAGTTCTTCGCAAAAATTTACATACATACTAATTAAATTGGTAGACTAGAGTAAATGTGAAAGTTAATTATAGTAAATTACTTAGATGGCCTTAAATCATCTATTAATATTTAAAAACAATATTATTACAGTTATATTTCGCTACGGTCGGAAATTTATTACTCTAATGTTTATAATTAAGACGCCAGTTTTTTCTTAAAGATTTATTGCTATAAGAAAATAATCTTAAGAACGTCAAGAGACGACGACTGTTGTAAAGCAACAAAAATGGACAGTGTTTCGATTAACACAAGCTTTCGATTATATATTGTACCAATAAGGTAAATAAAACCTGCCAAGTGCGAGTCAGACTCGCACACGAAGGGTTCCCTACCATCGTCGATCAAAATATTAAGATCGAGCATAAAAAGCCAAAAACATACGTTCTAGTACGGGAGCTCTCTTTAATTTTTAATTTATTATTATTTTAATTATTTGTTGTTATAGCGGTAACAGAAATACACATTCTGTGGAAATTTCAACTGTCTACCTAATTACCTAGTAAGATCATGAAATACAGCCTGCTTAATAATAGGATCCCGTTGGTTAATCTTTGGGTATGGAACCCTAACAAAACAAACCATCGCCAAGTTGATCATTGATGAAAAGACCCGATCTGAATTTGAAAGAATTTGTACAGGAAAATCTGAATAGAGGGCGGCGAGACGTACCGGAATGAAAGATCACTAACAAGAGGTGGTTTCGGATCTAACAGAGGTTTTTTATCTATTCGAAAGGCATCATGGCATGTCAATGCCAAGTCCCTGGAGGCGGCACCACGAAAGGCAGGACGCCTGACAGACTATAGACAACAACTTCAACTTTCGTGACAACTTTAAAATAAATTATCTTTTATGTACTTATTAAGTAAGTAAGTCAAGAGAATTCTTTGTACCCCTTTTTAAGGTTTCGAGCAAGGAGGTAGGTGAAATTTAGAATAATTAAAGTTTATATTTAGAAGAAGTGCATAAAGTTTAAATTTAATAATTATTTGTTTTCAACTTATATTGGAAATTAATAGTTTGATTAATGTTGCAAACAGGAAATAGAATAGAAATAAATTTTATTGTACAATCGCAGAAATAATATGTGCAAAGGGCGGCCTTATCGCTAAAAGCAATTTCTTATAGGATGGACAAAGACAACAGTAAATAAATTAAATAATTTGTAGTTTTTTTAAAAGAGAGTTGTGGTAGTTATTTTTTCAAACAGATCAATGAAGTAAAACAAAACATTTAAAATTTAATTAATGAACTTCTACCACCGAGTGATCCCTTGTATGTATAATTAGGTGGGTAATTAGTAAAATAGTCACTACTGTATTACTATTGCTATTAAGCACGTATTTATTTAAATGTATGCTAACCCCTTTAATTAAACATAATGCTTGTATCTGCATTGCTAATGTAATGGTTGGGATTGAAGTAATTAGTCATAGTCAACTGGGTATATGAGACAAAAGAGTTAAAAAACTTGCTCGTCCTAAATTATTCAATTAAAAAACATAGAGCGTCACACCTACTTGTATTTCTTACATTTCATTAGCCTTCAACTCCAATAGGCAAGACACCTTCTATCAACCTTCAAACGTGATTGGACGTGTGCCGAATAATTATCGGTATATCACCGTTTGATTTTTTATTCTGTAAGTTAGATGAATTAGAGAAGACGTCATTAGACGTCACACACGTTACTTTATAGTATACTTAATTATATGGTAGACGTTAGGCACCTTAATCCACAAATTCTTTGTTACCATCAACTTTCAATTTTATTTCAGGAATCAAAACTACCTTCAACCGTCATTTGACATTCAACGGATGGAACACTGTTTACAATTATTCTGATGAGTTAGAACAGGTTAATTAAACTTGCTATTATAATACCTTTTAATAGTTCCTTGAATATGATCGTTCTGTGTCATAGTTTGAAGAAGTAAAACGTGACGCATACCTTAGGGATGTAACACCATTTATTTACCAGGTACATAAACGTCATTTGGCGAAGTGACAAATCGAACAGATTCCAAAAAATCCTGTTTATACAATAACAAAAAACCTTGTTTTTACAATAACAAAAAGTAGTTTAGCGTCAGAAATAGAAATACTTATTACGCTAGTGGTGCTACATGATTGAAGTCTTTTTTAAGGTAAATATTTTTTTCCATATACAAAAAGATATTAGGTATATATTCAGTACATAAAGATACGTATTTCATTATTAATAAGGTAAAATAAATATTTTAAACACAACGAGCGTCACAGCGTCAGTGAATTTCTGTCTGAAGTAAGGGCTTTAGTTGGACGTTCAATGACGTTATAAGAGGCGTGAATTTTCATTACTACAATATTATGTAACAAACATTTTAAACTATTGAGAGTAAAATGTTTCAATAAAAAATTTACGATTATTGTCTCCTAATGTGAAGGCCCCGTTGTCCGTAGTCCACAGCAACAAAGAACAATATAGCTAAATCCGTTATTCATACCAAATTAAGAAGTCATTTGCATTCATCAACGAGTATCATCGCGTTTAGAATACTAATGATAGAATAATATATTTATTATACGATTAAAGGGATTAGGGATGTCAAAATAATAAAAATCATTTATTTTGTATCGGAAATGTAATATCAAAAGCTCATCGCCTACCTAAATACTAGCTTAGCTTAGCAGTAGCTGTTGCCCGCGTCTTGGTTCGCGTGGAAATTTTGGTGAAATCTTTTCCACGGGATCCGTACATTTTTCCGGGATAAAAATATATAGCATATGTGTTATTCCTATAATCTATTTCTGTGCCAAATTTCATCTAGATCCGTTCAGCCGTTTTTGCGTGAAAGAGTAAGAAACATCCATTCATCCATCCTCACAAACTTTCGCCTTTATAAATTTCGTTGAATTTTTTACCGTCCGTAAGCAAAACGAATCGTGTCTTGATTATAGGAACCGGGCATTAATCGACCACCATGACAGTTTCCATACACGTCAGGGATACAGAAAAAAAAATAGGGTACCTTTGATTCAGAAAAAAACCTGTATTTTCTGAGGGATACTTGTATTGATAGACGAAATCTACATATTATAGTGAACCGCGTTCAAAAGCTAATCAATACAAATACATAAAATTAAAGTGTCTGTTTGTAATGTAAAAATAATAATTTTTCTTCAAGCTCGTACAGTTATTTGCACGATACCTAAAAATAAGTTTTTATAATTTTTATCTGTCTGTTTGTGGTGGACCGATTTCCACGGGATTTTCACTGG
Source organism: Euplagia quadripunctaria (assembly GCA_963859945.1). NCBI lineage: Eukaryota > Metazoa > Arthropoda > Insecta > Lepidoptera > Erebidae > Euplagia > Euplagia quadripunctaria. Next base: position 21,474,991 of record OY982570.1, read on the forward strand.
CAGATAGCTGGTATTATAAGGAGTAACTTAGGCTACTTTTAATTTGGAAACAGAATTAGGGTTCCGCGCAAGATGTATAAATATGTACACGCGAATTTATCACTACATATTATAAAGTCCCCCGCCGCGTCTGTCTGTCTGTTCGCGATAAACTGAAAAAATACTGAACAGATTTTCATGCGGTTTTCAGTAATAGACAGAGTGAATCACTCTGAGGAAGGTTTTGGTGTACATTTTGTACCCGTGCGAAGCTAGTAATAAATATAATATATTAAGCTTCTGTTCTCATCCTTGTATCCAGACAAGTTCAAATATTGTTTATATGACATCATAATGTGCTCATCTGCTGCTGTTAGGTAGCAGATTTTATGACTTCGACATGCTGACGCTGATAACAGCTTTATAACATACACTGTGAGTTTTGTGTTATTTTATTTCAACCTCTTATTGGTTTACTGTACGAAATGATATACGTAATAACATTTTTATTTTCAGACTTAGGTCCATTTTGTCAGTAACCATTTTCCTTAAGACTAGTGTTAGTATTGTAGTTGTACAGCTTGGGTGGCTAGAGAAGTTAAAGAGCCCAACGCGGGTGCACTGCAGCAGGCTAACAATGTAAAATTTTCCGAATGAAAAATGCCAATCGTCTTCATGATACTGTTGGGGCTGTCGAGTATTCGTCTGAGCATGGAGGCACACCGTTTACGAATTACAGTGCAATGACAGCCCCATTAACGCCCTGAAGGCATTGTCATATTTATTGAAGTCTCAGTGCGATGTATGCCCTTGAGTATAATTGACCCACAGACTAAACGTGTAGAGGGGACCGTAGGCTTTGAAAAGCGTATCTCTCGTGCAGCGACCAAATCTGCAAGTCATATTGCAACGGTCAGAAAACGCCCTGTATTTCCCTTCCCTCTTTATGTCTAAATTATCACTAAGATCCTCGGAGACTCAATGACACAGATATTTAAAAGGTTTGTACGAACAAAATGGCGGTAGCACCTGTAGCACGGTAGTTGACCATGAAGTCAAATCAATTTCTCTTTACCAAACGTCAAAATGGTACGTTCTATAGAAACTTGTATGAAATGACATCTTATGACGTCATATTTTGCTATCGTCAATTCATTTACTTACTATTAAAGTTTGGTTTGACAATTAAAAAAATTGCTAAGTTGTCGGTCTGGACAATCATTGACGACTATGACAATCAAGAGGGGTAGTCTATCTCCTCAAGTATCATTGCAAGTGAGTCAACAGTCTGCTGAATGTATAACAATGTAATTAATTTGTTTCCAAATCAATTTCAAAAAAATATAATCTTAAATATTTTTTTGTAATTTTGAAACCGTTTTGGTACAGCCTAAAGCAATTATTCCATTTGTAGATTTAAGTACTGTATTAAGTAGGTGTCATATAATCACGTACCTATCATGTGTTCGTATAACGGGATTTATGTGATATTGAAGCCTAGCGTGGGTTGTGTTTTTAATATACCGACATCCGGACGTACCGTTTTATCTGTCATTTGTAACTGATATCAAAAAGGAGTCTATATGATTTTCATGTTGACTGAATTTTATAATACTTGTTTTCTTAGAAGGGGGATTATTTAAGAGTAATCACATTTAAGTTTTGTCAAAATCTAATGATGAAATAAATGAGAAAATCATCAAACTCTTATCAAGACTAATCTGTACGCCATACGGGCGAACTATCATTTAATATCTAACCCGACTTCCCTAATAACAGTTAGGTAATGATTCCGTATAGATCTATTGTATATTTTATTCCTGAGTAGTCAAATAAATCTTTAGAAAAGTAGTACTCTGAAGGTCATTGGTTTACTTAGTTTGGGTCAAGATAGAGCTTTGCAGTCTTTCATTGTATAAAAATCAATGTTTGTTTGTTCGTATTTTATGCGCTGCGGTACCGTTCATGACATAGGGTACCTTTCATTCAGAAAACAGTACTGTTAAAATTGGCAAAAGCCAGAAAGTAATGTTATAAAACTGAACCGTTTTTTTTTTGTTAGTTTGTTTGAACTCGCTAATCTCAGGAAGAACTGGTTGGAATTGAAAAATTCTTTTAGTGTTGGATAGCCCATTTATCGAGGAAGGCTATAGGCTATACAACATCACGCTACGACCAACTGGAGCAGAGCAGTGATCATAAACGCAAGTGAAACTGCGGGGATGACTAGTAAATAATACAAAATTCTAACAACAACCTCCTAAAGTCATATCCTACATATTTAAGGAAATTATGTACCATTGTTAGGTTATTTTAGTACTAAAAAGAAAACGACGGATCTAAGTCATCCATTGTTGTGGCAGTAAGTCTAAAACGTCACACTCTAGTTTGCATATGTTGGCATTTGTGTCATTACCAAACTGTTATATGTGAACTGGTTAGTATGACGACGTTCCCAATTCACAAATAATATGGTTTTTATAATGTTAGCTAAATGGCCGTGAAGAACTTTGTCTCTGTCTAGAAGCAGAACCGAGTACAACAATAAAAATAGACAAAGTTACACCTTTTGATTTAAGAGTCATAAATTCTGCTGATATGACTAAAAATGTATGTAGAAAAGAAAGTAGGAGTTTGCCGCGACTTCACGTGCATAACATTTGGATTATTTATCATAAATACATAAAAATAAAATTGAAGTGTCTGTTTATAACGTCAAAATAATAGTTTTTTTTTAAGCTCATACAATTATTTGCACGGATACCTATGCCTAAATATTACTTTTTTAAAATGTTTGAACGGATGGGCCGATTTCCACGGGACTTTCAGTGGCAGATATCTGATGTTATAAGAAGTAACTTATCAAATCAAATCAAATTTATTTATTTGCAGTAAAGTCGGTACAGAAAGATCTTACATGTTTAAATATAGTCAATACCATTGACATGCAAATTATCATTATAATTATTGCTACAAATAATCATATCTACAATAATGTTCAACATGTCTATACTAATATTTTAATAATGTGAAGTTTAAGGTGTTTTCAGACATGGTTTTGATTATATTCCTGGAATATATTCGTAATATATTTCAAACAACATAACATTACAGGATATAATACAATATTTACAAATTGAGTTGCTAATTTAACCAATTATTCATTATTTAGTAACTTAGGCTACTTTTATTTTGGAATAGAATTAGGGTTCCGCGCAAAATATATCGCCACCCGGCAAAAAAAGTGTCATATATCACAAAAAAAGTGTCATATTAGGTACGATTTGACATTTTTATAGCATTGAATAGCAAATGTTGCATTTGGTCAGCTGTAAAAGTGGAACAAAGTTCACTTTTTCACTGAGCTGTCTTGTAATGTGTGAAACATTACAAGACATCCATAAAAGTCGTGTTTTCTCGAAATAGCTGTTTTTGTATTATGACACTTTTTTGCGGGGTAGCGATATAAATATCGCCTACCGGCAAAAAAAGGTGTCATATCTCATGTTAGGTAAAGTTTAACATTTTTATAGCATTGCATAAAAAATGTTGCATTTGGTCAGCTGTAAAAACATCATTATTAGCTGAGTTGTTTTGTTCAATTCACAGACAAAAAAGTCGTGTTTTCTCGAAATAGCTGTTTTTGTATTATGACACTTTTTTGCCGGGAGGCGATATGTACATGCGAGCGAACCCACGCGGGAAGTGCTAGTAGTTAATATAATATACTTACTGATGATATATACGTTTAATAACATTTTTATTTTGTAATTATCGCTGTACAATGGTAGGTATAAGTGGGAGGCCCGATAGTGATAATCTCCATGTATATCCGTACATTTTACATATTGCATAAAGCTGAAGAGTTGGTATATATCATCAAGCTTATCTCAGGAAGTACTGGTCCGTTTAGAAGTAATAATAAATTGCTACAAGCTAAATAACGGGTGGATTTCCGAGGCCTTTTGCTATCCACACACGTGAAAGGTAACGTCTAAAGATATTGTGTCATGTTCCAGGCTGTTTATAGCTCAATTTTATAAAGCTAGGTTTAGTCACAAAAACCTTTCTGTAAATTCTATCATTCATTTATTATCATATACGCGAAAATGTTCACTGCGATAACGTGGGAGAGCCATGCTTCGACACGTATGGGCCGGCTCGACTCCGCTCGATACCACGGCCTCACAGAAAACCGGCCGTGAAACAATGCTTGCATTGCTTTTCGCCGCGTGAGTGAGGTTACCGGAGGCCCTAACCCTGCCCTCTCCCCTATTCCCATCCTTCCCCTCTGCCCCCTCTCCTCCCCTCTAATCCCCCTCTCCCGTCTGCCCGCTCTTTCCCTATTCCCACCTTAAAGGGCGGCAACGCACTTGTGACTCTTGAGTTACAGGTGCCCATGGGCGGCGGTAGTCATTTACCATTAGGTGACCCGCCTGCTCGTTTGCCCCCTATACCATAAAAAAAAAGGGTTGCCAACATTTCTTCGTCGAAATATATTAGTAGGGAATAGAGAGCAGGAATGAAATTACTTTAAATAAATATGGTAAGTTATTTTCAGTATTTTTTAAAGTATGCAGCCACACTTTCGTTGTCGCTACCACTTTCCATGAACAATTTAATTAGGACTTCAACTTCTCAAAATAAAGAAAAACATCAAATTGCTAATAATTACCAAAATCCGAAACTAAATTAGAGCAGACCAAAAATCCGTTTGACGTTGTCAATTTGACAATATTGACAAGTTCGGAATGCATTATGATTATGACAGATAAGTTCGATATATGCTATGGCATTAGTCAAAAGGTCAAAAGTTACTGTATAGGCGCGTTCATATTTTTTTTCAATGAAGTATTTATTTTTTAGATTCCGGTGTTGAAAATATAGTATTTTTACGTACTATATATTTCACAGTATATAGTTCGCAGTCCCGAAATATAGTACAATATTATAGTACGGTTGGCAACCCTAACTGCGACCCCTCTCGCCGCTAACCTGAAGTCGGTCAACCTAGAACTGTATTGTTATAAAACATACCAAACATTCTAAGTATAGTAGGGAGTAGTCTTCCTCAAGAAATAGGCTATCAAGGACAAAAGTTTTCCTTTAATCCTCTTAATGGTTACAGAGATTAACGCTTTCAACCAATATTAAGGCCTTAGGCTTTATTAAATTAGTACATTTTTTATTTGATTATTAGTACGTTTGCCCTCTGCAAACGAGCAAATGGGTGACCTGATGGTAAGTGACTACCACCGCAAGTCAAGAGCCACAAGTCCGTTGCCGGCCTTTAAGGTAGTAGAGGAAGGGGGCCTTTTCCTTTTTTTTTTATGTGCGTGTGGAAACCCCCTCGGGCCGTCACCCCACCGGGGTTTTCGGTGGGGCGGTGTGTCGGAATCGAACCGACTAAAACCACACGGTGTGCCGTACTGCGCCTTAAGTAGGAGGGATCCGGGAACAGCTAGGGGAAGGGGGCCTCCGGTAACCTAACTCACTCGGCGTAACACAACACAATCGTGGTACACAGGTCGTGGTATCACTCCGGTCGAGCCGGCCCATACGTGACGAAGTATGGGTTTCCCAAGAAAATTTGCAGGTAAGAGGTATGTATCTAACATTGTTGAGACGAGTGATACTTGACACTTGATGTGAACAACGAACAAAGTACCACAGCCGGACAATACGGCCTCAGTTATAGAACGTAAGATTACACGTTAACTGGAATCATCTTTCATTACTACAAAATGTATTCCTAACCTTGAAGGTGACTTAGATTGGTATTTTGCAACGAACTCGTAATGTAGTGTTGATATAATCTATTATTAATTTATGTATGGCTTTGTACGTAATTTAATTTACGATGGCAACATTGTGAAAGTTCTAGAGATAGTAATATAAGTATATGTAAGTATAAATGAAGGTCTTTGAGTGCTGTTTCTTTTAGCATAACCTGTTTACTATATTACTTAACTAATGTCATTAGGTGCTTTTATCACTTCATATTATAAAACCAAGTCCCCCGCCGCGTATGTCTGTCTGTTCGCGATAAACTGAAAAACTACTAAACGAATTTTTATGCGGTTTTCACAAATAGACAGACTGATTCATGAGGAAGGTTTAGGTGTATAATTTGTTAACATTCTGTGTAAATTGGTTGAAATATGATGATGATAGTTGAAGATGATTCTACTACCCGTGCGAAGCCGGGACGGATTGCTAAAATATATATATATTTTGCCAATACTATTTGTTTTTAAGGATTTGTTTCGAGGAAAATCTTCTCAGCACATAAGAGTGCTAGGTACAATATTGTGCTTGAAGATTCAATCTAGAGCGAGGAACTGATACAAAATATGATGCCGGAATATTTCGAATGTATAATAATGGGTTGTATTTATATAGTTTATTTATCGCATTAATACTTTCATATGAATATGTTTATTTGTAATTAATTATTTTTTGTGAATTGAATAAAAGTTTGTCCTTTTATCACGCAATAATAAGGAGCACATCTCTACAATCTGTCTGTTGTAGACATAGCACTTTGTAGAAGTAACTACTGTCAAATCTTTTTAGTTTTTATACATATATACTATTTGCGAGTACACAAAAAGGAACTTTATAAATATTAAAATGACTAGATGACCGGTGAACTACGTATCACCTACAATTTATTTAATTCCGAGCATTTTCATATTTATTCACCTTTTAAACCTTCTCTGGACTTCCACAAATAATTCAAGACCAAAATTAGCCAAATCGGTCCAGCCGTTCTCGAGTTTTAGCGAGACTAACGAACAACAATTCATTTTTATATATATAGAAGCAGATTATATAGATAGATATATATATATTGCGTACGCATCGGTCATTCGAAATATTCATACAATCTTGCATACATACGACATTATTCATGTAAAGGTTAAATAAAACCAGCAATTGTATACTACTTATAATAAGAATGGTCCGGGCCAGGTATGGCGTCAGGCATCCTACGCAAGCTAGATACGGCACGCGTTGACCTCAGCTCTTTGTGTACACCGACCGTGACGCATGTGTTAGCTTTCAAGTATGTAATCCGGTTGTCTGTCTACATTATATCAAACGATCTTCTAAGCAATTTTGTCAGAGGTAAATCTAGATTTTTAAATGTTCGATTTTTTAAATTGAAGGTTACTAGGGGTCGTCGTTGCCAGCTAAGTAGATAAAGTCTGGTTACCCATTCTTTTTGCCGCGTGGACAACCGCATGGTTGTGAGGTGCTAAACCCGGTGAGGTCACAACTAGCATGGTTGTCACCTCATCGGGGCTAACGGTAAATATGGTGTGTCGGTCCATCATGGGGTCCTATTGCCGTGGCAAAGTCTTATGAACCTCGCTAGTAGAGCTATTGAACCGTGATCTCTTGTAGGACGTATCTAGCTAAGTTCGACAAAAAATCTTCAGTCCACTAAAACTTAAAAAAAAATTGTATACATTGGTGCCGATTCTATTGTAACACTCACCAAACCAAAAACCTGACCTAATTTCTTCATATGAAATCAACCCTGTCTTCTTCGCAACAAGGTCTATTTCTTACTGGCATCTATTTCTCAGCGCCACTAAATTTCACTAAAACCTGTCAACGTATACTCAACTTTATTACCATATCGCCTTTAAGTTCAGAGAAAAATGTAAAATGGTGTCAATTCTGTTGTATTACTCTCTTGACTATAATTGACTAAATTTTTACTTTTATGAGAAACAATTTTATTCCTAAAATATGGCCCGGTCACTACTAACTTACAGTAAATAGTCCTAAGTTTGAATTGAATAGTCGTGATTAAGGAAGGAGTTATAGTATACCGACTGTGCGCCAATCTTAACCTTGACCTCGAAGCAGCAGGTCGTGTATAAGCTACATTCGTAAAATACCAGTAACAACCAACACGTCGTACTTTTACTAGGGGTCGTAGCGTGACATTGAACAGCCCAATTCTTGATACTTCAACATATACAGGGCTGTCAGATTGTATAATTGAATACAAAATTCGTATAATTCGTTTATCTTTTGTAACCTGTTTGTATAGTAGATTGCATTGTATAATTGGATACCATGTCATTACTGATGTTATAGCGTAATAAGTACGTACATACTCTTACATATAGAGATATTTAAAACAAATCATGTCTGTGGTAAACTGTTAAATCCTTATACGTTAAAGTTAAAACACTTTTTATTGAAATTCACAAAGAGTGACGTATTATATAGTTGTACAACACTGATTTTGTATAATTTCTGAGACTCGGCGGTATAAAATAAGTTGTCCTTCATGGCAGCCCTGAACATATGGGCTATTCAATGTTGAATGACATTATGAATAATAATGCTATATTAATCACTGGGTCCTATAACATCAATACATACAAATAAAATTGAAGTGTCTGTTTGTAATGCCAAAATAATAGTTTTGTTTTAAGCTCATACAGTTATTTGCACGATACCTATATATGCCTAAAAATCAGTTTTTAAAAATTTTGTCTGTCTGTTTGTTCCGCTTAATCTTCGGAACGGGTGGACCGATTTCCACGGGACTTTCACTGGCAGATAGCTGGTGTTATAAGGAGTAACTTAAGCTACTTTTATTTTGTTATACATATAGTAAGTTTATTCTTTTTGACTGGTCTCTTCTCTAGTGGTTAGTGATTCTGACTGCAGAGCCAGAGGTCGTGGCTTCGATTCCCAACTAGGACAAATAATTGTATGATGAGCACGATATTTGTTCTGTGTCTACGTGTAATTTATCTATGATTTGTATGTATTTAGTAATAAATAAGTATGTATGTTTATCAGCAGTCTGGTTACCATAGTACAGGCTCTGCCTAGTTTGGGATAAGACGGCCGTGTGTGAGGTGTCTCAAGTTTTTATTATTTATTTAATCTATGTTCAGAACTAACTCATCATCATAACATAGTACGTTGTAGGACTTGTAGGTAAGTTCTAGGGACGAATATAAATACAGATCTTTTCAAAATTTAAAATATAAATAAATTTTAAAAGCTTGAGGCACTGAGACAATGTACGTCATTGATTTTTAGATGTAAGTTTGTTATTACTATACAGAGTGTTAGTGAAACGCTTCTGAAAACGAAGACAGACGATAACAAAGATAGTACAAATGGTACCTTTGATGATGGGTCAGAAAAAAATCGATCCCGATGAAATTTTTCATTTTTAGCATTTTTCACGCTCCATCATGTTGGTACAGCTAAATGCAACGCTAATTTCATAAAAAATAAATCAAAAATAGCTGACGCTCGGGTCAAAGACGCGCGGACGCTGAACTAACGCGGCCTTCTGCGCCCGCGCGTCCTTTGACCTTTGAGTTTTAATTTTATGAAAAATGCTAATTAAAACTGTAAAAAGATAGTTTTCATCAGGGTCGATTTTTGTTCTGACCCATCATCAAAGGTACTATTAGTAGGTACTATCATTTGCTTTCGTTTTCGGGAGTGTTTCACTAACATCCTGTATTATCGAGTCTTAGTGTATAATGCATTTATTTATTTTTCTTTCTTTATCCATTATGTATATAAATAATACATTATATACTCGTAAAATATACTAAATTATAATTCTATTATTAAACTGTAACTTTATTGTTATTTGTATAATTGATATAATTATTGTTTACGTCAAATTTATGCCGTCATATGCATTACTAGGACTTGTTGTTCCCTTGATATGAGGATAAAACGAAATTAATTAGCATAATTATATTTTGCAATTGAATTTGAATAACTTAATATATTAATTAAAAGTATTAATTATTCATGTACTCGTTAATCTTTCGTGTTTTTTTATTACACGCTGTATATTAGCTTCACTTGTATGTTTGTTTGTATGTTTGTCACCGACTCCTTTGGGAGCGATTTTGACCCACTTTAAACGGCCAGATTTCATTCAAATTTTGCACACGTTTTAAAGACCGATGACAATGCAATAATTCGATTAATTTTTTTATTGTTTTTTAGTTGAATTTTCTATAAAAGCGTGTTTTTTAGTTTTTTAAACTATAATTATTGTTTTGTTGATTAGCGGTGCAAAGAATGTGATTGTGATTTTGAATAAATTATGATACACCTAACAAAGTTATTTAGACTTATTCAAAGTTTTATTGAATTCTAATTACAAATAAATTAAAGTATTGACTCAAAATTACTGATTTTAGTCAAACCAATAGTCCTACTAATATTATAAACGTGAAACTTGTGAGGATGTATGGATGTAGGGATGTTTGTTACCCTTTCACGCAAAAACTACTGAACCGATTGCGATGAAACTTGGTATGTAGATAGCCAGAGACCTGGATTAATACATAGACTACTTTTTATTCCGATATTCCCACGGGATCGGGACTTACGAGAAAAACTAAAAAGCTTTTTTTCTTTCTACAAAAGAACATTTCATTATTATTTTTTTAAATAAATTAGCAAAATCTTGCGTTCTAAACGACCGAACTGTTGCAAAATATATTTTTAATATTTTGTTTTATGACTAGGTACAATAAATAAAAAGATAAAATATGTAACACATTAAAATAAACGAAAAAATTTAAATAATGTGTGTTATTTTTGTGAAATTTCAATGTCAAGCATTTGTTGAAGTTATACTTAATGAATAATTTTATTACTACTTCCAAAACAAGCAAATAAAAAATATTTATTTGCTTATATTATACACATTTGCCACTTTACACTGTCGTTTCTTCGCAATGCAAAACAATTAACTGTCTAATCTTATTAGATTTTGTAACCTAACTTTTTTTTTTTTTTTGACCTAACCTAACCGTGAATCTTGTTGATATCCCACTAATATTATAAATGTGAAAGTTTGGATGGATGGATAGATGTTTGTTACTCTTTCACGCAAAAACCACTGAACCGATTGCGACGAAACTTGATATGTAGATAGCTGGAGACCTGGATTAACGCATAGGCTACTTTTAATCCCGATATTCCACGGGATCGGGACTTACACCGGTGAAACCGCGGGGGGCTGCTAGTAATATTATAAATGTGAAAGTTTGGATCGATGAATGGATGTTTGTTACTCTTTCACGCAAAAACCACTGAACCGATTATGACGAAACTTGGTGTGTAGATAGCTAGAGACCTGGATTAACGCATAGGCTACTTTTAATCCCGATATTCGCACGGTATCGGGACTTACGCGGGTGAAACCGCGAAGCGCTGCTAGTTCATTCCATAAACGAACAAGTTAAACAATAGAGTATGTTTTATATTTCTGAGCAAGAAGGATAAAAGCTCGTTTTCGAGAGCGTACCAGTTCCGTAGTACGCAACTATTTCTGGTTAAAAATTAATAATTGTCCCCAGTGTGTGTTTTTTGCATCCGTTGTTTGGAGGTTTGTAAAGTCCCCGCGATTCAGGAACCATTCTTACTGCTGGAGTTGTCTTTTATAAGATTGATAGATAGGAAATAGGTCACCCTTAAACGAAACTTTGTTAAAATACTGATTAAGTCATTATATACAAATGTATATATGCATAATGGCTGATTCACCACGGTGACAGTATTCGAAGCCGCGTTATCTACATGCTCAAGGTTTTATTGCGACATTTTAGAAATATTTGCTTGCGAATCGCCTTTTATGATGTGCAATAAAGATGGAATTTGTATCAATACGATTAACATTTAGATAAAGTGGGTTTTGAAAGAAGAATTATCAAATCGGTGCATTTTAATGAGGCAAAAAAAAGTAAAATTATTAATTTGATACGTGTTCTATCAAAATTGGTTTGGACGTAAACTCAGCCTGTAATTTTACCCAATCTTTGTGAATAGGATGAATTTATACAGAAGTGTTACTACAGCAAAGTCAAAGTCACATCACTACATATTATAAAACTAAGTCCCCCGTCGCGTCTGTATGTCTGTCTGTTCGCGATAAACTCAAAAACTACTGAACGGATTTTCATGCGATTTTTACCAATAGATAGAACGATTCATGAAGAAGATTTAGGTATATAATTTGTTAAGGTTTTGTGTAAATTGGTTAAAATATGATGATGATAGTTGAAGATGTCTCTGTTACCCGTTCGAAGCCGGGGCGGGTTGCTAGTGTTATTTTTTTTTTAACAAATAAAAAACTGTAGCAGTATTAGTTCGAGTCCTGTAGAAAGAAATAGGCAACTTTTCCAAGAATATCAAAAAAATGCTTGTTTATGGGCCGTGGCAAAAATCAACCGACGTTTTAAGACGGCAAAGTCGGCAAAAATGTAATAATAATCACTACATATTATAAAACAAAGTCCGCCGCCGCATCTGTCTGTCTGTCTGTTCGCGATGGACTGGAAAACTACTGACGGATTTTTATGCGGTTTTCACCAATAGACGAGAGTTATTCATGAGGAAGGTTTAGGTGTATAAATTGTTAACGTTTTGTGTAAATTAGTTGAAATATGATAATGATTGTTGAAGATCTCTACTACCCCTGCGAAGCCGGGGCGGGTTGCTAGTAAACTTATATCACAGCAAATCGGTATCAAAAGTTCAATATCTTATTTACCAAAGATATTATGTTAACTTTTAAACTTTCACATTCCATGATATAATTATATATTTATACGGGAATTAACGCGATCACGAAATAGGTATAACAACTCTGAATTGCCTGACGTTTCGACCAGGTTGCACTGGCCGTGGTCACAGGCTGACTGGCTCGGTGGTGCACGCCTGCACCACTGCATTTCAGAGGTATGTAAAACCTATTTCTGATCGTGTTTATTCCCGTATAAATATGTTGTTTTTTAGCAACAATAACCGACTGAAGATTAACTGGCGATAAAGGAGGCGTGACTTCAAACTCTACACTGTTAAATTATTGTGGTAATTCAGCTTCTATTACGGCTAGATGAGTCGAAATGAACAATTGGGACATTCATTGTGCTTTATAAATTCCTTTTTTAAACAACGACGCAAAAACGACGGCGTGTTATAAGTTTGACGTCGATGTCTCTGTGTGTGTGTGTGTGTGTCTGTGGCGTCGTAGCTCTCAAACGGGTGGACCGATTTCGATGCGGTTTTTTTCATTTGAAAGCCAGTTTCCCTGCGGTGGTTCTTAGTTATGTTTGGTTAATATCAGTCCAGCTGTGTAAGAGTATCAGCACTTTTCCAAAAACATGTAAGGCATTTTGTAATCGTTGAAGGGATTTTCGAGTCGGGGCTGTTTTAAATTTATAGTTATTGACTTCTAACTGTGTAAAAAAATCTAGAAAATCAATTTCAACCTATTTTTAATTGTCGTATCGAAATGAAACTTTGGGATGATAATACTATAATTTGGCATCTTGAAGCTGATCTGAAGTTGGAACCAGGAGGTGGGTATTGAAACTCTTCAGTGGCTACTAGTAACCCCTTCGTTTCTCGTTTTGACGGTTCCAACAGATTGGGCCTAGAAATGTTGGTCTGATGGAGCCAGTTTTTTTTTGATCTTAAAAAGAGTAGGTACTAGCAACGTGGGTCACAAATGGCTAGTATTCCTGTTAACCCCTCCAGCTAAGCTAAATGCTTGTGTTAGTGGGTTCACGTTGGTAGTGCACTGGGTGGGCTTCGAACCCGTAATCACTCGATCGCAAGTCCGACGCCTTAACCATTACGTCACCGCCGCTTCATTTGGTTTATTATTAAAGCGCGTACTCAGTTGTCTAAAAGAACGACAGTCGCAAGATAATTACAGATACCATATAATACGAATAGTCTGGACATGCTAGTTCCTTGTTGCCTTGGACAAGAAATAGTCACCTGCGTGTGCTATTTAAAACTCGTATGTAATTCTATCGTTAAAAGTTGCAGCGTTTAACGCAGCAGTATGTCAACTTTTATTATTTTTAAGGAATGCAGAACTTGCTTGTTCCAGCGACTTGTTTTGTGTTTAGACTTAATCAAGAATAGATTAAACTTTTTTGTACACCAGTAAATATTGCTTAAAGTAAGTTTACAAAAATGTATATGTACAAAGGGCGGCCTTATCGCTAAAAGCAATTTCTTCCAGGCAATCTTGGGATGGAAAAATAATGACCAGAAATATAATAATCTAGTGAAGTTTTTGTCAAATTGCAAGTTAAACTCTACGAAAACTGCTACTGACGTGCGAACATACTTAAAAGAATATCTATGACTCATTATGAAGTGAGTGTGCGAAATTAAATCTGTGGATTTTTAAATTTTGTGCACACTTTGTGTTATAAACTTTCCCACGACATCGCACATGACTCTTCAATCGGACGAAAGACGAGTTCCACGAAGTTCGTATTATGATCTCGCTTTGCTTGCTCAAAAAATATAAACATAATAATTTAACACAAATCATATAGTCTTTCGTTAAGTACTCTTAAAGCATGCATTAATGAGCACCTAGCTGTGATCTGTCACCGTGTGATTAACTAACAGAAAGTATCTACATCTCAATTCGGAGCAGATGTCGGTGCCTGAGACCAAACTTAAAACCCGTCTGCTGTTAAGCGGTCGAGGTTTGAAATGCAGTCTTGATCAGGAGGACCCTGCTGTGAAAATGCAATGATTCTGAGCTTCAAGTTGGAGGGTTTAGCTAAAACACTATAATGATGAACCGTAAGTGGAAGTATCACTACATATTATAAAACAAAGTCCCGCGCCGCGTCTGTCTGTCTGTTCGCGATAAACTGAAAAACTACTGAACAGATTTTCATGCGGTTTTCACTAATAGACAGAGTGATTCATGAGGAAGGTGTATAATTTGTACCCGTGCGAAGCCGGGGCGGGTTGCTAGTCTACTATATATAACAAAGTAGGGAGTGAAAGACAAAACAGTTCAGTGCCTTGTTCTCCTTCGTTTGTGAGGCGAATTTCTTTTGTTTGTTTAGAAACTATTAACGAGCTTCGGTATAAAGAAAATTATATTTGGAAACAGTTTCTGCCTTTCCGGAGCGTCATAGTTACGTGAATTGTCATGAGAAGCAAACGTGTATTCCAAATTTCAGCACGATAGCTTCAGTAGAAGTGGGTGAAATATTGATCGCAAAATTCCAGGACATACATACACGTGAAGTTAAATAAAAGCTTTGAAAATAGGAATTATTTACCATACTATCGTGCAAGATTTTTATAGGACTGTTTGAAAATGGGGGTAAGTAGAGATCTTCACGGCTCCGTGAATGATCTCAACCTTTAGCAATGCGGAGGATGACTAAAGACAGACGATACAAGATTGTGTGCTGCCGATGGCGAGGCCAACAGCTTTGATATTTTTCTTTGTTACTAACGCATCAAGTTACATCCGTATAACACACGAATATTCTTGGCTTCTCTTAATACCCAACCTTAAGTTGTAAACAGCCTATGTAGGTACAGTATATTGCTTGCAGTACACTTTTACACCTCTGTAAACATTTGAATATTTATAGTTTAGGGGTTAATCACGTGATGTTTGCCTGGTGATGCGTGGTGAGGTTTTAAACTAACCTCACCCCCCCTAGCCAAAATTACGTGTATTTTTTTAGTTCGTGTATCCTTGTGGACACGTGTATCCTTGTGATATTTCGTGATTTTTCCGAACCAAGAACCGTGATTTGTTGGTATAGCGGCTACAGATATACACATTCTGTGAAAATTTCAACTGTCTGCCTATTACGGATCATGAGATACAGCCCGCTGACAGAAAGACAGACGGACAGCGGAGGCTACGAGGTACGGAACCCTAAAAATAGTGTTATCCTTATATCTTATCACTCTTATCAGTTCCCTACCCACTACCGTGTTCTAATCTCTTGTGTCACGCTCTCACTACTCTCTCTCTCTCCCCCTCTCTCCCTCTCTCTCTCTCTGGCTCTCTCTCCCCCTCTCTCTCTCTTCTATATATATATACGTCATTTCTAGACGCTGTATACTATATATTCCATATACATATATCTAACATACAGTTAAATACACATATTACATGCGTCTTTCTTTAAGGAGTAAACTCCAATAAAGCACAAAAAGCACAACAAAGCGTTAAAGCGTTACGCTGCTCTACGATCACTACATTTTACTCTTCATATTTTTTTCATACCGGGCGCCTTATATGAATATCTGTTCTTAAGGAGTAAACTCCAAAAATAAAAAAAAAACATGACTTGTCAATGTCTTGTCTGTCATCAATGACTTACGTACCATGACAAGTCAACTTAAATACTGGAGCTTGAAGCATGATGTAGCCATTTTCACGTAGATAATTTTAAATGTTTTAAACACATATGCTTTAAAAATGTACATTTCTGTACTTCTTCTATACTTACATAAACTTTAAGTGTTCCAAATTTCACGTTCCTGCGTCAGCGAAATTTTCTTGAAAATGCGTACAAAGAATTCTTTTATGAAAGGGGCCGTCCATTAATCACGTGATGTTTTTTTTAGCGACTTTTTAACCCTCCCTCCCCAGTGGTGATACGTGGTGAGGTTTTAGACTAACCCCATCCCCCCTAGCCAAAATCACGTGTATTTTTTTTCCAATAAATTAAAAGAATATTATCGTTAAATACAAATATAATAGCGCGTTTTACGAAAAAAATAATTGTGATAGTTCGTGATTTTTTCCGAACTCCCCCCCTCCCTCATTAATCACGTGAGGCTCGAAAGGGGGTGGGGGCTTTCGAGCCTCACGTGATTAATGGACAATCCCAAAGATATAATAACTATTGTGAGCTAATGTTAACCAAACATATTTTAAACTAATTCAAAATCACCTCGTTGCTCCGTAACCAGAACATGGCTTATGCAAGTATTGTAAGTTAGTGTTAACTTGTTGTAATTAAGTAAAACTTGGTTGTAATTATCTAGTTAAACGTGTATGTGGGATTAGTATGGCCTAATGTATTAACTCACTGTCGTTTGGAAATATAAAAATACAAGTGCAAGACGTATCTGCCCCACTCTAAGCAAACCGGTCTTGCTAAGATTATTTTACGCTGAAATCAAAATGAATGAAACCAGTTTCGTCTCCTTCATTTGAATAAATAAGAAACTAAAATGTGCAGACTAATGTTTCCAAAACGGCAGAGGAAATTTCCACCAATTACGGCTTAGAGCGATGTCGGTTAAACTAGCCAGCCTTTTTATCCCGATGTTCCCACGGCATCGGGACTTACGCGGGTGAAATTGCGGGGCACTGCTAGTCTTACATAAAGGCAAAAGTTTGTGAGGATGGATGAAATTTTGTTACTTTTTCACGCAAAAACGGCTGGACGGATCTGAATGAAATTTGGCACAGAGGTAGATTATAGTTTGGACTAGCACATAGGCTACCATTTTATCCCGGAAAAAATTTACGGTTTCCGTGGGATCTATCCCACGTCGCTGTCACGTTAAAGTTTGACGAGTATAGAATTAGGTACCACCCCTTTATTATAACTTCATTAAATAAAAACAAGAAAAAAGGGAGTATTATAAACGCCAAAGTTTGTAGGGATGGATGGCTGGAAGTTTGTTACTCTTTAAAGCACTAACGGCTGAACGGATTTAGATGAAATTTGGCACACAGGTAGTGCATGACCTAGATTATCACATAGTATACTCTTTACTGTGGTAAGCGAGACCCACGCGGGCGACACCGCACTAAGAATAGTTCGTTTATCTGGCTGAACGCGCTAATCTCTGAAACTATCACTACGGCGGCTTTCAAGAACCTGAAAACGTCCCTTCCACGTCACAATAAAAAATCTCCGGATAACCAGCAAGCAGTGTTGTATTTATGGTGAGTAGAATAGTTCTGCCAACCGTATCTCCACTCTTCCCACAGGGGTATGCAGGTACGGTTGGCAAAATATGCGTTTCATTAGTTATAGGTGTTTAAAATCTAGCGGACCTTATGTTTATATACAAAGCTACTTGCAGAAAAAAAAACATTGGAGGAGTATGAGAAGTATAATTAAATATTTATTATGTATTTATTAGATGTGTAACCCGGGACTTAATCGCGATAAGTGGTCACGATCGGTGTAATTCGATCGAAACGTCGAGTTACCAAAAAATGTATATTGTACCTGATTAATATTATCGCGATTAAGTCCCGATTGTACATCTAATATGTATTAAAGTCGCGAAAGTTTAAAAATAAATATTATGCATTTACTTACATATATTTAAATAATGTATTCAGATTTATGTTGATACATATTGAAATATAATATAAAATTTATGCATGGTACATGGCAGAGCTTAATGTTAAGAATAAATATGCACATTATATTGATTCACAAAAATATTTTCAGTTTATGTGTATAGTGAATAAGTAAGGCCACCTTTTTTCGCGTTATTTGTCTTGTATTGTTAATCATGCTTATATATAAGTTGTTAAGCCACTTTACTGAGAAATATTGCCAATGTAAGCTATGAACGCTTGCAAAACCCTGGGTATGATTACGTATTTTGTAAACTTTTCAAAAACTGCACATAAGCAATATTTGTACCTTAAAAGTCTCTTGGACGCCACTAGGTCAAGGACATGACGAAAAACGCACGCACGGTGTTCCGTCTTCATGGTATGTGGTCGGAGGTATATGGTATACTGGCTGTGCCCCAAATTCACAAAAATTACACCACGTTGACATTAACATATTTTCTGAAGGCTTGATAACACTGATACTTGTATTCTATCTCATTCTCTCGCAGGCTAAATCATATTTATGAATTTGTTTGTTTCTTTATCGTGACGCTTTTTCGTTTCATCGAATTTCAAATCACAACGATTCTAAAGAAGTTTCACTTCAAAAAACAATCATCAAGGTTAGTTCCATATTTGCCTAATTTATTTCCTACATCATAAAAAACTGTGCACACATCTTAATGAATTACTTAAAACCAACGCAGACTTAATTATGCTGAAAATGAATATTCATGTTTGTTGTGATGATATTCTTTTATTCATGATTTAATTTTATTAATATGATTATTTCAACAGCCGTTTCTCGAGTTTAATATTCACACGAGTTTCATTATAATTTTGACATAATGGGTGAAAAACACGAGATAGAGAAATGACTGTTTTTTAAATGTATCTGTACAGCTTGACAGATTTATCTTTTTTGTCATACAATAGTACATGATTTTCCTTTATTTTTTGTATGATGTTTTATAGGTACATGTTGGTACATGGAATAAGTTCTTTAACTATTGAATATTGAGTCTTGACCGTTTACTAACTTTTAAACTTTCGCGTTCCATGATATAGCATGGTCCCAAGCTGACCACTGACATCGGCAAGTGCTCTTGATACATGTCAAATAGGACAGAAGAGGGCTAAAGTAGACTTACTTAGAGTAGACTTACTTAGGGTAGACTTACTTAGGGTAGACTTACTTAGAGTAGACTTACTTAGAGTAGACTGACTTAGAGTAGACTTCCTTAGAGTAGACTTACTTAGTGTAGACTTACTTAGAGTAGACTTACTTAGAGTAGACTACTTTAACTAAAGTGCTGATCCTTGCGGTTTCTTTTGTTATCCCTCGGAAGCAGTACTTTTTGCAGGATGAGGTACCCTATGGCCTTTTCTGTACCCCTGACAACGTGTAATTAATTTCTTGATAATCGGTCTAGTAGTTAGGGCGTGAAAGCGTAACAAACAAACGAACAAACTCACATTCGCAGTTATATTATATGTCGCAAATGACTTCGATCGCATGGAAACTTTGATGAAACCCATCCCACGGGAACCATACATTTTTTCGGGATAAAAGTAGCCTATGCCTTATTCCAGACTGTAATTTATCTCTGTTCCGAATTTCATCCATTCAGGTGGATGTTTGTTGAAATAGTAACAAACATCCACTCATCCATCCTCACAAACTTTCGCTTTTATAATATTAGTAAGATAAGATTAGTTAGGATTAGGACTAGTTAAGATTTGTTTCCTAGTATTTTAAACAAATGTTAATATTTGTTAGTATATTATAGTTCTGAAAGCGGCCAAGGTCTGCAGGGGTTCCCGGAGGACTCCTTCCTAGGTTATACCCGGGTCCCCCTATAATAGACCCACTTGTGACGGAACACCGTGTGGTTTTAGTCGGTTCGATTCTGACATACCACTTTACCGTTAGCTCCGGTGAGGTGATGTCCCGTAGGGGTTTCCACACGATAAAAAAAAGAAAAAAAAAGTAAATTATAGTTCTTAAATCGTAAACTGCGTGTTCCATAAAGTAAGTCTACACTTACTTCGACGTGTTTTCGCTGGCGTGTTAGCCTTGAACTGTAGCAAAATTAATCCACCTATATAATGTACGTACTTAATAATCGAGTGGAATCCTACAAAGTGCGTTAATTAGGTATTTACTGTACTTAACTTTTAATAGACTCAGCCTGTAAATGCAATTAACAAAAATGTCGCCCCTGGTAGGCAACTTGGTAATTGTGTATATATATATAAGCACTCGTCATATCTCACACCACAGTATCAAAAATTTGGCGAAAATAACTAGTGATTTTTTTATAAAATTTTATTCCTTGAGACTGAATAATTGACACATGTTTCAAACCCCCGACGCAAAAACGACAGGGTGTAATAAGTTTCACGTCGATGTCTGTGTGTGTGTCTGTCTGTGGCATCGTAGCTCTCAAACGGATGGACCGATTTCGATGCGGTTTTTTTCATTTGAAAGCCAGTTTCCTTGAGGTGGTTCTTAGCTATGTTAGGTTAATATCAGTCCAGTAGTGTAAGAGTATCAGCTCTTTTCTAAAATGATGTAAGGCATTTTGTAATCGTTGAAGGGATTTTCGAGTCGGGGGTGTTTTAAATTTTAAATTTAAAGTTATTAATTATTGAGATTACGGAACTCTTCTATAAAAAAAAAAGTTTAAGAGGGGTATTTTTTTACTAAATATCGGCGAAGAAAAATGATTGAGCCGTTTGGGCTAAGGATCAATTGAGTAGGTGCAGTTACATATTTGAGCCCTAGCTTTTTTGTCGATAAAACTTTGCATCGAATAACGAATCCACAACTCAGTTCAGAGACCTTGGAGAAATTTGTGTACATCACAGAACACGGAACATCACGGCAGATTTTCTTTTCCTGCCGAATGCGCGGCTACGTCATACGGCATAAATGAAAAATTCCACCGTCTATTAGAACGCGCTATCCCAATATTATTGTAATTAAATTTACTATCTCGACAAATTACTATTAACTCAATCAATTATAAAAAAAAAAAAACGTTATTTTTAGGTAGGTAAACATTTTTGAATATTCATCAAAGTCGATTAAAAGTTAATCGTATTGGAAAGTGTGTTAATTAGATGATTTCTTGATAGTCTAAACATGTGTTTTTACATTAAAATATAAAACAATAAGCATAATATTCAGCGTGCCCACTGCGAGTCCAGACGATAATATTTACGTAAATCAACAGATGTCAGTTTTATAAAAATTGCTTGCGCGGAATAGTGCTTCCTCCCATTCCCCCCCACAGAGGTACATACAAAGTTTTGTTAAAAGTTTGTAAGAGGAACAATCCCGCAACACAATGCATTGTCTTTTCTCTCACGGCTTAATCAGTGCTCTCAGATGTTTTGTCGTTATATTTTGCCAAAATTACCTACACAATTACTACAATTACCTATAGCCTATGATTTATTCTAATATTGAAGCTGTATCTCTATATATATATTTATATATATATATAAGGCAAATATATTGTTCAATAACTGTTTCTCCTCTGACTTTTTCGGTCTTTTTTCTTTTGACGCTAACTTCATTGTTATCAATAATTTAATTAATTACGGTCGAATTTCGGTCTCTGGGCAACCTATAGCTACTATAAAGTTTCATCAATTCCTGTTAATAATTTTTTTTTTCGTCTGTCTCGGTAGCGGTTGCCATACCATTCTACACACATACACATCTGTGGCATTCGTTACGGGTAGTTGGAGCTTTAAAAAAAGTCAACCTGGTATAACTACAGAACTTCGATATCGCCTAGTACTTGGGTTGTGGAGGTCTGATGGCAGTCGCTTCACGCAAAATATCAAAGTTCGGCCGTTTCGTAGTAAGACTGAAAGCCGACCACAACTTAGTTGGGAAAAGGCTCGGAGGATGGAGAATGGATAGGATGATTGAAAAGTTCATCGTTTTTTTTTGTCTGTATACCGCCTTTTGTAGCATTAATTGTGCACTTACTTATATGCCCACTTGGCTCTGGAAAGGGTTTATACGCGAAAGTGCTGTATTTACAGTATGATGCAAATGAAATTCTGGATAGCTGTAGAGATAGATATTTATATTTCGGGTATCTCGGAAATGGCTCTAACGATTTTGATGAAGTTTTGTATACAGATACAGTTTTGCATTTTAAGTTGCGCACTTGTCTCGTATCTATTTAGAGTACTTGGGGGGGGGGGGGGGGGGGTTATACATAATGCGGACGTATTAGGGCAAGTCAGCCTATGTGTCCCGGATAGGTACGTGTGGCGGCGCCGCCGGCCGCCTCTGCTGGCTGGCTGACGCGCGCTCTGCGTACTCTCAACATTATTGCGGAAGAGGTAGACCTATTCTATTGCTCACTGAGTAGATTCACAATGATAGCGTTAAAAATAATTTGTTATAAATAAGTAGATTGTGTAACACTATCGCATTGGGAGTAAACCTGTAAAGATGTAAAGATAGATGTTTTATTAGAAATAAATAAATCAAAAAGTTCAACTGCATTTACTGTATTTCCTGTAAAAATGCAATTTGACAAAAAAATATATATAAATTTAAAAAAAATTACAAAAAGCTACCGCTGCTAGTTCCCGTATAAATAATTATATATTACGAAACGCGAAAGTTTAAAAGATAGTAATAAGTCTTTCTATAGTCATAAACCAAGAGGGTGTGGGCTAGTATTGAAGGCGAAAGTTTAATGCTTACTTTACAACACTTTACGGCGCTTTCACAAACACACTTGACAGACACAGAGATTGACACCTGTCAGTTCTCTGTCTGTTTTGTAAATATGGCGCCAATTGTGTTGTTTAAAGCAAAAATCTATGTAAACTTTAAGGATGCCATTTAAAAATTGATATGCTTAAGAACCACATCATTTAATGAGTTTTAGTAGTAGGTTTAAAAATATCATGTACTGATGGCAGACCTCGTGAAATAACGTAGCGCCGGAAAGTTTGTGATTTAAATTTTTTTTTTTTATTGAGAGTGTGTTTTAAATTGATGCTATGGCGCACGTTAGGAGAGGCCTATATCCAACGGTGGACGGCAAAAATAATTATATACCAGCTATACGTACAAACTTTTTTTTGGGCGTGTGGAAACCCTCACGGGCCGTCACCCCACCGGGGTTTTCGGTGTGGCGGTGTGTCGGAATCGAACCGACTAAAACCACACGGTGTGCCGTACTGCGCCTATTATAAGGAAGGATCCAGGAACAGCTTTTATTAAGTCATCCGGACCCCTCCTAGCGTTATGCGTATAACCTAAATTAAGACAAATATGACTGCACCTCCCTGTAACATTTAAAATTGACCATCAAGACTTGTTGAGGCCTTTTTAGAAAACTATGAGTTGTACCTATGTTTTATCTATTTAAGGAATTATTTGACTTCGAGTTCCAAAAAAACATGGTTCCTTTAAAATTTTTTTCAGAACTTTCATCAAAATACA
The DNA here is from genome assembly GCA_963859945.1 of Euplagia quadripunctaria. Taxonomy (NCBI): domain Eukaryota; kingdom Metazoa; phylum Arthropoda; class Insecta; order Lepidoptera; family Erebidae; genus Euplagia; species Euplagia quadripunctaria. The sequence goes on from OY982570.1 coordinate 21,498,636, forward strand.
TACTTTCCTACACCTACATTCAAATTGGGGTTAAAAAAATTAACTTCATATTAACTCCAAGAAATAACTATAAATTTAAAATATCTAACTAAAAAAAACCCTCCAATGTTTAGAAAAGAACAAAAAAGCGCACTTAAATCGGTCCAATTGTTTGGGAGCTACGATGTCACAGACAGGCACACAGACACGTCAAACTTATAATACCCCTCTGTTAGCATCGGGGTTTAAAAAGAATAAGGACGCCCCCCATTTTCCTTCATCGACTGGTATCAAAATGATAAAGCCGCAAAATAATTACGCACTTAGAACGTCTCTGACGATAAGGTGCCTTTCATTGTACTATTACCGACGGATAGAAAATAAAGTTTAACGCGAGGGAAGCCGGGGCTAAAGCTAGTAGTCTATACATCTATACAAATAAATAAAATTGAAGTGTCTGTTTATAATGTCATAATAATAACATTTTACTAAATGCAAATGCCAAAAAATTAATTTTAATTTTTTTGTCTGTTTGTTTGTTCCGGCTAATCTCCAGAACGAGTGGACCGATTTTCACGTTACTTTCACTGGCAGATGGCTGGTGTTATAAGGAGTAACTTGGCTACTCTTATTTTATACAAATAGTTAGGGTTCCTCGTATCAAAGTATATAAATATGTACACGCGAGTGCAGCCGCGTGGGGCACAACTAGTTTATAATATCAACGTACATCAACAAATGATAAAGAAAGCAACATAGAAGGGCCAGGACATAAACATTGGTGGGATATGACCGCGCCTTGCCGCACCTCGCGACCTACATCCGACATCCGGTATCAGACGTGAAAATGTGTGACGTCATTGCAGCCCGCCTTACATGACGGAATTGGTGTATTAGTACATTTTTTCAATATTTGATTGTATACTATGAGACATGGTAGTAAACTTCACTACATATTCTGTCTGTCTGTTTGCGATAAACTAAAAAGCTACTGAATGAATTTTCATGCGGGTTTCACTAATAGACAGAGTGATTCATAAGGAAGTTTTAGGTGTATAATTTGTTAAGATTTTGTGAAGATGTCTCTGCTACCCGTATGAAGCCGGGGCGGGTATTATATGTATAAGTATTTGCCTGCTGGACGCAATTCAACCACAATTGAAATTATCGGACTAAAAGACGTAGACAGAGGTATTGTCGAAACACCAAAATGGCGGACTAAACGCTTTGATAGATCCTTTTTGGTTTGTATTGCCAAAGTCTGGAATGAACTGCACGTGTCTATTTTTCCAGACAATTATAATCCTGGAACGTTCAAGAGTAGAGTGAATAGGTCTGTACCGTGTACTAAACCATCCAAGAGATCTTCGTCTTCATCGTCACTTTCCATCAGGTGAGTTGGAAGACGAACGCCTATTCCATTACTCAATAAAAAATAAATATAAAATATTATGGAGGAATATATAACAACGGATATAATCGCGCTATCTAACCACGTCTTCTGTGTCGTGGAAGTTGCTATTGGATAAAAAGTAGCCTATGTTAATCCAGGTGTCCAGCAATCTACATACCAAGTTTCATCGCAATCGGCTCAGTAGTTTTTCCGTGAAAGAGCAACAAACATCCATACATTCATACATCTTCACAAACTTTCACGTTTATAATATTAGTAGGATGATAAAGTAACTCTGTTTGTTTGTTTGTTACCATTTAACGACTAAACGGCTGAACGGATCGTAATGAAATTTGGTCAGGAGATAGTTTATATCCTGGTGAACGACATAGGCTACTTTTTTTATCCCGGTAAAAATGTACACTTCCCGTTTTAATTTGTTATTATTTAATTTGAATTGCAGCTATGTCACAGCTGTGCCAGTTCACAAACAAAACATCCTTTGTACGACCGCACCGACGACATACCGAGAATATGCCCCAGTTTTATGGCGATACTCAGATACCTAACAAAAATGGGAATTTCCAGAACAACCATGAAGAAAAACTACTAAACTTCTATGCGCGAGTGCTACGGTACGAATCAATCAACTAGAACAGAACATTAATTTTACCTATCAATCTGTCATTAACCGCTATAGAAATACAATCGTGGGAAGATATTGCATAGCTGCAAATGGAGATAGATGATACCTCCACACGTATTTGTAATGTATGAGAATAAAAAATGATTAAAAGAAACAGATTTTTTTTTCTTTTTTTTTATATTATAGGGGGCAAACGAGCAGACGGGTCACCTGATGGTAAGTGACTACCGTCGCCCATGGACACCTGCAACTCAAAAGTCACAAGTGCGTTGCCGGCCTTTGAGATAGGAGTACGCTCTTTTGGATGGAATAAATTCTCGGAAGCGAAGTGATTTTTTCAGGTTACTAAAATACAACATTAGCATTACAATAATTTTGCAACAAAAGATATCATGAAATGAGTTTTGCGTATCTGTAGTAAATTTCTCAATTATTTAAAAAAAAAGTGGAAGGTAAATAAATAATAATAATTCCACACTCCATCCCAAACTCGGTAGAGCCTGTACTATGGTAACCAGACTGCCGATAAACATACTTAAATATTTCTAAATACATACATATTATAGATAAATTACACCCAGACACAGAACAAATTATCGTGCTCATCCCACAATTATTTGTCCTAGGTGGAAATCGAACCCATTACCTCTAGTTCAGCAGTCAGCATCACTAACCACTAGACCAACAGGCCAGTCAACATTGGAAACTTATCACCACGGCCGAAAATCCAGATGCAGACCGAAGATAAGGTGGAGGGATGTAGTGCTGGGAAATATGAGAGTGATGAGATGATTTAAACGTGGGAGAGCCATGCTTCGGCACGTATGGGCCGGCTCGACTCCGCTCGATACTACGGCCTCACAGAAAACTGGCAGTGAAACAATGCTTGCATTGCTTTTCGCCACGTGAGTGAGGTTACCGGAGGCCCTAACCCTTCCCTCTCCCCTATTCCCGTCCTTCCCCTCTCCTTCTCCTCCCCTCTAATCCCCCTCTCCCGTCTTCCCGCTCTTCCCCCTCTCCCCCTCTTCCCCTATTCCCACCTTAAAGGGCGGCAACGCACTTGTGAATAAAAAAAAAAAGAAAAAAGAGTATCACGTTCCCGAAGACGACATCTTGAATAGAGCGAAGTGGAGCAGAAAGACAAAAAAACCTGAACCTGGGACAAATAGGTTGGAAGACATAGAGAGAGAGATTTTATACGATCTGGCAACCCTGCGCTAAAAGTCAAGTTATGTGCCTATTTTATACCGGTCCTCTTTATAAGTCCGTGCGGCCGTGGGATGATAACATAACTTAGCCGTAGTAGTTTCTTATCTATTCGATACAATAAATTTAAGCCGATGGCTTGTATGCATCGTCTGTGTAGTGTGGGTGTTATGTTGTTCTAGTTTCTACTGTGGTTTTTCAGGTTTATTACAACCGCAACGTTCAGCAATTAAGGAAGGTATGTCCGCTGTCGTTGTCATATCCTATACAACAGCATATGTATTTGGTGTCTTCTTAACACGCATGTATTAGCTCCACTCATGGGCGTAATCAGCTTTTAGCCTATGGAGGAGGAGGGGGGGGAATTTGTTTTTCCCATTCCAGGTGGGGCAAACTTTGATATTGTCGGTCCAGGGGATGGGAGAGGCAATAAAAAAAATCACTCAAATTACCTTAGTACTAGGAGGGGGGGGGGGGGGGGCAGCTACTACTCCCATAGTTAGCAGGGAGAGTCATATTCTACAATGTAGATAACTTTACACCTAGCAATTTAGAAAGGAAAAAAAATGAAAATATATTTACACAAAACCCGCAGCATACATAAATACTAAATATACATAAATAATAAATACTAAACCGCAGCTACATTTGGCACGCCTGAATAGGTCACCATCACCTAACAAGATGTTGTGCAGCGTTGGTTTTCAGATGACACCTTTTTTCTTTATAATGATTGTAGCAGTTTAATTAACGCAATGTTTGACGTTTCTAGCTTAATGATTCAACGGTTGAATAGCCTGACCTGCCACATTATATCCGTGGTAAAACAATAAACATTTACCAAAACTGCCATTTTAGTTGGACATAAACCCTACTTCGTGTGACTCATTGTTGTTCACCGATGATGTCATTAGATCCTTCAAAGAAACGTGACAGTTTAACGGATTACGTTACCTTGCCAAAATTATATTTTAATGAATATTTTTATTTTCTTTCATCAGCTAAAAGTCTACTTAAGTCACTCTTATCCCGGACACTATGTACGTGCATACACACCCATGAAGGGGTAGCCAGAGCTGTATTAAAGACCCAAGTTTTGCCAACTATAATTTGGTGGGACCAAATAGGGGTCAAGGGTAGCCCTATTACCCTCAAGCCTATTGCCGTCAACCGGGGACGAAGGGAATTAAAGATGGGGATAAAATTGGGACTATATCAGAGGGTAAACTACTTTTCCCCTCTAATATAGTCCCAATTTAAACATAAACCATAATATTTCATGTTTATCAGCAACAACGTACGGCGCCTTCATTAACAGATTTAAATATTTCATACTGTTCGTAGGCATATTTTTTTTTGTTGTGATTGAATATGAACATATTGTACATTGGCGTTGCAGTAATGCTAACACACAGTGAAAGATTCCCTTACTTCTTTACGTCTTCGTCTTATTTCTATCACGTCTGCAAAAATCCAGTAATTCCTCTATGGTTCATATGCGATAACGATTATGATATTAAGAGGCCGTATGCCGTGTCTGCTTACGGCATAAGAAGATTAAAAAAGTAAAATAATAAAAAAAAAAACGCGAGTGGTGTCTTTGGGACGCTCGGTTGGAATGAGGTTCCTTTCGCTATAATATAAATATATATTTAATCTATTGAATAAATTGTGTATAGTTAATATTGCAAAAACTTAAAATTAAAATTGCGCTATCTGTGGAAGTATCTGTATGTATATTCTGTAACCACAGTCGGATGAAAAAAACTGCCATAGAGATAATTGATTTTACTTGTAGTTGCCAAAGTGGCAAGGCGAACAGTAAGCCATCACCGGTACCTATGAACACTCGTATCATGACGTTTCCATGACGCATTGTCAGCCCTATGAATAGAATTCTGACTCTAAAACCTGGCCGAGTCGGTATTAGGGAATCCTATTACCTACTTTTATTTGATTATTTACCTATATAAATGCTATAAGCTTTTTTTTTTACTAAAAACCCAAACAATCTGACTAAAAATCTTTAAAAGCCTTGACCCCTTCCAAATTCCGCGCTCAAAAGGATTTGTACGAATTAAAATTGGCTCTGTAGAACCCAATTAAATACAAACATATTTTAATAATAGCGATTAATAATATTATTTTAAAATACCTATATATAAAAAAGTTACACGTAGCGAATTAAACAACTCTGTAATAGAATTTTAATAAAAAACAACTTTGGAGGAGGACATAGGCTACTTTAAAAAAAAAAAATTGGATCTAGTGAAATAAGAGATGTCAGTTTATATTATACTAGTAACCCGCCCCGGCTTCGCACGGGTACAAATTATACTTAGGTGTATAATTTGTACGCGCCTCAAACGTATTACCTACAAAGTTTCTGTTAAAACAAGGTAATGTACCATAGTATCAAATACATATATGTATAATTAATTAATAGCAGTAATAATTATTTTACATATGACACGTTTCCTATTCCCGGGAGCTCTAAAAATACGGATTACTAAACATTAATGACATCACACTCAGTTCTTAGTATAGGTAATAATTTAATTTGCCTTTAAGCATATTAATACTGTGTTCTATAACAGTGTAACACTTCCATGTAAGTACATGTATAGGAAAACAAATATTGCATGGAAATAATGTCAATAAATGCATTCTGAAGTATTTCCTGTTCCCTGTTTACTAAAGCATAAACATGGGAAATATTTTTTTTATGTAGATATATATTTCCCAAGATTGTTATATGGGAACTGAGTTGTCAATGAAGTGTTGCATTGGAAATAGTCAATGGGAGTCAGTTGACAATTCGCACTATGGAAAAACAACACATTGTGTTATGTCTATTAGTCCAAGATCCCAGGGCTGCAAAATCAAGATTTAGACTATAAGTAAAGTTACGTTATTTTTTCGCGAACTTTAAGGCGTCTGGTGGAAATAGCCACCAACGGAATCTGTCTGGCAACATTCATTATTACTTTTTTGATATTGTTTAAAATATATTTAAAAAAACAGCACTAAGACTTTAAGAAAAGTGACGAACCTGGTAGCTGAAACCTGGCCGACAGCCCTTATATGCTAATACAGCTCCGTACGACACATTTTGTATTCTTGCTCTATATGTAATTCAATTTTTTTTGTCTTTTTTAATCTTCTTATGTCGTAAGCAAGCATGGCATACGGCCTCTTAATATCATTGCCATTATCGCGTATGAACCATGGAGATATTACTCGATTTTTGGAGACGTAATCGAAATTAGTAAGAGAGTCACTCACTCTAGTTAACTGCAATGCCACTGGATGTTTTTAGGTATAATAGGTACATATTAAATCACAACAAAAACTACACTATGAACTCTTTAAATCTGTTAAAGAAGGCGCCATACGTTGTTACGTTGTTGCGTATTACTTACAAACAAACATAAATTATTTCATAGTTAGTAGTTGTAAATTTGTTTGTGAAATCACAAAGCTGTAATTTAACATCGGAAAACATCGGGTAGATATTGCAAAACGACCATCGGCTACGGAGACCATTTATTTTATTTTATTGAAGTGGAAACTCTTTTAGGCACGTTTGTGCACTTTTGCTATGATAAAAAAGCACTGAAGTCGTGACCGTCACGCTAATAATACATTATATATATCCACTAGAGCAGGGGTCGGCAACGTTTGGCTTGCGAGCCACATGTGGCTCTTTCGAGGTAAAGTTGTGGCTCTCCAGTTCCATATGTAAAAAAATATTATTTACTATCAAAACTCTTAAAACCGTGTAATTGAGTACTATGATATAGTATAATTGGATTCACTTATTTATTTAAAAAAAAAAGGTCACCAATTCCTTTTACGGTGAACAACATTTTTATCCCCGCAACAACCCAAAATATTTTTATGAGGACTAAAAAAAAAGGTCGTCAATTTTATAGAGAAAAATTTTGTAAATTAACTTTTGGCTCTTCCGTCTCAAAAGGTTGCCGACCCCTGCACTAGAGGGTGCTAATCTAAACATTGAGTTCTGTCACTTCCTTATTAATTAATGTCACCAATCTACTAATGCGACGTTTTAAGTTCGTCGTTTCGTTTAAGTTTTTACCTCTGTCGGCAGTCCCATGACTGCCTATTTTTTTTTAAATACAGTCTTTCATAACTATGTTTCGTTTTAGTTACTAAATGTTTAATTAACAACCATTTATAAGTTTTCACATATGAGTATAAAGTACATGATCGAACTGTAACACAGATTTTAACAAATATAGCTAAATTATGGAAGAATTTTTTTATCGATTCTAACCAGTGATTAGCAACCGCGTGTTTATACTTGCCTGGATTGGTATTAAATAAATCCATCAAAATAGTATCATATACCATCATATAGCATGTCTATTTTCCACTCTAAAGGTAAAAAAGCAATACATTTAAATGTAACGTCTACAATAGTATCACTGTATTGATAATTTTACTTCTTCATTTAACAAAATAACATCCGAAGTAAATTTCTTGGTCGTTAACCTTCTAAATCTTGATGTTTTAATTGTAAATATGTATATACATAATGTAGGTATATATGTATGTATAATGTATATCAGTGACATTGTGTCAGCATATACAAGTCTTACCATTTGTTGCAATGTTTGGTTAGCTGAAAACTTCATGAATCATTTCTGTTTATTTCATTATACTAGCTGCCCGGCCACAAATGGCTGTGGCTAAGTAATTTGCAATAAAAAAATATTGTGACTATAAATTGAGATAAACACTATCCCCTCTCAAGTTGAACCAAACTGCACACAGTGTGCTAAATTTCATTGAAAACGGTTTATTGCGGACAAACAACGTGACACGATTTTTTTAAATGTCTTTATAAGACGATATAAACGAAATGGATTTTGATTTTGATTATTTTTATTTTGATTTTGAACACCCGCGTGAGAAGTTGGGTAAAGATGTGAGAAGTTGGGTAAAGATGTGAGAAGTTGGGTAAAGATACTTTAATTTGATGTGAACAGATTTCGTTGTTCACACTATTCGAATATTAAACATTAGGGCACAATAAAAAAAAACAAATTCACAACATTTTAATTTTAAATTAGGTTGTGACATATAATTAGGTACATATTGATTAGAATAACATATGATACGTGTTTAATTAATGGTTTAGCAACCGTTATGTACTTACTAAATAACAAAGTAATACTTAATATTGTCGAAATAAGTTCGGAGAAATTTTTATTTATTGTATAAAATGTTGCAACGCTTCGCCATCGTTTAACGCGACAAAACTTTCATCCCCATCACCTGGATAATTGGCAATCCACCACTGTGCGGTTCTCCAGAAATTTTTTGCCTCGCACAACCAATCTCTGGAACAAATTGTCGCCTGCGGTATTTCCGGACCGATACGACCTTCAAGAAAAGGGCGTACTCCCATCTCAAAGGCCGGCAACGCACTTGTGACTCTTGAGTTGCAGGTGTCCATGGGTGACGGAACAAACTACCGCAGTGCTACTGTGATTTTGTGCTTGTTTATGTAGGCACTTATGGCAGACACAATAGGGTTCTGCTTGAATCTGCATGGGTATTAACGCTTGCAAATTCAAGAACAACATTGACGCGATAGCATACCTCATTTTTAAATGTTGTCGCCTCATCAACAACTCTCATTTATTTTATTAAAATTGGGGCAAGCTACATGATAAAATAGTTCATTATTTAATAAAAATTAATAGACATTATTATGACTAGTTATACCAGTAGCTCACGCCATTGGTTGGCCTGCCATTGGTGGGGTGATAAAAAGGTTAGGCATGCATTATAAGTTGATAACGATCACTTGAGGGCTGATTGTGGTACAAACAACATAGCAGTTTCTGTTATTTAGTGAATTTTATAGTTTATGGTAATAGTGGTGAGATTGTTGCTAAGTAATATAAATAATAACAATAGTATTTCTTAATACCAATAAGATTTTAAACATAATTATACTAATATCAGTCTCATGTAGCCATAGTACGAAGTAACTATTATCTTATCTGTGTTCATAGCAGCAGCAGTAGCGTAATGGCTAAGGCGTCGGACTTGCGGTCAAGTGGTTGCGGGTTCGAACCCCACCCAGTGCACTACCGTCGTGAACCCACTCCTAACACAAGTATAAAGCTTAGCTGGAGGGGTTAACGAGATTACTAGTAATGTGTGACCCACGTTAGTAGTAACCTTTAAAAAAAAATTAAAAAAGTAGGCCCCAAATTTGCCGCCCAAGGCTACAGCCTACTCACCCTGCTGGTGAATCCGCCACTGGCCCATGGTTAGATTTAACACAAGGCACCTCACACATTCAAGACTAAGACTGTTTTTAAACATAATTAACCTCTATTGAGTAGTTTAACAGTAGGTTTATGTTTCAGTCTTGGAATAGATAACATAAATACGACGACCTGTATGGCGTGGCGTTAGTGCATTGGACTGTAACGATCGAGGTCGCGGGATCGATTCCCGTGCCGTGTGTGTCTAAGTGTTTCTATAAAGATTGTGTATGTAATTACAAATTACAAAAAAAAAAGTATTTAAGTATTTTTATCCGTGGATAAAAATATAGTAGTAATTGGCGGTACTGTTTATATTTTAGAACAATACGTTACATTGTCCTCACATTTCATTCGCGTTTATAAGCAATGTAACCAGATACTTGTAAAAAACATGTTGAAACAGAGTGTCCTTGGAGTTTCTTGCCTGTTCTTCTCCACAGGACCTACGTATTGCAACAGGCAACTAGGTTCACGACTGACTTAGTCTGACTGACTCCTACTCCTGACAATCCAAAAATACATATAATTGGTTTAATTGATTTTGATTTGATTTCATAAACATACTCTGCTACATTTTTTAAACTAAGCACAGAGTACATAAATAACTATCGGTTTTAGAAACCCATAGTTAAACTAGGCTTAGTTTGGGTTTTACTAATATTATAAATGTGAAAGTTTGTGAGGATGTTTGTTAGTTAGATAGTTAGTTATATCATATCTCTAGCTGCGGCCTGCGGTTTCACCCGCGTAAGTCCTGGACCCGTGGGAATATCTCGATAAAAGTAGCATATGTGTTAATCCAGGTCTAAAGCTATCTATGTACCGAGTTTCATCGTAATCGGTTCAGTAGTTTTTCCGTGAAAGAGGAACAAACATCCATACATCCACACATCCATACATCCTCACAAACTTTCACGTTTATAATATTAGTAGGATATAAATAGTATGTATCACTACCGTTATGGTAAGTTCTAGAACACGAACGTAGCTATGATAGCTAGCAACAGTAATATAATATAACATAGCAAGTGGCATTGAATGAAGTGCCTCACATATCTTTTAAGTAGATCGTTACGTAGATACAAAGGCTTTCTTTATATCATACACCGACAAAGAACAGGAGGTATATCAACTTGTATGGAACGCTTTGTTGCTAAGCATAATGGTCTTGTAGAATAATGTTAAGAATAGGTATTTATAGTAACGTTAATGTATTGTGTTAGAGCAGAGGTCCCCAAACTTAATTGTCCCGCAGACCACTCACCATGTCTTTCGGGTTTGGGTAGAACCAGTGGCGGATTTAACAGCTAGGCTGAGTAGGCTGGAGCCTAGGGTGGCAGGTTTTAGGGGTGGCAAATTTAGGGAAAATATTTTTTTGTCTTACATAAATTAAAAGGATTCATATTTACATATATACCTACCTAAATGATACTAGGTACACAAACAATTCAACATGTAATACCTATCACGACCTATATAAATGTTTCTATAATTTTCGTAGTCGCGTTTGGTTGGGGGCGAGTGACTTTCTAGAGTGTCTGGCCAATTCAGTTTGGGAGAGAGAAGATTTTCTGACTTAAAACGATTGAAAAGTTATGTAAGATCTACCTTAAGCCAAGAACTTTCATAATTTAATTAAATTTAATTTCGTCGTGATCATCCGGCCGCTTGTTTCGAGATAATTAAATATACATTGTTTTAAAGGCAATAAAAAATATTTTATTATGTTTAAGTCTCGAAACCTGTTCCCCGGGAAACGCAAACAGCAACAGTCCAAACTCTCTACCAAGACTCTCGAATTTATGAGTAAAATGCACGAGCTGTCAGCCACTCAGCCGTCTTCGTCAGACATGAGAGCCTAAAAAATTGTTATGACGCGATCACCGAAGCTTCAACATTCACACGATAGAGATTACAATTGAGTGGCCTGTTTCACTCAATTGCGTTTTAAGGTTAAAAGTCACTCAGCACTTGGGGAGGCCCCATCTGATTAAACTCAAATCTGAGAATAGCAGTCAACTCAAAGTGCCAGATTCTCAACGAGATCGAGAAGTTTTATGGACAGCTGTACGAATCACGGATGACAAAACCAATGGTCCATCCCAGTGCCAACCATCAGTGATGATGACCACAGAGCCCCATTAACGCGCCATAACAGGGAGGACATACCTGAAATTGTCCACAGCGAGATAGACGCGGCTCTCAAGCAGCTAAAGAATAACGGATCCCCTGGGGATGACGGAATTACTATCGAGCTTCTAAAGGTAGGCCAGATGCAATTCCTGAAAGATCTAGCGAGTCTAAACTAGGTAGCAATAAAGAAGCCGATGGACTCGCTAGAGCTGGTGCAGACAACCCACAGCATGAATCGGAACCATTCTGCGGCGAGCTTATTCAATCATAAACGCTCAAGACATATCAATGGCAATTAAGAGATGGAAGACTACGACTGGTCTAAGACACTCGAAAACCTTAATAATTTAACTAGGGTACAGGCGGCAAATATGTAAATCCGCCTCTGGCGTAGACCTCCGGATACATAACTTTATGAGATATACTAATTTGCTACTAACGTTATAAAATTGCGAAAATATGTTTGTTTGCAAAACCTACGAGATACGAATAGTACATTATAATTTGTTACATTTCAAGTACAAACTAATAAGCAATCTGTATATGTGCGTTATTCCATTACTATGGAGAGTCAAACTATAGTCACGGCTTACTTAAAATGAGATCAACTATCGTGGGGGGTCCACGGGTCGCGGTTACATCTCACGGATACCCAATTATTTTTTACTTACACGGACCCCTTGCAGGTCGCCGTCGACCCCTGGGGGTCGATATAGAAGAGAATAGAATATTCTTTATTGTACACCATAATACATTAAAGTACAATAATTGATCTTAATATTAATGTTATTGTTATGTACAATGGGCGGTCTTATCGCTAAGAGCTATCTCTGCCAGACAACCTTAGGATGGATTTAGTGACTGAATTAAGTGGTAGCTGTCGGTGTACTACATATATACAAACATATACCTAGTTTTATACATAAGCATACAATTTACATATATAAATATATATATATAAATACATATATTTTCATATACGAAAGCAAAAGACCACTTTGGGAATCAGTGTGTTTGAGGGCTCGGACTGCCCGGCAATAGCCCAGCTCCCCAATCCATCCGTATAAGCAATATCCTTTCCCTTCAAGTGTGCCTATAAAATTTGAAGAGTGCCCGCGATTTCTCCAGGATCCCATCCTCAGATCCTAACCTGATGCCCGTGGGACCACCTGGGAGGTATACCCTTTCAATAAAAGAAGAATTTTCCAAATTGATCCAGGCGTCTTTGAGTAATCGGTGAACCTACATAAAAAAAAAAAAAAAGAAATCTACAGTGAAACATAGAACCTCCTCCTTTTTGGAAGTCGGTTAAAAATGTGGGTGTGTTACAGCTCTGCCTACCTCTTCGGGAGTACAAACATAAGTCTATATGCTTTTATATACTTATTTTATTATATTGTCATACGCTTGATTTGCAGTCCAAGGGGCACTTGTTTTGCCCTAGCATGCTAAACATTGTATTGTCACAGAATACATGTATTGTGAAGTAAGTCGTGACGTCATTTTAACGTAACGTAACAGCTGCTGACTTTACCGACGCCCCCGCCCCGACCCGTCTTCGAGTATGTTCATGTCGAAGGTTTAACCAGTGCTGTATTATACATACACATTTATACATATACAACTTATTGGGTAGGGTACTGAATAAACTTAATTATCTATAGAATATCCTCAATAGTAAGTTTGTAAAGGTTACGAACAGTCTATTCGTGTCATTAATAGTAATTAGAAGTCGAAGCATCACATTCAAAATTGACCTTAACACACTTAGGAAAAAGGTTGAAATTATGTAAGAATTTAATTAAATGGTGAATCGTGTCTTTTATCTATCGTTGATACAATCTTTTATTGAAAAAAAAACAGTATATGGTCGTTAGCACTTAATAAATTTTATATATTAATAGCAGTTCCCGCACGGCTTCGCTCGCGTGTACCTACTTATTTATATATTTTGCGCGGCACCTTAATTCTTTTTCCAAAATACAAATAGCCTAAGTTACTCCTTATAACACCAGCTATCTTAGAATGAAAGTCCCGTGCAAATCAGTCCACCCGTTCCGGAGATTAGCCGGAACAAACAGACAGACAGACAGATGAACATACAGACAAAAGTTTTAAAAACAAATTTTTAGGCATAGGTATCGTACAAATAACTGTATTAGCTTAAAAAGAACTATTATTTTGACATTACAAACAGACACTTAAATTTTATTTATTTGTATTGATTAGAACGTAAATGACTGTCTGGACTTACAACTTCAACGTTTATCGTTTCTAACGAAATGTTATATGACAGCTCAGTATACTTTCCTTTGCTAGCCTACTTATTACGGTCAAGGCTACTAAGTCGTCGAGCCAATAGAAGCAAAAGCTCGATTTGCCCTTAGCCATGGATGGTAACAGACCCGATTGAAGTTTGTCAGGAAGAAAACCTTTGTAACAACTTACTAATTAAGATAATTAAAAACCACGACTGCCCTGCCAATTATTTCTTAACATTTGAAAATGCCGCCATATTGTTTGTCATTTTTTTTTTCTAATTAGAGCCAGTGTCACTCGTGATAATGTAAGGATTCTAACGAAACCCCAAATCTGTTCAGGCATTTAGAAGTTTCTTATTCAAAAATGGAACTTTTGTTAAAAATTGTATTGTGTTCACTCGTATTCAACTGGTTCCAAATTTATATTATATTGTTGAATAGTTGAAAGATATGTGGATAACGCTGTGAGTTATACCTATATAATTGTGTTCTATATAAAATTGAACCTGTCTTGATTAAGATTAGTGTACATAACTGTCCGTTCTTCCCAAATTAGAAAATAAAGAAAATCACATATGTACATACATACATGTATATACACAGGAATGCTCAAAACGTTACTCCTTTTTTGGACCGTTCGCGTCGACGTCGCCGCATCGTGTAAAAAAATGGCTTATCAAGAGCGAGTGTATGAACCAGTCTCTATGTTCAGAGCCAGCGGGAAGACAGTCTCTATAGTCGTTTAGAGGCAGTAGACTCTCTGTCATAGACCGGACGAGCAACATACCGGTCATAAAGAACGCGTGTATTTTGCGCGCTTCTCCAAATGATTTGAGAAACGATCTGACAGGGGTTGTGTGGGTAGAACTAGTTTTAGGAGTTTTGTTTAAAAAACATTTTCGTTTTTCAATGCGCTTTTTTTTCCTAAATACTAGGAGTTTGAACTGATTATACTATTCTATTCTTTGCTTTGGTCGATTGACTGCAACGGAAAGGGTAGCGCCCGGGTTTGAATAAAATAGTGCAAATATTTGTGTAACTATTTACATGTTGTATGAAAAAGTTTTATGTGTAATATGTACCTATATTTCCCGTAAAATGTATCTAATTATGTTCATCCGTGTCCTACAACCAGCATAGGATAGGATTGGATTTAAGAGAATTACTATATAATCATTATTTTCACTTAGAATTCGTTTCAAATAAGAAAAGAAATCGTTTGACTTAATGTAATCCTACAGTCAAGACCTATTTACGTATTTGTAAAACTCCTGGCCGATTTAAAACAGCGTGCGTGAACCTACAAGCCATTGCACCTTTTACGAGGTTCAACAAAGTTCAACAAAATGCCATCGTAATTACAAACAGCGTTCTAGAACCCCAACGCCGATATATCGAAGAAAGTCCTTTTAGTTCGATTAATAGTCATTAAACATATATTACATGGGATTGAAGGTGCTTTAATATTGTCGTAAAGTTTCTAACATAACATTACAGTGCAAGGTATTAAGTAATATGTCCAATAGATTTATAATTAGATGTTTTTTATATTGAATATTTCTTCTTCTTAGTCGTACAGTCGTGCTTTTGCGAGACTTCTCCATCTCAATCGCAATTCGCAATTCTCTATTTGTGGCACTGCGTGTACATTCCACCAGGCATAACTTCCCGTATTGGATATTTAATAGAAGATTAATACAAGCTAAGAAGCTCACAACTTTATCAAATGAATATAAATCTAATATTTTTCTAAAGAAGAAGCCAAATTGATGATAATTATTAATGATAATGATATTATTGGCAATGTCTACCTGCTTATTCAAAAGTCATTTAAACTGTAAGTCTAGAATTTTTTGATTGTATGAGACCTAGGTCATACTATGCCGGTCATTAGAGGAGGAATTTCGCCATGTTCAATTGCTAGCTATCTCTAGGCTAACGGCTACACACAAAATTAAGCGACCTGAATTCACCATCAAAAATGCAACGCTGCCTCACGGACCAGGTGAAATAGTCTGTGTTTTTTTGAAAGGTTTGTACTCAGACGATTTAGAAGCTCCTTTAGCATTTATTTAAAAACAAATATATTAAATATATTTTTATTTTTTAACCGACTTCAAAAAAGGAGGAGGTTCTCAATTCGACTGTATGTTTTTTTTTATGTTTATTACCTCAGAACTTTCGACTGGGTGAACCGATTTTGATGATTCTTTTTTTATTTGAAAGCTGGTGCTTTCCGTGTGGTCCCATTTCAATATGGTCCAGTTCTGACAATGGCATCCATCCAAAACCATATAAGTCTTTTATGGAATACTTTTTGTTTTGAAGTCGGTTTGTTTTTGAAAGAATTAAGAAAGAAAGAATTATTATTTTATCTTATGTAAAAATATTCTATATTATGGTGGAAATAAATATAAATACTTTTATTTTACTGGAAAATACTTTTTAATACAACTAATTTGGTAAAACTAACACGGCAGGCCTCGTGGTAAACTGCTGCCAGGTCATATGTACTTGTGCATTACCAGGTTAAGCATTTCTCTCTCATGACGCTCTATCGAGCCTACATACTCATAACAACAAATACACGTGATATCAATCCTTAAATATTCTAAGGTGAAAGTTCTTCCCAACAACAAAACAATAAACATGATCACGGAAATGGGAATCTTATAGATAATGAATCCCGGGCCGCCCGGTTCCTCAATGAAACACGCAGCTGCACTAATATCACTGGCTACTTTTATTTGACATAACATAACCAACATCGTCTCTCAACCAGGTCCACCACGAGTCTGACATCTGACGCTTGTTTCCAGTGCCAGCTATCTCTAGGCTATCGACGTGCAACCAACCGGGGTATATTATTTGCCATACAATCAAATCTTGGGATATACACTACACGTCAGACACAGTTATCGACTCGATTAGGTGACAATAGCATCATGACAGCGAGAACGTATGACATCAGTAATTAAAATATTTATTGACATGAACAAGCCATGAATCACACACGTTGTGTGCCGATCAATTAATTATAGATATTTATGGATTGAGAAAATTGTTTCCTCTATGACTGTTTGCTTTTGTGAGCTTCCGTTAATAAGGAACTGTTTCTATGTAAATAGTGTGAATACACAGAGAAAATGTCATTGAATTTTGGAGTTTCTAATCTAACATATTACACTATTAAGATGTGAGATTATTACTACTGGTATCATTTCATCATATTTCATCGTGGGTTTATCACCTTGCGGGTTTATAATTCATTAAAAAAAAAACCAACTTCAACAAAAAAAACTATTCCATAAAAGACTTATATATGGTTTTCTCATGGATGCCATTGTCAGAACTGGATCAAATTGAAATGGGACACGGGAAGCACCAGCTTTCAAATAAAAAAAGAATCATCAAAATCGGTTCACCCAGTAGAAAGTTCTGAGGTAACAAACATTCAAAAAATAAAATAACATACAGTGAAATTGAGAACCTCCTCCTTTTTTGAAGTCGGTTAAAAGTAATGTGAACTCATTGAAAAATTGCCAAGTAAAAAGTACCCGTAACCGGCAAGCGCGTATGAAAGACCTGATGGTGATGTGGAAGAGGCCAAGTAATACCTAAGTCAGGATCGTGGCAAGTGGCGCTCTATGGCGTCCATTAGACGCTCCTGCAAACGTCAATCATTACAAAAAGTCATGATTGACGGATGTTCGTTGGTAATTGATGAAATAGTATCGACATTAAAATTTCATCATGCAACCGTCAATCACTGCATTAGACGATAGGTTATTCGTCAATCACCGTTTTGATTGTGGCAAAACTGATAGCAAAACCTACCGTGTAATGAGCGCCTATCACCTGCCTACCCCGGACGGGAATTGGGCGTGGGTATATAAAATATACATACATTAGATATTGATGTTTTGAAGGAATCCTAAATAAGTAGGTATACCCCTCTAGAATACGAATAAAAGCTGAAGTAGTGATCTATTGATGTCAGACATGGAGTTTAACCAACCAGAATATTAGAGCACCAGAAACATAGCAGTATAGGATAAAAAGATGAACATCAAAATAGAAGATAAAATACAACTGGCCTGTTGGCCTAGTGGTTAGTGACCCTGACTGCTATGCCGTAGGTCGTGGGTTCAATTCCCACCAGAGTCTGGGTGTTCTTTGTGTCCGTTGTTTGTATGTTTGTAAAGTCCCCCGCGACACAGGAGTAATTCCTAATGCGGGAGTTGTCTTTTTCTAAGAAAAAAAAAGAAAAAAACTTGAGACAATTATATTTTATTGTCTTAAGTCATAATTACTACTGAATGAAACGCATTGAACAAAACCATTAAAAGACTTTATCAATAAACTAAACTGGAATATCAATGGATGGGTGGGCCATATACTAAAAAATAAAAATATACTTAGCTAGGCTAAAGATGCTACAGAATGGTGTTCACGTTCGAAATAATTATATATCGATGTCAATAATGCGGAAATAAAAAAAAACGAAACGAAAATATTTTAATATAACCAGCGTTTGGCATTCTTTAAAAATAGGAAAAAAACTGGACTAAAGTGAATGTCAAAATTCTTATCCCTGAGTCCTAATTTAGTATAGGTAAGTACAAAAATACATATACATCTACATACTTCATTATGGTTTTAGATTTCCTTGGGCTTTTTTACATTATTTAATAAATAATAAAAGATGTTTTTTTTTTTTTGATATAACTATACACATGTATAAAAAAGTGATAGAAGTGTTTTTAAACTTTCAAGAATAATACGAACGACCTACTATGATCATTAGTGTTTTTTAACAATTACATGTATATTTAAGTGTATACATACATATTTGTAATTATCTTAATTATTTTTAAAGAGTTCAAAGTTCATAAACTTAAATTAACAGTTGCGTCAGTACGAATAAGTCCCAAAAAATAAATAAATCTATGATATTTATAAAAAAAAATGATAAAATATACAAGCGCGAAATTTAAAAATAAACTACCTAACCGCTAAAATTAAAGATAAGACTTTCGGCGACTCAAATAAAGTCTTTCAATAAAAGTTATCTCGATAATCACAATGATAATCGAGATTACAATCGATTCCATTAATTTTGGCATCGCCTGAAAAAGTTCAAAGTCAATGACCGTTCAAAAAAAGTGCACTACTCACCTTGCTCAAAACGAAACTTGATTTAAGAACACATCCGACGCACACACCACAAGGTGCATCACAACACGAAAATTTAACCTAAGCACTTACACGAAAATATCGATTTATTTATCACTTCCTATCTTTCACTATATTAAACTTCAACATACACTCAATAATTCATAGACATATAAAAAAATAAGTGTATCTTCACTTGTCACTTTTACCCGGTACTTTCGGCAGATTTTGGTCTATTTGTGTTCGAAGTTTAAAAAGTTTTATATCGTTAACGGATAGTGTTGTGCCGACCGACATGAAAACTCCGCGGTGGTTGGCGCCGTACTGAACTTACATGGTCCGGTCAAGTGAGAGCTCGCATTGTGACATCAATGTGCTCAACGTTTTTCACACACGGTGTGTGGGCAAGATATGTGATCTTATTTTTACTTAGCATTGTTAAGTATAAATAAAATATTATAAAAGTAAGAGCATAGAGTGCTCATTTAAATGAATTTTAACAAATGTCACCAGTGTATAAAATAGTACCACACTGTCCGACAGGAATCTCCAAATATCGATGAAGATAAACCAACCAACCAACAAGAGATTATCTATTTAGCAGATAAAAGATCTATTTGAAGTATAGAGATAAAAGTATGACAAATATCACTACATATTATAAAACAAAGTCCCCCACCGCGTCTGTCTGTATGTCTGTTCGCGATAAACTGAAAAAGTACTGAACGGTTTTTCAAGCGGCTTTCACTAATAAACAGAGTGATTGATGAGGAAGGTTTAGGTGTATAATTTGTTAAGATTTTGTGTAAATTGATTGAAATATATTGATGATTGTTGAAGATTTACGAAGTAACTATTATCTTATCTGTGCCCGTGCGAAGCCGGGGCGGGTTGCCAGTTTATAATAAATTCAATAATTTTAGAGATATTTTGTAGTTTACCAGGACACGATTTTGAGATGGTAAAAGTAGATAGGTGACTAATTCAGATGACTCATTAAAGAATGATGACAATTTAAAAATTTTTACATTGTTATATTTGCACTGTGAAACATTTTTTAGCGTGCTGACTGTACCTTTTACAATCCTAAAACAGGATTGACCTTTGGAAATATAGATCTTATGAATGAAAGTTTAAGACTGTACTAACTGCAAATTATGTCAGTGCAGTGTAATACAGTAAACTTAAAAAAAGAATAATAAAATGGTATGTTTAGTTACGGCACTATTTGAAGTAAGGAGGTCGGAGGTCGCATTAAATTATACTCGTAACGGTCTTATTAGTGTGCTTAATAAAATTGAACTAGAAATGTAACGAATCATATGATTTCTAACTATCTTTTATCTTAACGTTCCATTTTTCTTTTTATGCGTTTTGTTTGCAGTGGACGTTCTTTCATCAGTTGAGTTTAATTGTTAATTTTTGCGTAAATTAAATATCATGTGATTGATGTGTGACTCAATACGCAAAACAAAATTAAACCAAACTCGTACAATCCTTGCTAATATTATAAGTGCAAAAGTAACTCTGTCTGTCGCCCTTTCACGCCAAATCTACTGAACCGATTTAAATGAAATTTTGCGACACAGATAGTCTAGAGCCTGAGAAAGGACATAGGCTACTTTTTAATGCCAAAAAAGAGGTGTAAGGGGTTGAAAGGTGGGGATGAAAAGTTGTATGGAAGTATCGTCATATTTAAAGCTAGAAGTTTGAAACTTATTTTTAGGCTGTTGATTCGATATAAATACACTATTCCACGCGGACGAAGTTGCGGGCGCAGCTAGTTTCCTATAAAATAATCATACACCACATACCTATATACAATTTAGCGCTAAACGTTGGGGCCAAATCACTTCACCTCATTTACTTTATTACTCTGCAGAGCATTTACTCTGCACAGAATACTACGTGACAAATTAGTGAAATGTTTAAGAATAATAATGTCTTCATGGTTACTGAGATACTGCTTAAACATTCAATAGGTAACTAAATACGCTTTTATTAGCATCTCTTGCAGTGGCGTAACTATACCATCTGAGTCCCGTGGGTAATTCATTAATAGATTTTGTAATTAGTGAGTCCTGTGCTCAGGGCTGGTACCCGGGGCCCCATTGAGCGCGGGCTCGTGGCATTTTGCCCGCTCTGCCACGCTATTGTTATGCCACTGATAACTATGTAAACGAAATCTTGGAAGCCAATGTTAACTTAGGTACTTGTAGTTGTAAGCACTCCACTATCACGGAGTGCCAGGGTACCTGAGGCGGCTAGTGGCAGACTATTTAGAGGAGAGGGAGAGAGGAGTTTTGAGTCGTCGGCCCATGTCCTGCGGTGTTCCGCAGGGGTCTGTCCTTGGACCACTCCTGTGGAACATGGGGTACGACTGGGCCCTTCGAGGCGACTTCCCCCCCGGGCTGGGCTTAATCTGTTACGCCGACGACACTCTTGTCACAGCCCGGGGGGTGAACTTTCAAGAGGCGGCGCGTTTGGCCACCAGAGGACTCTCCCTGGTGGTCGGGCGCATCGAGGCGCTGGGCTTGCGGGTGGCCCTGGATAAGACGGAGGCCCTTTTATTCCATGGGCCCCGTCGTGGTCCACCACCTGGCGCCTCTATCGTGGTCAACTCGGTCCTCGTACCGGTTCAGGCCCACATAAGGTATCTTCGACGAGCGAGGACGAGCACTTCCGACAGCTTGCTCCGAAGCTGGTCGGCGCTGCGTCCGCCCTTGGGCGATTCTTGCCCAATTTGGGCGGACCCAGTGTCAGGGAGAAGATTTAAGTTTTTACCCGGAGGTGGTGCCCGCGCTTTTGCGGGCAGGCGCTAGGGGGGGTCCGGATGTCTTAATAAAAGCTGTTCCCGGATCCCTCCTACTTAAGGCGCAGTACGGCACACCGTATGGTTTTAGTCGGTTCGATTCCGACACACCGCCCCACCGAAAACCCCGGTGGGGTGACGGCCCGAGGGGGTTTCCACAGGCATAAAAAAAAAAAAAAAAGGTACTTGTAGTTGTCATATTCAAAAAGTAACTTTGTGTGTATTTGTAGTTTGAATGACACTATAATTTGGCATCTACGACGGGCTGATCTGATGATGCAGCCAGGAGGTGAATAGTAGAACTCTTTTATACTTTTTTTTTAGTTTTTCTACTATTTAACATAAGATACCATATATAATTATAATATATATTACTTCAATTTAAACTTACAACCCTAGTGCTCACGGCCATGTTTTCCGAGCAATTCCTAGACGAATGACATTCCTTCAGCGCAGATTCTTCACATGGCTACATAAAAACGGAGTTTGTTGTTAGATATTTTTATACTGTCTAAACGAATTCTAAGATTAACTATTTATAATTATTTAAAGAATAGGAAAATATTTTATTGTATAATGAATATTATAATTACCATTGTACAGAATGATAAACTATAGATAGAAAACAGATGAAAGACAATACATTTTTATTTTAAGACCTTTACTTGTAAATAACCATTTAAGTAAACATCTTGGAAGTCGATTTTAACATACTTCTAGTTGCCGCATTGAAATGAAACTACCAATGAACACTCTCAATCTCGCGTTGTCTACTCCCTTCTCCAGGGTCCTATAGGCCTGTACTCTCAGTCAGTTAGTCTACAAAACAATTGAAATATATATAGACTGTGCTATATCCGATAAAAAAAAAATATTAAGGCCAATATTTGTAGTCCTTTTAATTTAAATTTAATTTGTAACTTGTTTGCACTATTTACTACTTAATGGTGTACAATAAAGAGAAATAAATGAAAAAAAAAATAAGGTTATATCCCAAGGAGTAATATTTAATTCATCATTCGCATTTAATTTTAGCAAGTAAATTGTTTTTAATTGTTCTTAAATTTCCCGACTTTGATACATATTAGGTTTATATTTGATTGCACCGATCGATCGTGGTCACGAGTCACTGGATGTCCACTCGTGACCACGATCGGTGCAATTCGATCGAAACATTGGTTAACCAAAAGGTACTGTAACCTTTTAAATATTATCGTGATTAATAAATTGTTTTTAGTAAATCTGAAATTAAATGGAATAAGGAAATTGTACGAAGGAATTAATTCGTGGCTTCATTAGCAATGCTGACGATTGTATGTTACTAACCTTTTGAACTCTAATGTCGCATAAATGTGACAAAAATACGATACTTAGTATAATAACACAAAATAAAAACTAAAACAAAAAAGAAACCGTCAGTCGTAGGACTGCACGTCAGAAGTAAAAACACCACAGATCTGTAGATATGTATCTGAACGTGCCTTAAGAAGTTTTCACTTCAAAAAAACACTTAAAAAAAACGTATTCAGTGTTGTTTATTACAATCCAGGGGTTGATAAATAATTTGGGACCTGTATACCCACAGCACAGATAAGATAATAGTTACTTCGTCCCACAGTAGGTACAGTTGTAGCTTTAAGTTTTCATTCGCATTTAAAATGAGTAACAACAAAAAAGAAACCGACTTCAACGTAACTGATTGTGAAAAAAAAGTAGTAATAAATAAATTATGTATATACTAAAACCTTTCTGGAAATATGTAGAATATGTTAGTGAATCAATCATGAAATTTGGTCTATTATTTTTTGAGATAATCGCGGATATACCTAGATACAAACAAACATACATGCAAATACGGACAATTCATAATTCACATTTTATTAACTGTTGTATTAGTTTAAAGATTATTAGTTTTGTATGGAAATAAAGCGTTATCAAACTGTTCAATTCAGGATTACTAATCAATAGACTGTACTTAAGTCTTATCTGCTTCA
Source organism: Euplagia quadripunctaria (assembly GCA_963859945.1). Classification (NCBI taxonomy): domain Eukaryota; kingdom Metazoa; phylum Arthropoda; class Insecta; order Lepidoptera; family Erebidae; genus Euplagia; species Euplagia quadripunctaria. The sequence goes on from OY982570.1 coordinate 21,522,546, forward strand.
CTGCTTAAAATGATCACGTTTCACAACCGCGACACGTGAGCATTTAAGTAGACGGTAGGTACCTATACACGGTATAACGATATATTATGATGTTCATACAAAACTTATAATCACACTCCTATTTAAGTAATATACTGATTTCAGCAACGTTTTCGATAAAGTAAACCATTTGCTTTCATTACAGAAACGAAGTGCTTTTGGTGTAGGAGGAACGTTGCTTAATTGTTTCGAGTGATGCTTGTACAATAGACCACAAAGCATTGCTGGATTTGAGTCACAATATTATGATGCAGTTTATGGGGTACCTCAAGGGTTGCACCTGGGGCCCCTCCTCTTCCTTATATTTATTAACGATATAACATCTCGAGTGAAGCACTGTAAAATGTCCTTATTATCCGCCAATGATCATAAAATTTACCGTTCAACTAAACCATTCATGGATTATAAATAAATCCAAGAAGATCTTAGATTATCTGTAAACTCAATATAAATAAATACTTTCATAATAAATTCACCCAAAAACCACCACTGGTTACGAAGTACGAGATTGGCGGCACATATTTAAGCGAAGTAAACGAAATCCGTGATTTGGGCGTGATCATCGATACAAAGCTAATATTCACATCACGCGTAGACGGCGTCAACAAAACTGTTAAAAAGCAGCCTAAATGTTCGGATTTCTGAGAAGAAATACTGTTGGCTTTAGGAAAATTAGCACCAAAATACTTTTATATGTATAACAGTCGAGTCGTCGAGTCAATCGTACGGCCACCGTATTGTGTAGTCCATTCGCAACGGATTGAAGGCATTCAGCGAGCCTTTACCAGATGTATTTCATTCTCGTGTAGCGGATTCACTAGGAAACCATATGACGAGTTTTTTTCTAAATTGAAAATGACCAGACTTAGAGAACAGACAAACTCAATTCAAGTCAATCAATTTATGGAAGAAAAGAAGGTCAAATATGCATTTGACCTTCTTTTCTTCCATAAATTGATAAACAATAAGATTCAGTGCAGTTGACTTTTGGAAAATGTACCATTCACCCACTCTTATCCTAGATATAGACTTTACTAGAACGTTTCATGTACCGTTCTGTAGAACTAATTTGGCCATGCAATCGCCTATAAATACAGTTCTTAATCTGTGCAATATTATTCAAACACGCAATCCAGACATTGACATCTTTATGATTCATTTAATAAATTTAAGACTACATTGCAAAAAATATTTTATAGGAGTTCAAATAACTAATATTTGTTTAAATTGTTTAATTTCTTTAGCTTGTTTTATTTATTTACTCATTGTTATTTTTAATTTATTTTTTAGCACTCCACTGTAACTAGCCAATTTTATGTACACCATAAGTGTCATACATATCAGATCGCATACTATATAATATAACTTGTAAATTTATGATGTGGTTGTACTATTATAAATAAATATTAATAGTAATAGTTTTTAAATTTAAACCAATAACTGCTGTCACATCAAAATAATATGATCGTGTCTCGGTGTCTTTTCTGTAATTCAATCCGGTGCGCGTTAAACAAAAGCACTTAGTGACTTTGGACAGATCTCATTTTGTAGGTAATTTAATGGAGAACAAAAATGCTTTGGGTACATTTGACGAAAAACGTACTGGAAACGAGATTCCACACGAAATACAAAAAAGTCTATTTTCATTCAATTGTTAAATAAAAAAATGACACCCACTTGCCCAGACTGCGGGTATCGAATTTCTTAATCAGCACATTTTTTTACTATTATCCAAAAAGAAAAATGCGCGGTTATCAAAATGTCAATTTTTGATTATAAAACAGGTTGACTGCGCTAATTATAGTTTGGTAAAACACGGTTTAATGGTGAACTCGAGGGGTTCACTAGTAGCCACTGAAGAGTTCCACTATCCACCTGCTGGCTTCATAATCAGACCATTGTTACTAAGCCCAATCTGTTGGACTCGTCAAAACTAATCTTATGAGTCCAAACTCGAGGGGTTCACTAGTAGCCACTGAAGAGTTCCACTATCCACCTGCTGGCTTCATCATCAGACCATTGTTACTACGCCCAATCTGTTGGACTCCTCAAAACGAATCTTATGAGTCCAAACTCAAGGGGTTCACTAGTAGCCACTGAAGAGTTCCACTATCCACCTGCTGGCTTCATCATCAGACCATTGTTACCAAGCCCAATCTGTTGGACTCATCAAAACGAATCATATGAGCCCAAACTCGAGGGGTTTACTAGTAGCCACTGATGAGTTCCACTATCTACCTCCTGCTTCCATCATCAGATCTGCTCTTAAATGCCAAATTATAGTATTGCTATCCAAACTATGTACATACGAGGGCTACACTGAAAATTTCGGGAATCAAGGAAGTGACTATTTAAAAATGTATTTATTGCTTTTCGAAGTATTCTCCGCGAAATTTGACACATTTTCCATACGATGGAACCAATCATTGAAGCAACCATTCCATTCGGAAGTTGGGGTCTCCAAAATGGCCGTTTTGTAGGCGTCCACAGCTTCTTCAGGTGATGAAAATCTCTGACCACGCAATTTATTCTTTATTTTAGGGAAAGTATAGAAATCATTAGGGCTTAGGACGGGACTGTACGGCGGATGGTCTAATAATTCTATGTTTTCTTGCTCTAAAACCTCTTTTGTTCTGTGCGCGGTGTGAGAACTCGCATTGTCGTGATGGAGGATGATGCGGCGGTTGCAGTTCTCTTTACGGAGTTCGAAAACGACCTGTGGCAAACAAATACTAGCATATTCTGCATTAACCGTTCTTTGTCCCTCAAGAGGAATAGTCGCAACATGGCCGGTTTTGGAGACCAACGTGGCCACCATTTTTTTTTCAACACTCCGTGAACGAACAATTTTAGTCTGCTTTAACTCATTTTCGAACACCCAAACTCGTGACTGGTTTTTTGTTTCGGGTTCGTACGCGTATATCCAGGATTCGTCACCTGATACATTGTTGTATACAGCATTTGAGGATCCTGCGTGGAAACTTTCGAGAGTTCTGACTCACCAAGTAACGCGAGCCGCTTTTTGCTCTTCACAGAGCAAATGCGGTATCCATCGGGTAAACAACTTTTTTACACCTAATTGTTCATGCAAGATTATTTGTATTTGACTCATGCCAATGTCTAAATTTGCCTAAATTTCGCGGTATGTCACATGTCGATCTTCCTCAATCAGCTTACGCACAGCATCAACGTTTTCTTGGGTGACTGCAGTTTTTGGACGACCTTGACGGGGATCATCACTGAGCTTGACACGTCCACGTTGAAATTCAGCAAACCAGCGATAAATTGTGGTTTTGGATGGGGCTTCATCACCAAATGCAGAAAGCATCCGGTCAACACACTGTTTTTGTGTTAAACCGCTTCGAAAGTCATAATATATCATCGCCCTTGAATTTTCTCGAGTCAATTCCATTTTCTCAACGACTAAACAAGTTTGAGAAGACCTTGTGAGAAGACCGAGAATGTTTTTTTTAAATAAATAAATGGTATTCGATTTTTAAAACCAAGGAGTTTTCAATTAAAAAGATTTTAATATGATAGGAATAGTGGAAATATTCCATTCCCGATACTTTTAGTGCAGCCTATGTATAACTACATTTGTATAGAGTTTAATTTCGAAACGATAATTAGAAGTAGGTTAAAATTTACTTCCAAGATTTGTTAACATACTTAGTTAAAAGTGAAATTCTAGTGTTAATACGTGTTACCTTTTTTATCGTTTGGAAACCCTCACGGGTCATCACCTCACTAAGGTTACTGGTGAAGTGGTGTGTCGGAATTGAACCGACTAAAATCACACGGTGTTCCGTCACAAGTAAGTCCATGTCCGGGGCGCGTCCGGATGGGGTTTTCAAAAGATGTCCGTGCCACATGTGTCCAGGATTTTTGAAGTTTTTGTCCGGCGTCGGTAATTTAAGTGATGACAGCCCTATATGAGTGTAAAAACAGCTATTTGTCAGTTAGATAGATTTCTTTAGAGTTAGATAGGAATCTAAACACATACACAGAATTGTGACATTACGTCAATTATGTGCACTCTGATTCAAATCTTTGGCCTGTATTCGGGTATCTCACAAACAGTATTTATATTTTGGCATACGACATGAAATGCAGCGGGCGGTATTTTTGTATAATCTAATCTCACTCGCAATCTCTTGATAAAAAACTTTAGTTATTAGACTGCTTGATAATGATTAAACTCATTTACATGTTTCTTTAATGGTCTCGTTTAAATAGACATTCGTTAATCGATAAAGATGTGCGAGAAATTTGAGGTAAGGTATATTTGGAATATTTCTACTTACGCTTAATTATAGCAGCAAAATATTTTGAATAATATATACAATAATATCTATGCACGGTCGATAGATAGATATATTACACTCCAGGCTTTTACAAAGACGTATATATGCAAAAGAAGATGTATCGTATCAACAATGTATAAGTAATTCCTTATTGCCTTATAGCTAAAAGCAATCTCTTCCAGGCAGCCTTACGAAGGGCTGGAGTAATTTTACTAAACAGGTGATAATCGTTGGCGTTAAATTAAAAGGTTGTCAATGCTCATCATCTATTACATATATACAATACTCAAGCTCTATTCTTCGCTACAATATGTCAAAGATAGAACTAGTGAGAAGAAAGTCTCACTATTTATTTTATGAAATTGAAAAAATTTAACTGCTAAGTACTACTACTAATTCTGGCTAAAATCGGAAGTAAGTCTGTGAAACGTCACCAGCTTTGTCCGGTACATCAGTTTTCCGCTTTGTACTCCGCACTAAAGAAGATTATCATCCTTTTTTTTCTATAAAAAAACAATCTCGTTTCGCGCTCTGCAACTTGAAAGTCAAAATTATGTTACTTTATGAATTAAGTATTCCTCGAAAGTAAGATTTTATAAATTCATGGCTTGGTGACCATAAAGTCACACTTGCGCCCCCTGTACGTATCATCAAAGACCCTTGCTGCACTATTTTACTGAAATAAAATAAAAAGAGTCTCTACCATAAGTCAGTTACTAATATAGCGTCGCGTTGTGCCGAGTCTGGCGTAATTTAAATTGTGTTCCATTGATTTTGTTAACAAAATACTGTCATATTGACTCGTTAAACCATAGACGTAGTACCTCTACGCCTATACACACAGACAATAAAAACAATATGCATAAAGTACGTTCAGTGGAGTCGGGTTGTTAAAACAAATAGTTCCTCTTAAATCTAAATACTTTGTAATTATTTTCTTTATGTTTTAACTGCAGAGTATGATTTTAAAGCAAACAATGGCAGTTTTTAAAGTCACGAATGGCATAATAAATAAATATCAGTCCACTGCGAACCATAAAGAAAAATTATATCTGTTTTTGCCTTTGTACGAGAAAATTAAAACATTTTTGTAAAAATTACAAAAAATTGTGTGATGTTCTCTAATATTTTAAATTCAGGTTAATATTATGGTCTGTTTAGTTTAAGTAGGTACTTTGGAACAACTATATTAGCGAATCATGTAGGTGCTGTAGTGTGGGTGGGAATCGCAAAGTGGAGCCGTCGCTCAACGGATACCTTAGATATGTCACCGTATAATTGTGAACAGCGTCAGTTTATAATGATTCTCGCGATATTATAATCTGATGGAAAATTGTGAACCAACACTTTACGTATTATTTCTCGACTCATTATAATACATCAATGTCAAATAGTCAAGATCTGAAAGAACCTTTTTTTTTTTTAACCTTCAGTGTTCAATCTATCCGGTTTTATCACCCGTAAAATTGCGAACCGTTGATTATTTTTTTATTGTGACAGTATTAATGGCCAGACTGTGTATAGTAAAATATTACATTTACAAATTATATCTCGGGGTATCAATAAAAAAACGGCCAAGTGCGAATCGGACGAAGGATTCCGTACCATCGTACAAGATTGAACAAAAACGCCAACTTTTCTTGTACGGACCCCCTTAATTTAATTTAATTTTTATTATTTGTATGTTATAGCGGCGATAAAAATACATATCTGTGTTAATTTCAACCTAGCTATTACGGTACATGAGATACAGCCCCCTGACAGATAGGCGGACGGGCAGCGAAGGCTTAGTAATAGACTTCCGTTGGCAGCCTTTGGGTACGGAACCCTAATAATTATATAGGTAAAGCTCTGTCTGTTCGTCTTGATAATGTTTATTAGAAACTATACGGTTTTACTCACGTTTCTATTTCGTCGATAATGTTATCCATAATTGAGGAAATGACATTAACTGTCAGTGTTCTATTTAATTTCTTATACAATTTTTGCTGTAAGTCTTCTACGAGAAATAAATAAATAATTTGTTGCTCAAACTTGATCATTAATCAATAAACATCAAACAAACCAATTGTGTTACGCTGCATAACCGCGGCGCGGCGCCATGACATCGCAACCATTTTATACGATATGCTATTGAAACAAATTGCTTTCATTAAACGTTCATTACTGACCACACAGATTGGTTAACAATTTATGAGTTACATGTAAGTACGTGCTCCCAATCAGCAAAGTATGAAACATGTTTCGAATATTTAGCTAAAAGCGAGTTATAATATGAATTACGGCTACTGTAGTAAAGCTACGAGCCGTAAGACGAGATCTCTTACGGCTCGTAGCTTTACATTAAAAAATCTTTAACTTTCCTGGTGAGCAGTGTGTCCTAATCATTTATTTTTTTCTAAATCAGACGTAAATCCTGATTTAGCGCATTCAAATAAACAATCCATCCTTTCGGTTTAGGGTATATTTATACTCATACGTAAAGAGAATTCTTTGTACCCATTTTTAAGCAAATTTCGCACTCAGAGGAATGTGAAATTTTTAATACTTAAAGTTTATAATATATGTAGAAGACGTGCAGAAAGGTAAATTTTTTAATTAATATGTGTTACTTATTAATCTTAAATTTATGCGAAAACGGCTACAATAACTTGCAGGGTGAATATTCGTTCTTTTTAATCCTTAATTTTTCTACGTCATTTTTCTCCTGCAGAAATATATTTCATCGTTAGTAATTGTCCTAAAATACTATATTATTTCAATCAAGCACATGACGTAATGGCAAGTATTTGAATATTTACAGTTTATTTTAAGAGATTAGATATATATTTATAGATTTTTGTGTTGCTAACAATGACCCTGAAGTAAAAAGAACGAAGAATCATCCTGCAGGATTTCAGTATACAGAGTGTATTTGAAAATAGAACACTTACTTAAATCACTGAAAACTTTAAAAAAATTAGAAGTAGTTTTAATGATTTTCTCAAAAACTGAGTGAATAGTTCCAAGATAAAAAAATATATACATGTTCCACCTGCTTTTATGAGAAACCGAGGTAAAAAATTACCTGGAAATTCAAACGGTTATAACTTCTATCCGAATAGTTTTTTTTTAATTGTCAAATTCGAATAGAATTCTGCTACATTTTAAACGAGTCCAAACTAGGACTGGATTCTAAATTTGAAACATATTTTTCTAACGTATTTTAGGGTATTTCTATGCGGGTGCCACACGTTTGGCACTTGCCGAACACTCGAAGCTTCCAAGCCTGCGAAAACGTGTAAATGGTTTGCAAGGGCTTCGCAATCTTCCTTTGATTTGTCTCAAATAACCGAAGCTCGACCGGGTCGGCACCCAATACTAGCAAACCTAGATAAGCCAAACGTCCTATCATACGTTTGAATTTGTGAAGGTGTTTTAATTTGATATTTAGCATTCATATTATTCACGTAATCAAATGATATTCTTGATAAGTGTTATACTGCTTTTTCTGGCTAACAATATATATTTTGTTATAGTTATCACTTATGTAAGTTCAGTTATTACGATAAAATCATATTCCTTAAGAGATAACAAATACAATAATTATAGGATTGTAAAACATTTCAAGGTTTTATTCTAAGCGGATAAATGTCATAAATAAAATGAAACAGAACTATTTTATTTTTTATAAAATAAATAATAAATTTATTTGATTTAATTTCTTCTTGAACTCGATTGGGTAAAAGTCCAACTACTTTTGTAAAGCTGTTTTTTATGCAGGTGAATAGGATCGTTAGAGCTGTATGGCTGCTGCCAAATTCATTGATCATTAATTAATTTAAAAAAAATTGGTTGCCTGTAAAGTCGGTATACGGGCGAAAGTTTTACGTGACAACGACTTTGAGTGGTAAAATAATTTTAATGTGAATATTCATTCGTATAGTAGGAAGAAGGATGAAATAATAGTAACAATTTAAAACATTTATTTATACAAAGAATTATATTTAAAACGCGTGCCTCTCACTCGCTCTCATTGTGAGCGCATAACGTGAGCGGAGCGTAACGCAGTTTCTTGAAGTGTCACCCGGCAAACCAATTTATAAGACGTTGTCACGTCAAAAAAATGTGTGTTAAGGAGGTTATATAGTTAGCAGAACGTCTGCTCTGAAAATTAACGTAACATTTATAGCAAGTACATAATATATTATGATGCGTTAAAAAGTGCTCTTTGCTCGAGTTCTCTACAGTTGAAACAGTGCCTAATCAGATACGAATAAAACATATTATCAAGTTTATGGTACCTATAAATTTGTACGTACAACTCACGTTCTAAATTCAAAATTACGTTCTTACAGTAATTTTATAAAAGTTTTTAAAACATTAACGTGGCATTAAGGCAAAGGTATCCTCACCGAATTAGCCGTAGTGACGCATAGATAAAAAATGTTTTGATAATGTGAATGTTTCATTGAAAATCATAAAAACTATGACATCAAAATAATGCGATAGCTACAGAACCCATATCTATCTTATACTTGCTACATATCTAAATTGCTCCTTGAAATGTAGCCTATATGGTTCTAAATAAAATATTTTCTTTTTTCGCAAAATTTTCGGCCATAAAAAATACTCACGCGGGCTTCGGCATCAGCTTAGCAGGATCGGCGTTCTCGACAACCTTGACGTCATTCCGAGGTTCTGGGACAACTTCTGCTGCAGGTTCTACGACCACCTGTGGCGGATTTTGCTTGACATTATTTGTTACGGGCTGGTCCGCCACTAACACTGCGCCCGGTTGTGACATTTTTGTACCAAAAGAGAGTTAGAGAAACACCTATTTTTTTTTTAATTATATTAGTAAAATTTTTTGGCAACGAATCTATCGAAGTCGAACAGAGTTCCTACACGTTAAATACTTTTTGATCACCAGCTTGGTCTGGTAGATAAGAATAAGTTTCTAAACATTTCAATTATATCTACAGTTTTTTTTTTTTTAAAGACTAATTTTAGATTCATAATTTTATATTAAACTGTCATAGACTATTTGCCGAAAAGATTCGTTGCCAAAAATTAAAAAAAAACACGGGTGATTCTGATTGGATTGACACTTTTTAGATAATTACTGAATTTAATTAGTTATTATTATCAACAGACACGAGAATCGAAATATTAAAAAAATGTATTAATAAATTATTTATGTGGCAAGATATCCTTACAAGATCCCAATGCCAAGTGGACGAGTATAAATCACTTATCAGATATGAGGGCCAGTAATACCTTTATCATATCTTCGATTAATTGTTGCCAATCAATAAGTAGGTAATTCAAATTCTTAATAAATGCTTTGCGATAGTTGCGCGAATTACTTACCTATGGTAGATAGTTATTGTATGCGTCCTAAGTAAATAGGAACAACTGTAGGTAGGTACTACTTTTTATGATAAGAATTATTTATTTGTATATTTATTATACATGTGTGTAGATTTATTATCTTAACATGCTGTTATCTCGTCAGACATTCAAATATATAAAAAAATTGTCCTGAAATAAGCAGGATCTAATAGATTTTTTTTGTACGCATTTTTAAGAAAATTTCGCACACTTCGAAATGTGAAATTTGGAATAATATACTTAAAGTTTGTATGTAGAAGAAGTGCAAAAATCTAATAATTTGAACTAATATTTGTTAAAAGTTAAAAAATTAAACAATAACTATAAATTTACAATTTAAAATACCCCCGACTCGAAAATCCCTTCAACGATTAGAAAAGAGCTGATGATCTTCGAACGGCTGAACAGATTTTCTTGAATTATATCTAAGAACATTCCCGACTAATTCACCTTTCAAACAAAAAAAACAAAATCAAAATCGGTTCATCCGTTCGGGAGCTACTATACCACAGACAGACACACATACACAAAAACACGTCAAACTTATAACACCCTATATTTTTGCGTCGAGGGTTAAAAACCGCTTCAAGCGTCAAGTATAATTATGTCGACCTGTCGCAGTACGGAAACTACTCTATACAATGACAGTTCAAGTAATACCTACTCGAGAATTATGTAAAACAAAGCAGTAAAACTTAACGCATTATGGTCGAACTTCGACCACCAGGTGATATCTAGTATAAATAATTACAAGCACACATAAGATAATAGTTACTTCGTGGTATAAGACGTTCCCCGCAGTTAGGGAGGGAAGGGTTAGGGCCTCCGGTAACCTCACTCACTCGGGGAAATGCAATGCAAGCATTTCTTCACGGCTGGTTTTCTGTGAGGCCGTGGTAATTAATAAGGCAAAATTCTTTAATTATATATATATAATCAAAGGAAAAATTATATAATCAATATCTACACCATTTTTAATACTATACTATACTTACAACTAATAACATAATACCACATAATTTATTATATTTTATATGATAGGCACAGAGTTACGGTAAGAGCTTATTCTTTGCAATTTCCAATTATCACAAAATATATTTAACACTGTTTTTGGCATTCTGTATTCTGTTTTATTCTGTAAATTGTATGTATTTTATAGTGTATGTGTATGTATATGTGTGTGTATATATATGTATATATATATACGTACACTTTATGTACATTTATTTAAAGGTTCCAGTTGAAAATCAGCGCCCGATTCTCATCTGGCATTAAGCTGAACTGGACATCTATTTTGGTGCAAACGCGAGACATACTATTGTTCCTCCACTGTTTTTTTTAATGTACTTATTTTATTTTCTGTACATCGATTTCTGTTTCATTTTTTTATAGATATAAGAATATTATTTGGAATAACTACTTGTATCTTAGCACCAAAATAAATGGATTTTCTTTCTTTCTTTCTTCTACATATTATTAGTTTAGTTCAAAGTCCATTAGATTCAAGTATAATGATCAATTATAACCTTATTTGAATGAGAGCATGTATAGACCGTATAGGTGTTAGTGTTACCTGCATCATTGATCCTGAACTGAACTGAGAATAAGTACCGATACCATAACTACTTAGTAATCTGTGCCAATAGTATGCGCAAACGCAAAACCTTCGGTAAACACGTGCAAATATTTTGGTAGGTACTCGCGTATATACTTTCGTCAGGAACAAAGCTGCTTGAAAAAAAAATTTGTCTGTAATTGGTTATTCTCAGTTCTGTAATCCATTGGTTGATAATCAATAGTAGGTAGGTACACATCCCTGTCCTGATGAAATGGTTTTAAACGATGCAATTTCTGCATAATCACTGCCCTGCTCCTTAGGGTAGTTATTTCGTAATCGGCATTAACTTTAACATTTCTTGTAATAAGGGTCTAGTGGTTAGTGACCCTGACTGCTGAGCCAGAGGTCGTGGGTTCAATTCCCACCCAGGACAAATCATTTTGTGATGAGCATGATCATTTGTTCTGTGTCTGGGTGTAATTTCTCTATAATATGTATGTTTAGAAATATATAAATATGTTTATTAGCAGTCTGGTTATCATAGTACAGGCTCTGCCTAGTTTCGGATCAGACGGCCGTGTGTGAGGTTATAAAAAAAAACCTGAACCTATTTAATGATACATTTAAAAATAAAATACATAAAAATGCATATAGTGTAAAAATATATAATTTGTTAACATAACTACATTAATGAATAAAGGTTTTTTAGTTATTTATCTTTATACATAAATCTTTCGTGTTACGTTGTTTGTCCTCAGTAAAATACTAAAATAATGAACCGATTTTATCGCACGATACCTATTTGATTTACAAAGCTTGTTGACTGATTAGCCGTTCTGCTGGACTTTCCGCTTGGGAAATCTCTAGCTAGTGCAATGTCCAATTTGATGCTTATCTTTAAAATATACAAGCAAAAATTATTATTCTTGAAGGAAACTGACACCCTCGGCAGCCTAGATAAACAAATATAATAGCTTCTAGCTTGGCAGTCTTAATTATATAAATGTATGTAAGCGTCATCTATACGATAGCAGTATAAATTGTTTCAGAAACACTAATTGTATTAGTTCTAGAGTATTGCAGTAGATGGCGCTTAACTAAAGTCTACGTTGAAAAAGATAAAAAAATTGTCAAATTCCTCAGATTTGGCATGTCATGTAGTAATTGTTCTATTTCGCGCATATCCTGTTACCTACATTTGCCTATATAGTAACTTTTTTAGTCTTTCTCTACGGAGAAGATGAAGCATAGATTAGAATAACCTATTAATGTAATGAAGCTAAGGTCTCTGCGAGTGAGTATGTCCTAGTTGTAATGGACATGTTTGAAAAATTAAATCTAAGATGGATTGGAGGCCTTTATACCTATGATTAAGTAGACTTACTTACTTGTAATTGAAATATGTATTTGGTATTTGTATTTCAATTACGTCTTAAAAATGTATTTTGTAATTGGTATTTCAATTACCCATCACTTGGGTATTTTGCTATAAGTATTTCAAATACTTCAAAATACATTTTCACGGATACTGTCAGATACATCATCATCCTCACGCCTTTGAACCCAAACGGTCCCGTTGCCCACGGCTACGGTGACTGCTGCCTGTTTGTAGTTGTTGAGGAGCTGCTGTGGTTTGTCCTGTCACGTGCCCTTAACTGAGTGCAGTAGCCAATTTTATTAACGAATGTACGCGAGTACGCATATGCAACATGTTAGGGTACCGTTAATACAATTGTAAAATGTAGATAGTTACTAAAAATGATGATGTAGATAGTAAGTCCATCTGGTGAATCAATTCTCGAAGATTTTTGGCCGTCTTTTTCGAAAGACAAACTTAACTTTGCAGTTCCAAAAATTCTCTCCCATATCGATGTATAGGAGATTTTTTTTTTCAAGTAGTCAACTTTCCAACCGCAAAATATAAGTTTGTAATTACAAAGACAATTTTTTTATGTGATATAACAACAAATTAACGACTTTCAGATTTTTTCCTTTACTTGTGCTGTCAGACCTTGCTTCTTATCAAATTTCATGATTCTAGGTCAATGCGATGGATACCCTATAGGTTTTCATTTACCTGCGAAATTTTCAAATTAGTTAAAATCTAAGGCTGAGTAGCCGTGTCTCTTGATTGCGTTGACTTCAGTTTGATTTTTTTACAGTTTCAAGGGACCGCAGACATAGGTATTTGGTATTAATTTCAACTTGATGCGTCAACGGGTTCCTGTTCATTTATTCAATTGTGTGACCGTGGCACGGTCGCGGGACGTGTCCCGGCCGTGGCCTAACCCCGGCTCGGTACCATGAACCATTCTTTATATTATCTTTTATATCTCAGAGGCCGGCGATGCAAAAATCATGTGATCGTCAACGTACAAGAAGCATTCAACAACAGATTCTATTATTCGCAGACCGAATTCTCACACAAATATTTTCAAATAAAATTAGCCTTTATATCCAGCCATGTACAGATTACTTCGGAATAAAAAGTCCAAAAATTTTAAAATTAGGTTTATTTCATACATTTATTACTTAATGTAACCACATAATATCGTGGGAATGCCTCACACGCAGTATTCACTAACTTTAACTTATACCTAGACTCGTGTCGTAGGTCGTAGGTGTCAGTTTAAAACAACCTGACACTATTGTGATATGTTTCTAAGGTTGTATGACGGTTAACTGGTGGCAAAATTTAGAAATATAAATTGGTTGTCTGTAAAGTCGTGACGTGATAACGCCATAAGAAAACAGTGGAAGAGAGATAGATGCGTCACAAGCCGAACGCTTAGCCCGATCGTGCCTCTCTATCGCTTGTCCTGCTCAGGCGGAACGTGACAATGAGTCATGCTTTTTCGTGCGTGCAGCCGGCGTCCATCGATTTATAAGAGGTTATCACGTCAAAAAAAAAAAGAGTGTGTGTGCAATTCACACACGGCAGAAGTGAAACTGCACAAAAGTAGCCTACGAGAGAATGAGAAATAAAATATAAAAACAACACATAACACAACTAACACATATAATTTACTAATGTTAATAAATTTAATTTTAGATAATTTATATAAAAATTATTGGTCAAATTAACACAGATGTGTTAAATAATTAACATAAATTTATTAACCAACGAGTTTTAATACGCAAATGCACAAAAAATGACACTACGCTGACATTGACACATTTTCTGAAGGCTTGGTAGTATGCAGGCGCAAATACAAAGATTACATTATAGGAAACACTGATATTTATATTCTATGTAATTCTCTCCCAGGCTAAATCCTATTTATGAATGTGTTTGTCTCTTTTAGTACTGTATACTTGTATTCTACCTCATTCTCTCACAGGCTAAATCCTATTGTATGATGTTTTTCTCTTTTTAGGGTGACTTTTTCGTTTCATCGAATATTCAAATCACAACGATTCTAAAGAAATTTCACTTCAAAAATGTGTGTAAGTATGTTTATCCGTGTTCTGTTACCCAGTGTAAAAAAGTTGCTAAAACATCACGTGATTAATGGACGACCTCTAGGCATTGACAGCAGAAGTGACTCGACTGTCAGGTCTATAGCCATGGGTCACCGCCATGATGTGTGTGATTATTTATCTATACTAATAAACATTTGAAGTATTTTTTAGATCTTTTCTAACACCTCCCTAAAGACGCCTCACCTACCGTTTAAAAAAATTATTAACGGGTGGAGCAATAGTTAAACTGGTAGTAAAAATCTCTGAATTTTATTTTATAAGAACCCTTACACACCAGTAGACTCCTATGTTTGAGTCCTTTTTACAGTGCGTAACAAATTCATTATCTGTTACAAAACGAAAATTAAGTCAACCGTCAAAAAATAAAAACTAAAAACTAAGAAGTCCTCTTAGTGGTCTCGTCATCTAGTTTAACAGTGGGTTGTACATCATCTCTCTCGAAGAGGTAGCTCGTGCCAGGAGTCGTGCTGCTGCTCTGGTAGCCCTGGGGGTATGAACTTTGGCCGTAGTTGTTCGATTGGTACTTGTTCTGGTTGCGAGATTGGTTGTACTTCTCTTTGTTCTCCAGGTTCTTTACGCCGCTGGATAGTAAAAAGAGACAATGAGAAGAAGAGATGTAGGTACAGGGGGAAAAAACTGCTCTGATGAACAATGGTTTGGGTTTTTACAATATTTTTTTCAAATCACGAATATCTGGGATATTTTGGAATATTTAGATCAGGGGATATTTGAGTATACACATCTCCTTAGTCAGGGTGTTCGTATACATCGTGTTCTGAGACTCTGAGAGTACATTTTTAATAGGGGATATTTGTCCTGCGAACTTCTTGACCCAAAATATACGTGTCCGGCGATGTTGCAAGATATGTCGCCTGTCACATCTACAGGTCGCGGGACATGTCAAAAGTCAACCCTCTAGGAGCATCGACACACGCGTCTTTTTTTATTTATACAAATTCAGAATATGCACAGATTCATAATATTTTGTCAAAAGTTGTTCTTGCCAGTGAAATATGGAGGATAGATGCTCCTGTGAATGGATAAATTATAGTTACAATTTGTTCCTTGGCTACCAAAAGCTACATCATGAACAAACACTACGTACACTTTGTCAGGAGGCAGGAATTAACTGGCTTAGCACCTAGATCTCACAGAAGATGATTAACCACTATTTATTTTTTATTTATTAAGCATTAGCATAGTGTGAAATATATATATAAAAAAAATAATGAGTGGCTTATGACCCTGGATTACAACCGCACAGAGAAATTAATTTCTATAGAAGCCTGAATTCCATCATCCTTACTATTCCCATATGCATCAGACACACATATACTTACACACAAATACACAAGCCCACACACAAACACATTGATGTTAGATGTTACTGAATGCAAACAGTAAGCGCGGAGAAACCCTGGTGACCCGAAATACAGGCTTTTGTCAAGTTTGGGCACCAGATTTCCACGATATATCTACGCTCTATGTAAGCACCATTTTAATTGTCACCATGTAATTTTTATTGAGAAATGAAATAAATTTCGTTTAAAAAAAAAATATAAATTTCTACTGGTTTTTAATGCAATAATTTTTTGTGACGCCAGGTGAGCATTGCTATCGTGCCTATGCATCAAAATCAATCTCCTGACGTGCATCTCTGGTGAATCTACCTCACTCATAGAAAAAAACAGCAATGTAAGTATTACTACCTAACCGTGGTTTCATAGACTTATTGATGTGTCTTATATCCTTAAAAGAATCTCACCTCTCGTCTCTATAAGGTCTCCTTTCTCCCACACTCTGCCATCCACTACTCTGTCCATATCCTCCTCCGTAAGCACTGCTGCCTCCTGCTCCATAAGCACTGCTGCCTCCTGCTCCATAACCACTGCTGCCTCCTGCTCCATAAGCACTGCTGCCTCCAGCTCCATAAGCATTGCTGCCTCCGCCTCTATATCCCGCACTTTGGGCGTACCCCCCAGTGCCCTGGGCATAACCGGCACCGCTTTGGGCATATCCCCCGCCAATTCCGCCATTGGCACCTCCGTACCCGGCGCTGGGTCCATAACTCGGACTGGTTTGCCCATACCCAGAGTAAGGATCTCGATATCCGCTTGCGTACCCGCTTGAATAACCTAGGTTTTGCACGCCGGTTTCCTGTGGTCTGAAATGAAACGAAAATTTGAGCTAGAATAATTAATACATAAATCTGAAGAGTTTGTTTGTTTGCTTGAACGCGCTAATCTCAGAAACTACTGGTCCGATTTGAAAAATTCTTTCAGTGTTAGATAGCCCATTTATCGAGGAAGGCCATATAAGCTATATATCATCATGCTAAGACCAATAGGAGCGGAGCAGTGATCATAAACGCAGGTGTAACTACGGGGATAGCTAGTTAATAATATTTGCTAAACTCGAAGTAAGTTTTCTAAGTTAAGTGGCCTGTTAAGCGGTCACCTACATCTATCAACAATTAAGTTTGTAAACATCTTTTGGTTTTTAGGATCTTCGCGGAACAATAAGATTACTATGGTATTAGTAGTATTGCGGTAGCCTACATTGAGACGCTTGGCGCTATCTGTTAACGAGTAACCGAACTAGAATGTTCGATTCAGGCAATCATAGCGAGATAATTCGGGAAAATTCACGAACGAATTTATCGTAGGAGAGCCATGCTTTGGCAAGTATGGGCCGGCTAGACGGGAGTGATACCACGGCCTCTCAAAAAACTGGCAATGAAGCAATGCTTGCTTTTCGCCGAGTGAGTGAGGTTACCGGAGACCCTAACCCTTCCCTCCCCCCTTCCTTCCCACTCTTCCACCTTAAAGGCCGGCAACGCGCTTGTGACTCTTGAGTTGCAGGTGCCCATGGGCGGCGATAGTCATTTACCATCAGGTGAACCGCCTGCTCGTTTGCCATTACCTTAAAAAAACCTTGTATGAAATAACGATAAACTATCTAAGGAAGTCGAATATAACAAGTACGAAAATAGCGAACAGTACAAGCGAGTATAAATAAGGATTGCTGTTAACTGCCAATTGTGATTGTAATTGCTGTTAATTGCAAATTATTTAAATGAATCTATTTCGTAACAAGTTGGTGTAATAATTTCTAACATCTGAAAGAAAAAATTATGCTGTGAGTCACCGGATTTCACCTAGCTTAGGTGAAAAAGCCTCTGTGTTAGGGATAGGACATCACTTCCGCGCGCGCCTCTCTTATCTGGAGGGGCGGGTAGGGCCCATTGCACGATGTGGTCGCCTGGTGATCAGGAGGCCAAAGTCTGCAGGGATTCTCGGAAGCTTCCTTCCTAGGGTATCCCGGGTCCCCTGCCATAGACTCATTTGTGACGGAACACCGTGTGGTTTTAGTCGGTTCGAGTTCGACATACCACTTCACCCTCGGTGATGACCCGTGGGGGTTTCGCATTTATGTCAGTTTCGATGTGTTATTAAATAACGTCCAATCGTTATAAAATCTTTGTGTGACATAGAGACCGCACAGCTCATCTGTCTGGTATCAGGCCGTATCTATCCCTATCTGTTGGTCTAGTGGTAAGTGACCCTGACTGCTAAGCCAGAGGTCGGGGTTCGATCCCCACCCAGGACAAATAATTGTGTGATGAGCATGATTATTTGTTCTGTGTCTGGGTGTAATTTATCTATAATATGTATATATTTAGAAGTATATAAGTATGTTTATCAGCAGTCTGGTTACCATAGTACATGCTCTGTTTGGGATCACACGGTGTGAGATGTGTCAAGTTATTATTATTATTTTCTATGAAATAAATAGTACTAATAGAGCTATAAATCGGGCCTGTTGGTGTAGAGGTTAGTGATCCTCACTGCTGAGCCAGACGTCGTTAGTTTGATTCCCACCCAAATAATTGTGTGTTGAGCATGATCATTTGTTTTGTGTC
This sequence comes from Euplagia quadripunctaria, assembly GCA_963859945.1. Lineage (NCBI taxonomy): Eukaryota > Metazoa > Arthropoda > Insecta > Lepidoptera > Erebidae > Euplagia > Euplagia quadripunctaria. The sequence continues at coordinate 21,541,225 of OY982570.1, forward strand.
TGGGTGAAATTTTTCTATAATGTATATGTAATATATAACATATAAGTGTGTTTATCAGCAGTCTGGTTATCGTAGTACAGGGTCTGCCTAGTTCGGGATCAGACGGCCGTGTATTATTTACTAGCGGCGCCCCGCGGTTTCACCCAAGTAAGTCCCGATACCGTGAGAAAATCGGGATAAAAAGGAGCCTATGCGTTAATCCAGGTCTCCAGCTATCTACATACCAAGTTTCATCGCAATCGGTTCAGTGGTTTTTGCGTGAAATAGTAACAAACATCCATCCATCCATACAAACTTTCATATTTATAATATTAGTGGGATGTAAGTTTCATTGTATGTTAATAAATGACGTTCATCGTTTCGTTCGTTGTGTCACAAAGAAAACCGTACAACCTTAGAACTAATAGAGCTACAGACCGGGTCTACAGCTGTATCGGGTCTATATTAAATAATGAGCCCCTTAGACTTAGGAGTATGTTAGACCCATAAGTCTAATTTGCTAATTATTTGCTATAACTCTTTATAATGAGACTGGAATACGTATATTAACCTGGAGTACTCAGGTCGTCCCCACCCCGGGGCTGGAGCAGCGTCAGGACGGCCTGATGCAAAGTAGTATCCTCTGCCTCCATCATCCCACCCAGCTTGCCCTCGATACGTCTCGTCCCAAGGCCTGAAACTAACACGTTATGTTTTGGGTATCACTACATATTATAAAACAAAGCCCCCCGCCGCGTCTGTCTGTCTGTCTGGTCGCGATAAACTGAAAAACTACTGATCGGATTTTCATGCGGTTTTCACCAATAGACAGAGTGATTCATGAGGAAGGTTTAGGTGTATAATTTGGTAACGTTTTGTGTAAATTGTTTGAAATATGGTTATGATTGTTGAAGATTCCTCTATTACCCGTGCGAAGCCAGGGCGGGTTTCTAGTCTTTTATATAAAAGGAACTACTCTGCCTAGAAAAAAGTTACAGCTACTTTTGCCCAAAGCTTCTAAATTTACATAATATTTGGCTCATTTTGCATAACACAGAATTTTTAGAATGGTAGGAAATACCACTTTTCCTCAGTCATTTTGTATGCAGGTGAGGTATACTTTTCCTGTAAGATTATTAAATTAGGGTTTTAGAATTAGGATGCAGTGTTATCGATGTTCCTAATATCTTCAATGATCAATAGCTTCTTATTAAAGCCTGCTCCGGTAAACAAAAAAACAGTCAGTCGAAGGACTGCACGTCAGAAGTGAAAACATAACTTCACAATGTATTTGCATATACACACACACAGCAAGCAAGGAGTGCTAAGTGCATAGTTCGTAGTGTAGGCACAGTGTCTGCCTTCAAACTGCAACCGCCGAAAAACTGCTTCCATTTAAATTGTAAGTTGAAATATAAACAAGAGCTCTAATAATACTATTCACTATTCTAATTATTATGCTAAAAAACTGACCCGACCTCCGTTCGAAAATGAAACATAAAGGAAGCGATCGGTCAGTAACCGCCTGCCGTGGTCAGCGAACGGTAAAACCATATTGCAATAGAAAAATTTATACCTTCCTAAATCAAGAGTGAACGTACATGACGTAATGTTATGTAGTATGTAATACCTATCAGAAAATTGAGGGGGTCTGAAAGTGGCTTAAAGTGGTTCATGTAAATATGACACTAAAGTTCTTTGGGCTCGAGAATTTCCCGCGTACTTCAGTGCCAGATGAAATTTTACAGCTTCATAACCAACAAGGTTATGGTAGCGTTTAAAGAAAAGGAGATACATCCAAATCTTTACATCCGCATTGAAGCTACGATGACACAGACATATACACTAAAACTTGAAACCCTTTTAAACTAAAATTATTTAAAAAAAAACACTTTTTTGTATTGCAAACGATTAATACCAGTTTATAAACCTACCATGTCTCTCTTAAAGTTGCCTGAAAAAGATTGCTTTAAGCGATGAAGGGTGGCCACCCTTAATACATTATCGATGCTATAAATTAAATGTAGGTATCTTATACTCTGGAAAACCCTTTTCCTCTAAGGCGTCCATTATACCCTCATTTCACTGAATTCCAAAAGTCATGACTGATGGTTGCATGATAAAAAAAACAAACTATTCAGATTTTGGGCAATCAATATCATGCAACTGTCAATCACTGTGTTGGACATAGGTTATCCACCAGTCACAGTCTTGATCGTGGTAAAACTGATAGCGAAACCTACCGTGTAATTGGCGCCTAACAACCACTTTTATTTAGACTAGAAGCCCATCCCAATTGAGGTTAGAAAAATACCTTAGGATAAAAAACGCAGAAATGTAAACGCATAGCCCAAAGATTTTATTAAATAGTTAGTTACTCCTACACAATTGTCTAAATAAAGAATATTACCGTAGCTTCTTTATCAACTGCAGCGATCTCTATTATTAAAAAATTCTACATTTTGACAACCGCAATTCAGATGGCTGGTATGCGTCTTACTCATTTAATGTATGTGGTTCTATAACACTATCCGTTGTACAGTTACGTTCCGAGGTGCGAAACATGTGATTGTTCTACAAATTGGATAATTGTATGGAAGCCCTAGTGCGCCGACATTATCTCAGACAATGTGTGCGGCGTTATTACTGCAAAAAAATATTTGTTTGGTTTATAATACTAGGTAGTTTGACTCATGTAACTAATTTAACTTCCGCAATAAGTTTTGATAAAAAACTTAAGTTAAAATATGCCTTCTGTATCACAATAAGCCCACATAACGTATCTCTTTCTTGCTAATCTGAAAGGATTACTTACCTGTATCAATTCTACGTTTTCTCTCCAAAGCCATAAAATGGTTGACTGGTAGAGAATGCCTTAGGCATTAAGTCCGGCTATGTACCAAATGTGCATAAAGTGTAAATAAATAAATAAAAGTTTTTTTTTTATGTATAGGGGGCAAACGAGCAGACGGGTCACCTGATGGTAAATGACTATCGCCGCCTATGGGCACCTGTAACTCAAGAGTCACAAGTGCGTTGCCGCCCTTTAAGGTGGGAGTAGAAGAAGAGGGTAAGGGGGGGAAGAGGGGGGAAAGGGGAAGGACGGGAATAAGGGAGAGGGAAGGGTTAGGGCTTCCGGTAACCTCACTCACGCGGAGAAATGCAATGCAATCATTGCTTCACGGCCGGTTTTCTGTGAGGCCGTTTTAACGAGCGGAGTCGAGCCGGCCCATACGTGCCGAAGCATGGCTCTCCCACATATAATGTGATGTTGATTACAATTTACTTAATATTTACCTACTTTATAAAGAAAATCTACTAAATTCTTAAGAAGTTCAGGAAACCCACCAAACAGGAATATTAGACGAAGAAATGCAACCGTTTCCGCTATCGCTGATGATTTTCCGAAGGCTTATTAAAATAAAATAAAAGCGGTATAAACACTTTTCAATCTTCGGAAATCACGATCGAGAAGGTGACAAAATGAAATTTTGAGATATTAAATGTTTTAATGACAGTTTTTAGAAGTCATTCAAGGTATTGTCTGTTGAAGAGTAAATGAAGTAATGTGGTGATAATTTAGGCTCAGGCTATAATAACCCAATTGCATCCATACAATGTAGAATATCTGTATATTTTTGTGTTCTTTTTTGTAAAAACACCATCAACTGCCATTGTCTCTCCGAATCATTTTGATCCATCCTAAGGTTGCCTGGAAGAGATTGCATCTAGCAATAAGGCCTCCCTTTGTACATTATATTATGATTGATGTAATGTAAATGTATGTTACTTAAATTGTAAAAATAGTGCACAAATAAAGAGTTATCTATCTACCTATACCAACTAAGTAACAATATTACACGCTTCATATTCACAATCATAAAAAAAGAAAATATCCCATCCGCCATTCCACTAGCGGAAATCGAATCCACCTTTGCAATTTTGGTGACCGTTATGTCCTGATTCGAATAGCCATTTTCAATTTTTAGGTGAAAGCGTGAATACGTTCGATACAATTTAAATTTAACGGTCAATGCATTGTTGTCGACATGTGTGAACGAACTTTGTGACACTTCTGAACGCACTTATTACATTATAACAGTTAGCACACTAGCTGTTACTGTTACCTAACTACTACTCTATACAGTGATGACAAACAAACAACTCTATTCACGTAGTGTCTTTGATGAGGTTCATCATTGTTCCATGAATGATAAAGTTATTAAGTTGTGACGAGTTGGGCGAAAATTAATAAATTTTTCTGTAAGGCAACTTATAATCTCGCGCCCGGAACACGAAAGTAGGGTTATCCCGTATTGCGTGGATAAAATGTCGTTAAAATGTGGGTGTGTTATTATAGGATGTACTTTTTCATTATCAAATCAAAATGTAGTTTCAGGCTGTTCGTCAATTTACCACTTAATACGCATGCTACATATACCGTCTGTATGAGATTACAAAGCGCAATTTCGATAACCAATACGAAATAGGGTAAACATCAAGTACCACCTTAAAAATAATGTTCTCTCACCTGTCATGAGGTCCTCTGCCTACGCCCGGACCATATCCTCCATAGCCGTCATCATATCCCCTATCAGCATAACTCGGTCTTCTATACCCTGGATACCCGTAACCGTCGTATCTGCTGTAACCGTCATCATAACCCCCAGAATATCTGTCATAAACCGGTCTCCTTTCTCTATAATAATCATCTCGATCGTAATAGTTCCTTTCTCTGTATGGATCTCTTAGGAATCTATCATAGTAGTCAGGTCTATAACGGTCTCTGTCATCGTATCTATCCCTATCTCTGTCTCCTCCTCTTCTTCTACCACTGTCCCTGTCACGATCTCTATCACGATCGCTTCCACGTCTACTTCCACTAGACTTGTTGTCCTTGTCATCGTACGGTCTTTTATCTCCGGTGTCTTCCTCCGTACTATTATTTTTTCCTTTTCTTTCAGAATATCTGTCTTCATCACTATCTCTATCCCTGTCATAGTTCTTTTTATTATCGTGTCTGTTACCTTGTGTTGGTCTTTGCCCTCTTCTGTCATCGTCATTTCGGTCCCTCCGGTCGTAATCGTCATCTCTGTCATCCCTACCTCTGTCGTATCTATCATCGCATCTACCACACCTTGGTCTATCGTATTCTAGTCTAGCATAATCGAGTCTATCGAATGAAGGTCTGGGGGCACCATATCTGTAGTCATAGTAACTTCTACTCTGTCGTGTTAGTTTATCGTTTCCATCGGTGGGCGTTAAAACTGCGGTTAAAATTGTTTCTTTCGTCTTTTGTAGATCTTCCGCTGAGGTATATTGGAGACAAGAGAGGCAGTATGCTAATAAGACCTGAAAGCAAAAGTATTTAATTATATTAGAGTAAATACGTAGCTGATGTTTTTACATGAATATGTCTATTAATAGACGTATGGAGGTTCCCTTTAACCCAAGTGCTGTATAACATACGAAAATGGTTTTGATGAATGTCCAGATTTTAAATAGGATAATTATTAAAAGTAATTGGTAGTGTTCCTAAATAGTTTTAGAGATTTTTCATTAAATGGTTTTTTTCAATTAATGGGCAGAAAGATTTTCAATTAACGAAACTGTTCAAAATGTTATTATTCAATTAACCAAAGCAGGACAAAAATAAATTAGGTGCATATTTTTTTTTTATTTACCTACGTCTATATGTTTATCAGGCTGTAATGTATAAATTGCCATCATCTCGGACTAACTGTACTTTTGGCAATATATTCTCTAGTTGTTGTGTCGATATATAAGTTAAAGTTTTAATAAACTCTACAACCGCCGTAAATATCAAAACTTGATCCTTTGGTAAAATTATTTCTATTTAGGTACATTTTCCTTATAAGAAAGAACTAAATGTAACAGGAACATTTTTAAAGAAGTACTGCGATTAGTCAGCTGGTGTTCCTGTCATAATGGCTTCTCCAGGCACATGAAATACAGGTCATTCTGGCACGCTACCCTGCTGTCTGCGAGCTACTGCAGCTTCAGTCCCGTCCCCATCCGAGACTTGCGGTATCCCTTACCCTAGGTCCCTCTCTCTACCCATTTTCCCTTATTCTTCCTCCTTTCCCGTCTTAAAACGACTACATTCCCAAGGAGGGTTGGCGTCAGACAGGTGCCCAGCCATAAAAGAAATCAATCAAAACCATTTGCCATGTTACATATTGCGCTGACCCTAATGAAAATTGGGAAATGGGCATGAAGAGAAAAGCTCAAAAAAAAAAATTTATTGAACCCTCACCATTCGTTCATCGGGCTACTAGACGCAGACAGAGGATCCATCCTTTCGTTATTGAAACACCGAAAAGTAGAACTAAACGCTTTGACAGTACTTTTTTGGTACGAGTCGCCAAGGTGTGAAATGAGCTGTCTGCGTCAATTTATCCAGATAATTATAATCCTTTAACCTTCAAGAATAGAGTGAATAGGTTTCTCTTGGATAGGTCTGTACATCTTCGTCTTCTACGTCACTTTCCATCAGGTGAGTTTGAAGACAAACGCCTACTCATTTATGGCATAAAAAAAATGATGATGAATTTTTTTTTGTGTAGGGGCCATCGAGCAGACGGGTCACCTGATGGTAAATGACTACCGCTGCCCATAGGCACCTGCAACTCAAGAGTCACAAGTGCGTTGCCGGCCTTTAAGGTGGGGGTAGGGGAAGAGGGGGAAGAGCGGAAAGAGGGAAAAGGGGGAGAGGGAAGGGTTACGGCCTTCGGTAACCTCTTGCACGCGGTGAAAAGCAATGCAAGTATTGCTTTACTGCCGGTTTTTTGTGAGGCCGTGCTATCACTCTGATCGAGCCAGCCCATACGTGCCGAAGCATGGCTCTCCCACGAACACTGAGTTTAACTCATATATTGATAATCTGTTTAAATGTTTATAATTTTCTTCAATCTGGAGATGTAATTGCAACTTTTCCTTGTCTAGCATCGACCTTTGGCCTTTTTGCTATCTTGTAATTAAACTTTTAAGACACGTTTCAGGAATCTTTTTTCTACGCATGTGAGAACCTTGACTGGTATGTAAACCTGTATAAAGTCATATTTACATTTATATAATTACGTCGACTTTGTAAACACGGAACTAGATGCTGGACAAAAAACTATGAAACAATTCAAGTTCGCACCATTAACGTAGCGTAATATTGACTGATCCTTGTTAAATTTTAGTTAAGTCATACATATGAATGAATACATTTTTTTATGGTGTGATATCTTCTTTTACTTTTATTTCATATTAGATAAAAAAACATTTAAAAAAGAATAATTACTAGGTAAGTAAGTAAATAAAAAAAATTAAAACCACTTTTTTTGAAATACCTACATATTTTTAATTAATAAAATTATCTATGGTGATAAAAAATAACGAATAACTGATATTTTACACGATCGTCAACGTAACATTAGTAGTAATTTCGTTATTTCTATGTATGTTGAACTTATTTAATTATTTAAGTCTCAACTCTCTTAACATATAATTGTAAATTTTTCACTTTCCAAATCAAAATGTAGGTGCTTGTATTGTATTATTTCAATGAAAATAATTTCTTTAATGTTCATTGCTTGCCACTACGTGCGTCACACATTTTTATTAGCAAAAAGTTTTGTTATCTTATCTGCCATAGCTATGATACTCTAATCTCCAACTACTCACGTATCAGTTACTTATTTGCTTATACAAAATAAGAAGAAATAGCAAGTCAGACGTACCCGAAACTAACGGGCTTGTATGAAACGTTTAATGACTGTATAGGAAGCTCCTGGGGTACGTAAGCATAGAAGCAACATGAACTAAAACCGGACAAGTGCGAGTCTCACTCGCGCACCGAGGGTTACCTAAGCAAACAAACTTGTATGTAGATAGTACATCTATCTCGGGAATGAACTCTGGAAGACCTTTGCCCGTCTTTTCCAAAAGACAAACCTAACTTTGCAGTTCTATAAATACTCTCCCATACATAAATTTACGACAAAGTCAACTTTCCAACCGCAATATAAGTTTGTACCTAATCACAAAAACAATTTTTTTATAACAACAAATAAACGACTTTCGGGTTTTTTCCTTTACTTGGACTTTCAGACCTTGCTTCTTACCAAATTTCACGATTCTAGGTCAATAGGAAGTACGCTAAGTAAGAAATGTTCAAAGTTGTTAAAATCTAAGGCTTAAAGGCCGTATCTTTGGATTGCGTTGACTTAGAAGCATGATTTTCTACAGCTTTAAGCGGGTTCCTGAGAAAAAGGGTCTTGACAGATAGACACCTCACCATTCATGTGTATTCGATGTAGGTACGCAATGTCGTACGTGATAAGACACACGATGACTCTATATCACAATGGGTGGGCGCACCTGACCTCACACTCAAAGCTTTCAATATTTTTTAGCAGATTCATGCATATATTAAAGTCCCATAAAATTGCTCTCTAAACAACTGACCTTTAAAAACAATGGCATGATTTACATGCAGTTGTAACAAAGCGAAAATGTCCAAAATCAAGGTTCTAACCTAATTTGCCATTGTTTTGATGTGATATAATGCCGGAACATGATTACTGAATACTTGGATATGTTTCGTTATGTGAGATTTTATCAAATCTATTGACGCTCTGAAGTGAAAACGCCCTTCAAACCTTTTTTTTAATGTTCAGTAAGTGACAGGTATATACAAAGTGTTGCAGAAATGTGTGGTCATATTTTAGGTTCGTACCTATAGTAGAATAACGTAAAGCGCTAAAAAATTTAGAAAAAATCGTGATTATTAATACTGAAACCTTATTTTGAAGCTGACAAATTGAACTTCAAAAGCTAATATTGCGTTTGAGAGAGAGCTGATATGAATGAAACCATGAGTATTTAATACCAAAAAAGTTGATGGAATGTCCAGATCACAGAAATCTAAATTAGGTAATTTAGATTTCTGTGGTCCAGATTTAAAAAGAAAATGTCTACGTAAAAAAAATGAAAAACAAAGTCATTGAAATGACATCAAATTTCATAACAAACAACATGTTTAGAAATGTGCAACTACAATAGGAACAGCATTTACCGAAAAGAAAATGAAATAAAGATTTGACCACACCATTCTGTAACATCCTATTTCATTATATAGAATCAATTGGCAAGGTAGATCAACTCATCTATAAGTTTACTCTTAGAGATTAGACTTTGAAGCAATACTTTTTTTCTCTTATAAAAGCAAAATATTATAAGAAGCAATAAAATATAGTAGATAAAGGAAAAACAAAACAAAAAAGGAAGCGAAAAACTTAAGACAATGAATTTAAAAAACCTACGTATGTTACGTGAGGTACCTTATTTCAATCATTGCATTCCAAATGTTTTAATTTATTTTTTAAACATATGTGTTTATTTAATGTTGATTATTATATATATAAAAAAATATGTAATCATTCATTACAAATAAATCGTGTCCACCTGGGTAATATGTGTATCTGTAATTGGCATGATCCAAATTCTTGCTCCAATGGCTCACACTAACAAAATACCATAAACGCCTTGTGAACTGGGACTTGTAAAACAAATGATATAATGCAAACACACAAATTAGTCACTTAACCAGTGACTTTGCGAGCATTGTCTATGGACATCCGTTGTATAATCGCTTTATAATTATGGCCGCCCATGGTCGGCGAGACAAAAGTACCGCATTGTGTAAATTTATGACATGGAAACGATACGCGTGTTTGAATTTGAAAGAAATGTCTCAAATGTATGTTATGATATAACTGCTCGTCATTTTTTGCAAATAATAATAATAGCTGAACACAGATAATCTATACATAGGCAAAGATAAAACACTACCTTTTTTTTTCCAGTGTCAACCGATTTTCTTTTTTCATAGCTTAATAGCTATTGGCAAACATTACGCTATTGGCGAGCTTTAGAGTTAAGTATAAATAAAAAAAATTAAACCCTAAAAATGGCTTACTTGTCATTGGTGTTATTAATAAACTAAATGAATAAGGCCCCAGAAATAAAAAATTAAATTTTCTAATTCTGGTATCTGAAAATTATTAAAATAAAAAACAACTATATGAACGGGTTAGTGGACATCTTGATTTCATTTGGTAGCGCACCACATGAAATCAAGATGTCCACTAACCGGTTCACTTTTAATGTTAAAGTACCTACGCAAGCTCTACAAAGATTTATTGGCATAATCATTAAAATAATACTTTACAAATGTCTTTATTATTTATTTGTATATGTGTATGTATGTATACACATACACAAATAATAGACATGCCGTGATGTATTTTTAAGCCATAAAATTTTCCAGCCCTATATCCCCAATCCCCATGTAGGCCAAGAGTGCATGCTGTAACCTTAAATCTTAGAATATATGTTATTAAATTAGAAATGGGTTGAATGTGTTTTTTTTTTTGAACTACGGTTTCACGCCTCAGCTACTTAACCGACCGTCCTGAACTTTTCGCATTTTGCATACGCGTTGTGAGGAGTACTAAAAGGGGTATGTCCCCCACATAGGGTACCTACCTCCACCCAGAAAAAAGTACCTACTGCTGAAAAATGTCTTTACACTCTCGTCGGCCTTGACAAAATATATATACACTAACGTTACCGAAGCCTGTTGAGTGTACCTGGCGGCTCGGGACACTTCGTGTTCAACCAAACAGCGCGCAAGGTGCGTTCCGTCTCGATAGATCGATCCGATCGATAGATATTAGATATAAACTATCAAGAAATAATATGTTAAATTGTTAATGATTAGGTTCAGTTCACAATATTTCGTCATTTTATAATATCGTGAGATTGTTTATAAACTAACGATGTTCACAATCTTACGGTGACCAACGGTCACATATAAATTAAGTGGGCGCCAGACACAGACAAATATTTGAACAAAGACTTTGAAAGATTCCCACATTTGAACACATATTTGTTGCACCTGGCAGACATGCTTTGCGGACATGTTCACTTCATAGTATTCAAACAGACAAAACGCAGGATGGACGCCAATTTTGTAGACACGGTATACTGTATTATTCAAATGTATGTAATTATTTATCACATGTGCAAAAAAATAAACTATGAACACTTTCGATGCTCCAATCCATCTTGCGACCGAACAAAGCCACCGAATCGCTCGGTGATTAAACGAGCAACTGAACTTTGCGCAAGTGTAGCAGGCTACGCACACATTTGAACTTTGCACGCTTTGATGTGCTCTCGAAAAACCGACACCGAATGGCAAAGTGCAAATATTTAATCAAACTTTGAAAAATACCCAAATACCCGTGCCTGACAAATGTTCAAACAAGTGCTCAAATAAGTGTTCAAGTGTTTTCCTGTGTCTGGCGCCGGCATTAGTATAGGAGTTTAGTTTGGCTAACAAGTTTCGCTTTTCAATTCCTTTGTTCTTTCATCGGTTTAATTTTTGTTTTAATTAGAAATACAAGTGGTTGTTTACGATGTATTTTAACATGCTTTTATTATATTTACTTGTACGTCTTGTAACTATGTAAACAAATCTTGGTACTTAGTCAATATTCACCTGCTTCTAACTGTCGTAGTGAAATGAAACTTTGTATGTATATGTATGTAGTTTGGATGACAGTACTATAATTTGGCATCTTAGAGCTGATCTGATGATGGAGGTGGATAGTGGAACTCTTCAGTAGTTACTAGTGAACCTCTCAAGTTTAAGCTCTTATGGTTCATTTTGACAAGTCCAGAATGCTTGGTGACGATGGTCTGACGGTCTCTTTTTTACTGTTTAATTCAGTACGCCATTGAAGCTCGTTCTTTTATAGTTTGGCTAAACTATAATTTAATCATGAAAGTATTGGAAATCCTTGACATAACAAAAATCTACGAACGACTACTAAAAACATTTAAAAGAATATTTACTTAACTCATTCGAAGGAGTTATTAGAAATGGTTAATGAACAAAAAATAACCGGTAAAGAATAAGCCGGCTGGTTCAATAGGAACTGACAAAACTTCTTTAAGAAAATTCGAAACTGTTGGATGAAGGAATTCAGTAGAGAGACGAATAAGACAGTCGGCAATGAAAGAGAGTCAGTCGACTCAATTTTTTTGATATTCTGTAACTCTTTCGATCAAATTAAGTTAAAATGAAATGAGAGAGTACCAGAGTATGCTCGTAAAGGTATTTTATGAGCACTTTAGCAAACTACTAATATCCGTATTGGTGTGTCGCCTCAATGGACCATGGGTCACAATAACAATATAAATCGGTTTATTTTAAGCGAACATTGTACTCAACCTCTATTAGTTAAAAGTAACACGTAATGTAATTTATTTATACCGTTATTGCTTTAAATTTTATTTAAAAATAAGCGGATACCTTCTGCCTATATTTTATATAGGAGCATGCGTACGTAGGGATTAAGCATGAGTTTGTTTATTTGTTTGTAACGCTTTCTCACCTTAACTACATAACCGATCACAATGAAATTTTGCATGCGGAATGTCAGGGGTACAGAAAAAAACTATTGCTCCCGAGGGATAGATTAATGCCGCGTTCCTAAAATCAATAAACGATTCGTTTTGCTTACGGACGGTAAAATTTTGGTTGAAAATTCAACGAGATTTTACCGTCCGTAAGTTGACTAAAGATTTGTTGACTAGGCGTTTTGTTTCTACCGTATACTTTCCTATCTCTGTCTACAATGTATGCTCATAAGCTGAGTAGGTAAAGTTGTTGTTGTTGGTAGTGTAGCTTATTAACATCATCCTCCTCCGCGCCTTTTTCCAAGTTGGGGTCGGCTTTCACCCGACCTCTCTGAGGCGCGGAAGGGTTACAATATGTTAAGAATGGTCAACCATTCTAAAAATGCCCTGGCTGGTATTACTTAGCCTTGTAATGTGCTAACCTACTCGGTTACCACTTAGCCACGAGCCTAGCTTAGTGTAGCATATTAACGAGTTTACTTATTACTGTTTTTATTACAAAAATAATAATAGAATAGAATTTTAAAGCAATTTTGTTGTCCAATATTTACAAGGTATACCGCCCTTTCTATGCCTTATAAAATGTACAAAGAGCGGCTGTATCGCTAAGAGCAATTTATTAGCGGCAGCCATTGCATGGACAAACAATAATAATAAATAAAAGAAATCATGGATAATTTTGCTGTAAGAAAATAGCTTTTTTATTATACTATACTATAGTAGCACATAATAAATTTTAGTAAAATAATTTTATGTAAGAACTACAAACCAATGTTAAATAAAATACTAATTACCGATACAATAGCAGTGTGCTCATTCATTTTATTGCCTACGCGTATGAGACCTGTGCTTAGCATATCGAGTACTTGGCCCGGCCTACTTATACACTTTCATCTTATAGTCTTTTAACAAAACTAAAGGTATTTAGTAGGACATAGTGAATCTTCCAAATTCCATCGCTTGTCGAAGTTCAGTCTGCAACGAAAGTGAATGAACACTCTTAAATAGTGTGGAATGTGTGGATGACCGTCGTGTCAAATCAGTATCTTTATATTAAACGTCACACGATAGGTTCGTTACCATTTTGTATGAAATTACAAGGTATGTCGTCAGAAATTGGTAGTTTTTGCAGAGTATTGCGAAATATTATAGTGACTAACTTAGGAGAAAAAATATTTTTTGAGCACAGAAAACTATTGCTGTAAACAGAAAATTCTTTTGTAATATGGTGATAAAAGACTTTTCTATTTACAATAGTTATAGTAATGAAGCAGACGGGTCACCTAACGAATGGTGTCATTTGTCTGTTTCCGCCCCTACTAGTCGAAATGAACTCTGGCAACCCTACTCATCTGTACGTAAACAGCAGTGAAGAGAAAATTATTCCTCATCCTGCAGTGTAGCTATTCCTTCTACACCTTCTCACAATGCTTAATAATGTAATCAATATACATTTCTATTATCACTGTATGAGTTGAAAAAATCAGAAAGCTTTTCCAGTGCTGCAGCGTTTTCATGAAAAAAAAAATCATTATCCCCCTGTTGATACCTTTGAAGGGAATGAACATTGTTTCGCTTTACCCCGTGATCAGCGGGATTTGAACACGCAACGCTAAATTATATACATTCTAGGAATAACTTCCAAAAATGTGACTCTTTAAATGACATTCGAAATATTCTTTAATACGTGCAGAAAATTCTTTGTACGTATTTTTAAGAAAATTTCGCTAATATAGAACTTGAAATTGGAATACTTAAATTTATATATACTTAGAAGAAGTGCAGAAAGCTAATATTTTAAACAGTATGTATTAATTATAAGTAGTATTCACGCGTCCAGTATTTATGTTTGACCGGTCGTGGTAGGGAAAGTTTAACAATGACAGTTCAACTTATGGAAATAATAGATAAAAAATATATGAATTATGGTCAAATTTCGACCACCCTAGTATAAATAAAGATGTAAAATCTGTAAATTTAGAAGCATTTATTTAAATCAATAAAACTATATAATGCCATTTAAGGAATCAACTTCAACTTCAACTTTTGGTTTGTGGCTTTGTGGAGTTAAAGAATGTCAACTTTTCATTTATTTTGAAGTGTCATCCGATTAGTTACTTACTGTCACATCAAATTTGCACAGATCATTGTTTATTATTTTCAACAGACACAATTAAAATCTTCAAATGTCAGATTTGATTTTGGAATATTTTTCAAAGTCTATAGGAATAGAATATTTTAAATCGCAGGATAAAATTGTTGATGGACAATGAAAAGAGCAAGCGTGATACCTACATGGATTGCAAAACCAGTTTACGTTGCCATTTCTCAAATAGCTTGTTCCATGAACAATATTTATTGTCGGACAGGGATCTTTAGTCAGGGACTAATGAACCCACACACATAGTGCTCTCATACAAACATTTTGATCATGTGACAAAAAATGTAGCCAACGATAGCCTAAATCTGAAATTCACGACCAGTTCAATCGAACTAACTTCCAGTTTTAAGTACATAAGAAGGTATAATATGATCAGTATGTATAGATAATAAAATATCCAAAGAAATTAAAAACAATAGAGACATAGACAATAAAGGTCATGTATAATCTGTATCTGATGTGAGTATCATGAATAGCTAGATATCCTTAGCACAACGAGATACAAAGAAAAATATGACAGCCTTTAAGATGAAAGAAAATAACACAAAATATTTTATATTAAAAGATTTAAAGGAAGCTAAGTAACTTACCAAAATTGAAAGTCTTTCCATTTTCAATTTTAAAAACTGTACTATAATAAATTTAAAAAGTTCATCCTTCAAATCACTAAAATTCCACGAAATTAGTATATATATATATATTTTAAATTTATGAACTATACGTTCAGTACAATTTTTACATTATTTTTTAAAAAATTGTAATTTAATTTTAAAGTTGCTTTGGAAGCGCGGGAGAATACGCTGACGCGTTATGGCGGACTGGCCACTGCGCATGCGTCCCCCTCTTATAATAATTATGGCCGATGGTTACTTTTTTGTTTGTCCATCCGCCTAGGGCCCGGGTTTGTATACTGCGAAGGCTACTGTATGCTATGATTATGTTACCTATATTTACTCAGATATAATACGTAGCAAGCAGTGAATACCATTGAGCGAGTTTTTTGACTTGAATTCAGAGTTTTTTGACTTCATGTCGCTACCGTTTCGTATTCACAGAGCTTGATTTATATTATTTTTATACTGCATTTTTATGGTGAGAACCATGTAGGGAGCACTGACCTACTACTAGAAATTGTTTTATAGATATCAAAATGACGTGTATTTATAAAGTTAACTTTACCTGCCAATAACGAAATGGTGTGCCCTTTCCCATGGGCGTACCCAGCTTTAAGTCTAGAAGGGGTAAAATTTGTTTTTGTCATCCCGGGGGGGGGGGCGGGGTTAGTATTTCATAAAAGTGAAACCGTTCCACACTGGCGGGAATTTCCATTTGCAATTGCCAACTAAGACGTTACCTACTATCTAAGCATAGACATTTAAACTTCTACTATAAGCCTAACTCACTAGACTCAAATACTGTATTATTACTTTTTACATAATGGAAAGGTCTAACAAAATATTAGAAGAAATACAGTTAATAATGTTTAATTTAATCGTGGGGGAGCCATGCTTCGGCACGTATAGGCCCGGCTCGACCGGAGTGATACCACGGCCTCACAGAAAACCGGCCGCTTGTTTTTCGCCGCTTGAGTGAAGTGATCGGAGGCCCTAACCCTCCCCCCCACTCCCCTATTCCCGCCCTTCCCCTTTCTCCCTCCTCTCCCCTCTTCCCGCTCTTCCCCCGTCTTCCCCTACTCCCACCTTAAAGGGCGGCAAAGCACTTGTGACTTTTGAGTCGCAGGTGCCCATGTTCGGCGGTAGTCATTTACCATCAAGTGACCCGTCTGCTCGTTTACCCCCTATAGCATAAAAAAGAAAAAAAAACATGAATTTTAATAAATATTCACTGTAATATAATTATTTACGGACACGAAAATTCCTAGATGTTTGGACGTTATGTTAGTAGTATGAACGTAAACATCGAAGTTACTCGTATTTTATGAATTTAAAATACGTATTTGTAATGCATACGAACATATATTCCTGAACTTTTCTGTAAACCCTTTCCCTCTCCTTTGGGAGGGCCCAATACAAGAACAATAAACTTAAAAATGGATAGGACATTTTCTCTTCACGTATTGTGCGGTGAATTCACTACAGTTTTGAGTGAAAATGATTCACTAGTGAGGAGGCTGTATCACATATAAAATAACCAGAGGACGTGTAAATTCTGCACAATTTCTGAAGCAGGAACAGGAAATGCTATTGTCTAAAACTACAGGTGTCTGTTTCCATTGTTTTCTTGATTCATTCCTAGTACATTTTCATATTGTATTTATTAAATACCAGTAGCATAGAGGTAGGGTTGCCACCAGTTCTATAATATGCAGTATCCTACTATTTTTTTTTATTCGTTATTCCAACTGTCGTCTTTTTTTATATGTACTACTAGCAGTGCCCTACGGTTTCACCCGCGTAAGTCCCGATCCCGTGGGAATGTCGGGATATAAAGTAGCCTATGCGTTAATCCAGGTCTTCAGCTATCTACATACCAAGTTTCATCGCAATCGGTTCAATGGTTTTTGCGTGAAAGAGTAACAAACATCCATCCATCCATCCATCCAAACTTTCACATTTATAATATTAGTGGGATAAAGGTTGTCCCTCACCATCGCATTGCAATATAATGTAACAATCCAAGATTCGATTTTGAGCGTTCGTCACAGAATATATTATTATTTGTAATTACGGTTATGGTAAGTTTGAACCATTGTATATTGTATTGTATATTGTACCTACATAAAATAATGCATAATTTAGTACAGTTTGACATGAATACGGTACAATTTATAAAAAAAGTACTTAAAGTACTTTCGTTCTAGTAACAGTAAAGAAAATTGTTAACTTTGTGCTTAGTTGAACAGCTTAAGATACATTTTAAATTTGGTTTAACGTATATTTCTAAACCTATTACATATATGGAATGAATAGTGAAATATAGTATGTGACAAAAATTATTTCACATAAGCACGCACACACGCAAGCACACACTCACACTCAGTAAATGCAAGCAAATTCGTACGATACTTTCACCTACTAATAATATATTGATGTAATTAAAATTAGGGGTCAGAGCCTGGTAATCTGCAAATAGATATTATAATGTCAACTGTTACCCCATGACAATAAAAATATTTAATAAAATTCCTAGCAAGATACGAGATCTGTCGCTATCGCAGTTTAAATTGTATTCATGGCTTGTCGAGAAATATTTTTATACAATAAATGAATTTTTGAAAAATACGTGTGCTAAATGATAAGTAGGTATTTTTATTTAATAAGAAATAATGGATCTAGGATATTAGGAAATTGGACGCTTAATAGTAAGTAAATAAATCTTATTAGTTTAAGGATATCATAAGTATTCTCATGCCTACAAGAGGTGAAATGTGCTGCGGACACTAACTTTAAAAAAAAAACATGTAAACAACCATATTTCAAGTGAATAAATGTTTCTTTCTCTCTTTCTCTCAATTTTTTTAAAATTACATATTAAAATTGGCGGTATTAGAAACAATATTACCTATTTTCTTGGTATTACCGACCTATGTCGATGTTAGGTATTATACGGATGCCTTAATTTCCATTTATTTTATTCAAATATATAACTTCATAAGTAGAGGGGCTCGTTTCGTTCGTCGTTATTAACTGAGTAGGTTAGCACATTACGAGGTTAAGTAATATTGGCCAGGTTAGTAGTAATAATATATTAATGTTATTAAAATTAGGGGTCAGAGCCTGGTAATCTGTATGACAGGGTATCTTAGTGCAGATACCAGTCTCTCCAAAGAATATGCTAAAAAACATTGTAAAAAACATCATGTATTGTATGGATATGGATCTTTGTGGGAGAAAAATAAATACAGTATTAATATTATTATATTATTATTTCAAATACCAAAGGCGTTTTCTCATCAAAATATTTATACAAGGAACTGTACAGAAATGGGTTACGCTCAGATAGCCATGCTAGGTCCATATTTATGTATCTAAGAATTAGATCATTTTCTTACGACACTGTCATTATCCGCATGGAGGTTTGAAGACATTCTCCGATCACGGTCTGTTACTAATATATCAGAGACATATCATTAATAGAATACCGTAGTATAATGAAAACAAACTAATTAAAAACCACAACTAAATCAAAAAGTGTCGGGCACCGAGCCGCGACTGACACGTCATTGTGTGCTTTGCTGATCAACGAACCGTATCATTACGTACACGGTATTATCAAATTATTTCAATAAGATGAACTACTAGGTGCTCATAGTAAAAAAAAATGTATTGTTTTGGACAGGTTCCGGGTCGCGAGCTCTTTAAATAAGGTCTTTTGCTTTAGCGGCCATTGTACATACTTTGGAAAGCTATTTTTAACCGACTTCAAAAAAGGAAGAGGCTCTATATACCACTGTATAATTTTATTTTTATGTACGAGTATGTTCACCGATTACTCAAAAACGCCTGGACCGATTTGGAAATTCTTCTTTTTTTGTAAACGTATACTTTCTAGGTGGTCCCATGGTCTTCAGGTCAGGATCTGATGATGGAATCCTGGAGAAATCGAAGAAACTCTTCAAATTTCATGGGCACACTTGAGGCGCATTGAAGTCGGTGATACTTTTTTAAAGATAATTATGCTGATTACTATTACAATTTCTTCTTAAAATCCATTAAATAAACCAAATTAAAAAGTATGCGCCTACACCATTGATATATAAAACCCATACATATAAATCACTTGACATAATAAACTTTTACAAATATCCATAAATAGAAACTCATTGTGTAATCACTTTTGAAAGGGAACATCCAGGCGGGGACAAGTGATAAGGGTCGTTTGCACCATTAGGTCGTTATTAAACGACCTCTGGAAATCTACTCCCATTACCGCTATATTCTTAAAATTATCATTTTAAAGTCTTGTGTTAAAATTAAACAGAGAATGCAGATATTTATATATTATATTTATATATTATATGCAGATATTTAATATTTGTATACTTATCCCTCACTTATGTTTGTAAATCAACAACATAAATAATAATTGAACAGTTAGTTGACGTTTTCCGCAAATAGTGCACATTGTACAGTGCACAACTCCTGATTATGTAAGTACACTTACTTCTTTTCTTAAAAGAAAATAGACACGTAAAGCAGTACATTTGCCCTTTCAATACTTAAAATGGCTTCTTAATACTTTTATAAACATAAATAGGAACAAATTTTCGTAAGTTTCAGCGTTAATTCTTATAAAATTCCATATTAAAATTTGGCGGTTTTAGAAATAATATTAGCTATTTTCTTCGTATTACCGACCTATGTCGATGTTAGGTATTATACGGATGCCTTAATTTCCATTTATTTTATTCAATTATATAAATTCATAAGTAGAGGGGCTAAGTGGTAACTGAGTAGGTTAGCACATTACGAGGTTAAATAATATTAGCCAGGTTAGTCTTAGGTTGGGTGACCATTCTTAACACATTGAGATCCCTTCGTGCCTCGGAGAGCACGTTAAGCCGTCAGTCGCAGTTGCCATACGAACATCTCTGGCATTCGTTACTGGTAGTTGCAACCCTAAAAAGTCCGACAACCTGGTCTAACTACAGAACTTCGATATCGCCTAGTACTTAGGTTGTGGAAGTTTGATGGCAGTCGCTTCACGTAAAATATTGAAGTTCGGCCGTATCGTAGTTAGACTGAAAGCTGACCCCAACTTAGTTGGTAAAAGGCGCGGAGGATGAGCATAATGATATAAATTCATAAGTAGCCTGCCAAATTTGGTTAATTGGTATGACAGCTTTTATTTGAGCCATTACCGCTGTGATGTACAATAAATATAGTAGGTACACAGATCGGCGGGAACGCCAAACTGGCAGTTACTATCTGGCAGTTAAGGTGTGCGGACGTGTACCTGCTTACTGATATTTGGTTGTTTTATTTACACCACAAGACAAGCGCAAAAGAGAACATAACATTGGCGACGAGAAAAAGCGCAGTAAGTAAATAATTACATCAACAGCAATATAATTATCTGTGAATGGATTGGTCAGCAATAAATTATGTGTTCTTAGTACCTACAACTTTGCAAAAAAAAAAAAAAAAAGAAGGTGCGTAGGTATTAAATACTTAATGCAAATTTAATGCACTCTACTACTAATTCTACAATTTTGAATAATCAAAACCAAAAGGCGTCCTAATTGTATTTAGAATTAAACATGTATATTGAAATAATTCTCAAGTTTGTTATGTAGGGTATAACGATTATTAAAATATTTAACTTAAGTCGAAAAGTTTCATGAAAATAGTGTCATTAATTTATATGTATCGTTAATATAATAATCGTGATGAAATATAAAAGTATATCATCAGGATATTAATTAAAATCTAATTATTTTCAAAATAGATAACTATAAGTAGGCTGTATGAATCACATGTTGTGATATAAAATAACTACGAAAACTTGTTAATAGTGTAATGAGGTCAATCCGTCGATCCTTCCATAGTGTTTATTGCTGTCGATTGTCATTATTAGTTAAAATTTGAATTTAACACGATTACAAATTTTATTGATCAAAATCTAGAAAAGAAAGATTACTTTACCAAGTTTCTATAAACAATATAACACCTGACACAGCGGCCGAGGCCGGTTTACATGTAAATCGATAAGTCGATATATAGTATTGTTAAGTGCACGTTCCAGAGAAAACGTATTAATAGAATGAAGAATAAACAGAAATAATAAAGAAGAATAGAAATAAAATAAAGAAAAATTAATTGAAAAATCCTAAACCTACATATTGCTGACCAGATCCGTTTACCAATTCAATAAGAAATGTCTCTTGATCAAAGATCATATTTTCTAACGAGTAAATCGTTCAATACCTAAGTTATGTACCTATTAGTTTAACAAAAGCTTACTGCAATAATTAAAATAATTATTGTATGACTGTTAAAACTAATCAAGTTCCATGAAGTCAAAGTGCAGGATATGATATATTTAGTTAGTTCTTTATACAGAATGAACAGAACACTAAATAATATTCTAAAACACAAAGTTGCATTCGTTGTCAATATTGCTGTTGTTGTTCTTGGCTGTCAATGATTTGTTCAGTGGTAATTTGAACAGGTCGACGTCATATTAATTTTATACTTGACGGTAAAATGCAAAAATAACGCACCTAAAATCTAAATGAAGTTTCGGTGCTTTAGAGTAACAAGTTATTAAATATCTATAGAACATAACTAATTATAACTTATGTAGATATTTAGCTACAACATTATGGACATAAACAAAAATTAAAATCAAAATCAAATAAACAACAGTTTAAGAAAACAGAATATTTGTAGGATAATATGTGTATAAACACTATTTATAGGAAACTTACTCAAAATCTGTAAACATTCAGAAAATAGAATATTGTTTTATATAATATACATTTAATAATAATAATAATTTCGCACATCTCACACACGGCTGTCTAATACCAAACTAGGCAGAGCCTGTACTATGGTAACCAGACTGCTGATAAACATACTTATATATTTCTAAATACATACGTATTATAGATAAATTACACCCAGACACAGAACAAATGATCATGCTCATCACACAATTATTTGTCCTGGGTGGGAATCGACCCCACGACCTCTGGCTTAGCAGTCAGGGTCACTAACCACTAAACCAACAGGTCAGTATATATATATAAATGTTGTCACTTACTTATTTTGTGTTTACTACAAACACCAAAGTACTTATCAGTCGAAAAGTTTGACAATTCTTAGCCTCAGCCATAATAAAATTGACACCAACACTTCGAAGAAGGAAGTTGATGCCTGCTGTCCACGTGGCAGTAAAAGTCATAAAACTGACTACAGTTACTGCCCTAGAATAAATAGAATCTGCACAAAATACCATTTCAAAGGTCACCCCCAAAATAAAATAAACAAAAGAACAAGGGCCAAAAAAAAAAATAAGAAAATAGAAAATACACAAAACCCAAGCTTGGAAGCCCTGACGACAATAAAACTAAAGAGTTTACACCCATACACTATATTTTCCACATCGATGACGATGCAACAATTAAATGTCAGGTACAAGTGTTAACATTAAAATGTTAATTGATTCAGGTAGCAGATCTGACATCATAAATGACAATCCTTGGGATTACATGAAACGTTTGAAAATTGTCGTTTCTAATCAATACAAGTCCTCAGATACAACGCTCATGGCCTATGGTGCGAAAGATCCCTTAAAAGTATTAGATTATTTTGATGCTCAAATAACAATTGATCCTAATTCGCTAACAACAAAATTGTATGTTTTAAAAAATGGTTCACGGAATCTTTTAGGTTATCATTAAACGTGTTTAAAATAGAATTTGACA
Organism: Euplagia quadripunctaria; assembly: GCA_963859945.1. Classification (NCBI taxonomy): domain Eukaryota; kingdom Metazoa; phylum Arthropoda; class Insecta; order Lepidoptera; family Erebidae; genus Euplagia; species Euplagia quadripunctaria. The sequence goes on from OY982570.1 coordinate 21,564,252, forward strand.
TACATTCCGTGAAACAAATACTATTCCCAAAATCAAATGCGTTTAATTAGAAATTCATAGATACAAAACTATGCCCCCAGTTTGCCAACCTTAGAGACGAGTACTAATTCCGCTGGAATCAACAATCCACAAAAGATTGATGAACTGATGAAAATGGACATCATTGAATCTATTGGTGAACCTTTTCTTGGATTTCTCCGATAGTACCGGTTAATAACGCAATCGTAAAAGAAAACCATCCTTTGCCCGCCATGGAGCAACTCATTCCCAAATCTGGCAAAGCAAACGTGTTTACAAAATTAGATATTAAAAACGCATCACATCAAGTTGAGATTGATGAGAATAGGTACTTGAAAAAATGTACTAATAAAATTCCTACTCTTGGCTATTACGATCCAATAGTCGATAAGTAATTGCTGATGACAGCCAGTTGGTTCAGAGGCTGTATTGAGCTGAATTTGATGAAAAAGGTCCTATTGCCTTCGGTAACAAGTCTCACAGACGTTGAAAGACGGTACTGTCAAACCGAAAAAGAAGTGTTAGCTTTGGTGTAGACAATTGAACCTTGTAACATAGATTTGTATGGCAAGTCTTGAGCTGGTCACAGACAACCACAAGCCGCCAGAAGTAATATTTTGTCGAAGCCTTGTGAACGCTTAAAGCGCTAAGTATTTTGATTATAAGCATATGAATATAAAGTGATTTACAAACCTTGAAAAAGAAACATAGCAGATCCATTGTCTCGTCTGTACACAAGTGCAGATGATGAGACTTTTAAAACATCATATTAACCAGATTGTTCAAAGTGCAGTTCCCGTGGCATTATCGCTAAAATCGATTATTGAAACTTCTTATAATGATGACGAATTTAATTTAGTCAAGGAAGCTTGGATGAATAATAATAATTAGAATTCTTCTGTCAAAAAAGTTACAAATTATTTCAATCTGAACTCTGGTTACATGATGTCTGGTTAAGAGGAAATAAAATAGAAATAGGGTATTGCACCCTTTTTTGGAGTGTTTTAATATGATCAACAAAACAAACAAATTAAACAAGCACAAAACTAACTTCAATTTTACTTAATCGATAAGTGGTATAAAAATGCATTTCAATAGTTCATTTTTAAATTATGAGCGTAAATTGTTGAAAACGCTAGACGCCATGTTGCTCGTTGGTGATGACATCATATCAGTGGTAGAAGCGAAAATTAATAAAATTTTGACAATTTTAAAATGAGTTACTATCCTTATGATTAGTCATATATATATAACAATACATCCTATAGCGGGATTTGTTGCTAAAAATCCTATTATGAAAGAATTTATTCTGGGTAGATTTGTACTAGATTTGTACTTTATGCTAATACAAAAACCGTTGTCCATGGTTATATTTAAGTAAAATACACGGGAGGAATAAAATATTAATAAAAAATTAACAGTAGAATTTACAATTTGATAACATAGCGTCATCGCGGCATCCGTTTCACATATTTGTAGATCAGGTAAAAAAAAAACAAACTGGAAATTGGAAATGAATTATGAAATTTCTAAATTTATGAACTGAAACTAACATTTTCCGATTTCCCATTGCGTAAACTATCTTTGTTATGTTTTTGATCATTATATTCATAGAGTGAAATACCCTATTCCAACTTAGTTAAAGGAACGTACAAAGGTAACCGTGGTAACCGAAAACTGACAAAGATGCTGAAAATACTGTAGAAATTACAGTGGCTGCACCTTAGTTTCTGGTTCCAATCCACCAATAAAAATGAAAAGGCGTGAGTTACCTTTGAAAGCTTGGGTAGATACAGCTATTGACTTATTGACCTCACTACTGTGAGTACCGATTATTTTAGTCGATAGATAGAGCTTAAAGTCATGAATCAATTTCTACGCAAAATACAATGAAAGTGTTAAAATAAATATTCTCTCGGATTCTCTCTCTCTCTCGGATAGGTAACCCGGAAAATCACCCTCAAAATTGTTCTACGGGAGACCATGCCGAGATAAATTACTTTTTTTAACAGACCTCGAAAATAGTTATGGTGATTCAGGAATTTAAAAAAACGGGACAAAGAAAAAAGGAAAAAGCAAAATAAATTAAGATAGAAAGAGAAGAGCTATAGATATGCATAAAACATTGGCGAAAATATGTACGTGAACAATTTGATTTACGAAAATAAATTACTTGCAGAAATTTAATCCAATAGGTACCTTACACTGTTATCAGTGCTGAAGGAAGTGACATTAATGTTAGAAATGATGAAACAGACCCGGAGTATAAAAGGTACATAGTACATTAAACATAGTTGAAGGTCAGTGGAAAGTAATCAAGAATCGTGTGAAAAGAATCAGACGAAGCTTAATTAATATTTTGAGTGTAGTCAAATATGTATTTGTGCAAGCAAAAGTAATTAAATAAAATTAAATAGTTTATGAACCTAAATAATTTTATATAAAACAAAATAGGAAAAGAAAGAGATGTGATGTACAATAAATATAGTAGGTACACAGATCGGCGGGAACGCCAAACTGGCAGTTACTATCTGGCAGTTAAGGTGTGCGGACGTGTACCTGCTTACTGATATTTGGTTGTTTTATTTACACCACAAGACAAGCGCAAAAGAGAACATAACAACCGCCATATATTTTTGAGTATCTGTGGAACTGTGGAAATCAACTTTGTTTTCAAGTACCTTAATAATTTTATTAATGTAGTACATAATCCTTAAACATTGCATTTTTATTATTAAAATAATACTAATATTAAATATTTATATCAACTGCCCCAACATAATGATGCAGAATTTCTATAAAACAATATTTTATCTCAATAAGTACGTACATACTCTTTAAAGTGAGTCGCTAAGTGGATTTACAGATTGAACAATGTTGGCGTTAGATAGCCTTGAATACATTCATATTTGAAGTAGGTGGAAGTCTCGTTTCTATATCATCCTTAACCTTGCCAACAGGTCAATATGTCTGTAACGAGACATTTAACCTAATTTATGAGGGTACACTGAATTACCTAACTAATCAACCTTTATTAACTGCGTATAATCAAGGAGCTGTAACGAATTGAATAACGGATTCTACGCTGAAATCCTATACTAATGAATTTAGCAACTATCAACATCAATGGAAAGTACAAGCGTAATGCAAAGCGACGAATGTTCTGAAAATGAACGCTCTTCATCAGCGAATGTTAAAAAACCGCCATTCTATAACCACGATCAGACCGAAATATGTTTTTAGATCTGAGTATGAGCACAGAATACCTAATAGTACCGTATGAGTCAAATAAAGTGTTTAAGAACAGTTCGACGTGACTGTTTATTTTATGTATAAGTTTATGAAATATTTCATATGACCGTTGCATAGTGCCAAAAGGACTAGTCTGGATGTGTTGTATAATATTAAAATTGTTATGTAATGCACAAACATTGCGTTGAAAACTGATAAAAGCTCTATACATGGATAGGTTATTAAAACGGTTATAGTTTTACATATACAGCTTGTAAAGGATGTTAAGTATAATTATTGCTGGTTAGCAAGATTTATATAGCGAATCATACAAAATAAATAAAAATCCATTTGATTGCTATAAATAACGAATTAAACTCAAAAAAAGCATTTTTATCTAAATTGAAATGTTTCGTTAATGTAGCAGTTGATATTAGGAGGCACAAAAAAGTTAATAGAAATAAGCCTCATCCAATGGATCGATAATAGGGATTTGGCTCTTTTACTTATTTTCAAATATTTTTATAAACTTTTAGTATTTTTATTAGTTGTTGTAGATTCTGTTAAAAAAGTATGGAATTGATAATTTAACAGAACTCTAATTCCAAATTCAATTCAAATAATTATTTTTTGTGGTTAAGTTGGCACAACTGTTTTTTTATATTAGCGCGAAGTTTGAGCAATATCTGTCATTTAGTTTGTTTTCAGTACTCGATTTTGTAAGCTCATCTTAAGAGTGTTTTGCGATTTTTATAATGGATAAAAACATCGTGGGAGAGCCATGCTTCGGCACGTATGGGCCGGCTCGACCAGAGTAACACCACGGCCTCACAGAAAACCATATCGGTAGCATTGCTATCGCTAAAGTGAAGGAAATTGTGACTGAAAATCCTCATTCAAGTTTGAGCGAGATAGCCGCTGAACTTTCTGTGTCTAACGAATCGATTCGTACCATTTTAAACGATCGCTTGGGCATGAAACACGCTGCCGCTCGACTAGTCCCGAAATATTTGAATTTTCTTTAAAAACTCAATCGCGTAAAAGTCGCTGAAGACATGCTAAAACGAATCAATTCCGACCCTACATTCGTAAAACGTATTGTTACTGGTGATGAGATATGGGTTTAAGAGTTCGACATATAAACTAGTCGACAAGCTTTGGAATGGCGACTTCCAACTGAACCGAAACCGAAGAAACCACGACAAAGTTGATCAAAAGTCAAGAAGTTGTGACTCGGAATTCTTGTCCAGTTCCAGAAGGTCAGACTGTAAATAAAGAATATTATTTGAGCGTTATGCGGCAGTTGAGAGAGCAAATTCGTTGAAAATGGTCAAATTTGTGGAAAGAAAGTTCTTGGACAATGCGCCATCGCACAAGGGCATCATTGTGAAGGAATTTTGACCAAAAAAAAACTCAACAAATACCATCGAACAACCACCGTATTCACCGGATATGGCTCCGGCCGACTTTTTTCTCTTTCCAAAACTCAAATTACCACTTCGAGGTACCCGTTTTCAGTCGATAGAAGATATTAAAAAGAATTCGCGGCTAGAGCTGAAGTCGATACCGGAAAATGCATTAAAAAAATGTTTTGATAACTGAATTATTCGTTGGAGTAAGTGTGTTAATTAATTTTATAATTTGGAGGAGTAGTTAACATTTTGTGTTTTATTGATCTTTTCCCGGTACTTTCTTCACAGAGTAGTATATCTGTATTAAACGATCATACATTAAAGATCTCACATGTAAAATATAAACACTCATATATATGGTACTAGGCCGCGAATTCATCAAGGACTAGCGCGTTTGAGATATAATCCTATAGTAAATGATGCCTTCATTTCAGGGTATCTGTGCCTATAATCTAAGTATAATGCACAGTGGCATTGGTTTATTAGATACAGTTATGGAAACAGATATTTTTTTTACCTAATAGGTACATGCTTAAAAATAGGGTCCTTAAACTAATATTTATAGCCAATTAGGTTTTTTTATACCATTATAACGACTATGAAACGAGGCCGTATATTTCGTAATTTGCAGTTTTTTCAACTCATGACAGATGTCGTACCCGCCCAAATCATTTGTTGAACGCAGATCCATGACGGCCAGCGCCCTCTAAGTCGGCCAAACTAATTTTCTGGGTACCAAAATCTAATTAGCCACTGATACTCCTGTGATGATCAACCAGGATCAACAGTCCAACACAAAAATTAGACTCTCAGCAAGTTCCCAGAGAAAGTTAAGCTGTTTTGAAACCCACAAAATTTTAATTAGGGAAGAATGAAAAAGCATGCCTGGAATATAGACACCGGAAGGGTTTATAAAAAAGAGCCCTTAACGTCTTATTCCGTACAACCCAAGTGTGATAAGAAGAACCATATCGCCACCCGGCAAAAAAGTGTCATATCACATGTTAGGTACGTTTTGACATTTTTATAGCATTGAATAGCAATTGTTGTATTTGGTCAGCTGTAGAAACGCTGTTTTGTTTTTGAATTGATCACCGGCATAAAAGTCGTGTTTTCTCGAAATAGCTGTTTTTGTATTACGACACTTTTTTGCCGGGTAGCGATATGTTAGCGCTAAGTACCTAGGGCTGTAATATTTTCTTAAAAGTACGTATGAACTTTGCTGAAACCTAAAGATTAAACATGGGATATTATTATGTATTGTCTATGTATACCGTAAAATTATTTTTCAAAAATCGACCTAAAGTAAGATAAGTAAAATGTATATTATCTCCGTTAGATATCAACATATTTACACGAAACTCAAAGATTGTTTTATTCTGTTCGTTAAAATACGGCTCTTTCAGACTATACAGAATATTTTATTTCAGATACATATTAATATAATCAACGTATGTATGGATTTCTACAATTTATGACTTCGGGAAACGACTCTTAATATTCTCTTTTTAAGTTTATTCTTCTTCTGTGGGTCTCTTTTGACTGGCCTTTTGGTCTAGTAATTAGTGACCCTGACTGCTGAGATAATTTATCTATAATATGTATGTATTTAGAAATATATAAGTATGTTTATCAGCTTCCTGGTTACCATAGTACAGGCTCTGCATAGTTTGGGATCAGACGGCCGTGTGTGAGGTGTGTGAAGTTATTATTATTATTAAGTACATTCTAAAAAATATATTGTTATTTATCATAGATTTACAAAAGAACATAAAACCTTCTCCTTTTTGGAAGTTGGTTAAAAAAGTGTCTAAGTGCGTATGTATACGTGTTCAAGGAAGCACTGTTTAATAAGTCCCAAAGTATGAACCTATATGAAACTGCAAGACTGAACTGTGTTTCCAAATGGAATATTGAAGGTAGGTTCTAACAGTTCTAACACCTCTCTTGTGTTGAAAGAATACTAGCCTGTTTACCGGTTGTACATTAAGTGACTTGTCATCGTAAGGATGATTTGCGTGCTATTTTGTGTGATTGAGAAATCCAGTATGTACCCAATGTTAATGTCGGTAATTTTAAATTCAACGTAAACTGTAATTTTAGAGGTCAAGGTGATTTTGTGGGCGTAATTATTTCCCATATTGCGTACAGATCACCATACTTATGGAGTATTGTTACAACTATTTCCAAATAAAAAGCGGAAAAGTAGAAAATAAAATTAAATAAAGTAAGTACTTAAACAAAAAAATATTTCAGCCAATAATTCTTTAAAAAAAAAAGTTAAAAAAAACTATTCCATAAAAGACTTATATGGTTTTCTCATGGAAGCCATTGTCAGAACTAGACCAAATTGAAATGGGACCACACGGCAAGCACCAGCTTTCAAATAAAAAAGAATCATCAAAATCGGTTCACCCAGTCGAAAGTTCTGAGGTAACAAACATAAAAAAAAGAAAAAATAATACAGTTGAATTGAGAACCTCCTCCTTTTTTGGAGTTGGTTAAAAATTAAGACATAGTTACATGGTCAAGGTAAAGCAGTGGTCGCATTGAACGCCTGCAAAGATTTGCCGAACCTGCCTTTAGGCATCCATATTGTTAAATATTTGAATATTTATGTTAACTAGAGATCGCGTGGTGGTCGAATTTCGACCATGGTTTTTTCATTGGCCAGTACAACTTGAGCTGTCAGTGTATAGACTTACTTACCATGACAGGTCATCGCATACACAGGACGCGTGTAATTTTATTAAGCCGTTTTCACGTAATTTTCAAAGTTGTTAGACATATTGTTTAAAAACTTTAGTATTCGTCACTTCTTTTCTGTATAAACTATAAGTGTGCGAAATTTCATACTCCTCCGTCCGCTCAATTTTCGTAAAAAGGGATCTAAAGTTTTCGCTTCACGTATTAATATATAGATAAGGCTTTGCAACCCCATGTATGATGAGTATGATGACAGATTTACACTACATACAAACATTCAAACAACGAACACAAAGAACACCCAGACTCGGGACAACTATTTGACTATTTGTGGATCACACAAATTTTCGTCCCGTGTGGTATTTGAACCCACAACACTCGGCGCGGCGTAGTAGCGAGGTGACTACTTAAACCATTGCCCATCCGGGCAGTAAAAAAATAAAATACTTCGAAACGATAACGTACAACCTAAATATATAGGTACATATAGAGTATAGTTACTGACCCAATTATTATGTACTAGCTACGCCCCGCGGTTTCACCCGCGTAAGTCCCGATCCCGTGGGAATATCGGGATAAAAAGTAGCCTATGTGTTAATCCAGGTCTCCAGCTATCTACATACCAAGTTTCATCGCAATCGGTTCAATAGTTTTTGCCTGAAAGAGTAACAAACATCCATCCATCCATACTCACAAACATTCACGTTTATAATATTAGTAGGATTTACGGGAATTAACGCGGTCACGAAAAGGTATTACATACATACCTCTGAATTGCTTGACGTTTCGACCAGGTTGCACTGGCCGTGGTCACAGGCTGACTTACGTCAATTCTCGTAAATACATAATTATATCATGGAACGCGAAAGTTTAAAAGTTAATAGTTACTGACCCATTTGGAAAAGCAGCTCAGTTGGTCATGCTTTTCCACGTTCTATATCTTCCTTTCAACGTATTTTAGCCTTAACCTCAACTTTTTGACTTCAATCAACCCCTACACCACGTGACCCAGATGTCAGTAATTTGTTTTGACGAATCAAAATGAAGGCTTTTATACGCAACGAACGAGTGACGGGAAATCGATAGAATTTAATCGAGTGTCGGCCAATTACTTCAGGTATTTGTTGGTAGAAATTAGCTTATAGAGCGCAGATACTACAAATTTGCAGAGAATGAGAAGATGGTTTGATTTTCATTCTCATTTTAAAATTCTCATTTTAAAAAGACAACTCCTGCATTAGGAATTACTTCCTGTGTCGCTGGAGACTTTACAAACATACAAACAACGGACACAAAGAACACCCAGACTCGGGTGGGAATCGAACCCACGATCTATGGCATAGCAGTCAGGGTCACTAACCACTAGGCCAATAGGCCAGTCAATGCGAAGATTGTGATTGTTAAAAACGAAGTGAAAAGTGTTGGCATAGGTATAGGAATTAAAAATATACCTACCATTTTATTTGTGTGTTACACAGATAATCGTTCAGACCAGCCCCCGAATTACCAGCAGGCTGAGTAGGCTGAAGCCTAGGGCGGCAGATTTTAGGGGCCGCAAATTTGGGGCAACATAATTTTTTATGTCTTGTCCTGGGGTATCGAATTAGATAGACCGACCGGTAGGGGCGGCAAAATATTAATAGCCTCCTGGCGGCAAATGTGTAATTCCGCAGCTGGTTCAGACTCCAGGTGTACTATGTTAAAAAAAACACACTTTCACGTTATCTTACTTTAACTTAAACTTTACTTTATTTGACATTAAGATTTTAATAAAAAACCAAGACCAAGATTTCTCGCTTACCAAAAAAGGTCCCAAAAATAAATATCCCTTAAATAAAAATTTACCCATACCATGCAATGGTATGGGTAAATGATATATTCCAAATTGAAAAATAATTAAAAAATAAATAGTTATTTAATTAATTATTTTCCGTGTTTGTTAGCTATCTTCAAGATATGGAATAAATATATTAAAAGTTTAGTTCACAATATTGTTGGATTATTAAATTCTTAGGTTCAACATTTTGGATTTTTACTTTGGGAGGGGGTCGACCCTTCCTCTTGAAACACACTATTTATTGCTGAAAACCGCATTAAAATCCGTTCCGTAGCTTAAAAGATTTAAGCGTACAGAGGGACAGATGGCGGGAAGAGACTTTGTTTTATACTATATAGAATTAACGTACAAGTACAAGGGATAGAAATAATAATTTGCTATTAAATTCCTAATATTTAGTTAATATTTTCACAGAGTGTGTATTTCTGTTGCCGCTATAACAACAAATAAAAAGATACCTACATAGTATTAAATCTTGTACGATGGTGCGGAACCCTTCATGCGCAAGTCCGACTGGCACTTGGGCGGTTTTTTCTTAATTAAAATCTGCAGAGTTGTTATTAACATCCATCCATGTCAAATCCCACCTATAAAGCCCATCTTTTGACCATTATAAATATTATTTCATGGACTCCATCCTAAACACCCGGTAAGGTCAAAAGTGAATTAAAACGAGGTGGACAAAGGTAACATACAAGTCAATAACCTCTCACCCTTCCTATTCGGCCTGCGTATCTTTGCGTGTGTGACTGAATAATTGATTCCACAGTGTAAACATAAACAATAAAGAAAAAACCACTCATTATGGCGGTCGATGTTGGGAATCAAATTGGAGGATATACTTTATGTGCCGTGAATATTCCGAACTTGTTGGAAGACTCATCACGTTATTACTGCGACTTAATATCTGTCAGTTTTAGTCCCTACCTGTCTGTCTGTTAAAGTTTCAGCCATAGGTGTGGTCAGCCAACCATAGATGTGGGCAGCCAGCTATAGATAGTACATCTTTGTTCATCTTTCAACAGTTTCTAGTGCTAAACTGAAAAAGCTAGTCATAGCTGCAATGCAAACATTGTCTGCTAAGGTATGGCCAAAGATATATGTGTGGTCTATTATCATCAATACGTACCTAGGATAAGCAATAAATAGACGCAACTACAACAACAACGATTGACTGGCCACCCTAGAAGATTCATTTCTCATTCCTATTGAGCTTCACAGTCTCTGTAGGGTACTGGTACAAATAATAGTGTGGCTTCTTTCCTTAACTTATAATCAGTGTGAAGACGTCATATCATGAAAACTCATACCTTACAAACATTACACGTACACACACATACACTCACCTACGCTTAACATACAAACACCATCTACACAATATAGGTAAAACATATTCATTCACTCATGGTAAAAATTGTTAATCGGCTAACCTTAGTTATATATATGTATCTACTGCAAGATTCGGATGTGGGCGTTAATGGCTACGACACAGTTTATACTACTGTAGCCATTATCGTTTAACTATTGTGAAAATGTAACATTTCAATAAAGTATTAAGTATTATTCAGTATTAAGACTTTTTTTTTTCGTTTGAAATCCCCCACGGGTCATCAGCTCACTGGGGCTAACGGTAAGGTGGTATGTCGGACTCGAACCGACTAAAACCACAAGGTGTTCCGTCACAGGGTCCTAATGCCGGGGACTCAGGTGTACCCTAGAAACGAAGTCCCTGTGAGTCCCGGCAGACTTGAGTGGGCCTTGCCCCCTCCGATTTAGAGAGGTGCGTGTGGAACACGTCGCGCCACCGTCTCGGGCCTGCTTCCGCTAGGGCGACGGGTAACCCAAGCCGTCACCCCCAGGCAAGCGCTCTTGGAGGCCGGAGATCGTCTCGCTCTCTCCGGCGCTTGGGCGTCTTCTTCGGGACGGGAGAGTACTAGTTCCCTCCCGTTCCCTTTCCGCCGCCTCCTTGGCACTCATTACTTCCTCGCAAAACGAGGCGGCGGGTTCAGTATTAAGACCTTGCTTCTTACCAAATTTCATGATTCTAGGTCAATGGGAAGTACTCTATAGGTTGTGATTTACCTGCGAAATGTAATATAATAGTAAAATGCAATAACCGATATTTGATTGAACAAGCGCATAGTAGACCATCTTCATGGTGTTTAGATTTTTAACATTTCTCATTTTTTTAAAGATATACTGCTACTTTCTAATCCGTGTAACAATTTGGTCAATCTGAAAATTCCAAGTAAATTTATTGTCAACTACCTCAAGATATTTATTGCAGTTAGTACGAGCAATCGGCGGACAACTGCAGTTGTAGGTGCTAAGGGAGCTACATATATGACTCTTGATTACGAATGAAGGGGCGGTTGGGAAGGCGTATTCGGGGAAAAAGTCATGAACTTGGTTTTTTATAGGTTAAGGGTGAGTAAGTTTATTTCGAGCCATTGTATTCCCAAGTTAAAAGTGATTTCAGCATTATTACGAGCAGAGTCCCACGTAGGTCTATTTATCAGCAGGACTCTATCGCCGGCATAAGAAACAATTCTACAGTTGTTAACTTCAAGGGAGCAGAGCTCATTAACATAAACAAGGAAAAGAGTGGGACCGATAACACTTCCTTAGGGAACCCCATAGGTCAGTGGAGCTTCTGAGCTAGTGATATTATCTATTATTAAACTTTGAGTGCGGTCCTTGAGGTAGCTGGCGAAAATTTCTAGAGCTGAACCACAAGTAAAGTAAAAAATCCGATGGTCGTTAAAATTTTGGTAGGAATCAATTCTCAAAGATTTTTGCCCGTCTTTTCCGAAAGACATACTTGACTTTACAGTTGTAAAAATACTATACCATATACCGATTTAATTCGTTCATTACTCACTCACGCGCTCCGTCGCGTCATCCGTTCGTATCTAGACTATCGAGCTATTAATACCTATCCTAGGTTACTTGTTTACAAAAATAGAGTAATAGGCACATAACTTACCGGTAATTAAAATTTTAGATTAATAATTAATTCTTAAAAAAGACAACCCTAACGTCGCAGCGTCGTCAGAACAGATAAGAGTTTTTTACGTGGGAGAGCCATGCTTCGGCACGTATGGGCCGGCTCGACTTCGCTCGATACCACGGCCTCACAGAAAACCAGTAGTAAAGCAATGATTGTATTGCATTTCGCCGCGTGAATGAGGTTACCGGAGGCCCTAACCCTTCCCTCTCCCCTATTCCCGTCCTTACCCTCTCCCCTATTCCCGTCCTTACCCACTCCCCTCTTCCCCCTCCCCCTCTTCTCCTACTCCCACCTTAAAAGGCGGCGGTAGTCATTTATCATCAGGTGACCGGCCTGCTCGTTTGCCCCTTATACAATAAAAAAAAAAGAGTTACGCGATAGAAAGAGAGGCAACTTCTAGGTGAATATAACTGTAGGTAATTAGCGCTGTGTGACCTGAATTGCGACTTTATTGTGTCAGAACAAGAGTTGCTATTTATATAAATGATTTAGCGGAGTGGGACTTCTGCACCTGTACCATTATTTATTTTGTGACGTAACCAACAAACTCACATAGGCATTTAGTATCAGTTAGGATAATATACTGTAAATGACGACCTCCTTAGAAACACGTACGTGAATAAAATAAACACAACACATGTTTTAATACACAAAACCATAATTGCGTCATCATATTAAATACACGAATTACAGTAATTATGTTGACAAAACAATTATGTACCTATAGTTCTTTGAAAGAACTCTGTTGGCCCAAAAAATATTTAGAATGTTTCGTTTTTAGATACACATGTACTATTAACTTTACTTATATTATGTTTGTGATTATCATCATCATCTACATCATGTCAACCATAGGACGTCCACTGCTGGACCTAGATCCCACAACGACTTCCAAGAATACTGTTTGGAAGCGGCCTGCATCCAATGATGACCTCCAATCTATAACGAGGTCGTCTTTTCACCTTCTTGGTGGACGTCGTACACTTTTCGGCTCCTCGTCAAATTGCGCAATTTCATATGTCATCTACTTCCATACTTCCGCATGTATAATATGTATTAACAATATTTATTTTTTATGCAACATGTGGGCTAACAAAAACACAATGCGTTCATCCCGGGGTTCTTGCAAATCGGTCAATCGGTACAAGAGCCAACTTCCAAGCTTTATCAAATTTCAACATGATTTTTATCCGTGAAAAGCTAAAATACAGTACAATTCCATGTAAAGTGACTCTAGCAAGCTCAAATTAAATTTTATTTGAGTTCGATAATTACGATTTAATTTGTACCTACCTCATTTATTTTATTATTATTTAACCATCTGAACAACTGACAAAAAACAGCATTAATTAAGTACCAATGTACAACAACATTTCTGTATCACGATTTACAAATTTAGATTTAATTTCATGACATTATACCTAGTTAAAATTAAAACTTCATAAATGTCTACTAAAAATAATGACTCAATTACTCAAATAAAATTTTTGAATGTTTCAAACCATTAACCATTAGTTTTAATGTTTGTCTTATCAGATAAGTGGCTCTGTATGATAGCTACCTAGACTAGTCAAAACTATTTATCTAGTATTATGTCATCTTAAAGTAATGTACATTAATAATACTGGGCTGGTTTGATGGAGAGTCTTAACAAGTTCTATAGACCTAGGTCATGTTGGTTTACTAATTTTATTTTTTTTTACAAACACTGTATGTCTATATGTATTAACGGCCCTTGATCTCGAAAATTTAAAAACTCCAAAAACTGCTGTTATTTGGGATGAATTCGATGGAGAAGGCTGAAGACTAGGTGGTATGGCGCACATTGGGAGAGCTCCGCATGTGTAGCAGTGGGCTGCGATAGGCTGATTGATTGATTGATGACACATAACCTACACTTCCGCGTGTCAATATCAAGGGCAAATGAAAAAAAAATCTACTTAAGCACTGGACACTATTTCAAACAATTTGGTATAATTTTGTATGGATTTATCCACAGCACACGCGATGTATGCTTAGAAAGCTCAGTAATTTGTGTAACAATAGCCCCTAAATATTTCAAAAAACAAACTTTTAGTACGTTAACGTCTTGACTGTTTTTTTATATTTTTTTATGTTTGGTAGGTACACATAATGATGAATATCATGTTGAAAAGATTACTGTATTTTTTTAAAACTAAATTTACAAATAAGCACACGGCTAAACTAATCGTAAGCGGTTACAGAATTTTACCGCATGCTCCAGAATTTTATTGACTTCCACTGATTGTGTTTGTACTGTACACCTCCGGACGTCATTGAAGGAACAGTGAAAATTAATACAAAATATTTCTCAGGACGCCCTTTCGAATATAAAGATTGAATTGATTGAAGAAAGAAAGATATTTTTTAATAGACATTTTCAAATAAACAATCATTTGATTATGTCTTGAGTAAAGGTATCAGATACGTATTTAGTGTTAGTGTATGTTTTTGTTTTGTTTTCGTTTTACAGTTGATTCATAATATTCATCAATCCGGTAATGAAATAATTAGAGAAAATCTAAATCGAAAATTAGGCACAACATTAATCATTCTAAAAATGTAAGTCGTATTTATTAAACAAAATAATTTATAAACCTGAATGATTTATTGGTGCTCCATAACTAATGTCCAACTCACAATCGCATAAAAATATAATGTAATATACACGTGGAACCATACAATCTCTTTACCTATAGTTAATATACAAACCCCTCAAATTAGTTGTAGGTACAACCCTTGACTGAAAGCCCTTCAGTCTGTGCCTCGCGCGCGTATGTGACAGTTGCGTCGCCATTAAAAATATTTCCCGCTTTCCGTTCCCGCCACTGAAAATTAACTGTTTCTCTTTTTCAAAACATTAATACAACAAGAATTTATACCCAGTGTAGTGTAACTGTGTAATAAAGTTCCTAATTTTATTATTATAATCACTTTCCAATTATCATATGACTGATGGATAACGATTATTATGACTAGAAAATTATTTGAGTAATGATTTGGCACTAACACATTTGTCTATGGTGAAATAATATTTTTTTAACATCGCTGTTGTTTCCGTTTTTAATTTTAAAACTTTTTACGGAACAGTAACTATGTAAGCCCGCATAATGGGAAATGTTATCAAAAACTGGCGCTTGTTTGTACTTTTTTATCGTTATTTCGCATTTTGAGAATTGAATTCATCCGTTAACTCAACAGTTATAAATGTTGTCTACAATTGAAAATGGATGTGAAAAGACATGGCGTTAAAAAATCTCAAAATATTTCGGCCCGTGAAATCAGATGGTATGGTGTACCAGAGGCAGGCTACTCCTATGAGGGCTCCTCCCACAGCTATGTCCAGAAGCATTTCGAAGTCTGCAGAGACTTTAAACGGCACACCAAAGCATAGTAAGTTCATAATTCTATGAAAAATTACAGCGAGTATTTGTCAGACCTTTTCTAAACTGTCCCACTGCTAGGTGTGGGCCTTCCTCTGCATCCCACTAATATTATAAATGTGAAAGTTTGGATGGATGGATGTTTGTTACTCTTTCATGCAAAAACCACTGAACTGATTGCGATGAAACTTGGTATGTAAATAGCTGGAGACCTGGATTAACGCATAGGCAACTTTTTCGTCGGTTTCACCCGTACCGTAAGTCCGAACTTACGGTACGGGTGAAACCGCGGTGCGCTGTTAGTTTGACATATTTATAACCATTCTTGAACATAAAAGGGTACTTTCAAGCATACCTTTTTACTAACAAAGTTTTCCTTCACCTTCCATACATACAATGAATTTATTATTGACATGAATTAATGTAATTAAGTTTATTTAATATTCACTGTCACTGTGTATTTATATCGATCGATATTGATGTTCCGGTATTTTGATGAAATATATTTTGTTATGTTTGTTGTTTAGTTAAACAAATAAATAATATTGTTGACTGTTTGGCTTTATTCACTGCCTACATATAATATACTTACTATTTTCATATTGATGTTTCAAATTTGAAATAAATTTGCTTCAGCAATTTTTGTTAATAATAGGTTAACTTTCCTAATAATATTAATAGTAACTATTGAGCTTCTTCCTTCCTTATTATTACGGTACTTTTTAATAATAGCAAATGATTGGACTCCTTAATAATTTATATTTAAATTAACGTACTCTCGTATGTTCCCACCTTTCGACCCAGGTAAAGAACTAAAGGCCCGCAAATCACGCAGCACCGACCAGCCGGGCGGTGGTATGATCAAGGGTACCAGTACCATAGGGCTGCCAGCGTTAAGTAAAAGTTGGGGAAAGGACGATGACAGCATACGAAGCCGCTCAAGGAATGGCAGGTAAGATGACACTGGATATATTATCAAATATTATGTCACACTCTAGTATAAATACTGTTACTGTAAAAAAAAAACCGGCCAAATGCGAGTCGGACTCGTGCACCGAGGGTTCCGTAAAATATTTTTATTATATGATGTAACTAAACATTTACGGTTTTCGCAATTTTTCCTTTATCTGTGCTATAAGACGTTGCTTCGTACCAAATCTGAGTTCACGGGAAGTACCCTGTAGGTTTTGATTCCCTTGCGAGTGTCGAAAAATTGCGGAAATTTGCGGCATAAACGGCTGTATCTTTTGATTGCGTTGGCTTAGAAGTTTGATTTTTTCACAGCTCTAAGGGAAGGTAGACTTGAGTATTTGATATAAATTCCAGCTTGACACCTCTACGCGTTCCTGAGAAAAAGGGTCTTGACAGACACACAGACGTTCGGACGGATGGACAACAAAGTGATCGTATAAGGGTTCCGTTTTTTTCTTTTCGAGGCACGGAACCCTTAAAACGATGATGTTACATTTGAATTAGGAACCTATCATTCTCATATTCAATAATTCAATGAATATTCAGTGCTTTCTCATTTTCGCGCCAATATTTCTTAAATATTCTTGTGATAAATAAAAATGAAGTGGGGCGACAAAGAGAACCGAATTGTTGCGTTATACAAAATAGGAATGGACCAAATACAACTTCTCTCCACCCGCTTAGTATTAGTTGAATGTTTGTGAAACGACCGAGCTGATAAGTATAGGTATAGTGAACGTCTTCGTCTTCTGTTTGTAACAGAAAAAGACGTACTAAAATAAAAAATCCTAAGAAATCCTGTCCGAAAGCAAAAGATTTTATTTAGGGAAATGAATATAGCACCCACAACCATATCGTTTATTTTAAAAGATGACTCAGGACTTGCGAGCTATAAGATACCTACTGGTCATTCGGTCGGTCGGTTTAGTAACCGATAATTTAAAAATTTAAAGGGTGGTAAAATCGAAACAACTTCTTAGGCCGTACGCAAAGTAAGTTTACAGGTTTTTTAAATGTGGTTTAAATAATAAGGCTTCAAGAAGTACTAATAATTATAAAAGTCATCATTTTCAAAGGGCAACCCATGGTCCAGATTTATTTTTATGGCTAGATAACGACGAACGACTAAACAAACTGAATTATTATTAGAAACTAGCAATTCCAATATGTACACGCGGCTTCGCTCGCGTGTACATATATATATTTTTGCGCGGAACCCTAATTCTTTTTCAAAAATAAAAGTAACCTAAGTTACTCGTTATAAGAACGGCTATCTGCCAGTGAAAGTCCCGTGGAAATCGGTCCAACCGTTCCGGAGATTAGCCGAAAGAAACAGACAGACAGACGAACAGACAGAAAAAAATTTAAAAACTGATTTTTAGGCATAGATATCGTGCAAATAACTGTATGAGTTTGAAAAATAACTATTATTTTGACATTACAAACAGACTTCAATTTTATTCATTTGTATTGATGCTGAGCTATCGGTAGATAGAATGATGTTTTTCAGAGAATATTTTTTTTTGGATGTTCATTGGAACATTTTAATGGCCCGTACACAGCTTTAAGAATATATACTAGTGACCTGCACAGGAATACTGGACTCATCCTTTTCACGTATCGATTTCAATATATCAATAAAATTAGATAGC
This sequence comes from Euplagia quadripunctaria, assembly GCA_963859945.1. Lineage (NCBI taxonomy): Eukaryota > Metazoa > Arthropoda > Insecta > Lepidoptera > Erebidae > Euplagia > Euplagia quadripunctaria. The sequence continues at coordinate 21,582,494 of OY982570.1, forward strand.
CCATTGCGATGTAGAGTTAATATGCCGCCAGCTAGATATTTCTGATAACGCTGATATGTTCATTTTAAATAGGTGACCATAGGAGCAAATGACATTAAAAAAATTTCAGTCGTAGGACTGCATGTCAGAACTGAAAACATAACTTAGATAATATATTAATATATGTACAGATACACAGTAACACACACATACGCACACACCTGTATATAAGTATCTGAGCGTGACGGTCACGCGAGTTCAATGCTTTTTCCCCATACCGAAAGTGCCCAACATGCCTAAAAAAGTTTTCACTTCAATAAAATAACGAAATTGCAGCTTGTTAATATTTATTAATGATTATAATTTATTAATGATATAACATAATGAAACTGGTTTCAGAGCCTGATACGTAATGTAATTAAGTGATAGTACAATATTATTAATAATTATCTTTAAAAAAAAGTATCATCGACTTCAATATGCCTCATAAATCATGATAAATTGTAATAAGGGCCCATCCATAAAAAAATGAAAATAAAAATCAAAATAAAAAAAAAAATATTTTGATTTTTATTTTCATTTTATTTGAATTTTTAATAGAAAGTAGATGTATGTTGTTTCAATATAATATGGGTAGGCCAACTAAACGCACTGCTCCAATGAGACAGCGAGGTTCCGGAGTAAACGAAAATATCATCTAGAATTCACGATTATTTATAGTCTCTGCATCTCTACAATATTTTTTTTTTTGGCTCTACCACAGCTCTATATAAAATCCTTTGACAGTTTGTCCTCCGGATACCTACTTGACATTGGCAAAATTGTGGTAACTCCAAAGCCACAAACCAAAAGTTGAAGTTGAAAATATCATCGATGTATACAATTTTTAGATATTTGTTGATTTTTCAAAACCTGCTCGACCGGTTTCGATAAAATTTAAATGGGACCTGAGAAGTATACCCTTTGAAACAAAAAAAGAATTTTCCAAATTGGTTCAAGTATCTTCGAGTAGGTAATCGGTGGACATACATAAAAAAAAGGATCCGACGAATTGAGAACCTCCCCCTTTTTTGAAGTCGGTTAAAAACAATTTTGCAGAAAAGGGTAGTCCTTTTATAGACATATTAACGGATTTCGTTACCGACGGTACCAAAACTAATTACATAGTTTGACGTAAACTAATATACCTGTGACTTCACTTGTATTGTATTTAAAGCTCTTATACATCCAAGGTCGATTCCCCTCAAAGTTACCAGGTGTACATATATTAAGCTCATAATAAAAGTTCACACGGTATGTCTGTGGACCAATCAATAACCTATGAGATTGACAAGTAGTGCCTCAACCTAGACGTATTGAGTAATTATTTTACTTATAAAAGAGCTTATTTAACTAAGAGCAAAGACTTTGTGACACAAAGCGTTTGATATTCGCTTTTGCTTGGCCGGAGAGGATTTGGGATCGTGGTGTCATCGTGAAGGGAGAGTGATTGATACAACTGAAAGATATATATATATTAAAACTGATGTATCTACAATAATAATATCATTTTATAATAGCTTGATAGAAGTGGCTCTGCAACTTGACAGCCGTCCACTACATGCCCTGGCAACTCGGGAACAAATTTTTATTTTTTTAATAGAGCCATCTTCACCTGATACATAAAACTGTTATTCTAGGTTACCATATTTTACCGTCACACATTTAAGGTATTTTATATAGCTTGTCAAGTTTGTATATTCATTTCATCAGGTTTGCCATTCTTAATAATTCCGTGATTAATATTAAGTAAAAAAAGTTTAAAAACTTTTATTCATTTATATTTAAAATAATAAATCATTGTTTCAAAATAAAATAAATTATTACTCAAGACCATAAAGTAGTTAACCAGTATAACACCCTGGCAACTCTGGTCTCTGTCTAAACGTCAAATGTCAGAAAAAAAAATCGCCGGTTTGTTATTTATTATATAATTTAAATTATTTCTTGTTTGTAATAATAGTGATAAGATTTATTGTAATAGTAAAGTATTTTTCGTTACGAATTGGTGCAAATAAGTGAACAATGTTCTCACAGTCAAAAGGAGTTCTACATTTTATAAAAATGTATGTAGTGACAGTTCCTATATGCTTCAAAACCTTATAAAGTCTTGTAAGTGAAATGATAATAAAATATGTTATTAATAAACTAATTAAATTAGACTTTTGTGTTATTTATTCCGTTCTCATAATTATAAATTATAGCTATAGCTTTAGTAATAATACATTTTTACACTTTTTACACCTGTAGTCAGCGCCTCTATAGGTGAAGTAGGGAACTAAAGTTCCCGTGCTTTGCGGTCAGAGGCGCTGACCTACACAAAACGAGTTGCCAGTCTATTTCAGTATTATATATTTTAGTTCATGGTCCACTACGTCTGCTCCATAAACTAAAATATATTATACTGAAAGTCTGCTCGCTACGGCGGTTCTTGTCTTCTGTCCCTTTTCTTTTGAATCTATATAATTCAAAATTGAAAAGATTCAAATATTTTGTTACCAGCCAGGCATGCTCTACGCCCGAAAGAGGTTCAGGTGCCACAATATTGTAGGTTCCGAGACATGCTATGCAAATATATTTTATAGAACTAAGCCGCTGGATACTCCTGAAAATAGAATGAATGAACACACTGACTAAAATTTATCCAAAAATGAATGAGTTCTTCTACCGAAGGGAAGCCTCAAGTAGGGATGACTGTCCTCCGTGGATGATACACTGATAGAAGAAGAAAGGTGTAGTTATCTTTAGGATCGTTTTATGTATTAAATGTGTATTTCGTAGATGCTGAAACTGACTGTGTCACTTTTTGAACCGGAACTTTCTCGTTGGACATAAGTTTTAATGCTGGTCCCCAGGCAGAAGGGAGTGCGCAGCCATTGTTTCCGTTGAAGTTCGGACTACGGCTTATCTAGATTGCTTCATGTATTTTCCGCGGTACGAAATATTTTCCTCTCGCCATTAAGGGAGTCTTGTCGAATCGTATGTAGTGAGCCGTGTCCGTCCTACAGACATGTTCAACGACAGCCGACATATTACAATCCATGTCACTCTTACATATTCTTACGTATGTTTTCCTATAGCCTAGTTGTGATGCTATGACGAGTCTTCTACATAGCTCAAGCCACAGTCGCCCCGGATGGAATATAAACCGGGGGTCCCTAGTTTAAATATCCTTTGTAGAGTGCAGCAGTTCTTTTAGTTGTCCGAATAGGCGACAGATCGTAATGATACCGTAGTGTCCGATCTTATTAGTAACCCCGCGTATTTAAAGAAACCCGGGGTTACGTTCCACACCGGGTGTCGCCGATTGACAACTGCACTCGCAGCCCGGGTACATTCCCAACCACCGGTATTCGTTCCATCTAATGTGCGGCGTATGCCCATTTCATTGTCCAGATACGGTAGATCGCAGAATGGTAGTACTCCATTCTTCTCTTCTTCGACTATGCACTGTATCTTTCTATGTAACGTGTTCAGGTGCCTGCTTACCTCCTTTAGTGGGTTTCGGTCGACGACCGCAATGTCGTATCACCACCAATATCGGGTTTTTGTTTTGTATTGCTTGTTAATAGCCCAGACTCAGCATTAAAACTCAATTGAAAAAAAAACAATTAAATTTATTTTCTTAGTGGTTATTCGTAGTTAAACTGTAACCCTGCCCAGGAACGGATAGAGGACTCTTTGGGGAAAGAAGAAAACTTTGAAAAAAGTTACCCACCAGGAATCGGATAGGTTCACTTTTTCTTCGATTCCTTTGGAGGTACAGTACACAGTATAAGGAAATCTCTGTAAAAATCAACCAAATGGTCGCATGGCGGCTGGGAGGTATGTTCGCTGTACTCCAAGTGGACGGGGTAGCCGTAAAGGTGGCAGGGACTTATTAGTCTATTATCATTTTATTAGTCCTTTCATTAGTTTGGGTTCAATTGCTAAATAATCATTTTGACGTGCTCTCGTCTGGTTGGTATCCTAAAGTTTTCCCCTGAAGTGAGGCTTTAGATTCGAAATAATGTGTTATCTCATTCTCTCGCAGGCTAAATCATATTTATTAATATGTTTATATCTTTATCATGACACTTTTTCGTTTCATCGAATTCCAAATCACAACGATTCTAAAGAAGTTTCACTTCAATATGTCAAAAGGTCATAATTTTAATATGCAAACTTACAACAAACTCACAAAGTTTAATGAAACAAATACAAAGTGCCAATGAATCACTGCGATCCAATTTGCATAGTAAAAGGCTTTATATTTCTTTCGATTCCGAGAAAACCTTCGTAGTGGTCAAAAACATTTTTATTATTATATAAATCGTGATAAGTTTTCCATAACCTTGGAAAGGTTTAAGGTGAAGGTGCCTCTGTTTCCGTTCTCCTACGCGCAAGCTTTTGAAACAGTAAATATGACGTAATAGAAATTAATTAAAATTTGTGAGGTCATTTAATGTGTTTTTAATAACATGACTTTATGCTTAGGTAAAACCCTATTACTAAAAGTTATATCATTGTGTTTCATAAAAATAATTTTGGCCTCGTGAGATCGATTCTTATTTTTGACTGCTATAGAACTAACTTCTTTCAAAATTGCGTTATGGATTATGATTGCATTCCACAAAATTTGGAAATTAAATTGTTCAATGCAATTTTTTAGTTGTACATATATGTTTCGAATCACATGAAAATCTTTTGATAATAAAGCCAATATTAGAGTTGCGCCACAACTACCGAAATCTAACATGTAATCTTTTTAAATTTCATCCATTAAAATTTTAATAGTGTCATACTAATGTATGACACTATTAAAATTTTACTATCGTGTTTTCAATTTACTAAAAACTTTAGTAAAACTAATTTTCAACTAAATTTGTAGGCATACCTCCTCATCAAAAATGTACGCTCTAGTTACCTAACACATTGTTGATCAGTCATAAACGAGTAGCAATGAGTCAAACGGTAAAATAAGTGTTCAAATATAAAAATTGGACTCATTTTGCACCTATATACCTAATGTAAGAGCTTTACTTACCAATATTTATTATCCATAATATTAGTCAGCAAAAAGAACAATCTCATTTAATGACTAATAGACTTACGAAGTGTACGCAATTTCCACTTAACTTCAAGATTACAGGAGAGTGAGTAATGGAGTAGGCCGTACGCCGGTTTCCTTCGCCAACTAAGTGTAATGAATCACAGTGAATTGATACTCGCACGCGATGTGGTCAGCTCCTTAAAATTGCTTTACTTTCCACGTGAGAGTGTTAAATCCCTTTTTGAGCCGTATTTAATGTTTTAAATGGATTTTTAAAGTATTATTTTGTAGAACCACGGTAATGTTATCTATCACATTACCGTGATGGAGCATTCTGAATTTGAATATCACTAGATGTTTAGTTTCTGTAGCCTACGTAAGGTGTACGTAGGTTCTTACAGACAAAATACGATCGGTGTGCCTATTACACGTTGTATTAGGCACACCGACCGTATTGTTGTACTGTTGTGGTTTTTACTTTGAAACACTTCATCATATCATGTACCTACATCACACAGTCCAGTGATAAAAATATGCCACCTCGTTTTTATGCGCAGTGACGGACGCCAGCCATGGACACCTACAACTCATTAGTCACAAGCATCGTTGCCAACTTTATTGACGTGAGAACGTCTAATAAATCGATGAAAGCCGGCTGCACGCGAAAAAGCATGACTAATTGTCACGTTCCGCCTGAGCCGAGCGTGCAAGCGAGAGCGCGGAACAAGCGATAGAGAGGCACGATCAGCCTAAGCGTTCGGCTTGTGACGCATCTATCTCTCTTCCACTGTTTTCTTATGACGTTATCACGTAAAATTATCATCCGTAAACCGACTTTACAGACAACCAATTTTTTATTAGGAGATCGTACCATACTAGGAAAAATAGTATTGTAGCGAGCACATCGTACATAATTGGACGTACCACAGATAACATAATACTATACTGACGTACTTAGATAAGTCACATTTATAGATTAACTTTAGAGATTAAAAAAAACAATTATACACACGCACCACAGTATATATGCCCTGTCTGTATCTAAAATAAATCAGACTAAATATCATCTCGAGTCTCATTATACTCCTTGCCCAACTCTGGCAAAAGTATTTTACCATAAAATCTAGAAAAAAAAAATAGTACATTGAAATTTCAATAGAACAATAGATAGTAAATTACTCATAAACGTAGTATTATTATAAGAATAAATGAATATTTAAAATAGATGGTACGACATAAAATATTTAGAATTAATATATATAACTATTTATTTAGATATGAACAAGGATTTTCTGGACCTTGATTATCAAAATCTGGACACTAATTTTCCAACTAAATTCAATTAAGATGTTTATATTTGCCATAAGTCACAGTGCCATTCTTTTGTAGGATCTGGCCCTGAAAGTCCTTTTTTAACAAGTATTATTTGACTATTAGTCACTATCAGAGTCAAGGAATGCAGCAGTAGTAAGTACACGCAGGAGTAATGTATTTATTCTTTCGTACATACATACAGCGTGTAAGTTTGAGCTACGCGAAAAACTTACAAAAACCTCTTTCTGTTTATACTTTATCGCAATACAAAAGTCAGTTCATCATAAAAATGCGAGATTAAAGATTTATGGTTTCATTTAGCGCTACGCAATGTACGTATTCTTTTTGTGCGGTACGGTGTATGACCTTCAACGTTCGGTGTCATCGAAGCAGCTGATTGCATAAATGTTTAATTGATTACATGGTAGTTTTTGGCCGTATGGGCTATTTATTATTTTTTTTCGGTAAAATGTTCTGTTTGCTCATTGTGATATCACTTTTAACCAAAAAAAAAATTGTGAATTTTCTGCCAGAAAATTCCAATGATTTTCGACTCAGAATGATGGTCTGAATACAATATTTCAATATTCGGTACTGTGTTACTTACCCTCTATATACATAAATTTAATTTGAAAAACACCAACAAAGTCCTATTCACTGTTTCTGCCATTAATTTATCACGAATTTTTGTTTTTATTAGAATGGGGAATGCACAAAGTGTCTAAATCGCATTGTAATGCTCCTTATAATATTAATATAAAGAGTAACTCACTTAACAATAGGTCAACCGGTAAAGTCATATCTAATTCATTGAATTTGGCTGGAAGTTTTTTCTATTTCGTATATTTTGCGTACGATTTCGAATACATGATCGTACATCGTACCAGCTCCAAAAAGTTCGTATAAATACGATTTAAATACACTCGCTCGGCGAAACACAAGTATTGCTTCACTGCCGGTTTTCTGTGAAGCCATGGTATCACTCCGGTCGAGCCGGCCTGTGTGTGTACCCTAAAACATCATTCAATTCCAGCAACACACGCATTAGCAATTAAGTACTCGCTGTGGCTATACTATATTTACATTCAAATGTAAATTATAATTGTATAAACTTATTTGTATAGAAAATTTAATGGGGTATTGATGCGAGAAGCCTTGAACTAAATTGTTGAACTAATGATTCCACTTTCCATTTTCGTTCACGGAATCGAATTTTTTAAACGAATGTGATAGGTAAATATTGCACAAGTTCATTTAGATTTAGTCTGATAGAAAATTATTGTCAATCCTGTTTTGTGACTTTGTTTATCTATATAGAAACAAATATGACTGTTGACGGTGACCCGTTTGCTCGTTTGCCCCCTATAATATAAAAAAGAACTAAGTAGATAGCTTAAAGATTTGGTGTGGGCAGCCTCTTGCTGGAAACCGTGGTTAAGGCCATGGTCCGGTGCGAGGGAGCATGGGATTCCACTGCCTCGTTCTGTGAGGAAGCGATGTATGCCAAATAGGCGGCGGAAAGGCAACGGCAGAGAACTATTTCTCTCTCGTCCCGCAGAAGACGCACCAGTTGCCGGAGAGTGCAAAATGATCTCCGGCCTCCATGAGCGCTGGCCTGAGGGGGATGGGCTGGGTTACCCGTCGCCCCAGTAGAAGCAGGCCCGAGACCGCGGCGCGATGTTTTCCACGCGCACCTCTCTAAATCGGAGGGGGCAAGGCCCACCACCAAGGTGCAAGTTGCAACCAATTTTGGGGTCGCCTGTTGTCGAGCAGGCGGCCAAGTCTGCCGGGGTTCACAAGAATTTCCTTTCTAGGGTACACCTGAGTCCTCGGCATTAGGACCCCGTGACGGAACACCGTGTGGTTTTAGTAGGTTCGAGTCCGACATACCACCTTGCCGTTGACCCCGGTGAGGTGATGACGCCTGGGGGTTTCCACACGAAAAAAAAAAACAAAAAAGATAGCTTATAGATAGATTTTAACTTTAAAAGGCATTGCCTGTGGTGTTTTTGTCAAACTTTTTAAATATCATTCAAAATAATATATACTAGCAGCGCCCTGCGGTTTCACCCGCGTTAGTCCCGATACCGTGGGAATATCGGGATAAAAAGTAGCCTATGCGTTAATCCAGGTCTCCAGCTATCTACATACCAAGTTTCATCGCAATCGGTTCAGTGATTTTTGCGTGAAAGAGTAACAAACATCCATCCATCCATTCATCCAAACTTTCACATTTATAATATTAGTGGGATTAAAAAATATATATAAATACAAAATTATATCTTTAACAATCATGATATCTTTAATTCAAAGACTGGATTTAAAATATTACTAATATTAGCCGTAAAATCTGAAAGACTAAAATGTAACCCCTGTTTTATCGAAAAAAAAAGTTTTTTTTATTGACATTTGTTTGTGATACAGTTATTTAAATTCCTGGACCCCGAGCTAGAAAAAAACTGTCTTACAGGAGCCAGAGTATTCCCTTTAACAAGATGCACAGTAATTTCAACGTGTCAAAGTGCTAACGAACAACAAAAAAATCAATACATATCGAGTTACCTTACCTCACTAGCTTTCCATCAGGCGGTTTGAGGTCATTCTGACGTGTCAATATAAAAAAAAAACTGTGTGGTGTCGTGGGACACCAGATAGGAACGAAGTTCTTTATTATAAAAATATTAATTTCAAGTTCTATTCGAGGTATAAAGAAAATAATTATTCAAGTAGGTATACATTTTTTATTATGATTTTTTTTATCGATAAAAATCAAAAAAACTACTTTACAAAATTATCTTAACACCTTTTTTCATATACAATGATTTATAAAAATTTATTATAATAATAACAGTCTACGTCATCGTAGACTATACAATACATTAGACACTATATAGCCATCATACATAGACTAAACATAAAAATCTTACGTTACGGACGTTTTTTGCCGGCTAGGGTACCCAACGCCCCATAAGGAACTTCGTTCCAAAAACCTTTTCTTTCTAGTACTTTTTTATAAGAAGTCTGTTTTTAAATGTTCTATGTAACAATTACGCTCAGTCCGTCAAATTTCATTGATTTTGCTATGCTATTTTATTTAATCATAACAAATCCACGTGTATTTCAAGCACACGTTCTGCGTGGTAGCAACAGTTACCGGAGCCTTTTAAAACTTACCCTTAACCAGTAGTTTGACCAGCGCATTCCCAACCATAAAGCTTTCACAAACATTTTCCATCAAGAATAAGTAGCTACACGAAACTAATATTTGCCAGTCGTCTGATTCCAATTGCAAAATATCACTGGGCAATGATTTTCTTGATTTTCTTTAACATCTTCTTATTAAAATATCATGAATTCATGGAAAAGCAGTCAACTGACATAGTGACGTTAATTTATTCCACCCTGAAATTTGGTGCATTAATAATTCCACACCACTTCACGTTATGTAAACATTTTATGGTTTGTTTACCAAAATAAAGTAATAAAAAATACTTACCTATTCTGGAGTGATCAGTGGCAGTTCGAAAACATATTTTTAATTAGCGTTTATCGTGTATAACACTCATCAAGGTGTAACTGACGTCATTCCTTTTATTATATCATAGGGTAATTGCGATTGGATAGTGGGTATGTTACTGTTAATGTCTAAAACAGGTGGATGTCAAGATTCTTATCTTCGATCGATCTTCGACAAAATCGCAATAGGACATTCAAACCATATAATAATAAATACTTTGAAATATGCATTTCCGCATGCACATTTTTAACAGACTTCCATAAGGCATTATGGTCCACTGTACCACTTACTCCTGACACTAAATCCGTCCAAAGGTTGTCTGGTAGAGATCGCTTTTAGCGATAAGACCGCCCATTGTACCTAACATTACTATTAAATTTAAGATCTATTGTAATTTTATATAGTGGACAATAAAGAATATTCTATGTATCTATCTATCGTTCAAGAGCCGGCGATCGCCAGACCTTCATCATTTAATGAAAACTGAAAGTTTTACAGTTTGCATGCCCAACCGAGGTAGAAACGATCGCCGAGTATTAAGTTTGGATCACTGTGGTTTTGGCAACCATGAAGCACCAAAGGTGTATAAAATGAGGCCTAATGAGCGTAATTTTTTTTTATAGTATCTTCGGGATGACTTTAGAAGTCATATCATTCATTGCCCGACACTTGTAACCCGCCAGACACCCTTAAACTGCTATAAATTGTAATTCTACTTTCGTCATAGTATAAAAGCAGCCAGACACTTTTGGTACTAATGATAATATTATCCTTTTGGGCCAATTTTGTTTAGATTTTAGATATAAATTATAATTATCATGTAACGTGAGTACAAACAATTAGGATATCATGCATTGAAGTGTGTATACTCCACAAGTGTAATGAATATATGTATGTTCCCTAACAATATTACTTTTGCCGATGTAACAATTTACCAAAATGTGCTTTAAAATTGTATTCACTTAATAAACTAATTTCATACGAAATGGTCGTACGTTTTCCTTCTTACTCGTACCCTTAATATTTCAGCATATTGGCCACTGCCTGTGATAAATTCAACTCCTTAACTAGCCCTTAAAAGTATCAAGAATCAATCGCACCTAACATACCACAATCGTAATACTACATACTAATAGCTCCAATCAAAGTGAAGAGAGTACTTCATTAATATTGCCAGCGGTCAATAAGAGAGCCCTTGGCATTTGGGCGGGCTCCTCGCAGGCCAACTGTCACTCACTACAGCTATTTGAATATTCTACTAACTTCTTGGAATGTTTTGGTTAATAATAGGGTTATTTACAGCCTGAATTGCAGGACTCCTTTTCAAATTCAGTGTGCTGAATTGTTGGCTACAACACAGGATATGGTATTTATTCCAAGAAAAAGCACCTCGCAAACAACACTACTACACTTTAGTATAGTAAATCCGTAGAAATATAAATTATTAAAAATATAATCTTAAATTATCTTTGGGTAAACTTCGTAATTTCCTGACGACGCGACGGTCACGAAAGTTGCGCTTGCACAATCCCGATACTCGTAATGCTGATGTCAGCTATCTCGATATCACCGAGGAGCAGCTTGATAAACTTGAGCGCCTTCAAAATTTTGGTATCAGGTTCATATTTGGTTTACGCAAATATGATCACGTTTTCGCAATTTGCTCAAGTGGCTCCCAATTCGCCTTCGACGGAATACTCACAACCTTGCTCTACTTTATAATATTCTGTTCAATCCCTATACCCCGTCTTATTTGAGGGAACGTTTTACGTTCCTCAATGACACACACACAAGATTCTTAAGGTCGTCGAAATCCCTTGAACTGGCTGTCCCCACTCATTCTACTAAGTTTTATGACAAATCCTTCACTGTACAAGCTGTCCGGCTATGGAATGCTCTGCTTTTATCCATTAGATGTGACTGTATTAAAAAAACTGGTCAAAGAATATTACTTATCTGCTTAATTTCTCCTTTTCTCCTGTTGCTTAATTTAACGGATTAAATTTAATGAATCCTTAAATGTATTTATATGTAGGTAAGTATGTTTATTTATTCAGTATGTTAGTATATATCAAAGTTGACTTTTTTTACTGAAAATGTTTATAAATGAATAAAGTACCTAGTTTTATAACATGACGTTATATTTAATTCCTCTTAACTAAATGCCTTTTTACTTTACTTCTATCTTACACCAAAAATACACGTTATTCTTTTATCTATTAGCGATTTTGTCCATCCAAAGGTTGCCTGTAAGAGATCGCTCTTAGCGAAAAGGCCGCCTATTGTACATATCCACTTTTTGTATTTTTTTTAAGCAATATGTCGTTGGTGTACAATAAAGATTATTCTATTCTATTCTACAGATTCTACCCCTCATAGCAATAGACCTGTCATAAAAGACGGGCTTGCTCTATATCTTTTTACCTGGAAAACCTAAGCTAATATTATTATCCTAACTACCATGGGTTTGTTTGCTTGTTTGTTACACTTTCACGCCTTTACTACTGAACCGATCAGGTTAGGGATGCAGAAAAGGACATAGGATACCTTTAATCCAGAAAAAAATACTTTCCCGAGGGATACCTGAATCAATTGACAAAATCTATCCAAACGCAAGCTAACTAGAAAAAGCTAGTTTGCTATATTTATGTAAATAGTGCAGCATCGCGTAGATCAACGTAGTCTAAAAAAGCGGGACACATGCATTACTAAGAGTGGCAACCAGAGATTGACGAACGACCACTCTCGATGAGAAAATATGTACACAGTTTCCTTGCGGACAGCGAATGCTTGTGTGACTAAAATAGTCACAATCGAATGGCCTAATGTTTATAAAACTTAAGGTAAATAACATTCACATTCAATGTTATACTAACTTTTAAACTTTTGCGTTCCATTGCATTCCATTGCGGAATTAACGTGATAACGTAGAATAGAATAGAATAAACTTTATTGTACACCAAAATATTTTTTTCATGGAATAGGTACATCTTGTGAGTATGTACAAAGGGCGGCCTTATCGCTAAAAGCAATCTCTTACAGGCAACCTTTGGATGGACAATACGACAGTAAATAGATGAAAACATGGGTAGTTTTGGTGTAAAAGTGCTGATATAGAAAATAATTTGATAAGTTCTAAAAATCATAACATGCTTCTAAAGCATACAGCATTTAATATGGTTTAAAAGTAATAATAGGTAGTAAGTAATTGAAAATATGCATATAGCAATAATTCCTATCATTGCTTACTATATTATTGTACACACTAGTACATAAACATACATAGATATGTATATACAGTCTGTGTAAATATACACAGATTATATAGAGAAATAAATACACATACACATATCTACGTATCTATACTAATATATAAAGCTGAAGAGTTTATTTGTTTGTTTGCTTGAATGTGCTAAACTCAGGAACTACTGGTCCGATTTGAAAAAAAAAATCAGTGTTAGATAGTCCATTTATCGAGGAAGGCTGTAGGTTATATATCATCACGCTAATTTCAATAGGAACGGAGCAGTGACCATAAACGCAGGTGAAACTGCGGGGACTGCTAGTATATATATATTAATACGTGAAGCGAAAACTTTGGATCCCTTTTTACGAAAATTGGGCGGACGGAGGAGTATGAAATTTTGCACACTTATAGTTTATACAGAGAAGAAGTGACGAATGCTAAAATTTTTGAACAATATTTCCTACAAAGTTAAAAAAAAATGCAAAAACAGGTACATACAGCTATGAGTGTCCAGTATATATGTTGATCTGTCATGGTACAAAAGTCTATACAATGACAGGTCAAGTAATAATTGCCAAGGAAATAAACCATGGTCGAAATTCGACCACCACGCGATCTCCAGTAAGTATAAAATAGTGATGATATAGCGATTACACACATACGCAACAGGTATACTTAATGTATTTTAAACAGAGAATATATTAGGAAGTTAGGTAGTGTTCTTTGAGCATGTTCTTAAAGATAGGCAATATTTGGGCACGTCTAGTAGATATAGGCAGAGCATTCCATAGTCGAACAGCCTGAACAGTAAACGATTTATCGTAAAACTTAGTCGAGTGAGTTGGTACTCCTAGTTCCAGAGATTCAGACGACCTCAAGGATCTTGAATGTGTGTCATTGAGGAACATAAAGCGTTCCTTTAAATAAGTAGAAGTACAGGGATGAAATAAAATACTATAAAGTATAGAAAGAAAATGAGTATTCCGACGAAGGCGAATTGGGAGTCACATAGCATGTTTCGAAATTCAGATACATGATCATATTTGCGTCATCCAAATACAAATCGAATACAAAAGTTTTGAAGGCTCAAGTCTATCGAGTTGCTCCTCAGTGATATCGAGATAACGTATTTAAAAGGTGTTACATACCTTTTAAATCGAAGGTATGTACCTAATATATTTTGATACGTGATCGCGTTAATTCCTGTCAACATAATTATATCATAGTCAATAATGTTACAGAAAAATGCTTCCCTTTATAGGAGTAGGGAAGAGGGGTAGAAGAGGGGGAGGGGGGAAGACTGGTAGAAGGGGAGAGAGGGAAGGGTTAGGGTCTCTGGTAGCCTCACTCACTCGGCGAAACACAACGAATCGTTGCTATGAGGCCGGTTTTCTAAAAAGCCGAATCACTCCGGTCGAGCCGGCCCATACGTGCCGAAGCATGACTCTCCCACTTACAAACAAATTCAAGGATTGTCCATATTTTCAATTTTCCCGATCGATTGTCGCATAAAAAATTCACAAATTACAACTTCAAACAATATTGCTACTGTTTATTGTGTTTGTACTTCAATTTATCGATAATGGGTGCAAATATATCAAGGACAAGGGCAGCAGGTTATGAATAGCCATTTGCAGATGAACTTAACGTGTAATAAATTATTATAACCTCTTTAGCTTCTTTTTGCTCCTGAAAATTGTCTTGAAGGTGATCGATAGGGAACACCATCAGGTGACCCGTCAGCTCGTATGCCCCCTATAAAATATTATAAAACTAAAGATGGCTGTAGCCAGCAGAAGATAGCCACCGCCTTTTTTACGGAAAGGATAGGAGGAAATACAAATCAAATCAAAATCATTTATTTCAATTAAACCTATTTTAGGTATTTTTGAATTGTCAGGAGAAGTAGTCAGTCAGACTAAGTCAGTCGTGAAGCTAGTTGCCTGTTCCAATACGTAGATCCTGTGGAGAAGAACAGGCAAGAAACTCCTAGAACACTACTTCAACATGTTTTTTACGAATCTTTGGTTACATTGCTTATATGCGCAAATTAAATGTGAGGACAATGTAACATATTGTTCTAAACTATAAACAGTCGCGCAAACTACTACTATATGTAAGTAATACCAGTTCAGAGATGACCAGCCCCAACCAACGGCACTCGTTCACGAGAATGACGCACGCGCCAGTCATCGTCCACTTTATCTACTCCGTGGTCCACTTCTATCATGACCTATATTAGTACAACAACAACAGAATACAGACAGTAAGTAACCTTAGTCGCTGTACACGTAGATTCAAAAAGGCTTCTACGCTGAACCAATTAATTAAAAAAACGTGTAAAGATCTTCCCATCCGAAGAGGACAAAATTACTTAAATTATAAACTAACTGTACAGTTATTGTCAATGAGAATATGTTAATCGACTTTCAGATATTCAGATAATGCGCACAATAGTTTACGCTCATTAACGACCACTGCATCGGGTGAAGCTCTTTACACGTGTCATGATGTGTGATTCATAGATATTTATTTTAAATCTGAGTGTAACATTGTGTCTTTTAATTTAAAATTGAAAGTTTATATCAACATGCTTGTTTCCTTATGGTCAAGTTATAGTAACCCAACCTTACCTTCCAGTGGTAGCAGCCGAGCAGGGAGCCTGGATCGTAGCACAAGGGGATCATCCACAACGCTCAGCACCGACGAAGATAACATCAACGTGGTTGTCAGGTATTAACTATTTAACAGTACAGTAGCATCGTGAGCCCCATATTACTCTCGGCTACACTACTCAGCAGTAGTAGAGGGTTAACCCTCACACTTTAAAACAAGAATGGTTGAACACTACGCGATTTTGAGGGACTTTTAAGACGCTCTAATTGTGAAAAGACTTCGCAACCATAGTTTTCCTATTGCAGACTAAAGAATGGAGTATTGCAAAAGGGTATAAAAGGTCAGCAACAAATAGGTTAAATAGGGTCAGCAACATAATGAGTTACACCCATGACATTACAAGTGTCCTTAGGTTACAATGACTGCTTACCACCATTCGGACCGTTTTCTTGTTGGTATATTAGTGGTATGGAAAATAAATACATCTAAAAGAAATATAACTATTACGCGAAAGTTTAAACTTAAAAGTATGGATAGGATGGGTGGAGTTGACACGCTGCTGCTTTGTAATGCAGAAATCGATTTTCATTCAACTATTCAACACGTAGGCTGTTGGAAATTTGAATTTATGTTAAAGTTTGTGACAATTTTTAGCTGGATTTCAATTATTATTGTTACCTCTTTGGTTCAGTGGCCTACAGTCATCGCTGATAAGACGTTTATAATATACGGGTATTAGCTCTTTGGCTAGACCAAAGAGCTAATACCCTAAAATAAAAAAAATCCTGAAATTAAGCAACAAGTAAAGTAAAATATATGAATGTTATTGTTATTAACCGATTTCAAAAGAAGAAGAGTCTCTACGTTCGTATGTATTGTTTTTATAACTTATTCAATCAAGTGTAGCAAGTTGCTAGACAAACTAAAAATCTTACCACCTTATCTAAATAAAGTAAAAGTAAAGCATTAACCTAAACTTAATATTATCTAATGAACTACAGTTCGGTAACTTACATTACAGTAAGTAATGTTCTAAATACCGTATCTACTCAGTGCGTATGTCTATGTACTTACCGTACACTAAAAATGAAAACATGAACACTTTAAAAGAAGTTACACCGACTTCAAAAAACACTAACAAAGGGCACTCAATAGTGAAAAAAAAATGATTACAAACTTAATTGAAAAGACTACATAAATGTGACACTTTTAATGTAATAGCTAACATTAAACAGACACTAGGTACCTACTTGTTTATTTGAACTCAGGTGATATATATTTTCAATTAAATTTGTAATGAATTAAATTACTTTTCACGTTTCAGTGCCCTTTATTATCGTTTTTTGAAGTCGTTTTAACTTTTTTTAAAAGGTTTGTGCCTATACAGCCTATAGGAAACTACCCGATGATTGAAACTGTACTGTTATACTTAACCTTATTGCTTTTTGTACATTGAAAGTTGAAACTTCCAAACTAAAGATTATTATAAAATTCATCACAATGAATATTTTCAAGGTTGTTCTGTTCTCCAATGAAAAAGGACGTTAGCCCTGATGTTATCGATTTGTTCGAAATTGATTACCGACACTTCTAATGTATAAAACATGTTTATAATATGGCAACACAGTCTTGATAACCATAGGTGGGATTGAAAAACGATTGACAAGTAAATACCTATAATTTGAATGAAATAAAATGACTACACGGGTGGCGGAATGGTTAAAGTAGTCGCTTCGCCACTACGCCGCGCCGAGTGTTATGGGCTCGATTCCAACACGAGACATAAAAATATGTGATCCACGAATAATTATCCCGAGTCTGGGTGTTCTTTCACTTTGTGCCCGGACACTACCGACACAGGAGTTGTTCCTGCTGCGGGAGTTTTGGTTTTTTTTAATGAAAATTAATTGCTTTCTATCAAGTACGTGATTTATGCTATTAAGCGTTAAAGGAAAAGTTTACGTAATTTCATATTGTGGAGTCCTTTAGTCGTAACGTAAACGTGGAATATACTCGTACATATTTTATTTTACTTATTTCATCAACAAGGTAGGTAAACGACCTTGTAAACATTGTAGGTCGACGGTAGATGCAGTCCATTTTCATCCGGCCATCTTGGAAGTTATTGAGAGACGCCTATGACCAACAGTGAACGTCCGTCCCTTTACTGAAATGATGATGTAACAATTTCATTTACAATGCATTTTTTTTAAAGAATACAAGTAACGACGGCCCCACTGTGTGGTTAGTCTAGACAAAGAAGAATAGCATTATACAATTACAAAACTTCAAACTGCCTTTAAATGGTAGTTGTTCTAACCACTGTCATATTTAGAAGGAGAGGTAGCCCATATTAGAAGTGTCTGACTTTGTACCTTTACAACAAAATATCGCCTTAAAACTGCATAATTAGACAAGTTTTGGTCTAATCCCACCCATACTCCAACTGCTGTCTCTTGTACGCCAGGATTAACAAATGTCGGGTTAAACACAAAGCATGACACTCGGTAAGCCCCGGAGACAGTTCAACTCTCTTGGAACCATGGAACCCACAATGAATTTGATCCAAAGTGATACATTTACATATATTGTAATGCACTCGCTTATACAGTGGGAGATTTTCCCAAGGAAAGCGATGTATTGACAGGTAGAATGAAATGATACAGATATTTGTAATTAATTCTTATTATATTTCACTTTCTAACTACTACAATAACTTTATTGAATATTTATCACTTCTTCATAGAAGGCATGACTGAGCATCTGACATCGAAGACGAGAGTCTCTCTTAATTTTTTTATCCTTTTCATTATAAAAACATAGACACCATATTACTTGCCAGCGTCTTACATGTTCAAAGGTTTGAACCCCACAGTATGTACAATGTACATCCGTATAAATACTTTCACTGATCAGGAACTCAACCCATCGTGGGTTGTTACCTCCCGGCGTTAAAGTCGAATGCTCAACCGCGCGCCACATAGGTCGTCCAAATTGGTTTAACATACATTATATTTAACGTAGTTTGCTATTCATGACGTCCCTCAACTACATAAATAGTCCTCATTACTCTAAATCGTGGGAAGTTTTATCGTGGGAGAGTCATGCTTCGGCACCAATGGGCCCGGATCGACCGGAGTGATACTATGGCCTAGCAGAAAACTAGCAGGGAAGCAATCTTGTGTTTCGCCGAGTGAGTGAGGTTACCGGAGGCCCTGACCCCCCTAAGCCGGCAACGCACTTGTGATTCTTGAGTTGCAGGTGTCCATGGATGGCGGTGTCACTTGTCATCAGGTGACCCGTCTGCTCGTTTAGCCCCTATCCCATAAAATAAATAAATAATGTAACTTAACATCTTATTACGTACGCTGTATATTATAATATATGATATTTTCTTTCTAGAAATACATACATATAAAAAGAGATTCCACTTAAGAATAAAATATATATATTGGTGGAACGCCCCAACGATTCTACCATTTGTCTACCATTACAGTAATTACAAAGAGCAATTAAAAAAAAATGTTATGCGGCAATAATTTGTTATGCATTTTAATTTGTAGAGTACGACCAATAAGCGACAAAGAGCGATCGCATGGCGAGCGAATGCTGTTAGAGTTTCCTGGTAAAGGCCAAGTGATCTGCCACAACACTACCCCCAGCCAGAAGTCCAAAGTCTTCTCTTACAACGTCGTCTTCGAGCCTGAGGCAACACAGGTATGAATTTAGAATTCATGACTACTACGAATGAGAGGAGAGGAGGCTTACTATTCGCACATACCCCCCATATACCTACCCCCATATACATATACCCTGAACATATGTATATCTACCCTTATATAATATATACCTCCATACCTGCACCCAGAAGTAACCATAATCAAATTTAACTTATTCCGTATTTTTAAGAACAAATTGTTAAACAGCAACTGATTTACCTACTGGTTTATTTATGATGAACAATCAGTACAGCTCAAGTTCTGTGGGTACTACTTAAACAGCGTAGCGTAAGCAGGCTATTAGAAATACATACTTCAGAACTAACACTTCAAAAGCGGTAAAAAGCGGTCTTGCGATATCTTCAACCTATGGCGTCCTACCACGTAGATCGGGTTGCCAACGGTTCATCTAGTGTAAGGATGTCTCACGTTTTGACTTATAGTTCGGTTGGGAATCTTTCTTGATAAGCGACTTTCATTAATTTTAGAATTACGTTCTTCAAAAGGAACCCTTATAGGATCACGTTGTTATCCATCTGTCTGTCAAGGGCCTTTTTCTCAAGTACCCTTGCAGGTATAAGTTGAAATTTATACCAATACTTATATTTGCTGTCCTGTTAAGCTGTAAGAAAATCAAGCTTCTAAGTCAACGCAATCAAAAGATACGCCCATTCAAATTTGAACATTTAGCAGGTAAATCAAAACCTATAGAGTTCTTCCCATTGACCTACAATCATGAAATTTAGTAAGAAGAAAGGTCTCAAAGCACAAGTACAGGAACAAATCCGAAAGCCATCATGTTTTTTTTTGTAATTACAAACTTACATTTTGCCTTTGGAAAGTTAACTTTGACATAAATCGAGGTTTTAGGAGAGTATTTTTAGAACTGTAAAGTTAAATTTTGTCTTTCGGAAAAAACGGGCAAAAATCTTCCGAGTTTGTTTGCGTTTGTGCGCAAATCAGACTCGCACTTGCCCGGTTTTTTTAAATATATTTCTTTTACTATGTACTTTTTTTTTCGGTCTATTTGGTGCTTTAATATATTTTTTTAACAATTCTATTTATATCTCAAACCTTTATATTTATATCAAACAGGACGACATTCTGGAATTCTCCGGAGTCAAGAGGTTATTGGAAATGGCCGTTGAAGGTTTCTCATGTACCGCATTTTGTTACGGGCAAACTGGCAGTGGGAAAACCCACACATTGACTGGACCACCAGGATTGGTAAGAAATAACTAAATTTGGATCTTATAGTCTCTATAATAGATGGTGTCGTTATTGTGAGAAATCAATTAAAAAAACGTTCTCTTTTAGAGTAATTATCATTACGCACTGTCTCTTGTACGCCGGCAACTCAGTCGACAGCTACCATGAGTATCTGTAATTCATATAGGAGATGCTGTGTCTATACGCACGTGGTCACTGGCCATTTTGGTACTTTCTTATAGCCTCTCTACACTTCTCGCAAAGTTGCTTCGATGAAGTACCTACTTAAGAAGTCGAAATTAACCGAAGTCGTCACGTACGTCGTGCACCTCGTGGGGAGCTCAGTCGTCCCCCGGCGTTGGAACTTCGGGACACTTCGTGCCCTTTGACTCGGGCACAAAAACCGATAAGCGAAGCAAAGTGCCTGTCTACACTCTCGTATTCGCATATCTTCGAGCAACTTCGCGAGTAGTGTAGAGGGGCTTTTATATTACTATCTTCATAAAATAAACTAAATATTCTTGTGTCTTACAGTAAAGGATGTACCCAAAACCGTTTAGCTTTCTTTTTCGTTTTTCTCTTTAAAATTAACAACGATGTTATTGCGATTTCTCCTTCGTCCATTCTGCTTGAATGTACAAAAATCATTCAATCATTCGCTCGGCTTTGTCTCCCAGCCTAGTTATATAAGTTTTGATTGCCGTCGACGGAGTTGCCGACGACTAATCCGACAGTGCGCAATGACTCATTGATTTCTGCAAGGACCCGAAGAGCTGCTTACCATAAGGCAGGTGCTAATATGCCTACTTATGTAGTTGTGGAAAAGAGATACTTATAGTTTTGGCAGCACATAGAGCTACTGTGACCTTAATATTGAAGGTCGAGGGATATTACATGTCAATCGCGAGCCCTCTATCATTATTAGGTATGCCGTACAATGTCATCCATATTATTATTGTGTGGGCTTTAAAATGTATGTAAAATGGTTCTCTTAGTAAAAAAATATCAGAAATAGCAAATATTCAAAACAAACAATTTTTTATCGACTTTCGCTAATAATGATCAACAAAAGTCGATTGATGTATTCGACCACGTTTGTTTTTTTAAATAATTGTTGCAAAAAGACCAATCCCTTCATCAATATTTCTCAATATGAAAGGACCGACCCCGTAGTCAAGTTCTAAATACAAAATATTGTAAACACTCAAAGAATGGTAGTAACTTATTTAAGTTTTTTGAAGAGATTATTCCAAAAGTATGTCATGTCATGTTGTATGACAGTCAGTCGTTTCTGTTCAGAAATGACCACGATGACTGTTAGTCGGCTCTGACCATGACTCATAATCAGAGCCAACTAACAGTCAGAGATGTACTAAATCTAACTTAAGTTTCGTATTTTGTAATTTATACCTTTGTGGAGAGTTGACACTGCCCGTATAATAGTTGCCCGTTATCGCAAATGATACAAAGTAGAACTGCATCAGAACCCTGCAATTGTGATTCTCTATAAAGGTTTAAAAGAACGAGCTATGCTTTAGCAATTGTAGTTAAGAAATAGTCACCTTATTGGAACTCCGAAAACTGTAAAAGCTTGCGGTCTATACCTAAACCTCTTCTACCTCGTCATTATACTTAAAAACTTTGAGAAACGGTGTCTACATTATTAGTCGTGATCCGACCTCGCAGCTCTGTATCGATCCATCGCATGTCTGAAGCCCGATGCATTGATGACATGTCACAGTCACCGATTGATAGATAACCGCCGGACAGAATGATTGTAGATGCAGGCAATTTTAGTGGCACTGATTGATAGTTTTTGGAACTAGAAGGCTATTCGATGAATATGTAAACTGGTTTGCTGATTTTAATGAGGACTTTCTGCTCTTCACGAAGATCACAGCTCAGTCGCTCAACTGTAGGATCGAATCAGAAATGAGGAGATACACAGACGAACGAAGATTACCGCCATGGCCCAACGGATCAGCAAGATGAAGTGGCCGGGCACATAGCACGCAGAACAGATACCCGATGTGACCGAAAGGTTCTGGAGTGAAAGCCACGGATCAGAAAGCACAGCGTCCATCAACAAGGTGGACAGATGATCTTCCGGTAGATGCAGGCCCCTTCCAACCGGTCTTCTTGGATGTCATTGAGGGTGGCCTATGTCCATCAGTGAACGTCCTATGGCTGAAATTATTATAAAATGACTATTAATCGTTGAAAAAATACGTGAAAGTAATTTAATATTTTTTACGATTACATGAAAAGCTTTAACAAACCAGCAATAATTAAACACAATCACGGCAAAATTATCGCCTGCCGTGTCTCGTCACGCTACATGAATAATGAGCTAATAGTACAGCGTACTGTACACTGCACACTTCCAATTTCCAGTTTAAATAGGGTCATCCCACACACAAATATTTAAAACCTCTGAGGGTTTTGCTGATCAATATTATCACCGTCAATATTTTACTAAGAGCCACTCCCATTATTGCTTGAGACTGTATCGCTGTTGGTACTATGCTAGGTTCTCCTATAAGTAAAATTTGTTATTAAATAAAATCAATATAAAACAGTTTAGTAAGAATATTAAATAACAGCACTTTTAATTTGTATATATATTCTGTAAGAAACATTCTCACAACCACTGATATAAAATATGAACATCACTAACTACAGTAACTGCCAAGTTGTTCGTACCACTCTTCGCACTCAAGACAATGTTCTGAACTTATTCCTACCCTTTTAATAACTCCACTATTCATTCATATCAATCGACCAATACAATTGCGTTACCGGTGTAACCAGTCAAAATAATGTCAATTAACTTATTCTTATTAAATAGTGAACTGTGTTATCATCTATTATAGTTTGTACCTAATTTTAATAAAATAAATAAGAGTTTTTGATGTGGCGACGACAATTCTCGCCTGTATATTCCCGAAGGGGAAGACATAGATATTTTACACACCCAAATTTCATCAACCATATTTTGGGCCTACGTATTTTATCCATTAAATAAACCCTTGCTCCCATTTTTTTGTCGCAAAACGGCTGTCGAAAAAGCTATAGTACTTCCATCACCATAATTCCCAATAGACAGCGGCAGGTTATCCTTCAAGGATATGCTTGAAAGCTATAACAATACATAGATTACACTGATTGAATGAATGGGCGCCATACCAAAGTGGGTACTTCGTTTTCAGATTGAAAGGGGCACAAGCCCCTACTCTCCGGAACACGGTCTAGTGGTTCGGTCTTTCGTCTACTTGTTTCGTCTAATAAATGAACGGCCTGACTCACACTTCATACTGAAGGCTTCCTTCTTGGAGATTTATAACGAAAAGGTAAGCGAAAACATGTAATAAACTTCTCACGGAATGTTCAGAAGTGCAAAGAAGTAATCGCCCTATGGAAGCACAGAAGTGTTCCTCTTGTAGTCTGGGCACAAGTATTGCCATTAATCAGTGACTGTCCCAATTATTGTAGACTTGACATCACTTAATCAAATGCTCCTATAATTAAATTTCGAATATGTCAAATACTTTCCTCTTTCTTATTTGATTCCTACGACATGCAAGCAGAAACCTGAAATATGAGTTTAATGCGATCAGGTAATAGGTATAACATACATTTGATTTGCCTGACGTTTCGACCATGTTGCACTTGCCATGATCACAGGCTAATTTGGTGACGTTAATATCATGGAACGCGAAAGTTTAAAAGAAACATATGTTATTTATTGAAGGCACTATAATCGTATGTACTGCTTATGACGGTTACAGAAATATTAAATTTAGGTAAAGCCCATGAAAACGAAATCAGGCAATAAAACTCACAAATCATCATTTAATAAATAACGTTTTTAGTCCGTTGGGGATATAGACTTCCATACGTGTCGGACTAATAGCTCCCAAAAGACTCTTCGAATAATTACTTATAGTAAACCAGATATCAATCCTTGGCATCCAAAGAGCTGTTAACTTTTCCAGGTCATAGACTTACTCAATCCAGGCAGTGCAAGGAAACCTCTACAAGTACGATGGTCCAAAGAAACAAGAGGATTCTACGTAGAGAACCTGTTCACGGTAGATTGTGAACAAATAGACGACTTGTTCGCAGTTTTAGAAGAAGGTGAGTTGGTAAAAAAATTGATTTACTTAATTAATATCGACCGATAAAATCATAGTAGTTAAACACAAGATGTCACAAATAACCTATCCAAGGTATAAAAAGATGAAATACCAATGAGCTGGCAATACAGTATGGAGTCTATCGTCTCTACGCTGGGTACGAAAGAATTTCCAGTGACGAATTTCTTCTGGTAAGTGAAGCGTGGGATTTCAGCCCACCAGATGATGAAACAATGATCTAGTGAAATTGGCAGGGTGGCTGGTGTCCTCGTCTACCACCCGTTGAAGGTCATTCCCGAATTTTAGCATTTGCGAAAGAAAAAAATCGCAAATAAACTAACTCCCTGTGTTAAATAGGCATGCGAAACCGTGCTGTAGGCGCACACGCAATGAACGCGCACTCGTCTCGCTCACACACGATCCTGTGCGTGCGAGTGAGACGGGATCTGCACGCTGATGCTGACGTCACGTGCTCCACACACGGCAAGATCAACTTCGTGGACCTGGCCGGCAGCGAGATGACCAAGCGAACTCATAGCACCGGGAAGACTTTGGAAGAAGCCAACAATATTAATAGAAGTCTTATGGTTTTAGGTGAGTAATTTACTAAATATTAGCCTTTGATTTCAGGTATTGTGTGTTTATCACACAGTGGTAATCCGTTAATTAAAACTATACTTTGGATGGTTGACTACAATCAATGTTAGTACGACATTTTATCAACAAAAATACTAATTTATACATACACACTTTTGCTTTTAAATTTATTTATTTTTTATTTATTTATTTCTCTTTATTGTACACCTTTAATTAGTAAATAGTGCAAATATAAGTTACAAATGTTAAGGTATAACAATCGGCGGTCTTATCACACACGGCGATTTCTTCCAGACAACCTTTGTACGGATATTGTCAAATATAATTGAGGGTAGTTTGTGGTGTACAATATAAGGTTATGTTAATATACTGTAAACTGAATACTATATATAACCATAAACGTATCACATACATATACCAATATTAATATTACTTACACATACACTAAAATATATATACATATGTATAATAATATAATTAAAAAGTATTTATAATGACAAATAATAATCCTTCACTTGTTTTTTAAATGACTGCAAGGTTTTGGCTTGTCGAATTGTTTCAGGCAAGTTGTTCCATAACCTGACCGCTTGCACTGAAAAGGACTTGTCTGTGAACTGAGTGGAATGTCTCGGCATTTTCAGCTTTAAATTCTCTGATGATCTCAGGTCCCTGCAATGTGTGTTGTGTAGGAACTCAAAACGTTCCTTAAGATAAGAGGGAGTGTGAGGATGGAACAGAGTACTGTACAAAAGAGAAAGAATATGAACATTCCGGCGAAAGCGTATAGGTAGCCACTTGAGCTTAGAACGATATTCTGAGACATGATCATATTTGCGTAATCCAAATATGAATCTAATGCAGACGTTTTGGAGCCGCTCAAGTTTGTTCAGCTGGTCTTCGGTGAGATCGAGATAGCTGACATCACCATAGTCAAGGATAGGAAGAAGAAGAGACTGTGCGAGCGCAATTTTCGTGTTGGTAGGAAGGAAATTCCGAAGCCTTCGCAGAGATCCCGCTGTTGCAAATAATTTACGACTGATTTCTCCAATTTGAGGGCGCCAGGATAGGCACTGGTCCATATATATTCCTAAGTTTTTAACCTTTTCGCTATATGGAATAACCGAACCATTGCAATAAATAGCTGGCATTTGCTGAAGGTTTATTCTGCAGTTCAGCCTAGGACTACCCACTACAATGACCTGTGTCTTTGACGGATTTAAAATTAGTCCATAATCCTTACTCCAGGTACATATTTGCGTCAGATCTTTGTTGATAACATCAACTGCTTGTGTTATATTATCAGGATCTGCTTTTGAATAAATTTGAAGATCATCTGCAAAAAGATGGTAGGAAGAAAGTAATCGGTTTGTGATTGAGTTTATAAAAACTGCAAAAAGTAATGGGGATAACACGCCGCCCTGAGGTACGCCCGCAGATGTAGTGCACCAAGAGGAGTAAACATTGTCAATACGAGCACGTTGCTGGCGACCATACAGGTAACTATGAAACCAGTCAATTGCTGATGGAGATATGTTAAGAGAGCATAATATACTTAGCAAGACATCAAAGTCAACGGTGTTGAAAGCATTACTAAAATCTAGTAAAGCAAGGACTGTCAGCTTTCCTTCCTCCATGCCCAACCTGATATCCTCCGTAATATGGACTAAAGCTGTGGTAGTACTGTGGCCCGGACGAAAACCTGATTGGAGAGGATTTAGGAGACAATTCTTTGAGAGAAACAAGCTTAATTGATTGTGGATGAGGCGTTCAAGGACTTTGGATAGAAAAGGGAGAATTGATATGGGACGGTAATCTGAAAAAGAGGATGGATTACATTTTTTAGAGAGAGGAGTGATTTGAGCCATTTTCCACGCAGATGGAAAAACATTGGTGGATACGGAATAATTAAGGATGTGGCAAATCACGGGTAGGATTTCATCTAGGATAGGAAGTACCATATTACGGCTGATGTTGTCGCTTCCTACTGCATTAGAAGTTATTGACACTATACTCTTCTTAACATCACAAGCAGAAAATTGACTGAAAACGAATGGGGAACAGTCCGGGGTCGGAAGAGAAGAAAGATAATTTAGCGTTGCAGTCTTAGTAGTTCCTCCAAAATTGGAGGAAGCAGAAAAATGTGAATTCAAGGAATCGAGATCAACGTCTTTTGAAGGAAAATTTGGACCTGATTTACCGACCCCTAATGACTTAAGAAACTTCCAGACTTTGACTGGATCACCATTTTCAACAGATTTGTGGATATGTCGGCGTTGAGCATTCCTACACATCTTATTGCAGTGATTTCTAATAAGCACAAATTTTTCCCAATTTGCTGTAGTAGGGTGACTCTTATATCTTGAATGTGCCCTTGCTTTCTTTCTCTGTGTCGCCTTTATTTCTTCGGTAATCCAAGGTGCGGGCAGATGTCTTACCTTTATTTGACGAATTGGGGCATGTTTGTCATATAAACATAGAAGGTGATTTGTAAAATAGTCAATTTTTTCATCAACACATTGAGAGTTGAAAAGTGCACTCCAGTCTATGTTGTCTACATCTCTGCGAAGATCCTCAAAATTTACCTACCTACTGGTTTTTGTCCGCGGCTTCTCTCACATGGATCTCGGTTCTATCGATGTATACTTGTGTTTAATTGCATTATACATAGACTAGATCCATTCCAGGCAGTGGCGGCCTTAGGGGGTGGCAAGCAGGGCAACCGCCCTGGGCCTCGCTCTCGGAGGGGCCCTAAACTGCCATATGAAACTACGTGGGAATTCTGGGTAGAGTCGATAAAGGCCGTTAAATATTAACTAAGCGATATATGTGATGTAGATTGTTGCTGGTGTTTTGAAAGATTTAGCTGATAATAAAACAGATCGTCAATTGGTTAGTGAATACCAATTTTTATCAATTTCCTATGTACAATTTTGAAACAATTTTTTTTTTTGCATTTTTCATTAAGCATCGGCATTAAATATACGTTCAATTCACATAAATTCCTCAAAGGACAAGGGCCTCGCGAAGATTTATCACCCGGGACCTCGCAACGCCAAAGGCCGCCCCTGATTCCAGGGATTAGTGGAATTAATAGGAATGTAAGGCATTGGATAATTATCGTTTTTGCAAGAAATTATTTGTATTCACTACTCAACTGAATTCGTTTATTGCGGACGGATTATATCTGTGATCTCAGTTGTTCAGCGAAGAAGTGACAAGGGCCGAAGCCGATTCTTAACAAAATTTACTTAATTTAACAATATATGATTTTTCTATGAAACTAAGTAGGTACTGTCTCGGCTGGAAACGTCGCTTCAAACTTCAGAAAGTACCACAAAACTACACTAATACATCGCCTACACAAAAATATCTGTTAATTATACCAATAATATAATTGTCCTGGATGCAAATTATCCTCTAACTGCTCAGTAAATTACTGAACGATATTAAAAGACAGGTACACATACAAAGACCCTTTATTCAAAACCCCTTTTACAATCAATTTAAGTAAATGTTCACTATGTCATGTCCATAGGCTATTGCATAGCTCAACTGAGTGACGGAAAGAAACGCGGCCACATCCCCTACCGGGACAGCAAGTTGACCAAGCTCTTAGCAGACAGCCTGGCCGGTAATGGCGTTACGCTTATGGTAAGAATCCTATTGATATTTTAAACGTGAAAGTTTGTGTGGATGTATGGATGTTTGTTACTCTTTCATGCAAAAACCACTGA
Organism: Euplagia quadripunctaria; assembly: GCA_963859945.1. NCBI lineage: Eukaryota > Metazoa > Arthropoda > Insecta > Lepidoptera > Erebidae > Euplagia > Euplagia quadripunctaria. Next base: position 21,611,633 of record OY982570.1, read on the forward strand.
ACTGATTGCGATGAAACTTGGTATGTAGATAGCTGGAGACCTAGATTGACACATAGGCTACTTTTTATCTCGATATTTCCACGGCATCGGGACTTACGCGGGAAAAACCGCGGGGCGCACCTAGTCTTCTATTCGAATAAATAAAATTGGAGTATCTGTTTGTAATATTAAAATAACCGCTTTTTACTAAGTGTATTTGGATGTATACAAGGTGTTTGTCTGTCTGTTTGGCTGGTTCGGCTATTCTCCGGCACGGGTAGATCGATTTCGACTGGACTTTCACTGGCAGATAACTGGTGTTATAAGGAGTAACTTAGGCTACTTTTATTTTGGAAAAAGAATTATATAAATATGTACACGCGAGCGAAGCCATCCAAATATTATTCTTTCAAAAAAAAAACGACTTCAACAAAAAAACTATTCCATAAAAGACGTATTGTCAGAACTGGATCAAATTGAAATGGGACCACACGGGAAGCAACAGCTTTCAAATAAAAAAAGAATCATCAAAATCGGTTCACCCAGTCGAAAGTTCTGAGGTAACAAACATTAAAAAAAAAAAATACACAGTCGAATTGAGAACCTTCTCCTTTTTTGAAGTCGGTTAAAAATAGAGACGCATCACTTCTTGTATAAATAGGTTTTATTAGCTTCACTATGTAAACAATAAACTAATTAACTATGTAAACAAATCAAAGTCAATTTTAACTTCTAATTGTCGTATCGAAATAAACCTTGGTGTGTATATGTAGGTAGTTTGGATGACAATACTATAATTTGGCATCTTGGGCTGATCTGATGATGGAGACAGGAGATGGATAGTGGAACTCTTCAGTGGCTACTAGTGTACCCCTCGAGTTTGGGCTCATATAATACATCTCACACACAGGCGTCTGATCCCAAACTAGGCAACGCCTGTACTATGGTAACCAAACTACTGATAAACATACTTATATATTACTAAATACATACATATTATAGATAAATTACACCCAGACACAGGCCAAATGATCGTCCTCATCACACAATTATTTGTCCTGGGTGGGAGTCGAACCTCTGGCTCAGTAGTCAGGATCACTAACCACGGGACCAACAGGCCAGCCATATGATTCGTCTTGACGGGTCTCACAGATTGGGTTTGGTAACGATGATCTGATTATGACCCCATTAGATGGAAAGTGGAGTTTACTTTTTAATTCGATTTTTTTTTTAGTTTTCCTCAACTATAATTATCTCATTTCTCTTTTATATAAACTGTTCCCTCCATTAGATAAACTGGTGTTACGTCCATACATAAAATAAAAATTAATAAAATACACAATCCAAAAACAACAATGGCCAAGTCAATTCAAAACGGTAAACACTAAAACTTTAATGGTTTCCCTTATAAAACGTTTCACGTTTCTTACACTAAGGAGCGAAACACACGGAAAACGTCTAGTACGTGGGGTACACTGAAAGTTTTGCGTAACTCATTAATAAAACAATTACATGTAAAGTAATATCCCATTAAAAACATAAATGTGAAAATGGGAGCCAAGTTCAATATTAAGAATATACGTGATTATCGACTATGCCGACAAAATAATTGAGATCTAAATGATTGCCAAGTTCTGTAGATAATCCTGAAGATTTGACTTAGCTAGACCTCCCAAAAGCATTTTGAAGACGAGCAGTGCAAACTTGCGGAGTCGGTGAACTTTTAAAATCATAAAAATCATCGCCCTAAAATCTTTTAGCGTTAATTACATTTTTGTACGGACGACGAACTTCAAATTGTGATAAAAAAACAATTGACACGCGATTTCCCGCCAATTTTTTTACTCAATGATTAAGTTTCGGATTAAATCATAAACTTTTACGTTAGTATTTTAAGTTTATGGGTTAAATAAATAATATAACATTCGAAATTCAAACATTTATGAGCGGCCAGGAGCGCAGAACTTTCAGTGCGTATGTATTGCATAAACCGTTAATGTTGTAAAAAATAATGTACAGTTGTTTATGATAGTTCTGTTTTTTAATTCTTGACAGATCGCATGTATAGCACCAACGAGATCGAACTTAAGTGAGACAGTCAACACCCTGCGATACGCTTCAAGAGCCAAGAAGATTAAATCTAAGCCTATTGTTAAAATGGTTGGTTAAACATGTTTTTACGTTTGTGTGAAATAAGGAAATATGTACCTAGTTGTTATTTTGGTACAATAGGTCAAACTCCCTGATCATTGGCTTGGAAGAAAGCTTGGCATGCATCCTTTATTCCTAATAGTTAATGGAGTTACAGATCTTTTTGGGTGTAAATTTAAAAACAGATCTAGAATTATGTCAGCCAATGACTAGTTATTGTGAGTTGCTAGAATAGGGTAGATGACTGTCAAGTCAAATCAGTATCTTTTTAGTAAACGTCAAAAGCTTCCGTACATTTTTGTATGAAATAGTATTGTCAAATCATTTACTTTTAATGTTAATTTAACCATTTTAATCTAAATTAAAAACGTCAAAATAAAACTGGACGACATTTTTTACAGTATTTTAAGTTATTTTATTGCTACACTTGGCGAAATAATTTATTTTGAGCATAGGCATCTACCCAATTATATGAAACATGACTAAGTTTCAGAAGACTTTAACAATAATCCTGCTAAGACTTGCCGACAAAATAAAAATAAAACACTGACCTCTCATTACAGGAGGTTAGGTAGGACTCTCTCACTCACGGAAGAGATTAAAATTTGAGATTACGGTCTTCAAGAAGTTGCTTCAAATCAAATCAAACCCATTTATTTAAATTAAACCAATAATGGGTATTTCTGAATTATCAGGAGTAGGAGTCAGTCAGATTAAGTCAGTCATGACTCGTGAAGCTAGTTGCCTGTTCCAATACGTAGATCCTGTGGAGAAGAACAGGCAAGAAACTCCAAGGAAACTCTTTTTTAAAATGGTTTTTACAAATTTCTGGTAAATGAAATGTGAGGAAAATGTAACATACATAATATTCTAAAATATAAATAAACGCTTAAATATAAATAGCTTAAATCCAAACTATTAATTGACTAAAATTTTGTTAATTACGAACTCTTTCTGGTTTGATTTCCTAATTTGGTTAGCTAAACCTTGAGAACATAGTCCCTAGAATCACGTAGAATTAATTAAACTTCTAGGATATCTCAGTATTTAATTTTTATTTAGAGTGACTTTCATGATATGACGTCTATTTCTAGGATGCGAGAGACGCTCTAATATTAAGTTTGAAGAGAGAAGTGGAAGCTCTACATGCGGAGAACCAGCATCTCCGGAGTGCGCTGCACGTGCAGACTGATTACAACGTGGATTCTTATAGTGAGTAGTGTGGTTGATCAATTGGGAAAACAGAATTTAATTCCTGATTCCTGCATTCATTCCTGATTCCTGATTCCTGGCTCAATATCCTTCCTGTTCTTTGGAAGTCTAATAACACCAACATTTTTTCTTCTCGTCATAATCATACCGCAAATCTAGCCTAAATATCCTTCGGGTGAATAGATACTTTGGTTATTTGAACTTATTAGAATTATCCAGATCAGTGGTATTAAATTAAGTGTTTTGTATCAAAATTTTGAATACAAAAGGAGTTCTCTTAAAATCTGCTTATAACTTTGCAAGGTTTCATTTTTACTTCTTAATAAGATTCGTCGTCGTCGTCAATAAGATTTAACTATTAGTACACGTATAAACAGGCCATACCAACAGTAATTATAGTTTAAAAGTAGTTCACTCCATTCTTCACATGTGCAAACCCCAAGATTATCTCTGAGCTAATTCTCAAATTTGCTCGTATTACCAGGCCATCGCCGCACCCCAACTCGGGTAGAACCAAACAAACTATACCAGCTTTCTCAAGCTGAATTAGTAGACTTGGTCCAGCTCCACATGGAGGAGAATACAGCCCTGAGAACGGAAAATACCGAGTTATTCGGAATACGTGATCAGCTTCTACGGGATCATGAGATCTTGAGCAGAGAAAACGAGAGGCTGCTGAAGAAATTGGAAGATGTCAACTCGTGAGTAAGAGCTTTAATATCTATTTTCATGTAAATAAATGCATATTTTAACTCCTAGTCTAGCGGTTGCAAATCTGCAATAAGATCCTGAATTTTGTTCAGAGGTGGACAAAGAGTTTCAGTTTCAAATCATGTTCCTGATGCGAAATCAGGAACATGATTTGGGAGACGAAAATAATAACTATATTTCTGCTTGGACTAGTAATTTATGTATATGGATGAACATGGAGACATATATTTCTTGCTGTGGAGGCAGCTTCTGTGCTGCTCCAAGAAGTCAAAAGAGTCATGTACTGTCCGTGATTCCTGGAGCTTTGCCTTATTCTAAGCTATTCACTCCTAGGTACGCTAGGGATGTATGTTTTTTGTCGTGTGGTTTTTCCGCCAGATTTAACCCTCATGGGTTAAATCTGGCCAGAAATATAGGTGAGGCCGTATGTCGGACTTAAACCGACCAAAACCACATGTTGTGCTATCATGCACTTGAAATGAGTGGAGCGTTGTCGTCGGTCATTATGTCTTACTACTGCAACTAATAATATATTGTGATCATTTTCATAGGACTATTTTTGGATTCAGCTGATATTCCAGCAAGAGTACGGGGAGGTCAGTTATAAGTAAAGATAAATGGATGCATGTTAAACACAATACACTTTTATTTCGTTAAAAAAATTTATAAAATTTAAAGGCATGTTGATGATTAAAAATTTAAATAAAATTAAGTAATTAAGAATGGAGCACTATCCACCGTGTGTATTAGGGACGGGCTGGTTGACTTAATATAAAAAGAGGGAGGCTTTTTGATTTGATGAATTACCGATAATTTTATTATGTATCTACTTGAAAATCATTCGATCGATCATCGTAGCTTCACCAGTATTTAAATTAAAAAAAATTGTGTCCTAAATTACGTTGTTAATGCAAAATTATAGCTTGTGTCCGAACAAAATATCCATGCTGTCAATCTAATGAGATATTTAGTTAACTAATGATTGCCCAGAAGTCGAAATTCGGCCATAAATCATTGATAATTAATAAATATACTTAGGTCCGTGGAAAATAGAAAAAAAAAACAGTTTCCTATTTTTATTTATAATAACAGTAAAGCTCGTCAATTGTTACCATAGAGGAGAGTATATAGTTACTAAGCAAAATGAGAATGAAAATCCGTTGACAGAGGAAAAACCGACCTGTTTTGTCAAAAATAATAAAAAATCGTGTAATAATAATTTTTTTTCTTTTCAATTACAATTTTAACACGATTTTGTTTTTGGATTTGGATTTTTGTCACGAAGTTGGACCTAACCGCACTGTGTGCAAAATTTCTGTACACAACGTGACACAAAATTTTGATATACAGAATGTTATAGAAAGGTGTGATAAAATTATAGGGGCGTTATATGTAGCCGACAAAGCTAAATCAAAATAATTGAAAAAAAAATTGGAGTTTATTTTTGATACTGCTTTTCCTACTGTAGGGGCACATTTCTAAACAAACACATTATGAATTTTCAATGATTTAGTTTTCTTATTTTTTTATGCAGACATTTTCAGAAAAATCTGAAAATTTCATCAACATCCTTGGTATTAAATACCTAGGTATAGTTACATTCATCTTAGTCCTCTAACATACGATATATTAGCCAATCAATAAATTTTAAGTTTAATTTTGCAGTTTCGAAATAAGATTTCTGTATTAAAAATCACGAATTTCAATAAAATTTTAAGCGCTTTACGTTATTAACGGGGTCTACTACACGACGCTAAAATATGATCACACCTTTCTGTAACAGTCTGTATAAAGATATGGATTTCACACCAAAAAACGTACACAATCTTTAATAATTTCTTTACTTCTAAAGATAATTCATTACATTAAAACGCCTTACCCTGTGGTCACTAAACCCAACGAATATTTTGGTATTTTTTCAGTAATGTAACCCCATGGGAAGCAACCCAAATATGTTCGGTACGGGGAATTTATGTCATTGTATCTATCTGTCTACCTGTCTACAAATTGATCTCAAGACAATTCACAGGATCTCAGCAGCAGTTTTTAAGATTAATGAGCAACACTTTTGAAAGATGCATTATTTATTCCCTATTCAAAGAATAAAACTGCTTCTATTAGTCAACACTGTCGCTGTTGAATTTGATTTGTTTACCATATCCTTATTTTTAAAAGTAAACAGCCAAAAATATTATAAGTTGTTAATTTTCCAGTGTATGCACTCGGTCACCAATCATACCGGCGCGGCCAACCTACTCCGGGTCCAACGATACCAACATCTGGACAAATCCTGTCACGTCATCAGCGAACAGTGTTGCTAGCGGTAGTAGTGGGTAGTCGCTAGTAGCTTATAGAAGCTCCTAGTCATGGTAGGAAATCGACCACTGTTTGTAAGCTTATTAGCCTATTATACTGTCGTATGCCATACATTGATTGTAATTACCGACTGACACAGCAGATGTCCTTGTGTACCTTCAACCTATAATTCGTTAGCTCTAGTCTACGTAGTGCATACGACTGCCTCGACGGGGGTCACAAGTTCGATTCCGCTCATTGCAAATATTTGTATCCACGAGTACCTATGTCTTCTAGCAATGACCAATTGACCAAAAAAACGTATCTAAGCATGTTTCGGATAAACAGAACCCATGAACCATAGTACCAGCTGTGCTTAGCTTGGGTCTAAAAAGCACTTTGTATATGTCCAACAATATTATTATTAATTGTTCATTTTAATAATAATAAAAGTAGCAGCTTTTTTGCCACCTTGGGTATAGAAAAGCAACTAATATCATGATTTAGGCTCTCTGCCAGACCCTAAATCATGATAAATTGTAAAAGCCGTATTCTTCATCCTTCAATGTTCCACCCTTAGAGGTGGAATGTTTTATTTAAATTTACATGGGGCCAACCTTGAATACAAACAATTTAATTTAAAAAGGATAATTCAGAAATCGGTTCACAAATGGCGAAGATATCGCGTAACATACACAAAAAAACAATATTCAGTCGAATTGATCACTTTCTCCTTTTTGAGTCTGTTAACAATTGTTTATCGCAGCCGTCATTTCCAGCAGAAACTTGCTGTGCTGTTTAACAAGGGTTTGTTTGTACTGCTCAGTAGGGTTGTCCCATTTCCAGCACAAATCTGATTTAATCTCTACAGGAATTAGTAACTGCTTCAATGATTGGCAAAGTTCATACGACAGTTGGCAGAGATGTTGACGATATGACAACAATCTCGCTATTTTTTACATGAGACAATAAGTAATCCCTAATCAATATTATAAATGCGAATGTAAGTTTGGTTGTTTTTACGCTTCCACATCTTAACTGCTCGACCGAGTAGAGTACGTGCGGAAAATTTAATACTTCTATTAAGAAAAAAGTACTGTCCCCAAGGGATACCTGATTTAATTGACAAAATATACACTAACGTAAATGAGGCCGCGAGCAAAGGCAAATATATAAACTTACTAATAATTATAAAGGTGAGGCGAGGCAAGTTTGTGAGGATGGATGGATGGATGAATGTTTGCTAAAAACACCCATCTACCCTTTATCCATCTTGCTCTTTAGCGCAAACACGGCTGAACGGATCTGGATGAACTTTGGCACAGAGGTAGATTATAGTCTGGAATAGCATCTGCTTTTATCCCACGGGAACCGTAAATCCACCATAATGTCCACGCGAACGAAGTCGCGGGCAACAGCTAGTATATAATAAGCCAGCGAAACGTGTTAAAAATGGTCGCATATCCTAAGACTGTCCTGGCTAGTATTACTTGACCTTGCAGTTTGCTAACCTACTCAGTTACTACTTAGCCACAAGCCCCAAATAGTTTGTGTAGTTCTCCTCGAATACTTTGGACATACATTGTTATATTGAAGATATAGTTTGTTAATTCTAAATGCTACTACTGTAATAATACTAATTTAGATATATATTTTGGCCAGTAAAATAATCATAACTACCTAAATATATCAAACATTTTTTATTGTTTCCAATTTTCCATGTAAATAGTCTGTATTGACAGTGAATTTGTATGTTAGATATTTAAAAGATGTACTAATAAATGAGTGGCAAAGCTTTATTGTTTGTGTTTTATTCTAGATAATTATTTTTGTATCTCTATTTATATTTTATTATTATATGTAGACAGAAAGGTAACAAAAACTTGGTACTACTATCAGTCAGTCAACAATATAAAAAAACCAGCCAAGTACGAGTCGGACTCGCTCATGAAGGGTTCTGCACCATCGTACAAGATTTAATACTATAAGCCAAAAGAAATACGTCTCTAGTAGGGAAGCCCCCTTTAATTTTTAATTTATTTTTATTATTTGTTGTTATAGCGGCAACTGATTTACACATTCTGTGAAAATTTCAACTACCTATTACGGATCATGAGATACAGCCTGGTGACAGACAGACAGACAGACGGACAATGGAGTCTTAGTAATAGGGTTCAGTTTTTACCCTTTGGGTACGGAACCCTAAAAACCCAGTTGGGCTGAAAAGATATTTTAATACCTATATCTTGTAGCATGCAGCTATAGCTTTCAGCCTAATTGCAGTGTACTTTTCTATAATGTTATCTAAGGCTAGGGATATGAATTATTATCCAATATACTGGTAACTTTTTTCTTAATACAGAGGCAGGTTGTTCACAATTATTAGCAAATCAAATCAAAGTAATTGATTTCAATTGACCCATTATAGGTATTTTTGAACTGGCGGGAGTAGTAGTCAGTCAGACTAAGTCAGTTGTGATGCTAGTTGCCTGTTCTAATACGTAGATCCTGTGGAGAAGAACAGGCAAGAAACTCCAAGGACACTGTCCAAGTCACAAAAGAGAATATAATATGTAAAATCATATACCTACCTAACTTTTGATTTCTTATAAAGTATGTACCTCCCATATATATATACTTTGTTTACTAAGAGAAACGGAACATTAAAATGCAGACATAATATTACAGGCACATGTGAGCATGAACGAGGAATAAAGTAGTGAATCCATTACATAGCAATAACTGACAACTTAAGGCATTGAAATATGTATATTCATAAATATAATTAATATGCTAAGAGTAAAACTAGGACTAGTGTCTTCTAAACCCATATTTCTTCCGTTCATAGAAGAGATCTGTCTTTGAGCTTCCAAGGTTCACAATCTTAGGACAGCCATCTCTCTGCAAGAAAAAATATAATTTTAATACACATTGCTAGAAAATCTCAAGAATGATAATGGATAGTATATCCTAGGGATAATAAGGGATTACCTATGAATACAGGGAATATACAAAACAATTAACACATACTTAATACACCCAGATCCAAAATAATTTGTTGGTTGGACTTTAAAAACATTCAAACAATCGACTATTTGTGGACAAAACAAATTTATGTCTTGTATGGGATTCAAACCTGACAACACTCGGCTCAGCCTAGTGACGAGCCGACCACTATTACGCCGCTATGCAGACAAACTAATTCATTAGCAAATGTATGCACTTAGTGACACCAAATCCAATAAAAACAAAACATCTCCGATTGGTCGCATGTAATAGATAAAAAATCAGGTTTTCAGGTGATGACTTTAAACACTTAAATAGTTTTAATACGGTACTATACACAATAAAAATAACTACTCACGTCTTTTTCCTGTATTGTGCACTCTTTACAGTAATAAGCATCCGACACCCCGGGTCCTCCGCAAATAACACAACGTCCCTGGTATGATCCATAGTTACACTCATCGCATATTCTCACCAGCGTGCAAGGACGTACGTACGAGTCGCAAATTACACATTTACCGTCACATTTCTCACATAAGCGGCCAATAGCTAAAAAAATAAAACTACAAGTTACAACCTATCTGGCTAGGTATAATTGTTAACAGTAAATAAATGCTGAACTTACCAACGCCGGGCTGTTTTCTGCAGAAGATTAAATCTGGATGATGCTTAGCCATATTTTAAAATATATTTTCTAATCCTATCTGCACTAACGATCGAAATACACAATAACAAACTTCGATAACCTCAAAACAAATCATCAACGGACGCTGTTTACTGATGTGTTTGAAAGTTTGAAACCTTAGCGAAAATTTATAACACAAACTAACAAGAATAGAACGTTACGAAACTTTGAAATAAAAATGTATATAATAAGTAAACTAACATTTTTTTTAAATATCGATCAAAAAACTATATTCAGAATTTTTTATAGCTCCTTGCATTACATAATAATAAAGTTAAAAAATCTTTGTTTCGTCCTTTTAATAATTGTTGTGGTATTTGAACTTTGCAATTATTAGTCATTTGTCATTTAGGGATGTTGATATTATTCGATGTTATATAAATATCGATGTTTAGTCTTAAAAAATATCGATTTTATGAGTTTGAAGCACGAAGTTCTAGTAGCACTAGAAACCACACAGTGAACATTTACTGCGAGAGTTTACAAGAGTTTGACTCTGTAAATTGAAATTGGAATTCTAATCTTGTTTTAGTGTCCATATTTTTTTTGTATCAATGGACATTCTTTAAAATAAGGTAGGTCAATTTTATTATCTTCATACAAGAAAAACTGTTATGTGAACTTAACAAATAAAATATTTGTTACCATTCATAATTAAGTAATTATCTATATTAATATTATAAATGCGTAAGTAACTCTCTGTCTTTCTCTATGTTACATTTTTACGACTTACTACTCAACCGATCATCATGAAATGTTGCATATGCATACACGTTGTTAGAGTTACTACTACTACTACTACTACTAGTGCATAAGAAAATTTGTGTAAACTTTAAAATGTTTTGGGACAATAAATATTATTGTTATATTCCCAACGTGTAAGACACACATGTATTTTACAATTTATCAATATACTTCTTAAGTGCTATTTGAATGTTAAAAAGTAGTTACAATGACATAAAAATATAGATGTTTCATTAGTTTCCAGATAAACGATATTTTATCGTCACTCTCAGTGCTGGATTTACACTAGGGGCACTCGGGGCTAGTGCCCAGGGCGGCAAATAATCAGGGGCGGCATGATTCAGAGGGTGAGAAAAAAAAAACAGTGTGGTGTCGTGGGACGCCAGGTAGGAACGGAGTTCCTTTTTATAAAAATATTAATTTCAAGTTCTATTCGAGGGATAAAGATATAAATATATAAGATAAAAATCAAACAAACTACTTTACAAAATTATCTTAACACTTTTATTTTAATAATAATAATAACGGTCATCACGTAGACTTTACATTAGATACTGTATATCCATCATACATAGACTATACATAAAATATTACGCTTTTTTTAACGTTACGGATGTTTTTTGCCGGCTAGGATCGGAACTTCGTTCCGAAAATTCTTCGCGTTATCGAATATGTTTATTTAATTTTCTAAAAAATAATAATTAGCTAAATTTATCTAGTACAGTTTTCAAAAAATGTGAAACATTTATAAACTTGATGTTTGCATTTAAAACAAAAATTAAGTGGTCATGAACTTTGTATAAAACTCTCAAGCTAGATGTGTTTTTTACGAAAAAAGAAAATATTTATTAGCAGATATGTACATTCACTGTTTGGCACTACGTGTTCCGGCTGCGCCTCCCTAAACGAGAAGGAGGGCAAGGCCCTCCGCTAGGAATGGTGTGGCTGCCTTCTGATTGAAGGCGGCCAATGTTCTCGGGGCCTTCCTTCCTATGGTATACCCGAGTCCCTTGCAATAGACTCACTTGTGACGGAACACCGTGTGGTGTTAGTCGGTTCGATTCCGACATACCACTTCGCCAATAGCCATGGCGAGGTGATAACCCTTAGGGGTTTTGACACGCATAAAAAAAAAGATGAGGTTGAGTTATTTTGAAGTAAAGGCTTAGTTAGGTTAGTTGACATTGCGAGCAATGTATTTTGCATAAATCAACTGTCAGTGATTAAAAAAATGGCAGTCATGGGACTCTGGCAGGATCCCCTCGGACCATCAACCCGGGTTTTAGTTGGGGCGGGGTGTCGGAATCAAACCAACTAAAACCACGCGGTGTGCTGTACTGCACCTAAAAGATCCGGAAACAGTTTTTATTAAGACATTCGGACCCCTCCTAGCGCGAGCCCGCAAAAGGGTGGGCGCCACTTTCAGGTAAAAACGCCTCAATTAGGCGACATCCTGGCACACGCGGACGCTTAGGGCGGCATGAGGCGCTGGAAAGCGCGCCTCCGCCCCGGTGGTGAATTAAGGTCATCACACACTATATCTTCACGGTAACGGCACGGCTCCAACCCAGCAATTAAGTTGTCATTCAAATCTGAGCATTAAAACGTGGTCGTATAATATATTTCATAATGTCAATATGAAAAAGCCAACGGCGGGCCGTAAGCGCGCTAGCTGCAACCATACAACTCGACTCGCAGTCGGCGCGCTATAAGCTGGCGGTCAGCTCACTTACAGCGCGCCGACTGCGAGCCACCAGCGAAATAGCTTGCACCTCTCGGGCGGCGCGCGGACTGCGAGCTTGCAGCACGCGGGTGACGCGTGGTAAAACACGCTGGCGGCTAGCGATAGCCTCAATTTCAGGTGGCGCCGTTTTGCAGTTGTGTCGTTGCAGTACCGTTATAGTGTGTGATGACCTTGAAGTCCGAGTGGAGATCGTCCTCCCGCACACGTTCCGCCACCTCCTTCTGCGAGATGACGACGTAGTAAGAGATCCCCTGCGATGACTGCAGTGAGGGCGCGACGCTGCGTCGCCCAAGCGGAGTAAACCGCCAACCGTGCTGAGCCGAGTCCTCACTGCAGTAGCAGTGGTGACAGGCGGGACTCAATTCCTCCTAGCGACCGAGTGCATGTACCTTTGCAGCTGTTCCGTGCTGCTGCCCTGCCCACTCGACGATAACCGGCTGGAGTGCCTCCATGGCAGCAGGCGAGGGCCGACTGCCACTTCCCGCTCGGAACTCAGCCGCTCGCCGATATACTTCGGCGAGCACTTCCGCCTCAATATAAATGAGTCATTTCATTTATTTAAAAATTGTATATCGAAACTTCATTCATGTTCTAGAAAATTTCGAAATTGGGGTGGCATTTTTAGTGCCCAGGGGTGGCGCCAAGGTTAAATCCGGCACTGGTCACTCTAGTCGTATTTCTGTAGTAAAAGTAGAGCTTTATGGTATGACGTCGGAAGATCAATATTTGTTTATTCAACTATACGAATCATGAACATTTTGGTATACTCTCAGATGCCAAGCCTATGTATTATATTAAAAAAAAAACTTAGTTTATAGTACACTAGATTAGGGATGATTCACCACTGGGTAAGCCTATTATTGTATTGTGGTGTCGAGTCAAGTGTTAGGGGTAGCTGATCCGATGAGTTACTTGTATATGTACTTGCATAATGTCTCTACCAGTTGGCTGATCAGGGGTCAGGAATCAGGATACCTACTTAATTGGCCAAGCTGTATAAGCCATCGAACCGTAGTTAAGTAGTAATACTAGGAACAGTAAAGGTACTAGATCGGTCAGGCTAAATAACCCTTGTACTGTAGCTAGCATGAAGTGAAACTCCAAGGAAAGGTTGGAATCGAACTTTTATTCCTACTAAAATCTACGCTAGTTATATTTACAAATTTTGATCATACAAGTTGTAACTTTATATTCCGTATAATACGCGGATTACCAATTAGACAACTTAAACCATATTTACAATGTACAGTGTCAAAATTACATTGCGTGGTTGCTTACGAGAGTTATCATTGGCTGTGTGCCTGACTATAAAATAATGTTAATTAAAGATGGGAGTATATTGAAAGGGAAAGGTAGGCAAGAAGGGAAGCCAATGGAAGGAAAAGGATATTGCTTATACGGTTGGATTTGAGAGTGTAACTCTAGAATATCAGGATCGTAATTGTAAAGTTGTAACTCAAACTGGCTATTGCTCGGATGTTCAAGCCCTCTAACTTATAAAAAAATATGATTTTGCACGTAATGAAGACCAAATGTATTTTAACTTATCCATGTTACGTTTTTATGCGAAAGTGAAATAGTAATTGAACATAGACGATAGATCTATTATTAAAAATCGATACAATGAATCGAGTACTACTGGATCTGACAGCTGAAATGTTTCTTCTCTGGTCTCACTTCACCATAGAGTAGTATAAGTATACTTCACTCTTCTTTAGAATTAAATAACATGTTGTGTTGATATGATACACATGGTAATAGTTTCTTCAATTTGGCTATAATGGCAGCAGATCACGACACAGAAAGTAGTGATAATGACAGCGAACAGTCCGAAAGGGAAGAACATGAACAGCCACCAGTAGAACAAGCAATTGACGAAAATGAAGATGATAACACAACATTTAAAGATTTGGTTCGTATTCCACGCTGCCTAAATAGTTAATTTATTATGAGTTAAAGCATAAACTATCAGAAGAATTTATATACAATTTTATTTTGCTTTAATACTATTTGTGTAAATTCGAAGATACCAAATTGAGGTTATGTTCACAAATTAATTTCTCTATTTCTAGGGGGTCGTGGATGTATTGTGCGAAGCTTGTGAAGAATTAAAATGGACGAAGCCTTCAAAAATACAGAAAGAATCAATACCATTGGCTCTGCAAGGCAAAGACATTATTGGTTTAGCTGAAACAGGTTCGGGCAAAACTGGTGCCTTTGCTTTGCCAATCTTACAGGCATTGTTGGAGAATCCACAGAGATATTTCGCATTAGTACTGACACCTACAAGAGAGTTGGCATTCCAGATATCTGAACAGTTTGAAGCCCTTGGTAAGTACTATATGTATTATTCTTTTTGTTGTTCGTCAACGTTGTTTCGACTACACTTGAAACAGTCATAGAATAATGGCTAAAGTAAAAACACAATAAAAACCTTGATTGATTTATTATTTCCATTAATATTTAATAATCCAAAATGGTGATTCTAGGAGCAAGTATAGGAGTGAAATGTGCAGTAATAGTAGGTGGTATGGACATGGTAGCTCAAGCTCTCATGTTGTCCAAGAAACCCCACATCATCATAGCAACACCGGGCAGATTGGTTGACCATCTAGAGAACACTAAAGGGTTCAATTTGAAGGCATTGAAGTTTTTGGTAAGCACTTTTGCTATTTTTTTTTGTTCGCAAGAATTTGGCTACCCGCTCACTTTATTTGTACAGTAACAATCTTCATCTACATACACTGTATTTCTTAATCCTAACTAATATTGTAAACTATTATTAGTAAAATTTATATATTTTGTGCGGAACCTTAACTCTTTTTCCAAAATAAAAGTAGCCTAAGTTACTCCTTATAACACCAGCTATCTCCCAGTGGAAGTCCGATTCCGGAGATTAGCTGAAACAAACAGACAGACAAACATTTTAAAAACAGATTTTTAGGCATAGGTATTGTGCAAATAACTGTACGAGCTTAAAAAACTATTATTTTGACATTAGAAACAGACACTTCAATTTTATTAATATGTGTTGATGTAGGTAACTGATTATGAAACTGCAAATCGAACTACTGAACTCTCTTCATGTAATTTTATATACATTTAGTCAGGGGTACAGAAAGGGGCTATGGTACCTTTCATCCCATTCAAAAAATACTGTTCAAAGGGGATACCTGAATTTATAGGCAAAATCTAAAATGTTTTCATCACAGGTAATGGATGAAGCTGATCGTATACTCAACATGGACTTTGAGGTGGAAGTTGACAAAATTCTACGTGTGATACCTCGTGAGCGTCGCACATATCTCTTCTCAGCGACTATGACGAAGAAAGTGCAGAAGCTACAACGTGCCTCTTTGCAAGACCCCGTTAAAGTTGAGGTGTCCACAAAGTATCAGACTGTTGAGAAACTGCTGCAGTACTACTTGTTCATACCAGTTAAATATAAGGTGAGTGCAAATATACTTAGTTATATAAGATTTATTTGATAAGAACAAGTATGGATTAATATTATTTTTAAATTTACAAACTAGTTAAACGTACATACTAGTGTCGATGTAGCTCAACTTTAACGGCTATAACAATTAAAAAAACTGGTCAAGATATAAATCTTGACTAGTTTTTTTTAAATTGTTAAAGTGAAGAATGACATGGCTGAGGGTATGGCTGACTCGGAGCCAGCCAACTCGGGAAGTATCTCCAACTTACAGCCTACAGAAAACCATGGTAATTGAATTATCACTTGTGAGCACCAGTGACCTCTTACCAGGCAGGCAGGCTATGCGCTACAAAAAAGATGAAATGCTGATATTCCAACATTTTAATGAAAAAATTACTCAACTAGCGTCTATAAACTACACATCACCGGTGGTTACGTTCATGCGTTGCTAACATTATCCCATACCCAAACCTTCACAAAACGACTCTATTCCCCAGCAGACTAATAACTCCTACACTGATTAATCTCTGTCTTCTCTAGGGGGATAAACTGGATTAGGAGTTTGAGATTGTTTTATAATTTCAAATTATTTTTTTAATATCCTAGGACGTGTACCTAGTACACATTTTGAACGAGATGGCGGGCAACTCGTTCATAGTATTCGTGTCGACATGCGCAGGCGCCCTGCGCACGGCCTTGCTCCTGCGCAACCTGGGGCTGGCGGCTGTGCCGCTGCACGGACAGATGTCGCAGAACAAGCGTCTGGCGGCGCTCAACAAGTTCAAGACTAAAAGCAGGAGTGTGCTTATCTGCACTGATGTTGCTTCTAGGTGGGTTATTCTATTGATATCCTAACTAATATTATAATGCGAATGCGAGGGCTGTACTAAAGGACAAAAGTACGGGGAGCAGACGACACAAGGAATCGAAATATGTTTTTTATTTATAAAGATTAACAAGGACGCATACCTCTATCTAAATAATTAAAGAATTTGCGTATTGTATCGACACTCGACAAAATAGATTCATATACACCACAAGTTAACTCAAATACATTAAAACCAACATTGAATATTAAAAAACATTTATCTTATACACAAGGTTGAAATTCTTGTTCCATTTCTAAGAAAGGGTTTACTATAGAATTTGAAACAACCTCTTTACTCAACTTACTGTGAAACGGTACGGGAATTAACGCGATCACGTAATATGTGCTACATACCTGTCCTTTGAGTTGCCTGACAGGCTGCGATCTGTGACCTGCTGAGAGCTATATTAGCCTGTGACCACGGCCAGTGCAACTTGCTCGAAACGTCAGCAATTCAAAGGTGTGTAATACCTATTACGTGATCATACATGCATAATTATTACACACTTTTTACTCGAAATGGTGCCCTTACTGCCGTTTTAAACGCCGCATTAATATAGTAATATATATATATATATACTTCCTCAGAGGTCTGGATATTCCGCACGTGGATGTGGTGATAAACTTGGACATCCCACTACACAGTAAAGACTACATACACCGTGTTGGTCGTACAGCACGAGCCGGCAGAGCGGGCAAGGCTATCACTTTTGTATCACAGGTATAGTAGCAATGGCTACATGCATCAAATTGACAATTTATTTAATTAGTATATGACTTTGAATGCAGTATACTTTTCTGTATTTTTTTATTTGGGTAAGAAGCAAAAAGTAACTAATAATTTATAAAAAAAAATATTAGCGGCTTTACTAGGGAAATACCGCCACCCTAGAGAACACCGCAGTCTAAGATTGCTACTTGCTTAGTGTTTTACTGCAGAAACTGAAATCTTTTTCCAGAGGTCTGTTTTGCTATATGTAAGTGCAAAATAGAACCTCTAGAAATCACGTATTGAATTACAATTTCCAATAGAGAGTATATATCCAAATATGTAAACTCCCCACTCAACCACAATCTATATGTATAAAATCAATTACTGTTCGTTAATCTCGCTAAAACTCAAATAGGATTGACAGATTTGAATTTTTGTTTTGTTCGCTTTGATACAGCCAAACTCAAAGGAATTGCTAAAAAATCGAAAAATTTTTAATGTAAATAATAGGTAGGAGACGTCAGCTAAGAGCAGATATTACTATAGGACCGGATTGAGGTCCAAGGGTTCTCGCAAGTTTAAGTCCATGGTTTTTTGTACTAACCTGAAATTTGAAACTTGCGAGAACCCTTAGACCTCAATCCGGTCCTGTCGTATGCCATAGGTCGGTTGTATGCCATAATAATGCCAAAACTTACCGGTTTGTAGCTCAAAATATTACAAATTGAACATAGCACTTTTTCAAGCACGCAGCTGAGAGGCGGGAAATGAGCAACTGTTTAGTTTTAAAAATGAAGTTTTTTTTGCCTGTTAATTTTTTAGTCTATGAATGATCTTGCATTGGGATACTTGCATTTACGGAAGACAAAAAAGGAAGCGTTTTTCTAGGGTGTGGTCCAATGTTACCCAATATGAGTTTCTGTAGCTCGGTTTGCACGTATAATAATTGTAGAGATACATAAAATTAATAGCGACTCGCACATAAGCTTTACAGTAAACTTTTTTTTTTATTCTGACCACTACTCGTATTCAGTATACAAGGATGTGTGTGTGGATTTTGATGATTGCGATCTCTTAATGTTCCAGTATGACGTGGAACTGTACCAGCGCATTGAACAGCTCATCGGAAAACAGCTGCCTCTCTACAAAACCGAAGAAAGTGAGGTCATGGTTCTGCAAGAGAGGGTCTCCGAAGCACAACGACTTACAAAGATTGTGAGTATATTGTGGATGTTTTTGAAAGCCAAGTAAAAAAAATACCGCCGTACTCCTTTTAAATTAAAAAAAAAACGAGAATGCTAATGTTATTATAAAGCCCCATTAAAAAGTAGCCTATGTCCTGTCCGTGTGCCAAATTTTATTTAAAGCGGTTCAGTAGTTTTGGCTTAAAAGGGCGATTAGACAGACAGAGTTACTTTCGCATTTATAATATTAGTAAGGATAATATGTAAGTATTTACAAAAAAATGGATCTATATATATATATAAATATATATGTTTATCTGTGTTCTATATAAGCCACAGTACAAACTCTGCTTCGTTGGGTCTAGATAGCGATGTGTAATATCAAATCATCAAAGTTTGTGCGTCTTCAATTATATTAATTCGATTGACTGTAGCAGTTGTCTTATTTTATATCAGGAAATGAAAGAGTTAGAAGACAAGAAGAGTACAAAAGGAAAGAAGCGCGGTGCGGAGTCTGACGACGACACCGAGGAGGCGGCCGGCGTGCGGCGGCGCCTCAAGGGGGGCAAGGGCAAGAGCTGGCGCGGCGCCAAGAAGAGACGATGATGAATATAATGTATTTTGTAATGATTCGTTTCATTTTTGTAGTATTTTGAAAGTCAATAAAAGCCAGTTAACGCTTTCAGTGCCACCCCAATTCACACTATTATCCTGTACGATGTCGCAACAAGTTGCGTTGAACGCGCCAGGCGTGTCGTCGGCACTGGAAGCTGAAATAACTAGACACGCTAGGCGTGTTCACCGGCATTGTACAAAGGCACATTGTTAATATTGCCATTTTCTGTATTTTACCGATGTTACATACATATATAATTTCATTAGAGTATATAAAAAGTGATTTACCATAGTGTAGTGCGTTTGAATTTAGAAAAATGTCACAATAGAAGATAAACAAGTTTCGTAATTATGGCAAAAATTGCCATTTTCCCAGCAACAAAAGCAACTCTTACTTATTTAGAGATAAAATACGTGCGGTGGCTTCTTACTGACGATCTTTTGAGTATTTTTTTTTTGTTTGAACAAAAGTTTCTTGTGCAAACGTTTGAACAAAAGTTTCCAGTCCAAAACATTTTTTTTTTCAAATATTTTTCCAAAATAAAATGTCCATTATTCAAAAATTCTTGCATCTAATAGTTCGACTTTTCTACACGATTCTTTAAAAATAATATTAAGCATATCAACGTTTTTAGTTAAGTAAATGTTGCCATGGTTGATAATCTATGCAGCTGAACAGGCCTAGCGTGTCCCCGGTCCCGGAATTGTATGTAAAACGTTTTTTTGTGGAATATAAAAATCATTGTAGCACAGGAGCCACTTCAAATTTGGTTAACTTATGAAATAATTAAGCTACACTGTTATTTTTAATACATAATACATTGTGGACACGCTAGGCGTGTTTTCGGTACCTGGAGGAAATTTAAAAGACGTGCGTGTCGCCGGTACTAAATAAGTGTTAATTTAGTATAGGTATATCCAAAAAAAATTTAAATTAATAGGAGTTGGAGGCACCCAACTGCTTAGTGGCGGTGAAAACGTATTTTCTACGTAAGTTCTCAGAGTCCCGACCCCAGGATTTATATTGCAGAGGCATCAGTTAACTTCCTTTAAAATGCCAAAAGAGAATCACGACTACACTACAATTACTTTTCGATTTCTTCTCACAAGGCTCAACTACTTGAAAACGGGTGGTTATATATCGACACTGTTAGACATATTTGCAAGACTGTATTATTTATTTTTATCTATTACATATTTGTTTTACTTTCCATAACAACAATTTTAAGTTCAATAATTATCAAACTTACTATTTAAAATGTATGTTTTTTTTTTCATATAAAACGATTTTAAAATATGCTAAAGATGACTTTGTTGTTGTAATATTTGGTACGATGTTTTTTGGGATTAATTTTTGAACATGTTTGCGTGATACCCACCAGTTTTTTAATCGAGATTGAGTCTGCGTCTTGCCAGAAATTTGGTGCAGTGGATATAATTTAAATAAATATTGGGACTCGGAGCAATCCTCAAACCAAACAAAAATTTTCAATGCTTTCTTACAGTTTATTCTAAAAGTAAACAGTCATTTCTTTCTATAAAAAAAATAAATTAAAAAAAAGAAATGCGATAAACTGCACGCCGCCCATAAACTTGGCGCGCGCACTTGTAAAAACCGACGCACTTAAATCTAAGCGTTTAGGAAGAAATCACAACGTTGTTTTAATTTTTTTAATCGTTATTTATTATTTCTATACAAATAGAACTGTACAGATAATTTTTTAAATTATTTACCACATCTCATCTGCTCTCACGATAGACTTTTTACAAAAGTGAAAACTATCAACATTACGCACGTAATAAACGAGATCGTGCGCTGTACCGCTTACCTAGGGACTCGCCGAGCGACCTCGACACCAACAACTCACCTCGGGCCTGCAGCGGACAGTACACAGTACCCACCGCGCCGTCGCGCTCGCCGCACTCGCCGCACTCACCGCACTCACCCCACACAACCCCACTCACCGCGCTACGTCACACAAGCGGTACGCGTATCTAATTGAGCTGCGCGAGGCGTTTGCAACAATTATGATTTACATTTAAATACAAAATTACACTATGGTCTGTCAAACAATGGAAAACATGTTTTGGTGTTATATCAATCATTGTACGATGAAGGCATCACCATCTGGCAGTAGAACTATTGCGTTCGTAGACAATCGATAATATACTCTTTCACCTCGTCGAGCCACCGCTATATATCACAAACAATAAATAAGTACAATTTATATATATGTATGTATACCGTATAAACTATCCAATAATATAATACATTGGCAGTGTGACATGCATGCTCTTACATAATTTTTGTTCAAATTTAAATGCACTAACTAAAATATACATAAATTCGGAGGTGAAAAAGTGTATTACTTAGCAAACTAATGAAATCACACTGGAGGTCCTTATGTGTAGTTATATTTAGGTATCTAACGCGCACGCAACACGCTCAAACGAGTTTAAAACTCGCGCGAAACCTGATCGGTTCCACCAACACTCGACGATTCACTCTCGACAGTGTCGATCACAATTATAAGAAAACTAGTCAGTCTACAAAAAAATTAAGATCACAAATGCAGTGTGAGCGTGGTGCGCGACGGTTAGCACTTAAAATAATTTCAAACTATTCCAATGTCTATACACAAGTTAAAAACAAAAGACCCGGGACGTTCTCGAATCGACCGCAGCTTGGCTTGTTCGTTTACCATCATGGACCCATCATACGGAAGACAGTTTCTTGAAATAGGACTTACGTTTACAATAACCCTTAGTATACCTTGAGTCATACAAAAATCACCTTACAACTTGTAATATAGATGGATAATTTTTGTTGACTTTCAAACGTTAAGAGTTTATCCACAGATATGAGGGGATCGGTATCAAGAAATTATGTTCGTATATAGGAACAATAATACTGCATTTTAAGGCTTTTTTTTTAAATTTTCAATGTGCGTTAACCTAAGTTATAATATGCATATCAATCGGTGTATCGGCCGCAGAGTCGTGGTCGGATAGCTCATTGACAACAGCTTTATGATCAACATAATATCTACGTCTATCGCTCAGTACAAAGAAATGGTAAAAGCCGACCACGACGTCGCAAGGTCCGAGCCCGCCCCGGGTGCCCTATATCAATTATCACATTGTTTCGCTACAACAACCGACGTATGGCTGAAACTAATCGTATTGCATCACATAATCTTTCGCTTGTTCGCTCTTGTGTACAGTAATTCAACGAACACTTAGGCTTCGACGCCCGTCTGTCTTCTCACAAATTATGCCATTATACAAAACTGCCAGAATTCATCCAATCAATGTTTAAGTGAAATTTAATTTCCGGTCCGCAGTCGAGTCGCCGCCGCCGTTGTAGTACGAGCAAAAGTTGTAAGTGAGTCTTTATCTGTTCACCGTCGGGCCGAAGAGCCGTTCGTCTCTCGTTT